>JAOPSE010000014.1:49037582-49637582 GCA_029449295.1 Zea luxurians | reverse complement strand
TTGGCATTTGCGTCACGCTTGTACTTTTTATCTTCTCTCAGGACCGAAGGTACATTTGTAATTCATAATCATTTCTATTCCTTTATGTTAATAAAATAGAAATGATTCCACGATTTACATTTCATGCTTTTTTATAAGCCCTTCGTTACTACTTGCTGAATTTACGAAGGTATGTTTCTTCTGACCTTCGTCCGGAACTCATTATTCTCGATAGGGAGTAATGATCGACAGGACGAAGGGCCTTAACGTTTAACACTTTTTATGTTGCCTTGTTCTTAATCCGAAGCATTTGAGAACAAGTCTCCAACAGTACAACAATTATTTCCTTTTTAATTCAGGTGCCAAATATGAAATATGACCCCCTCCCAACAAAAAATGATGCGTAGGCATTAGACGACAACATGAGGAGCTGGGTGCTATCAGTTTGGTTCTGCAGTCATTCACCAAACAAGAAAAGGAAGAGGTTTGCACAATAGAACATAGTGCAAAACTGAAACAGAAAGACATTTTCATAAGCCATTGCAAGCATCTCTCCCTTGAAACAGACATCACAAAAATCATGTGTATCATTGAAATGAAGCACGGACTCGCAGGTCGATTAAACTACCCAAAAACTCAAAGAAAAATTCGTGTCGTGAGCAGCGAGCAGATTTCAGACCTCATTAGACATGATGGGCGGAGAAGGGGAAGCGTTGGATGGTGACGTAGGAGGTACCTGGATGGAGAGGGCAGCCGCAGCGGCACGACAAAGGTGTCTGTGGAGCTCGAATAACTTCACAGATATGCCTGTTCCAGCACCAGCTTGAATAACTGGAGTACCGTCACTGATCTGTTCCTTCAGTTTATGTAATATTGACCGCGTCCTCCGAAATATTTCTGTCAGCAGTCAATTAGGGCAAGTTTTGCTGAAGCTAGTTAAGAACAGGAATACATCGTTAACAAATTCTGAAGCAAGCTGGTTGTAGCACACAAATGATCTGCCTGGTATGTAAAAATATGCTTTCTGGTTAGCTATGGTGGCTTCTCTGACTTGTTATAGGAAAGTTCTAGTTATCTAACACAGACACAGGTATATCAGGTCCATAACACCCTAACTTTACCCCAAATGTTGTTGTTAGAATAAAATACCAAAGGAGAATGAAAACTCACCTTTCCAACACCGGCGACATGAGCATCGTTGGGGTTAGATCGTGGAATTACAATTTTCACCAAGTTACCTGTCCAAGTGTTAGTGAATAGATATATAGGTAAGAGACTAATAATATAATGATTAATCAAACTCAAAATAATAGTATCAGTGTCATCGTCGTCCTTAAAAATTGTTTAAAATAATAACCAAGAATAAGTTATGTTGGCATATTCCAAGAAAGCTCAAAGCCAAAAAAAAAAGTAATTTAAAAAGCGTACAACAACCAATAGTATAGTATCAGTGTCATAGTCGTCCTTAAAATTGATTAAAATAATAACCAGGAATAAGTTATGTTGGCATATTCTAAGGAAGCTCAGAGCCAAAAAAAGTAATTTAAAAATTTACGTGATGACTATATGCTATCAGAAAACATTTTCTTTAGAAAGTAACTGATCATGTAAAATTCTAGTGACCATAGTGCCTCAGCTAACCCTTCCTATAATGGTGTGCAACAATGTTTTTTAATAATTCTAGTGTTGCTCATACCAATGAATAAATCATATAAAAGCAACATACAAGTTCAGTCTTGCATGAAATAAGCTTACACAAGTAGGAAGCAAATTGATGCAGTTGTAGCGCACAACACACCTCGTGTGGCCGTTGCCTCCATGGCTCTCTGCATACCCATGTCATTGCTGCTTGTGCATACCTCTCATCCATGTTGCTCGTCCACAAGGTCGACACATCTGCCATGCACAATCGCAGCCTCCAGACATAGTAAGTCATCACTTGGAGAAACGAAACATAGATGCACCCTTGTGATTTTCCTGAATTCATATACCAAATAATATTGGTCTTATAGAAAGCCCTTTTGCATTATGTGCCTTGGCTGAGGCAGTTCGTGAGCAGATCGGAGAAGGAGAGGAAGGACGAGGGTGGGATCTCGGATCCAACGGCGGTGGGGGACAGGCCTGCACAGAAAAACACACTTTCTGCAGAGCAACGATAAAACATTTAAGCATACTTGTGGGTTCTTTGTCCATGACCCATCATTGGGACAGAAATAGATGTAAGGTGAGTAGGTGAACACATACTGATATATTCTTTAGAAGCTAGAAACTGACATCCTTTGCCATGTAAGCTTTCGGATGTCACTTCCCTTCAGACCAGTTAACATGGGTTACAATACAATTTTCAAGGTCATTGTGTACTGACAAGGAATACTATTGGCAAATAACGTCCATCAGCATAGCAGTTGCGACTACCTTCCATCCTAGGCTGAATACAAATTAATACAAGGCCACATCTATCTTTTAGATGAAAAAATATTGTCAGTGCATGTTTTTTTGGTATACTCTGTCAATTCCAAAATATAGGTGTGGTTTGATTTGGCACAATCTCAAAGCATTTAAATATTCTTTTTTTGCACCGCGAAAGGACAAACATGTATTTGGTTTTGATCATATACTACATAAAGAAGTTAGTAAATAGAAGACAATCTCACTCTGCAATGAAGCTTGAAATTAGTATAGTAAAGACTATATGCAATAATCTGTGCATGCTGGCGTTTGACCGAGAGCCACTGAAATAGTTAAAGTCAAATCAAACTCTTCCATTGCTAACAAGAATCCATAGAGTTGGAAGCTATGTACCCTACAAAACGACTTAAATCAATTCATAGAAGATGGGTCCAAAAATAAGTAAAAATTCATTTCAGTTCAGATGACAAGATGTAAGTATTCAAACATTTATTGTTTCAGTTTCAGAACAACATATCTCATTTTGACCCTTATCATCCTTAAGTTTATTTGAGATTTATTCTATCTACAAAATCGAAATTGTACTAATGACTAATGAGAATTCTAGGCAGAGTAGGAGTTTGATTCAGTACTTCAAAACAAATTATGATTTAGTAGATGAACCGTTGAACTGCCCAAGGTTCAACTCAAATTTGACTTTCTTTTGGATGATTCAACTATCCACGACTTCATCTACTACCCCAATTTATTGGCAAATGATAAGACCATAACATGAGTACACCCAAGTAACAGCTGGTGGGCTGACTGTGGCTCTGGACATGGTGCAACAACAGTAGCTTAGGGATTACTTTGTAGCAGATAGGGTTGATTGGTTATATGTACCTCCACATATTTAATGCACATAAAAAATAGACATTTCATTATACGCCTTCCTAGATTCCATCATTATGTTTTTAAAATGTTTCAAAAATGCATATCAATAACCCCATAAAATGTCATTTGTTAAGTTCTCAATGGATAACTTGTAAATAATTCTAAAACAAAAGGAAAAGGAAAGGTCATACCACAGTACGAACATGCCGGGATTAAAACAGTAAAATATTTGAGATTGATTTCAATTTCATGATTACCACTTAATAGAAATTCTAACCAAATAGTATCGATCTTTCTCACTCAAAAATCAACATCAGAGAGAGAGACCCGGATCTAAAAATTCAGCGCTTTGTAAGCCATAAACGAAAGGGGGAAGAACAGACCGAGAGAGACGATTCTGAGGATGAGAAAAAAAATGCAGATATGTTGTTGAAGCTGTCATGAGTGTAGATGTAGCATCTCGTTGCGCTGCTTTCCACGCGGAAGGCGACCTCCGTGGAGCGCGGAGGCTCTGCTTCTTGGACCCAACGACCTCTGTGTTGCGAGTGTCTCCTCCAGGGAGTGTGAGGTGGGACAGGGAAGCGGGAAGCGCACGGGTGGTGGGGGCGGACCACCTCCAGTCGAGCAAAGGGAGGAGAAGGAATGGGGAATTGGGGATACCGGCCTTGAGGTAGTAGGGGAAGCTGGGATCGCTGCAGCCGGGCTTGGGGCATGGATCACGCGGCGAGCCGAGGGCATGGTGAGGAGGGGGCGTCGGGGTGGGGACACTCCCTTGCTGTGCGGGCATCGCAGCGTCGCGGAGAGGGGGCACGAGCATCACGGCGTCGCAGAGAAGGGGCACGGGCATCGCGGTGTCGGGTGGACGCGTTCCCGGGCTGCCTGTGTCGAGGCCCCAGAGCTACGTCCACCGGATCTGGATCCCGCGGGAGCGAGTGGTGCGGCGGTGGCGACGACGTTGGGGGAGGGGCGGTGGAGGCAAAGGGAGGAGGGGAGGCAGAGAGAGGTCGCGTCGACAGTGGAGGGTGATCCCGCATGGGGAGAGAACGCACAGAGGTGGGGCGGTTGCGCACGGGGAGTGCGGGGACGGTTGCGCACGGGGAGGCCGACGCGCAGAGTGAACGCGGGGGCAGCTCGCGTGGGGGATGTGGGGAGGCAGCGGCTGCAGACGGACAAGCGAGAGCTAGGTTCCTCAGAAGACGATGTCGTGGAGCTGTCTGTGGATCTGCGGTGCACGCGAGGGTGGGAACGGTTGAGGTCGCCGACCGGTGGAGTGGCGGAGTCCGCCGGTGGGGGAGGAGGAGGTTGTTGTGCCGCGCGTTGAAGAGAAGGGGGAGATGGAGGTCGCTGGAGGTTGCGCGGCCGAGGAGAGGCGCTGACAATGGATACTGGGCCGCACGTTGAAGAGGAGGGCGCTGGGCTGCTGGGCCGCACGTCGAATTGCTGGGCTGCACGAACGCTAGGACATAGGCGCTGGTATAGGATTTGATTGATTAGTACCATATTGGTCACTAAGAGAGACGAAACATGGCTTATAAGCGTTGTTGTGGATCATTTGTTACTCGGTCTAACTTCTCCAGCTCTAGTGCCACACTAAAGCACGTTTTTTTGCGTGGGACTGCTTGGGTGAATTTGGAGGGTGTGTCCGGCCTGTGGGGGACCCACATGTAGGAGGCGTATACACAGAACAGGTCCCACGGTTCAGAGGCAGAACGGCCGTTGGCAGAACATGTCAGAGGCAGAACGGCAGACTACTATTGCTTACTTAATAAGTAGTAGAGATTTCAATGCAAGCCAAGGGAGTGTCACTTAGTGGCCGTGAAGCGAATTCTTAGATATTTAGTCGCTACGCCTTACTTCGGGACCTGGTATCCAAAGGGGTCTACCTTTGACCTAATTGGATATTAAGACTCCGATTATGCTGGATGTAAGGTCGATAGGAAGAGTACATCAGGGACGTGCCAATTCTTAGGAAGGTCCCTGGTGTCATGGAGTTCTAAGAAACAAACTTCCGTTGCCCTATCCACCGCTGAGGCCGAGTACGTTGCCGTAGGACAGTGTTGCGCGCAACTACTTTGGATGAGGCAAACCCTCCGGGACTTTGGCTACAATCTGAGCAAAGTCCCACTCCTATGTGATAATGAGAGTGCTATCCGCATGGCGGATAATCCTGTTGAGCACAGCCGCACAAAGCACATTGACATCCGGCATCACTTTTTGAGAGACCACCAGCAAAAGGGAGATATCGAAGTGTTTTATATTAGCACCGAGAACCAACTAGCCGATATCTTTACCAAGCCTTTAGATGAGAAGACCTTTTGCAGGCTGCGTAGTGAGCTAAATGTCTTAGATTCGCGGAACTTGGATTGATTTGTAGCATACATGTGTATTATGCTTTGATCATGTTCCCTTATGCATTTTGATTATTTATGTGCTCAAGTTGTACAAACTCTCCCCGGACCTCAAAAGTCCATGTGTGATGCACATATTTAGGGGGAGATGTGCTACAACTTGACCCTTTGAGACTAACCATATGTTTGAGCTTGCTTGATTTAGTCTCAAAGGTGGATTGAAAGGGAAAAGGTGAACTTGGACCATGCAAGACTTCCACTGCACTCCGATGAGAGGGTAACTCACTCCAAGTTCATCTCCATATTCTTATTGCCTTTGTACTCTTATTTGAAGATTTTGGTGAGGCAATGAAGTTTAAGGGCCAAGATTGATCCCGTTTTGGTGCTTGATGCCAAAGGGGGAGAAAATAAGGCCAAAGCAATAAATGGATCAGCTACCACTTGAGAATTTTGAAAATAGTAGAATAGAGCTTTTGGTTTGTCAAAACTCTCTTGTTGTCTCTTTTGTCAAAAGTTGGCCTCTTGTGGGGAGAATAGTTGATTATGAAAAAAGGGGGAGTTTTTGAAATATTTGATCAATTTCTCTTGGAACAACTCTTTGTATATCTCAACAAGTGTGTTTGACTTAGAGATAGGAAATTGAGGTTGATTTGCAAAAACAAAACCAAGTGGTGGCAAAGAATGATCCAAATATGCCAAATTTGAATCAAAACAAATTTGTGTTCTCATTTGCATTTATGTTGCACTTCTTTAGTTGCTTTTTGTTGTGTTGGCATAAATCACCAAAAAGGGGGAGATTGAAAGGGAAATGTGCCCTTGGGCCATTTCTAAGTGTTTTGGTGATTGAGTGCCAACACAAGTGCTTAAATGTTAATCTATGCCAATTGATGGACAAAGTGCAAATCAAGAGTAAAGGTATGTTTCTAAGACTTAGTACATTGTTTTGGAGACTAATGTATTGTGTCTAAGTACTAGAAACAGGAAAAGACCAATTTGGAAAAGACTTGGCTAAGCAGACAAGACTCTGCGCAGTCTGGGTGCACCGGACAGTGTCCGGTGCGCTAGGCTGGCGACTGTCAACTGGCTGCTCTCAGGAAGCGATAAACGGCATACGGCTATAAATCACCGGACTGTCCGGTGAGCCATTCACAGGCAAAGTCGTCGCTCTCGGGAAGCGATTAACGGCGTACGTCTATAAATCACCGGACTGTCCGGTGGTGCACCGGACTGTCCGGTGAGCCAACGGTCAGCCGGGCCAACGATCGGCCGCATAATCCACGCGCGACGCGTGGCCGAGCCAACGGTCAGAAGGGGGCACCGGACTGTCCGGTGTGCACTGGACAGTGTCCGGTGCGCCAACGGCTCTGGATCTTCAACGGTCGGCTGCGCCACAGAAGGAAAGAAATCCGCACCGGACAGTGTCTGGTGGTGCACCGGACTGTCCAGTACGCCAGGCGACAGAAGGCAAGAATTGCCTTCCTGGAATGCTCTCAACGGCTCCTAGCTGCCTTGGGGCTATAAAAGGGACCCCTAGGCGCATGGAGGATGACACCAATCATTCTCTAAGCATTGCTAAGCACCAAGACTCCAATTCTGCGCATTCGATTCTTTGTGATAGCAACTAGAGCTCCATTTGAGTAGAGAACTCTTTGAGTTGTGTTGAGAGCTCGTGTTGTGACTTGTGTGCGTGTTGTTGCTCTGATTTTGTGTCTTGTGTGCGTTGCTCATCCCATCCTTACTTCTGTGCTTCTTTGTGATAATCAAAGTGTAAGGGCGAGAGGCTCCAAGTTGTGGAGATTCCTCGCAAGCGGGATATAGTAAAGTGAAAGCAAAACACCGTGGTATTCAAGTGGGTCTTTGGACCACTTGAAAGGGGTTGAGTGCAACCCTCGTCCGTTGGGACGCCACAACATTGAGTAGGCAAGTGTTGGACTTGGCCGAACCACGGGATAAACCACTGTGCCATCTCTGTGTTGATCTTCTTGTGGTTATCGTGTTGTGCAAGAACTCTTCTCTAGCCACTTGGCTTTATTGTGCTAACTCTTAATCAAGTTTTGTGGATTAAGTTTCAAGTTTTTACAGGATCACCTATTCACCCCCCTCTAGGTGCTCTCAAATATCAAACTATAAAGTAACCTCCCCTAAAAATTTGCATACAAGTTTTGAATACTTGTAGGAGACATGCTCTTGGACTTTTAAGGTCAAGATACAACTTAATGGATAATGTCAAAAGAGCATTACCTTAGGTGATATTTAGGAGCAAGTTATTTATATTTGAACTTTAGCACATACAGTCAAAAAGATACCAATTAAAGTTTTAGGATACGATTTGAAAGATACTGATACCATTTGTTTAGGAATTTAAACAAGCTGTATGACATGTTTTTTAAAACATTTCAAACCATGTAGGTTTGCTCCAAGGATAAGAGTTAAACCGAGCATCCTGCCATATGATTAACCTAGGATGCTTAAATGGTCACTCCAGTTGCTTGTGCATTGCCATGGTTTCTATATTGAGTGAATTTGTTGACACAAAATTATGTTTGTTCTATTGGTTAAATGGGTGTAAATGTGGAGCCAACAATCAAGGTTCAAACCCCCATTTTGTGTACAATTTTACTTTATTTTTGCATTAAGCGATAAGGGTGACACGGGACAACCGTTGAAACTAGTGATTTATATATTAGAGACTAAAAATAAATACCAATTGAAAACCTAATTTAATGCAATACTAGGAATAAAGAAGGTAAAGTAGATACTTAAATAAAGATACACATATCTAAAGCATGGAATAATAAATCTAGTTACCTAAGCACTGGTGGGGAATTTGGGTCCATAACAATCTCCTAACCTACTTGGTAATAAACTTGATCCAATATGATACACCCCATGATATACATCCCAACTTAGTCATGTATTCATATTCCTTGAAGTCCATCAGATTTGTTACTTCACTCTTGGGATTCAAACCTTTTTGGTGCTCTTCATGGTTGAAATGATTTCTTTTGGCTCCTAAATCTATTTGGCCCTTTGTGTTGGTTATAGCTTGCTTAATCAATTTGATGCCAATCACCTTGTCATTTTCCTTGTCCTTCAAGAGGTATGGTCAGGTAGCATTTATAAGTAAAATGGACCTTGGCCCATTTGATTAAGTGTTTTTATGTCTGATGATCAGCATAATCTTTTGGACTAATGTGTTTCCTAGCATTTATGTTTATAGTTCAAAGGATGCAGAGTAGACTTGACATAAGGCATTGAGGGAGCAAAACCCCAAAGAGGACATTAGAAGATTCATTAAATACTTAGCAACATCATGCAAGAGTACAAGACACAATGCAAGAAAGTCCCAAGAGAAGAAACATGAAGAATAGAAGACTAGGCTATGACTGGATGCATCAGACCTGGCACCAGACTCATCATGTAGAGAGCATGTAAACTACACCCAAGCTTGTTGGCACATAGGACCTGGTCTAGTGCACACCGGTGGCACATCAGACCCAGTGGTTCAACATACAACAAATGTAACCCCAACAACTAGTTGACGTGGCACGCATCAGACTTAGTTTGGTGTTCAATGAGGGCACACCGGATCGATCTGGTGCATTGTTAGGGAATCTTCTAAACTCTAATGGTTAGCTGATGTGGCTTTAACATGGACAGCACTAGATCTAGTACGATGTACACTAGTGGCACACCGAACCGGTCCGGTGTGATGCAGAAAAGCTACCAAGCTTCAAATGGCTCTTTTGGGCTTGGAGCTCTATGCCTCTATATCTACTCACCCATCTAGCCATTCCCAAGTGTGGAGAGTTGAGAAACTTTGTGTATGTGTTGGGAGACAATTCCATATCTCAAAACACCCAAGTGTTTAATAGAATTACTCGATGATCAGCGTAGGCGCTTTACGAAGTGCTTAGGTTACGAAAGCATCTAGGCCCCTGGTTGGTTTTAGTGATTAATGACAATGTAAGATTACATGTGTCTAACGTGTGTTTTATAGAACAAATGGTATGTTAGGTCATATTGCAGGACTTGCGCTACAACGGTGAAAACAATCCGTCAGATGAGAACTTGAAGTGACGGCTGAAAAAGACGAATCAAAAGATGAAGGACTTCATATCCTAAGTGTCGAAGGAGTTGTGGGATACTTGGTATAGAGTTAGGACTTCTATTTTTGTTTTAGCCGCACTATAAAGAGGGGTTGTGGATGAGTAGTTTGACCAAGAGAAATCTAGTGTAGTGTCAATGCATGTTCACACTCGCAACTAGTGCTAGGTGTCACTCTAGAACTCACTCACAAGTTAGAATCGAAAACAGTTTAAAAAACCTAAGAAAAGAAAAAGGGTTGCTGACCTAGGGGCATCGAACTGTCCGGTGGCCCCATGGCAGCGGGCCCGAGAGCAAGGCCTCAGCACCCCTAGAAACCCAAGAGCAAACAGTTCCAAGACTTGATTTTTAGCCAAGCACCAGACTGTCCGGTACACACCGAACATGTACTGTTCACTGTGTGGTGTGACATCAGAGCAATGACTAGTTGTTATAACGAGCCGTTGGAAGCGCACCGTTGGCACACCGGTGGCGCACCGGACAATAGTGTAACACCCTAAATTTGGGGGTATAAAATTTCTTTTCTAATATTCACCAAATTCAGGTGTTACCCTTTCTTTTCCTTGCTTTTCTTTTCTTTTTCTGAACTATGGGGAAAAATTTTGCTTTATATGTAAGTGTCAAAATTGAATAAAATAAAACCCTAAAAGGGTCATGATTGTTGCACAACATGCTAGACCATCTTTTCTTTTTGCATGTTGAGTTATTCTAGTTGTGCATTCATGTAGTTCGCAAATTTGTGTTTGAAGTTGAATTCAAAAGAAAATAGAATAAAATAGAAAATAGAAAAAAGCTAGCCCTTCCCCAATCTTCCCCAGCTGGCCCAACTTGCCTCTCCCGCACTGCCCCCGCGGCCCACCAACCCCGCACCGGCTCCCCGCCCACGGCCCACACGCAAACCGCGTGTGCGCCCCCACCGCGCTCGCCCACCCTAGCGGCCGCGCCGCACAGCGCACGCAGCTGCGTCGCTCGGTCAGCAACCGCCCTCACCTCGCCCCTAGCGCGCACTTCTGCCGCTGCCCCGCTCGGCCAGCTCACACCCACGTCGCCTCCTCTCTCACCAAAAACAGCCAGCCGCCCTCCTCTCTCTCTCTCTCTTCCCACGCCAGGACACTGATCCATAGCTCGCCTTGCTCTAGCATCCGCGCTCACCGTGGCATGTCCTCTCCTTCATGCCGGTGCTCGCCTCGGACTCCCCTACACCAGCCGTGAGCCGCTCGCCCTGGATCGTGCGCCCTATTGTGGAACTCGCTGTTCATTCCCTGCTCGATCTTTTTGGTGCACGCATGGCTCGCCGGTCAAATCCCCTCACCAATGCCATTGCCTAGGTGCCTCGCTCCTCCCTCGTTCTCGGATTCGACCGTGGATGCCCATCCACGAGTCCTTCCTCCTAGCTCGTGGGCGCCGTCGTTCTGTGCGCTTGACCACCTAAGATCTCCAATTGTGCCCCTATGTTAGCTCCACGCTCGAGCTCAACCTCCAGCTTGTCCCATGGCGCTCGGCCTCACCTTCTTGCCCTGCGTCATCAACTCCCTGTCTGGCTTCGACCTCACTGTGGCTAGACTCGGTCGCACGCTCTACTGCTTTGGTGTCCGACCAGCACGGCCTGCGTGTGCCCCCGGCGCGGCCCCAGCTCGGGTTTTGCGTGGCTTCGGCTCAGCAACAGCCTCGCCGTCCTCATGCCTCGCCGCGAGCTCATCTGGCCGTCCACCGTCGTTGCGAGGTGAGCATCGTCTATGCGTGAGTAACCTTGTTTCACCATGTCATACATTTTAAATAATTAATTATATTTTTGTTGAACCAACGTTAATTAGTTAGAATTTTCAATTAAACTAATTTATAGTTGTTAACTTACGCTTTATAAATACATGTCGACGTGATTAATAGTAACTCAAATGTTTTGCTCTAATGTTTGTTTAATATAAATATGACGACTATTTAGTTTTTCTTGCATATAGCGTGCGGTTTCGCACGTGGTTACGTGCTGGTTCGTGCGTCGTTCGCGTGTGGTCGCTCGTTCACAACCCGTGAGTTGTTCGTTATTCGATTATGCGTCGTAAACCCGTTACATCTCATTTTAGTCGTGTCAACTTGGTGATAACGTCGATTTTATATTAGTAATGTTATCTAGTCATGTCACAAGTTTAATTGATTAATTAATTATTTGTCTTTTCGGTATTCTATAGTTATTCAAAAATGACCTTCTAATTAAAACTAGGTTACATTTTTTTAACTCGCGCTTTTAAGAATATAAATGTTAACTTGATTAATACCAACTTAAGCGCTTTTTATTTAATACTTTTATTTATTTAATATTTGTTTAGTATAAACGCGTCACCTTTTTAGTTTTTCTCGCCTGTCGCGCGTGCTGTTCCTCGCGCGGTGGCGTGCTGTTTGCGCGTCGTCCGCGCGCTAAGTCACGTGTGGCCGTGCATTGTTTTGCACGTCGCACACATTGTCACGTGTCGCCACACGTCATTCGCGCGTGACACACGCATCGTTTTGCGTGTAGTGTGCACTGCCGCGCATGGTTCACGCATGTCGTGCGTGTCTGCTCGTCGTTCTGCATGCTGTCGTGCTGTTTTGTGTATCGTAAATCCGCCTCAGTTAGAATCTCTCGTGTTAATTAAATTACTTATTTAATTGACACCTATTTGTGTAGCAGATTAATCGAAACTAAATGGTATATATTATTTACATTTGATAATGTCGAATTAAATGTTATAGTTAATATTTGTTTAGCGTAAACCCGTTAACTTCTTGACCGTAGCTTTGAGTTTGACGTTTCTTTTCCTTGCATGACCATAGTAGCGAGCTCTATTTCACATTGCACGTTTCTATAATGTTTTATCTTGTATGGTGTAATGTTCTTATGGATGTATATGTTTGTTTGCTTGTGCCTATTCATCTTTGCTTCGCGTTGCGATTAGATCGCGATTCGTTTCCGAGCTTCGAGGAATCGACGGTCAAGCTTCGGCGACCAAGTGGTCATGTTCTTTGAGTTTTACAAAGCTGAGGACCCTAAGTATCTGTTTAGTGAAGGCAAGTGTCCTCTGACCCATTATGTCCTATTTACTTTATAATTCATTATCCCACGCATACCATGATCAACCTAAGGATTTACTAGCTTTCTGTTTACCTTGTCCTTGATTACCTTTTGGGTTACTATGGTTAGCTTCATGCTATTGCTTTACTTTAATCATTGAACATGATTAGAACATTTATGATATGATGCTGATATCTTGATTATGATGAGGAACTGTGATACTTAAGGGGGCTCGGGCTGTTTCCTGAGTACCTCTCCGTATGGACCTGTTCGTTGAGAAACCACCCGACAAAATAGTGCAACCATGAGGGTGGTATGTGACGCCCTTAGCTGATTGATTAGATTAACTTGGGGTGTAGTTGGCTTTGCTGGAGGGCCGTCAATGAGGGTCGGGGCATAGTGCTTGCTCTGCTAAGGGTGGGTGCCGAGGTTTATTCGATTTGGTTTTGTTAGTCACCCACCTTAGGGAGGAGTACTGTGTTTGTACGACTGGAGAAACCTAACGAGCAACTGCACACCAGGGGAATCTTTGTAAAGGCTATATAGTGATAACCTGCCAGACCACCTAAGAAGTGGTCAATGGGGAGTAGCGCTCTCCAGGCAGAAAGGGAATCATGGCTTGTGGGTAAAGTGTGTGTTGGGGCGAAGGCGTAGACGCTACCCTCCGCTCGATGCCTTCGCCAGTCTTGCTGCACCCTCTAAGACGACGACTGACGGACTGCACCCTTCGTCCGACGCAACTAAAGGACGAAGACCCATGGCGAGGCCGCTCCGTCCCGCGGGGTCGCCCAGCGTGAGAGCCCACGTACAATCCGGCCCGTCATAACGAGCCCCGCGCTGTTGTTGCGCATTACGGGCCTAAATTGTAAAGGTTTTTCTATTATTACAGTCTGTAACCCTGCTTTAATGGGAATATTCCGGGAGAACCTAGGCTCCTGAGGGCACATGCGTCCTTAATCCTTGACGCTGGGCACTCAGGCACCTATAAATACCCCCGCACAGTGCCCTTACGGGGCTAGGTTAACAGTGCTATTGCCATCTCAAGTAGTAGCCCCGTTTACACCGCTTTCACTCCCCCGTTGGATCAACTTGCGCAGGAGAGCAAGTTCCAACATTTGGCGCCCACCGTTCGTGCTACGAAAACAGCACCCGCGATGGCACCCAAGAGAACCGCGTTGAAGGCTGACGATGCCGCGAAGGCGGCACTGCTGGCCGAGAAAAAGGGCAAGGCCGTCGTCGACAACACTCTCCAAGAGCCCTGCGAAGATGACACAAACAGCAAGAAGCAGCGCAATGAACAACCCACTACCGAAGGCAGCCTCCGCACCTGCAGCTCCGGGGGACCACAACAGCCTCCCCCAGGCTTCGCTCCACCAGAGGGCGCGGACGCCACCGAGGATGGCGAAGTCATCGGCGTTCCGGCCGAAGAGCAGCTACAGCTGCGCGCCCTGCGCATCAAGAACCGCAACCTCCAAAAGCAAAAAGAGATCCTCGAGGCCAAGCGCCAACGTGTGTCTGCACAAGCCAAGGTGCGACAGATGATACGCGACGAAGAGCAGAAGGCACAAGAGCTTGAACAAGAGATCACGCTCATACAGAGCGAAGACCAACTCGTCCTGCAACACGGCCCACCCCTCCAGCAGCGCGCACAAATCGAAGACTTGTTCATCCCTCAGCGCGGACACACCATCCCTCACGCCACGGCTTTCCAAGGCGTCAACTACCTTGACGAGCGAAGTCCCCTGGCACCTCACCTGCAAGTGACACCATGGCCCGCCAACTTCAGGGCAGGGACCTATCCCAAGTACAACGGCAGCACTGATCCAGCACAGTACATCATGAGCTATCAAGTCGCCGTTGCATCATCCGGAGGGGACGACGCCACGATGGCCAAGTCATTCATCATTGCCCTCGAAGGCCCTGCCCTCACCTGGTACACCAGGTTGCCCCCATTGTCCATCGACTCCTGGAGAAGTCTCCGGGACAAATTCTTGCTCAACTTCCAAGGGTACCGCCCAGACACCGATGCCTTGGCTGAACTCTCACTCTGCAAGCAGCTGGAACGAGAGACTCTGCGGGAGTATTACCGCAAGTTCCTGACCCTCAAGTCACAACTGCCTTCGGTCGATGACCAGATCGCCATCCACTACGCCATCAGTGGCCTTCGGGTCGGCGTCCTCTACAGCCACTGCATCAGGGACCCGCCCAGGAACCTCCAGGAGCTGTATCAGCTGTTTGAGAAATATGCTAGATCCGAAGAGCTCCACCAGCGCAAAGTCGAGTCTCAGAGGAAGCCCAAAGACCCTCCACAGTCCAGCCGCACTTGGACGAGGCCCTCGCAGACAGACTCCGGCCGGGACGGCCGCAATCAGCAGCAGGTGCACAACATCACCAACCAGGCCCCCGCTGGTGAGGCCCCTCGCCGCCAGGAGTATCCCCCCCAGGGCCAAGGAAATGGAACTCGCGATAGAGGACGGGGGCGTGCGCAGCAGCCACGCAGATTTTACTGCCTGTTCCACGGCGACGACTGCGCGCATCCCACAAGGGACTGCCCAGAGACGAAGGCCACCAGAGACAGAATGGCACGGGCACAACTAGCCGACAACCTTGGAATTGTCGCGCACGCATATCAGCAACCTCCTCAGCCATACAACCACGGCCCCGCTCCGCCTCCACCGCACCACGCATACCAACACCACCAGGAGGTACAAATCGTACCTCCCCCACCCCCACCCCCACACCATCAACAGCAAAACATCCACCACCCCAACCACCCCCAAGCCCCAAAGAAAGAGGACTTCGCCGATCAACCGTATCGCGGAGTCATTCATATGATTACTGGGGGGTCCAGCGCCGACTTCGACACAAAGCGGCAAAAGAGGGACCATTACCGCAGCATCAACCACGTCGCTGTCACCGGCCCGGTCATGCAGACAAAGTGGTCCCACGTGCCATTGACCTTCAACGCCCGAGACGTCGATCTGTGCAGCGCCCCACACATCGATGCCATGGTCATCAACTGCAGCGTGGCAGGCTGGGACTTGCACAAAGTCTTGGTCAACAATGGCAGCCAGGCGGACATCATTTTCCTCCATGCCTTCGATCGCATGGGCATAAGCCATAGTCTGCTCAAGCCCTCAGACAACCCCCTATACGGCTTCGGTGGCAAGGGCACCTTTCCCGTCAGCAAAATAGAGTTGCCCCTCTCCTTCAGTGTAGCACCCAATGCCCGAAGTAAGCAAATCACGTTCGACATGGTGTACCCGTACAACGCCATAATGGGCCGGGGCTCCATCAACAAGTTTGAGGCAGCTATCCACGGACTTTACCTGTGCATGAAGATCCCAGGTCCGCAAGGCGCGATCACAGTTTACGTCAACCAGCAGGTTGCGCGTAACATAGAAAGAGACTTCGTCCCCGGACAAAGAAACGTACACTACCTCACGGCCCAACGCGAAGTCCCCGGGTCTGCCAATCCAACCGCCAAAGAGCATGAAAAAGCACAGCTGTAGAGCAACGACGGGACCAAGACTGTCCCCCTCGACCAGGCAACGCCCCAGCAGATGGTTACCATCAGCGAAGACCTCACTTCGCACGACGAAGAGAGGCTCCTCTGTTGTCTATCCAAGAATAAAGACGTCTTCGCCTGGTCCGCCCTCGACCTAGTCGGAGTCAGTCGCTCCATCATCGAGCACGGCTTAGGAATCGACCCTTCGGTGAGGCCGAAGAAACAACGGTTGCGCAAGATGTCTGACGAGAAGACAGAAGCCGCCAAGGCCGAGGTGCATCGCCTGCTCGAGGCCAAATTCATCAAGCCAATCGCCTACCCCACATGGCTCGCCAATGTAGTGATGGTGTAGAAGAAGAGCGGCAAATGGCGGATGTGCATAGACTTCACCAGTCTTAACAAGGCCTGCCCCAAGGACAATTTCCCACTACCTCGGATCGACAAAATCGTCGATAGCGCGTCCGGGTGCGAAGTCATGTCACTCCTTGACTGCTTCTCCGGCTACCACCAAATATATATGAAGGAGGAGGACAAGGCAAGCACCAGCTTCATAACACCCTTCGACATGTATTGTTTCATCAGAATGCCGGAGGGACTTAAGAATGCCGGGTCCACTTTCTCTCGACTCACCAAAGCGGTGCTCGAGAGCCAGGTCGGCAGAAATATATTCACATATGTGGACGACATCGTCTTTGCCAGCAGAAACAAGGAAGACCACCTGGCCGACCTCGCCGAAACGTTTGCAAACATGCGGACCGCACGACTTTGCCTCAACCCTGAAAAGTGCATCTTCGGAGTCCGCCAGGGGAAAATCTTGGGCTACCTGGTATCACATCGTGGAATTGAGGCCAATCCAACCAAAATCCAGGATATCATCAATATGACGCCCCTATAGTCAGCCAGAGAAGTGCAACGACTGACAGGCAGGTTGGCCGCCCTCAACAGATTCATCTCCAAGTCCGCGGAGCGGAGTCTCCCTTTCCTCAAAACACTCCGCGGCGCAAAAGACTTCGCATGGGGGCCAGAGCAGGCGGCGGCCTTCGCTTCACTAAAATAGTACTTGTCGGAATTGGTGATTCTTACAAGCCCCGACCCTTCGCTACCCCTATTGCTCTATGTCGCGGCTTCGCCACATGCGGTCAGCGCAGCACTAGTTCAAGAGCAGACCAGAGAGGGCACGACCAAGCAATGTCCAGTTTATTATGTCTCTAAAGTACTCACAACATCAAAATGTAATATGATGGAACTGGAAAAGATCGCCTACGCAGTCGTGATGGCCTCGCGCAAATTGCGCCATTATTTCGAGGCATTCAAGGTCCGGGTTACCTCAGACAGAGGACTCGACGAGCTATTTAGAAACCCGGAGGCATCAGTATGGATTGCCAAGTAGGCAGCCGAACTCTCCGGCTACCACATCACATTTGAA
Organism: Zea luxurians; assembly: GCA_029449295.1. Classification (NCBI taxonomy): domain Eukaryota; kingdom Viridiplantae; phylum Streptophyta; class Magnoliopsida; order Poales; family Poaceae; genus Zea; species Zea luxurians. Next base: position 49,619,886 of record JAOPSE010000014.1, on the reverse strand, counting down.
CCCAGGACAGCCATCAAGTCGCAAGTCCTGGCAGACTTCGTCGTAGACTGGACTGGACCAATAACGCAACCGGAGCCGTCCGTAGAGAAAGTGTGGACAATCCATTGTGACGGCGCATGGTGCCATGCGGGGGCAGGCGCCGCTGCAGTCATTACTTCGCCCACCGGGATCAAGCACAGATACGCAGCGCGCCTCAGCTTCGCTTTGGAGTCTGATAGGTGCACCAACAACATAGCAGAATACGAGGCTGTCATCCTTGGCCTTCGCAAGCTAAGGGCACTCGGTGTCACCACCTGCATCATCATAACAGACTCCAAGGTAGTCACCCGCCAGGTCGAGAAAGACTATGCAGCGAAGGACCCCGCACTCATGCAGTACCTCGCGGCCATCCGCAGCCTCGAAAGACAATTCAAGGGTTTCACGTTGCAGCACGTGGACCGAGCCAAGAATGAGGAGGACGATGCGTTGGCCAAGGCAGCCGCCAGGGGCGAGGCCCTACCCTCTGACGTGTTCTACCACGTCATCGGCACGCCAGCCGTCCGCAGCCCTGAGGGGCTCCAAATAACCAATGACAGCGAGGGCCACCACATAGTCAACCTCATCATGACCGAAGACTGGCGGGCACCAATAATCCTGTACCTGCAGGGGTACTATCATCCAACCGACAACAATGAGGCCAAGCGCCTCAAACACCGAAGCCGGGACTTCGCACTGATCAAAGGCCAACTTTACAAGAAGGGGGTCAGTCAGCCGATGCTTAAGTGCGTCACGGAGACCGAAGGCGTCCAAATTCTGCGCGAAGTCCATAGCGGGACTTGCGGCTCCCACGCAGGGCCAAGGGCCCTAGCGGCAAAGGTGATTCGTCAAGGTTTCTAATGGCCCGCCATGATTTGCGCAGCAAATCGGGTCGCGAGGTCCTGTGAAGCCTGTCAGAAATTTTCTCCACGCTCGGGGCGCCCTTCGCAATTCATGAAGCTAATCGCCCACACGTGGCCTCTTCAGCGCTGGGGCCTGGACATTGTCGGGCCCCTGCCCACGGCTCAGGAGAACCTCAAGTTCACCTTCGTCGCCGTTGAATACTTCATCAAATGGATTGAGGCGAGGGCAGTATCCACTATAACATCGAAGACAGCCCAGAAATTCTTCTGGCAAAATATTGTTTGCCGCTTCGGAGTCCCGTCCGAACTCACAGTCGACAACGGCAAGCAGTTCGACAACCAAGATTTCAAGGATTTCTGCTTCTCTATCGGCACCAAGCTTGCCTTCGCCTCAGTGTACCACCCCCAATCCAACGGAGTCGTGGAACGCGCCAACGGCAATATTTTCACAGCCGTCAGGAAAATGCTCCTCGACGACAGAAAAGGCAAGTGGCCCGACCTGTTACCTGAAGTGGTCTGGTCGCTGAACACAACTAAGTGCAGGGCGACTGGGTTCACCCCTTTCCGCCTTCTATACGGATCGGAGGCTATGACTCCGCAAGAAATAAAACACGGGTCACCTCGGACAGTTGCGTCGGTCGTCCCCGACGTAGACGAACCTACTTCGAAGGACCTCATCGACGGAGACCGCGTCTTCGCCCTACAGGCTCTAAACAAATACCAAGCTCAGACAAAAGCATGGCGCGACCACACAGTCATCCCGAGGGAATTCAACGAAGGAGACCTCGTACTCGTCCGGACAGCCCGGACAGAGTCCCGGGGCAAGTTGGAGCCGAAATGGGAGGGCCCTTTCATCGTCAAGACGAAGGCGTCCACCAGCACGTACAGGCTCGCAACGCCATCCGGCGAAGACTTAGAACATTCTTGGAACATTGATAATCTTCGCAAAATTTTTGTTTAACTCCTCAGGGCCACTTCGCCCTTGTAATCAGCAAAACAGTTTTAAGCCGGCCCACACTCTTTTCCTCCCGGGGGTGAGGTTTTTAACGAGGCGGAGCCATGTAATATACACGCGAAAAATCCCCCTAAAAACTACGTCGAAAAAGACCGCATCAACGTCTTCGACATTCGACCGACACAAAAGTCACCGCGAGGGGATGGCTACCCTCGCGTGCGACAGTCCGCGCAAAAGTCGCCTAAGGGTGCAGCCGGACTAGCACAACAAGTGCGTCAATTCGAAGTCTTCTCAAAAAGACTATCCGTGCAAAAGTCGCCCAAGGGTGCAGCCGGACTAGCACAACAAGTCCGTCAATTCAAAGTCTTCTCAAAAAGATTATCCGTGCAAAAGTCGCCCAAGGGTGCAGCCGGACCAGCACAACAAGTGCGTAAATTCGAAGTCTTCTCAAAAAGACTATCCGTGCAAAAGTCGCCTAAGGGCGCAGCCGGACTAGCACAGCAAATGTGCAAATTCCAAGCCTTCTCCAAAAGGCTACCCACGCAAAAGTCGCCTAAGGGTGCCGCCGGACTAGCATAACGAGTGTGAAAATCGAAGGCGCATTGCATCAGTCCGAAAACCTACAGGCGCAGCCGGACCGGCACAATAATGCACCAGACCGGGTGCGCTACACCTTACGAACACACCCAGATGCGCGAAGGCGGTCAACTTTATCATACAAACTACAGTTACACGCGTACAGCGAGGGCATCACACCTTACATAGGCTCAACCTTCGGAATGATCCCCATCTCCCTATAGTTAAATAGCATTATCCTCAGCTCCTCACCCTCAAAAAGCCTCCGCAACTCCCCCTCACCCATACTCGCCCCAACCGGCGAGGACAACAATTCCTGCCTACCAGCTCTGCCCACACGAAGACGACCACCATCAAACCTGCCCACTCTACGCTTCGCCACCGCCCTTCGCCGCCTACGCCCAACACTCGGACCAGGCAAAATTTCAGCATTCGTAACACGCGGAGAAGCCTCCGCCTCAGCCACATCCAAGGCCACAAAATAATCTAAGCCTTCATCCGAAGACTCTTCCGTCCACAAAACCGAACTCCCAGACGTAGACCCATCCGATTCATTCCCGGCGACCACGGTCGAAGCCGCCACAAAATTAGCAGTACCGGTTGCGTGCGTAGGCCCAAAATCCTGAACCTGCGTAGCAACCAAGGTTCAGTAACACAAACAAAATTCCCTAACTACCCCATACACACTAAGCCACCTGCGAAGACCCAACAGCCGCGACGGGATCCGTCTCCGCTGGCTCCATCGTCGCCTTCGGGGGCTCCTCCGCCATTGGTACGGTGGCGGCCGGCGAGCCTCCACCAGACACAGTAGACGCAAGGGCAGTGTGGGAGCCTTCACCGGTCTCCGGGGGCGGCACTGGGTAGACCTTAGCCTTGGCCATCACCGGGTCGGCCTCCGCTTCGGGCAGCACGCTGTTTAGACGCCCGAAGTCCTCCACCTCCTCAGCACGCGCCATCTGCAGCGCAGCACACCGAGTCAGCACACCAGTGTACACCCACATTCCATAACACAAAACGAAACACAAACTTAACCTGATCCCTCGCTCGGTCAGCCCGTTCCCTAACCGCCTCCCGACCGTGGGGGCCCCACATCCGGTCGAAGAGGGCCCCCCCGGCGTCCTTCACCACAGGGTCTTCGACCTTAAAAATATCGTGCCCAAAATCTTCATCAGATCGGTCGAAGACCTCATAGTGACTCCACCCTTCGCGGGACAGCGCATTCATAGCCCCCTCGCAGGTGACGAGGGAGGCATACGACATGAAGCCCGCCACGATGGTCGGGAGCGCTTACAACTCCTCTTGCAGCCATTCAAGGCACCGAAGGCCCGCCTCTCGGTCGGGCACCTCGAAGTCAGCAGTCCGCGCACCCAGCTCGTGGTACGAGTCCACAAGCTGTTTGCGCGTCCGCTCAACCTCCACACGAGTAGAAGCCTCGGCCCTCTCCACGCGGGCCTGCAGAGCGTTGAACCGCGCCTCCCACTCCTCGGCGCGCTGGCTGGCGAGACTCTCCTCCGCCCTCGCCAGTTTGGCCTCCGCCTGCGCCGTCTGCGCCTTGGTGATGGCCTGATTGGCCTCCTTCCTCTCCTCCACCAGCTGGCGCCGGAGGTCAGTCCTCTTGCTCTCCAGGGCGACCACCTTTTCCGCCAGCCTACGGTTTTTGCTCTCCACAGCCGACTTTTCCCGGACGGCGTCCGCGTGCTGCGCCTGAAGTCTCCCGACCTCGGCATCCACACCCACCGTAAGGGCGCCTGACGCCACGCGGTCGGCGAAGTCGGCCGCCTAACAAACGCGCATCAGTACACAATCACCATGAAAGCGGCCCACAATCAAGCCTACTTCAACTTACTTGATTCAGCTGCAGCGACGCTTCCCGCAGCCGGCGGGACACAGTGCCCGCCTCATATTTGACGGCAGTGGCCGCCGACACCTCGCCGCCAGCGCTGAAAGCGCCACCCTTCATCCCAAAAACCACGGCAGACGCCGTGGCCACCACCAAGGGCGAGACGACAAGAAGTTGCCCTTCGCCCGACCCTGCAACGTATCACCGGTCAAAAAAAAACATTACCGGCGAGATAGTTGTCCACGCAAATATCTGTGCCGAAGTCGGCAAGACGCTTCCCCGGCGAAGGCAGCTCCCGGGCCTTCGCAGCTCCCTCCGGGGCGGACTTGGTCCCACCAGCGCCGGCTGCCTTCGCACTCTCCGACACCTTGCCAGATCCAGGCGCGGCCGCCTTCGCAGCAAGCGAAGGTTGGCCACCGCCGGGGACGGCATCCTTCACGCCCTCCCCCCGCCCCCCGCGCCCTTTTTGGCCTGGCCTCAGGGAGCCGGACGACAGCCCAGCGCTTCTGCGCGGCCTCCTGCCGATCCTTGTTCATCACTGCCGACACAACAACAACAATATTCCATCCGTAAGGGAAAATCTTCAATCCACGAGCTATACGAGACGTAGACATGTCTTCGCCCTCTGCCCAGGGGATCGGAAGATTCTTTGGCCACCGACCTGTAACACCCTAGGTGTTACTCAGGTGTCCACCCCCAGGGTTACCCCTGTTTACCTATTATCACATGAAGATTGAATTGGGCAAAGTATACCAAACTTGGAATTCTAGGTCCTAAGCAAGTGCAACCCACCTTGGATGTCCTGCCCTAGCTTATCATGCACATCTAAGTGGGGATCTCCCAAAACCCTAAAGCAAAACCCCCCATAGGCAATGAGAACCCTAATTGAAGCCATGATCAAAAGATCATGTAAACCTTATGATCATGGTTTGGGCCAAATATAAAAGTTGTAATATACTTAATAACCTACAATTAATAGTAAGGAAGTACCCCCAAAAAGTTTTCAGAAAAGTCCTCAAAAGATCACCTAAGGTTCAGCTCAAGGGAGAATTCAGATTTTGCCTAAGTATAAAAAACTAACCCTTGAGCAAAGACTCCACATGTTCACCTTGATCCCCTTTTCAAAACCTGTCGACCCAATTGACAAAATGGCGCCAAATTAACCCTAGAACACCCTGGAAAGAGATAACACCTACCCTAGGGCGCTAGACACGACTTGACACCCCTTTTGTCTCGATTTGGACCCAGCTGACACATCAAACTTCTCCCCTCTCTATCTCCCTGCCCTGACCATATCTCGACTTGGAACTCACAGCAAAAAGATAGGATTTGGAGCAGAGAAGTGACCGTACACAGTGACTTTGCCAAGATACGCACGGTATGGTGCTCAAATCGGCCGTTGAACCATGGCAGAAGCAAGCTTCCACGTGTTCGACGCGAGCTGGCATCCGGGAGCGCGCTCAGAGCACGCCCGTGCGCGAACCCCCGCGCGCCCGCCGCCGCCCGTGACCACGCCCGCGCCACGGCTATAAAACCCGCCTAGTGCTCGGCTGCCTTCCCCATTGCCTCCTCCGTACCTCGCCTGACTTACCCGAGCCAGCCATTAGCTCCGGCGACCTCCCCGTGACCCGCCAGTGCCGCCCGAGAGCAACCACCGTGGCCAGCCCCTCTCCCGTCCTCCTCCGTTCGATCCAAGCCCCTAGATGGCTTCCTGGTGAGGCCATGAGACTTGCTCAAGCTTGACCCGAGGACCCGCGTCACCGGAATAGCCCAATCGTGCTCACCGGAGTTCAAGAACCCGCCGGCGCACGTGGACCGGGTAAGCCCCTACACCGTTTTCAAATTCGTTGCGCGCATGGCCTCTGTGTCACCCCGTGAAGCTCCTCGTGCACCCTAATTGAACTATACCGCCGTGGTTTGGCCGGAGCAGGCGCCGCCGACGACCCCCGCCGCCTGTGCTCGTGGCCAGGGTAACTCCGACCACCTCCGACGCCAACCCGCACATCGACGTGACCGTCGCGACCTCCCGGACGTCACTGACCACCCCGCCGGAGCTCTACTGCCGCCGGTAAGCCCCACCGCCGTAATCTATGCCGCGGGTACTGTTTAAGCCAGTCAGGGAGCGCGGGTTCGATTTCAGATAAGTCCAGGGGGCTTTGCGCAATGTCAGTGACCCAAGCCAATAGTAGACCAAGGGCTGTTCTGTGAGAAAAGAAAAAGAAAAACCCCAGGGACCTCGGCGCAAACTGCTTTTTCAGAAAAACCTTATTAAAACCTGATTTAAATTCAAACAGAAACTTTAAAAACCCATAACTTCTGTTTGGTTTATCCAAATTTGGTCAAACCAATTTTGCCAGACTCTAATTAATGTAACCTACTTAAGAAAAATATAAAACCCCATAGGTACTATAGAAAACTATAAGGTTCTGATTTAATTATAGTTTTGACCAAAAGCTCAATAATAGCAAGAAAAATGGTTGTACTATTTAACTAGGGTTAGAAAAATTTGGAGAAGTTTATATCTACCTACTGACCTATTTAAAAATGTTAAACCCCTCTGTCCACTACATTAAGTTAGTTTTTACCCCTTATTCCATAATATGCTTAAGGTTAAGAAAAATAGAAAAGGTGACATAAATAATGAACCAGAGGGCACCTCTATTTTTGTTGAGATACTTATTCAATGTGGTTCACTAGAAAAATATATCATACCCTGTTGTAGTGTAAAATAAGAAGGATACCTTTTAAATTAATAAAATAAGGATAACTTAGAAAAAAACCCTACAAAAATAACCCTAAGGTGAAAACTCCTCAAACCTTAGGATAACTAATGTTTTGATAACAAGAACTTAGGAAAAATCTGAAATCTGTTGTTTGATATTTTTCAAATGACAAGTTAGTTCTAAACACCCTTTTTACACCAAACTTTAGAAATCCACCATTAAATAACCATCATGTGGCTCTCTATCATTTTTGGTACAAGAGCTTATTATCACTGTTAGAGGCCAACAAAAATAACCCTTAGGTCAAGACCCACTTTAATAAAGGACTTGTAGTGCAAAGTGGCTAATTGCACCACTTTTTGTTATTTTTGTATGCAGCCTAGCCTTTTTATTTTGAATCCCATATTCTTAAGACAGGCCATATTGACCAAGAGCAAGCCACTGTAATTTTTGTAGAATTATTGAAAATAGTTAATTCACCTTGGTAGTTCAAACCCCACTAGAATTCATAAATAAACACTAAAGAGAGGAAAATGAACAATGGAAATTAGTATCCTCCTAAGACCCTTGTAAATTGTTCCCCGAAATAGAAATATACAAGTGCAATACCAATTCTCCTTGTTTACCCCAAATAAAAACTAAAATATAAAGTGATAAATATAAACCACTAGGAGACCCACATAGCCAAGGAACCCTAAGTTAATTCTTGACTTAGTTTCTGTAGCTTAATGTTCTTTAATCTTGCATAATCATGACATACATGTTCATTGCATTTCGATAGACTGTAATCTTGCTGACGGAGAGTACATCCTCGTGCCGGAGCAAGGAGCTGCCCAGGAGGTTGCCCCAGACCCAGCACCAGAGCCTGCACCAGAGGACCTGCCTGCCACTGCTTTGGAAGGCAAGCCCCGGTTTTATGCATAACCGTTACATATACTATTTTACTACACTTAATGTTTGTAGGCTTGTACTGTGCACTTAAGTGTAGGAGTTGACTGGAACCTTAGTTGCATGATCTCAGAAACCCTTCTGAGATGAATACTAGTGTGACAGGTCGAGTAGTTGCTTTATTTAATTAGGATCTCGGTAGAAGACGAGTGATTTTTCTAGCACTCGCGCGAGATCAGGAAATTGATTGTACCCACTTTCACACTGTCATGATACTAGTTGGTGGACAACAATCCATGGGGATTGGTTGCCCACGAGATGGAAAATGGAATAAGGATTAACGTGCGGATACCTGTGTCAAGCGTTTGAACGTACTAAACACATACCGAGAAATATGGTAAATCGGTAAGCCTAGTACCTGATTGAACCTGGCAGTAGACTTTACCCCTCACGCGACCTGAGACGTAGTCTCCCATTCCGGTTATGGTGGGTACAAGTGCGGTCACTGCACGACGGCCAGTCGGGGTCAGTGAGGCATTGTACGCCAAGGCGGTGAGCCCTGATCTGCTGACGGGGAATCGATGGGGACGGTTGATGTGTGTGGGGACGGAGTGCCCCTGCATGTCGTGTGTTTAGGTTTACCTTGCAAGGATAAAAACTCGATTCGAATCGTCTCCTTCTCGCAGCTAATGAGACTGCTTGATCCATTGTACTGCATTGAGTAACAAGTGGAGCTGTGATGAGATGATACAAGATGTTGATTGCTAAAAATGCTTGCTACTATGTATGAGTAGATAGTACACTTTTAGCCTTAAGAGAGTCACACTTAATTTTGACAAAGTTAAAATCTTGATTTAGAAACTCAGCTAGTGCTTTTGGCAACCAAACCCCACAGCCAAACAGCTGCATGTCTAGAGGTAGAGGAGTAGACTCCTCACACCGGGTAAGTCTAGCTGAGTATTAGTATACTCAGCCTTGCTTGTGGCATAATTTTACAGGTTCTCTGGAGGAAATGGCTGCTGGAGTGACTTGGCCGTCCACCTTACCACCGGGTTGGACCGTCGAGTGGGACCCCGCCTCAGCTGAGGAGGAGCATGAGGAGTGATGGGACAGGCTTCCCCATCTCTCCGTTTAATTATCGTTAGTTTTATTCCGCTGCACTTCGAACAATGATGACTACTTTTGGCAAAACTCCGATGACGATGATGTAATAATTTAACACTCTTCCATGCATGGTTTTATGCTTTATTGTATTTGCTCTGTGACTCACCATCGAGTGAGACTGTGGTACTTGATCCTGTCAGTGGCCGTGTCGGACTAGATCCGAGGGATTGACGGGTTATTCCCATTTAAGTGTGGTCTAGCCTCTAAGGCAGGGCTTAGGCACTTAAGTTGGAATAATTCGGACAGTTCCACCACACGACCCCCGGTAACCTCCAGCATTCGCGCCGAAGACTCCCGGAGCTCGTGCGAAGACATCCTCCCCCTGGGGGCCGCGCATGTCTCCATCAACTCCACAACAAAATTATTAGACACCCTCTTTTTTCCCACCACGGTATCTAATTTTCTCTTCTTAGTGACCGGGACGGCCTCCTGTGATGGCCCTTCCTCGGTACCACCCATCGGCTTCTTCCCGTGGCGGTCGGTGGCGTCTTCCCCGGGGTAACCGCCGTAAGGCAAGCGGTTCAACTCGAAGACCCGATTCAGCCTGTCATTGGCCCCACGGATATCCCAGCTCCGTAGACCCTCCGTCTTCGGCACGTACCGCCCCACGATCCTCGCCGCGCCATCCTCTGCTTCACGCAAGAATGCGGCGGGATCTCGGCCCTGCAGATCCAGTGTGAAGGCAGGACTCCGCACCAGCATCCCGCCGCGGGAGGGCATCTGGCGAGGGCATACTTCGCCCAGCGCCCAGCCACGCGCCAAGGGCCATACCCCATACCCCACAAATTCCTCAACGAGGTCGCGCCCGCTACTCATGCGGGCCGCGCACCGAAGGGCCCCCTCGTTTTCATCCTCCTCCGCTACCTCAAACTGCGGATACGCTGCGTAATAATGCAAGCACATAACGGCCACGGGAAGCCCTAGTTGGCCTTCGACTGTGCCTTCGGCAACGTAGAACCAAAACTACCACCAGTTGCCCCACTTATTGCGGGCGCAGGGAACCAACTCCACGACTTCCATCGAAGTCTTGCCAGTCTTCGGCGTAAATGTGCAAGATCCAAATTGAGCAATCTTATTTCCAATTTTCCTTTTCTGCCAATGCAGACAATAGTGCTTCGCGAAGACTTCGATCGATGGCTGCCCGCCGTACGAAGTCGTCGCCCAGACATACTTTGCCAGGGCCACCACGGCATTCGGTGTCAACTAGTGGACTTGGACTTCGAATCTGCGCAGAACTTCCCCCACAAATCGATGCGCGGGCAGACGAAGGCCAGCGGCGAAAAAAACCTCGAAGACGACCAGCTTGCCTTCGGCTCGGGGATCTCCTCTGCCCCCGGCACACGCGCCACTCCACCGCCAAAATACCCAAGCTGTTGCATGTCATGCACGCGGACCGAGGACATCCACTACGCGCCGAATTCCACTGTGTCACCGGGACGCAACTCCTCCGCCGCCACATTGCTCAGCGTCTCCTCGGACGATTCGCCGGCCGGCGGCGTATCAGCAGCAGAAGAGGAAGAGGACGGCATGGCTACGTACCGTCGGCGGCGGCGGGCGGTCTGCTTCACACGGGCCAGATCTCCGGCGAGCAGGAGCAAGGAGGGCAGACGAGCAAGCGGGCGGTTTGAAAAGGAGGTTAGGGTTTTCGCGGCGCGCGGAGAGATAAAGTTCAAAAGGCGCCGTCTCCCGCCCCCTTTTATTCACAGGGCGCGGCGTTTCGGGAAACCCGCAATCCAACAGTGCGGCGTCAATCAACGGTCATGTCAAAAACCCCCGAGGAACCACTTCGAGCGAGGGCAGCGTCTCCACCATCTAGCGACGTCTTCGGCACCAGATGACTTGGTCGAACTGGTCCCTCGGAGGGCAAATGTTGGGGCGAAGGCGTAGACGCTACCCTCCGCTCGATGCCTTCGCCAGTCTCGCTGCACCCTCGGAGACGACGACTGACGGACTGCACCCTTCGTCCGACGCAACTAAAGGACGAAGACCCATGGCGAGGCCGCTCCGTCCCGCGGGGTCGCCCATCGTGAGAGCCCACGTACAATCCGGCCCGTCATAACGAGCCCCGCGCTGTTGTTGCGCATTACGGGCCTAAATTGTAAAGGTTTTTCTATTATTACAGTCTGTAACCCTGCTTTAATGGGAATATTCCAGGAGAACCTAGGCTCCTGAGGGCACATGCGTCCTTAATCCTTGACGCTGGGCACTCAGGCACCTATAAATACCCCCGCACAGTGCCCTTACGGGGCTAGGTTAACAGTGCTATTGCCATCTCAAGTAGTAGCCCCGTTTACACCGCTTTCACTCCCCCGTTGGATCAACTTGCGCAGGAGAGCATGTTCCAACAGTGTGCAACCTCTGCACGGGAAAGAAACTGATATATCAGCCGTGCTCATAGTTATGAGTGGCCTTGGGGTCCTCTTTGACTAGAGATATAGATGATCTGAGATACAATGGTTCTAGTGATGGTTTTGGTTACAATGATGATAATGATGTTCCTCGATAAGGAAATGATTCATGGGTTGGTTATCGCTAAAACTTGGCTTCCACTAATAATAAATACCTGACCAACTAAAAGTAACTGCTTTGAGCTTAACTCCACATAAAGCTAGTCCACCTTAGGCAAACGGGACATTTGCTGACTACGTTGATGTGTACTCACCCTTGCTTTTACAAAACACAAGGTTGCCTTAGGTGCAACCTATGCTCAGGTAGACAAGAAAAGGCGTCGAGGCGGATCGCTAGGATTTCCTAGCCTTCGATGAGTTTGAGGATTAGGCTATTGACCTCCCCAGCCAGCTGCCTGTGGTGGGTTTATTTATGTTGGCTATGTTTCTATTATGTGCACTTTGATTTATATTATGTAAATGACTCTAGTCTTTAATATTATTACTTACTCTTTATTGTTATTCAAAGCATTGTGCTATGATGAGTCATTTATGTAATCGTTGTGTACGTGAATTTCTGATCCTGGCACGTGCATGGTTCGATCCAGTTTACCTTCAAAACCGGGTGTGACAAACAGCCTGTTGTAATAGCTAGTTTTGGTTGGTGGGTGTATTTATACCCCTCCACCATCCACAATGAGTGTCTTGCTGCCCCAACCACCTAGTATTCATTGCTAGAGCATTTCAAGTCCACAAAGTATAATGAGGTGATTAGCAAAATCATAATCACATGTTAGGATCTCATTAGTGCACCGGAGGATTGGAGTTCGGCATCACCTAGATGGCTCGGTGGCGATTGGAATTCGGTGATCACACCGAAGGATTTGTTGGTGTTCAAACTCGATGGTTGTATGTGGTCGTGAGGGATATACCATGCTAAAGAGGTAAAGGATCATCCCATAGTGCACTTGGTACTTGCGAGGACCAAGGGGGAGTGATACCCTTGGGCGAGTGCTCCAATGAGGACTAATCGAGAGTGCCGAATCTTCGATACCTCGGAAAAAATTGGAGGAGTCTTCTTGTCCCTACTTTACTTTCCGCATTTAATTTGAGCATTTTACTTTGTGTATTTGCTTAGCTAGTATTTGCAACAATGACCAAGGGTTGTTTTCTATTTCATAGCTTTTACATATTGCTAGTAGATTGGGTGAAGTTGGGCTCATGCTTAGGGTTTAATCTTTTGTTAGAATTTTAGAAAAGTCCAATTCACCCCCTCTTGGGCATCGTGATCATTTCAGGTTAGTTAGACCAATTCATAGCACTTGCTCTAGGTTTCCTAGTTGATTAGTGTGAGGTTAGACAATCCTCAAATTCTTTGGCTCTTGCGTGAGTCATTATAATTGTACAGAATAGTGCGAGAATCTTGCAAGATCACACCAATCGCGTTGTTCTGTGGCCACCACCCTGTACTAGAGAGAACGAGGCTAGCGACATTTCGGCCGAAAGTTCGGTAGTGAAGATGACAGAAGCATCTGAGGAGGACGAAAGTAGAGAACTACTAGCGCTTGGAGAAGGCTCACATATATCTACAGAGTTACCTATCTAAGGTGCTTGTCCCTCTGTGGGCTTCCCTTTGTGTAGGTGCACCAACGAAGATTAGAAAGAACCTTGCACGATTCTTGATACCTCATAAAAATATCGACACGTCAATGGAAATTTGCATCTCTATCTTATTTAAGCTTTTATATTTGTTTTGCTTCCTTTAGTTGTGTGCTTTACTATTTGTAGCCTAGATTGTAGGCCAGTTGGTAGGTCTGGAACTTAGGTTGCATAACTCCATCTTGCGGCAGAAATAACAAACCTTAGTTGCACTAGCTTGGTTATCCACATAGGTTTTGTTTAAGATATACAAGTATAAGCCTAGTTTAGAGCGAGAGAAATAGAAGTCCTAATTCACCCCCCCTCTTAGGCGTCCATGTTCCTTTAAATTGGTATCAGAGCCAATGGCTCATTAGAAACCTTTTTGGCTTAACCGTCATTGAGCCGACACTAGATTAAGAAGGACAGGATGGATACCCATAGGCGAAATCACTTCGATGAGACTAACTTCCCTTGTTATAGTGCTACAATGGCTTGTTACCTATAAGCTGTTGATCTAGGTGTTTGCTGAGTCACTTGTGATGGGATGAAACCCCCTCATAATCTTGATAAGCTCACCACGAGTAATGAAAAAGAAATTCATTTGAATGCTCGAGCTAAAAATTGCTTGTATGAATCTCTTAACATGGACATTTTAATCAAAATTTTACATTAAAAACTACTAATGAGATTGGGAAAAATTATTACCTAGCTTTAAATGAATACAATTACTTTGCTATGAAAGATAATGAGCTTGTTAAAGACATGTATTCTAGATTAAATCTTATTATTAATGAGCTCAATTCTTTGGCATTAATAAGCTGGGTGATGTGGACATTGTGCGGAAGATCATCTCACTACTACCACAACACAAATATGGGAGCATCATTACGATCCTTCATAATATGGAGGACTTTAGCAAAATGACCCCAACACTATTGATTGGAAAGATTATGGCATTTGAGATGTCATGAAAGATGGGTTAAGAAGAGCCTACTTCATCAAGGCCATATGCTTCCACATGTGAAGAGCATAAAAAGATGAAGGTCAAGAAGAACGTTGAAAGTTCAAGTTCCTCAAGTGAAGAAGACGAATCTAAAGAAGAAGAAGAAGATGTTGAAGAAGATCAACCATCCACATCATCCACCAAGGACAAAGATATAGTCCAACACATCAGAAATGTAATGAGGATGATTTGCAAGACTGGTCTAATGGGTGTGCCCATGCAGGCGGAAGATATTGTTCTCTTTAACATTGATAGGAAAGAACATACAAAAAGAGGATGCTTCGCATGTGGGAAGGACCACTTCTGGGATAGTTGCCCAAACAAGGACACACCCAAGAAGTGGAGTAAAGGCAACACACTCTTCTCAGCCAAGAAATGGGACGATTTATCAAGTGAAGATGAAGCCCCACCTAAGAGTCACGAACACTGCTCTTCATCACGCTCATCTTACTATAACATCTAGGTTTTTACTCCAAAGGTTAGTGAAGAAACCCTAGTTGCCTAACCCCATAAACCCTAGCGTCATGACATTTATTTTTGAAAACTTTACTCAAGTGCATGAATGATGATTTCTAGAAGCACCTCACATAACTACTTTCACCTAGTAACAAATGAGAAGAATTTGTTTTATGCCTAGAAAACATATATGTACAAAAATATATACAAAGTAGAAGAAAATAAATTAGAAAAGAAAAAAACCCTTTCCCTAACCAGCCTAGGCCAAATTCGGCCGGTAGCCCACACCCCGCCCCCTCGCACACATGCTCCCTTGACCCATCTCCACCCCACCCCCATGAGATGAGCCCACCCTCGCTCATGCCCCGCTATGTCGCTGGCCACTCGGTCCTAACTACCAGCCTCGCCCCCTCCCTTCCCCTATCACTCCTCGCCTAGCCCGACTTGTCAGCTTCCCCCCACTTCACGAGCTCACAGTGATGCACGACATCACTGCCAGTCATCGTCCTCCTCTCCTCCCACCCCATTGATGGGCACAACAAAGTTTAGCACCAGTCATCCTCCTCCCGCTATGCACGCATACCCGCATGTCACCGTCGTCCTTCATCGTCGTAGTGTCACCTTGCCGCTGTTGTGCACCGCCGCTGTTCACCACCCACCAGAGGCTAGCTAGCCACCGAACTCCCTCCCCGACCATCTATAAAAGCAGTGCCTAAAGCTACTCTCCAAGCCGCACCACTCACTGCTCCTCCTCCTCCCCTCCCTCGAGCATAATTTGAGCTGGCACCACTGCCTCCCTCCACTCCGGTGAGCTCAATGATGAGGACATCACTACCATGGATACAAACAACACTCCCCTAGTTGATGTTCAAGGTCTGATTACTCGCGCACGCGCAAGACAATTGAATTTGCAGGTGAGCTCGTTCCTATGTACTTATTCTTGTGCATTTGAGAATAGTGTGCTACCTAATGAATTAATTGTACATAGGAATGAAGGAAATGACCAACAAGTACATGGTGAAGGACTTGGAGGTGTGGAAGGCCAGCAATGACGTTCGGATCAAGGTGGAGGACCAAACCGATGACTGTAATCTGTCTCGATGCTGCGACACCGTAATTGGCCTTTGGGTCGTGTATCTTTGTTGGGCCCATTAGGGCGCGTCCAGGGAGGGAGTCACGCTCCTAACCCTTATATAATCAGTAGCCGCCACCACATTAGGGCTCGGGTTTTGCTTAAGTTAGATCTATCGAGAACAGCCGCCGTAGATCGGTTTGTGAGACCCCAACTTGTGAGCTTAATCTTTCATCCGCAATATTCCAGATTGTGTTCTTTCTTGTTCTTGCTTGTGTCTTTGATTCACAGGCAAGGATTAGCCCTCGTGGCGAGGTCAATCGTGCAGCACACGGTTGATAACTAGAGGAGAGTGGTGCTACGATTGCAGGGTTCTAGTCGTGTTGATTGGAAGCCAGATCGTTTGTGTGACATCTCCACCAAATCGATAGTTACCTACACCTGACGGAAGATCGGGCACCCCGTTCCTATCAAGTGGTATTCAAAGACTCAGGTATTACCGTCAGGCTTACCCTAGTTTAGTTTAGGTTTTTCATCCTATAACTCCAGATAATTGCCATACAAAAAAAATTTCTGCTGTCCTAGAACCCTTGTTCAGCCTTTGCAATTTCGGTTTCAGTTTGGCTTTGTTCAGTTCGTGTCCGTGGTCGAGTTGTGTTGCTGGTTTAGGGTGTATCTTCGTCGTAGTTCAACTGCAGATCCCATCCACCATTACCCAGATCACAAGTCGATCCACCTCATTAATCGACTTGCCCTCGCTAGCCGTCGCCGCGCTAACCCTAGATAGATTGCAGATTGGGAAGTTTTGCCCTAATCGCGCCGCCTTCTAGTCGTGCCTCTCAAAAACATAACTTGAGGTACCTTCCTTAAATCGGGCATAACTTTTCGCTCGGTTGTCCAAAAAATCTGAAATTTTTACAGGAGCTTGGTGATGCCATTCTAAGGCCAACCAAACTTGCCTACGTCTTATTTGGTTTTGATAAAATTGTCAAAAAAATTCAGAAAAATAAAGAAAAAAATTTGTCAAAGCTCTTGCACGCTTTTCAGAGAACTTGCTGATTTTCTGTAGACCACATCTGATCTCTGTTTTAGGTGAAACTTGGTGTAGCTCCTATTTTGTAGCTTCTTATGCTGAGAAAAATATCAAAAAATTATACAAAAAAGAAAAACAAAATCACCAGTGATTCCTACTAGTGCCTTTTTGGCCTTGCTATTACAATATTTACGGTACTGCCATTCTGCTATGTCCATTGTTCTTTGTTCCAACCTTGTTGTGCTACACCTCGGATACATCTCTTAGCCAGCAATTGTGACTTTTGTGCTTTAGATATTTATTGAACTTCGCTCATCTACACTCGATTTTGTTCCACATTCACATACATATTGTGCCTGTCCTACAGCTCCACATACTATATCTTCTGATCAATACAAATTTGACCTTGCAATCGCGGTTTCACTCCCTCTTGGTAAGTATCACGAACCAGCCTCCGATTGTACCATCCTTTGCTTGTATTTTGTCAGACACTTGTAAGAGCTTGGTAAGATACATTAGAGCATGTTCCTGTGTTCCACCTGAGAGGAGCGTGTAGTGAAATTATTAGGGATAACCGTCACCGTTTGTTTCCTGTTTTTGTGTTTCGATGGTAGGCGATGGAGAAGAAGCAAGGATCCCTACAGACTTCGATGAATGTGTTAGCCGCCAAGATCTTGAGGCAAACAACAAGCTCCTGAAGGAGCAAATGGAGGAGACGGTCCACAAATCAGTGCATGATGCCTTCATTGACATGAACCTTGGCAAGACTTACGAGAGGCTGGATCGATGATTGTCCCAGATCATCGACAGACTTGCTGTGTTGGAGATGCAACAACAAGCACCTCCACCACCACCTCCTCGTCCACATCTTCCCGATGATGCGGTGTTTGATGAAGAAGGTAACTATGATGAAGCGGCCACCAGAGATTTGCGCCTCCATCACCGTCTTCATCAAAACACAGAAGGTATGCCACACCGCCAACAAGGTAATAACAATCGTGCTCTTGACGACCCTTATGCTAAGATTATATTTTCTATACCATCTTTTTCGTGTCATTATGATGCTGAGGGGTATCTTGATTGGGAGATGACGATAGAATTGAAATTTGCTGCCCACCTTGTACCTGAACGACATCAAGTTAGACAAGCCACTAGTGAATTTAAAGATTTTGCTATTGTCTGGTGGACTGGTCTAGTTGGGGATGGTAGAACACCTATGACTTGGGAAGATCTTAAGGTAGCTATGCGCGATAGATTTGTTCCCCCATCTTATCATAGAGAATTGCGTAAGAAATTGATGCGTTTAGAGCAAGGGGATAAATCTGTTCAAGATTATTATGCTGAGCTTTAGAAGGGATTGCAGCGTTGTGGGATAGTAGAGGGACATAAGGATGCTCTTTGCCATTTTTATTCAGGTTTGCGGTGTGACATTCAGGACATTGTGGATTACAAAGAATTTAACATTGTCAACAAGTTGTTCCAGTTTGCTATGCTTGCAGAGAAGGAATTGCAGGGATGCCAACATCGACCTAGGGCTACTTTCGGCGCCTCCTCTACATCACGGACGCACACACCTGCCTCTAGTCATACACCTTCAACCACTCCAGCGTCCACACGACCTCCCTTGACACCTGCTGCACATGTTAGTAAACTTCCTTTGCAGGTACCCGCCAAGAAACAGAATTCACCAGCACCTACAGCACCTTCCAGTGGTCATTCTTTGGGTATTGTTTACCACCGCTGTCATGGGATTGGTCACGTGAAGAAGGATTGCCCGAGTCAGCGCACATACATTGCTACAGATGATGGCTACATTAGTGCTTCCGACGGTGAGGATGATGATGATGACTCCAGTGGTGTTGCTGCTAATGATGATGCCATGCTTGGTGCTGATGCTACGGTGAACCTTCGAAGCATCATGGTACAGCGTGTTCTTAGTTCTCAGCCTGAATCATCAGAGAAGCAGCAACGCCATAATTTGTTCCAGACTTTCTTTGCCATCGAGAATCGGCGTGCACGTGTTATTATTGATGGTGGAAGCTGCAATAATTTGGTGAGTTCAGATTTGGTCAAGAAGCTTGGCCTGACCACACGTCCACGACCACATCCATACCACATTCAGTGGATCAGTGATTCAGGCAAGGTTAAGGTAACACACATGGTACGAGTGCATTTCTCCATTGGTATGTATTCTGATTATGCGGATTGCGATGTAGTACCTATGAAAGCTTGTTCTCTTTTGTTGGGTAGACCTTGGGAATATGATACTGATGCACGTCACCATGGTAGGAGTAATACATACACTTTTAGGCATAAAGATAAAAACATTACTTTGCTACCTTTGACTCTTGCTGAAATTGTACAAGCTGATAAAGGTAGAGCTGCAAGTACCCATAAGGAACCAACTAATGAGACAGAAATTCAGCAACAAATTAAATTGAAAGCTCCTGTCATGCTTGCTACTAAATCTGATCTTCTTGAAACTCATGCTACTGATGCTTGTTGCTATGCCTTGGTTTACAAAGATGCTTTCTTTTCTATTGATGATATTCCTAGAACTTTGCCTGCATCTGTGACTAACCTTTTGCAGCAGTTCCGAGATGTTTTCCCTCTAAGTTACCTCTAGGACTTCCTCCCATTCGTGGGATTGAGCACCAGATTGATTTGATTCCTGGAGCGAGCTTGCCCAACCGTGCTGCATATCGAGCAAATCCTGAGGAGACTAAGGAGATTCAGCGCCAAGTCCAAGACCTTTTGGACCGCGGGTATGTACGTGAGAGCCTTAGTCCTTGTTCTATTCCTGTCATTTTGGTTCCAAAGAAAGATGGCAGTTGGTGCATGTGTGTAGATTGTAGAGCCATTAACAACATCACTATCTGGTACCGTCATCCTATTCCTCGATTAGATGATATGCTTGAGGAGTTAAGTGGTTCTAAAATATTTTCTAAGATTGATTTGCGTAGTGGGTACCACCAAATTAGAATGAAATTAGGCGATGAATGGAAAACTGCTTTTAAAACCAAGTTCGGCTTATATGAGTGGTTAGTGATGCCTTTTGGATTAACTAATGCTCCTAGTACTTGTATGCGTTTGATGAACGAGGTTTTGCGCCCATTTATTGGAAAATTTGTGGTGGTTTATTTTGATGATATCTTGATCTACATCACTTGTTTATCTGAACATCTTGACCATCTACGTGCTGTTTTTGATGCTTTGCGCGCCGCACGCTTATTTGCTAACCTTGACAAATGCACCTATGTTGTCACTCCACAGGGTATTCAGAGTTGGCCAACGCCATCGACGGTGACACAAGTGCGGAGTTTTCTTGGACTTGCAGGATTTTATCGTCGTTTCGTGAAGGATTTCAGCACCATCGCTGCCCCATTACATGAGTTGACCAAGAAGGGTGTTTCATTTAATTGTGGGCAGTCACAAGACGATTCTTTTGCTCTTTTAAAAGAGAAGCTTACTCACGCGCTACTACTCCAACTTCCTGACTTTGGTAAGACTTTTGAACTCGAGTTGGCATTGGTGCTGTTTTGATGCAAGGAGGTAAACCCGTTGCATATTTTAGTGAGAAATTGAATGGCCCTATTCTTAATTATTCTACTTATGATAAAGAATTATATGCTCTCATACAATCTTTGCAAACATGGAAACATTATTTGTGGTCTAAGGAATCTGTTATTCATTCTGATCATGAGTCACTTAAGCATCTTCGTAGTCAAACAAATCTGAACCGTAGACATGCTAAGTGGGTAGAATTTCTTGAAACTTTTCCTTACATCATTAAACATAAAAAGGGGAATGATAATGTGATTGCCGATGCTTTGTCTAGACGCTATGCTATGTTCTCTCAACTTGATTGTCGTATTTTTGGACTTGAAACAATTAAGGGACAATATGCTTTTGAAGATGATTTTAAAGAGGTTGCATTATATTTTTAAGAGGGCCATACATGGAACAAATTTGTGCTAAATAATGGATACTTGTTTAGAGCTAACCGTCTATGCATTCCAGTTGGTTCGGTTCGTCTTTTGTTGTTGCAGGAAGCGCATGGTGGTGGTTTGATGGGTCACTTCGGTGCCATGAAGATGGAGGCTATGCTGTCCACACACTTCTTTTGGCCTCGAATGCGACGTGATGTTGAACGCTTTGTAGCAAGATGCACGACGTGTCAAAAAGCTAAGTCACGATTGAACCCACATGGTTTGTATATGCCTCTTCCTATTCCTTCAGTTCTGTGGGCGGATATTTCTATGGATTTTGTTTTGGGATTGCCTAGGACAAAGAGGGGGAGTGATAGTGTTTTTGTTGTGGTTGATCGTTTTTCTAAGATGGCAAATTTTATACCTTGTCACAAAACAGATGATGCCATTCATATTGCTAACCTCTTTTTCAAAGAGATTGTTCGTTTGCATGGTATGCCTTCTACTATTGTTTCAGATCATGATGTAAAATTCTTGAGTCATTTTTGGCGTACTCTATGGAACAAATTGGGGACAAAATTGCTGTTTTCTACTACTTGTCATCCCCAAACTGATGGACAAACAGAAGTTGTGAATAGAACATTGTCTACAATGCTGCGAGCAATATTGAAGAAAAACTTAAAAATGTGGGAAGAGTGTTTGCTTCATATGGAGTTTGCATATAATCGGGCGGAACACTCCACCACCAAGGTAAGTCCTTTTCAGGTAGTGTATGGTTTTAACCCTCGTGCTCCTATTGATCTTTTGCCTCTACCTACTACTGAGCAAGTACATAGTGATGCTAAGGAGCAAGCTGATTTTATTTTGAAACTTCATGCTTCAATTAAAGCCAACATTTAAAAGATGACTGAAAAATATAGAATTGCTGGCAGTCAAGGTAGAAAACCAGTTAAGCTTGAAGTGGGTGATTTAGTGTGGTTGCACTTGAGAAAAGATAGATTTCCAGAGTTAAGAAAGTCTAAATTGATGCCAAGTGATGCTGGTCCATATAAGATTTTGCAGAAAATAAATGATAATGCATATAAACTTGAGTTGCCTCCCGAGTTCCGGGTTAGTCCTACATTTAACATTGCAGATTTGAAACCGTATTTGGGGTAAGAAGATGAGCTTGAGTCGAGGACGACTCCACTTCAAGAGGGGGAGGATGATGAGGACATCACTACCATGGATACAAACAACACTCCCCTAGTTGATGTTCAAGGTCTGATTACTCGCGCACGCATAAGACAATTGAATTTGCAGCTGAGCTCGTTCCTATGTACTTATTCTTGTGCATTTGAGAATAGTGTGCTACCTAATGAATTAATTCTACTTAGGAATGAAGGAAAGGACCAGCAAGGACATGGTGAAGGACTTGGAGGCGTGGAAGGCCAGCAAGGACGTTTGGATCATGGCGGAGGACCAAACCGACGTCCGTAATCTGTCTCGGTGCTGCGACACCGTAATTGGCCTTTGGGCCGTGTATCTTTGTTGGTCCCATTAGGGCACGTCTAGGGAGGGAGTCACGCTCCTAACCCTTATATAATCAGTAGCTGCCACCACATTAGGTCTCGGGTTTTGCTTAAGTTAGATCTGTCGAGAACAGCCGCCGTGGATCGGTTTGTGAGACCCCAACTTGTGAGCTTAATCATTCATCCGCAATATTCCAGATTGTGTTCTTTCTTGTTCTTGCTTGTGTCTTTGATTCGCAGGCAAGGATTAGCCCTCGTGGAGAGGTCAATCGCGCAGCGCACGGTTGATAACCAGAGGAGAAGTGGTGTTGCGATTGCAGGGTTCTAGTCGTTTTGATTGGAAGCTAGATCGTCTGTGTGACATCTCCACCAAATCGATAGTTACCTACACCTGACGGAAGATCGAGCACCCCGTTCCTATCACTCAACCTCTCCCCCTCCAGCCATCCAGAGAGCAATCATGTGAGCACGCGAGCTTCATTGCTCCCTCACAATCACAATGCACCTCTCCCCACCCCCGATCACCCACTACCGCCTCACCGGCGACATCACCGCCGTGGCAACCCACCACCCCACCATGTCCAACCCACTTAGCTCTCCACTGGCCAATTTGGACCCACCCCTGTGATCACCCACTGCTCCCTGTGCTAGCGCACCTTACCGTTTCCTAGGAACCGGAGCCACGACAGAGACCCGCCATGAGACCCGCTAGCGACCGGTTCATCCCCCCGACCACTTCATCCCCCCGTCCACATCCGTAACACCATTCCTTCCTCCCCTCTCTTTGGTGTGTGGGCCTGGCCCCATCATGTCGTTCCCTACTCGTTGACCGGCTAGTCTGCGCGCCCGCGTTCACCCACCCGCGCACCACATTTAGCTAGGTCAGAATTGCCCTGCTCAGCCAACCAAGCCGAGAGTCCCTTTTCCTTTTTCTAATTCTCACTTATTTCTATGTTCGCGTATATATATATATATATATATATATATATATATATATATTTATGCATTTTGGCATAAAACACAAATAATAGTATAAACACATTATAGGTCACATAAAATAATGGTCACAAGATTATGGCACACATTTTCCTAGCAAAACAATGGTTGATGTATTGTTTATTGGTTGTTTTTGCTAGAGGAAGAAGTGATCGACTTCTAGCAAAACCTAGCTCTGAAAGAAGGGTAGGAGCCCGACCTCTCAGAAATAGAATCTTCGTGTCACAAGAGCTTCGACGAAGGAAAGTTTATTCTAAAATACCTATTCTTTCTACCACTACCTAAGCTTGGACCATGGTAATAGGTTCTATGCATTCATGAGATAATATTAAGCCTGCATTAAACATAACCTTTTTCTACAAAATAAATGTGGGATATGGGTTGAGTTTTCAAAAGAAAATATTTTCCAAAATGGGTATGATGAAGGGTTATCACCCTTATCACCTTTGAGTGGGATGATCGGGACTCCTTGGTTTGGGAGGGCCCTAAGGAGTTGGCTCAACTAGGTTAGGTGTGAGCGTGAAGGTTTGTCCAGTCTCGTATAAGGACTAGTTTGTCATCTTTCACTACCTATACTCATATCAAGTACAAGCACTCAAGACTCTATGGGCAGTCGCTTGATCTGAACTTACACGGTCTGCACCCTAGGGTTATCGGTGGTTGGGGAGCACCAAAAGGACATGGAGGGGGAATAATTTTGTCCTGGTTTGGGTGTGGAGGTGTCCTTGTTCCTTCCGATAATGACGTTAAGGTAAAGTCATGCAAGGGAGGAAATAGTTTTGGATTTGGGTCTCATTGGCCATGAGATCGTAGAGCCAGACTAGTGTGTAAACTGTACACCTCTGCATAGAGTCAAATTCTATTTGAATAGTCTGTGTCCTCTGGTATGGACGAGTTTGGTATGATATGTCAATTAGCATTTTGTTTTCGAAAAAAAGAGGATGGGAAATGTGTGAGTATTTTGGAAAAAGAAATGATGCCATGGGAGTGGGAAGCTCAGTGGTGGTTGAGTAAAAGTATGCTCTTCTCTCTTCTATTCTGGGAAAAGCCAAATAATGCCTCTTCTAAGGAAAAAGAGTGACTTACAACTCCACCATATCAAGCATGTACAATATATGACACTCTCTCTTTACGAGCTAGAATGGACTTGCGGAATATGAAAGTATTCACACACCCCTTTACATGATTTTAGTGGTCGAAGACTTCATAACCGCTTTGTTTGACTAGAAGGGGGCTGCGTCTGCACCCAGTTTGCCTATGACTAGGGCTGGTGCTCGCTCTAATTTTCTGTAGCTCCTCTAAGCGTTGCTTTTGGTATTGTAATATTTATTGTAAAAGTCTTTGTTATAATTGATGAAATAAATGTGGTTACTAGCTTCCTAGGACCAATAATTGTATCACATTTGAGTCCCAAAGGATCGGGATGCTTCACTTACAGATGCCTTATGGCATGGGGTAACACAAATGATCCATCCTCTAGTGAGTATCATAGTGATATTAGCAGTGATGATGAAAATACCTCTCTAGATTAACTTCCACATGTAGTAAATTTTTTTGAGGAAGTTTACACTAAATAGAAAGCTCAACTAAAATTGCTCAAATCTAAATTGCTTAGTTCTCAACATGATTTTTAATCTTTTGCAAATTTGAATGTTGACCTTAGAGCTCACAACTAAAATTAAGCAATTGGAATCTAGTGCACCACCCTCAGCTTTCGATGAGAGCTTGATTATTGATAGTCGCCTAGAGGGGGTGAATAGGGAACAACCTAAAATATTAGTACTTAAAGAAAACTTGATCTCGATCAATAGTTAGAACGAGAGAGAATATGAACGAGTGAGAGACAAGAGTTCTCTTGCACTTGTTGCTCTTATAGATGTGGAATTAATTTGGAGAGCAACTTAAGTGACTTAGAATGAGAACTAAAATAAGAGAACTTAGAAGGGGGAGAGACGAACAAATCACAACAAAAAGTAAAGAACATAAGAAGACACACAATTTTTTTTACCGTGGTCTGGTTCTAAAGAACCTACATCCCCATTGAGGTATCCCAATGGACAGGGTATATCTCGACCCTCTCAGGCGATCCCAACGTTCAAGCATGAGCCCTTAGATCCTGTAAAATAAGATACAGAGTCTCTGCAAGGCAGTCCACAAACTTGGAGACTCTTGCTAGCCTTTACAATAGAGTATCACCCACACATCAGCAAGAAAACACAGCAACACAACACCAAGAACGCATATCACAAGAGCACACTCTAAAATGACTACCTCTACACAAATGGGGTGTTCGAATCTCTCTAAATGGCTTGAAGGTGTTGCACAAGTGTTTTGGGAATGATTATCAGCTCTAGTGGTGATTGATGTATCGAATGGGCTGTTTAGTGGGTATTTATAGTGTCACACCTGGTTTTAATAGAGAAACCAAATGCATAGCATATGTGTGCTAGGATGTATTTCCACACATAATTTGACATCACAAGTTTAACATATCAAAAGAACAATGCATAAAAGCGTAAATAAAGATTATAATAACATATTACACTTCGAACAGACTTAATGTGGTTGCATTTTAGTTGGTCAACAATTTATTATCACCACCTGATTACTTAGTATAGGTATATACCAAACCCATATTAAGCATAAGCAATAAATCTTCAGCATATATATCATCAACATAAATAATCAACATCATAAGCTCAATCCACTTGAGCAAAATAGAGCATGTTTTATTTCCATCTTCAAGTTCAATTATCATGTGAGGGTCCAGGCTGCTCCTAACCGTGAGCATGACTAATATATCAGTTTCACACTCTGTAGAGTTTGTACAACTTTACCCATAAGCCGTGTATCCCCTCTAGCCTAGGTTTGCAAGTCCTGTATTCACTTTTAAGGTGAATGACTAGGGATCCACTATGAAGCTTTCACAGAATACAATTAGTATGGTTTGATGAATGCCCCATCTTTCTTTATGTACTTGATGAACAGTGTGTTCATGGACTATGTTGACAAGTTTGTAGTGGTGTTCATCAATGATGTCCTCATATATTCTCAGAACAAGGAGGAGCACGAGGAGCATTTGAAGATGGTATTGCAACGGTTATGGGAGCATAGGTTGTATGCCAAGCTGAGCAAATGTGAGTTCTGGATCAGCGAAGTCCTGTTCTTGGGTCATATCATAAATCAAGATGAGTTAGCTGTGAACCCAAAGAAGGTGGCAGAAATTCTGGACTAGAAAGCACCAAGAGATGTCTGTGGGATCAAGAGTTTCATTGGAATGGCTGGATACTATCGGCGTTTCATTGAAGGTTTCTCTAAGATTGCTAGAAAAATGATAGCCTTGCTAGCGAAGAAAGTTGAGTGGTGCCAGTATTCATTCGAAGCATTGAAAAAGAAGTTGACTACAACACCTATGTTAATCCTACCTAATGTTCACAAGCCATTCTTAGTGTATTGCGATGCATCATACACCGGATTGGGATGTGTGCTAATGCAAGAAGGGAGAGTGGTGGCATACTCGTCCCGACAGCTGAAGATTCATGAGAGGAATTATCCCACGCACGACCTGGAATTGGCAGCAGCGGTTCATGCATTGAAGACCTAGATGCACTATTTTTATGGGCAGAAGTGTGATGTTTACATGGACCACAAGAGTCTTAAATATATATTCACCTAGTCAGAGCTAAACATGAGACAGCGAAGATGGCTGGAGTTGATCAAAGACTATGAGCTAGAGATACGTTATCACCCAGGCAAAGTTAATGTAGTTGCAGACGCTTTGAGCAGGAAGAGCCAAGTCAACATGATGGTCGCTCGCCTGATGTCGTATGAGCTAGCAAAGGAATTCGACAGATTGAGTCTCGGATTTCTAAACAGCACACAGGGAGTGACAGTCGAGCTGGAACCCACTCTGGAACGAGATATCAAAGATGGGCAGAAAAATGACAAGAAGATCAATGAGATTCGACAGCTGATCCTAGACAGAAAAGCCAAAGACTTCCAGGAGGACGCGAAAGGCGTGGTATGGTTCAAAGATAGGTTATGTGTTCTTGACATCAAGTCGATTCAGGAGTTGATCCTCAACAAAGCCCATGAAATAGCTTATTCCATACACCCTAGAAGCGAGAAGATGTACCAATTCCCAAAGAAAGATTTTGGTGGTTTGATATGAAAAGGGAGATCACAGAGTATGTTGCCATATGTGACAGCTGCCAGAGAATTAAGGCGGAGCATCAAAGGCCCACAGGTTTGTTGCAGCCATTGCAGATTCCTCAATGGAAGTGGGATGAGATCGGGATGGACTTTATAGTCGTCTTACTTTGAACTCGAGCTGATATGACTCCATATAGGTAGTAGTGGACTGCATAACAAAGGCGGTTCATTTCATACTAGTCAAGACCTGCTACATCAATGCCGTGTTGGTAGAGTTATACATGTCTCGGATTGTATGCTTCCATGGAGTACCAAAGAAGATAGTGTTTGACCAGGGAACATAATTCACCTCTCACTTTTGGCAGCAGTTTGCATGAAGCCTTGGCACGCATCTTAATTTCAGTTCAGCTTACCACCCGCAGACAAATGGTCAGACTGAAAGAACCAACCAGATCCTAGAAGACATGTTGAGGGCCTATGCTTTGCAGGACAAGTCAGGTTGGGATAAGATGCTACCGTATGCAGAATTCTCCTACAACAACAGTCATCAAGCTAGTTTGAAGATGTCACCGTTCCAAGCACTCTATGGGAGAAATTGTCGAACTCCATTACATTGGGACCAGCCCAATGAAAGGTAGGTGTTCGGTCCAGATATTTTTCTTGAAGCCGAGGAGAATATTAGAATGGTTCGAGGGAATCTGAAGATAACGCAGCCCATGCAATGAAGTTAAGCTGACACCAGAAGAAGGGAGCTAAGTTTCTGAGAGCACCTAGAGGGGGGGTGAATAGGTGATCCTGTAAAATCAAACACTAAATAGCCACAAAACTTAGTTATAGAAGTGTTAGTGCGACTAAGTAGTTTTGAGCGGAGTTCTTGTGGACAAAACAATCACAGAGAAAGCAACACAAGAGACACGCGATTTTATCCCGTGGTTCGGCCAAGTAACACTTGCCTACTTCCACATTGTGGCGTCCCAATGGACGAGGGTTGCACTCAACCCCTTTCAAGTGATCCGATGATCAACTTGAATACCACGATCTTTTCCTTTCAAGTGTTTTCCCGTTTGCGAGGAATCTCCACAATTTGGAGCCTCTCGCCCTTACAATAGAGATCACAAAGAAAGCACAGAGTAAGGTTGGGGAGAGCAACACACGCAAGGCTTAAATTTGTAGCACAACCACGCACACAAGTCTAGACTTGAGCTCGAAACACAACACACGGAGTTCGCAACTCAAATGGAGCTCAAATCACTAACACAACGAAGCGAATGCGCAGGAGCAGAGTCTGGATGCTTTAGAATACTTAGAGAATGCTTGGTTGTTCTCCTCCATGCGCCTAGGGGTCCCTTTTATAGCCCCAAGGCAGCTAGGAGCCGTTGGAGACCAACTTGGAAGGTCAATCTTGCCTTCTGTCGAGTGGCGCACCGGACAGGTCCTGTAGACTGTCCGGTGCGTGATCTCCTTCCAAATTTGGCATATCCGACCGTTGCTCTTCTGGGCTGATTGGCGCACCGAACACTGTCCAGTGCACACCGGACAGTCCGGTGCACCAGCTGACCGTTGGAGCAGTCCACGTGTCACGCGAAGATTGCGCGGCCAACCGTTGACGCAGGCGACCATTGGCTCACCGGACAATCCGGTGCACCACCGGACAGTCCGGTGAATTTTAGCCGTACGTCGCTGATCCTTTTTTCGAGAGCGACGAGTTCACCGTGGATGACTCACCGGACAGTCCGGTGCACCACCGGACAGTCCGGTGATTTTTAGCCGTACACCGCCATCGATTCCCGAGAGCAGCTATTTCACCGGAGACCAGCCTGGCGCACCAGACACTGTCCGGTGCACCACCGGACAGTCTTGTGTGCCAGGCCAAGCTGGACTTTGGCTGCACATAGCCAAGTCTTTTGCTATTCGATTCTTTTCTTCTCTGCACTGTTTCTAGCACTTAGATAACCACATTAGTATTAAAAAACAATGTACTAAGTCTAGAAACATACCTCATGCCTTGATTTGCACTTTCCCCACATTTAGCACACAAGAAGCCATTCAAGATGTGTTGGACATTTAATCACCAAAATACTTATAGAAATTGCCCAAGGGCATATTTCCCTTTCAGTTTCGAAGTGGGAGATTATGTCTACCTGAAGGTGTCACCGATCAGAGGAGTTAGAAGGTTCAGAGTCAAGGGCAAGTTAGCACCCCGATACATCGGACTGTACCAGATTCAGGTAAGACGTGGAGAAGTGGCCTATTAGCTCAGCCTACCTGAAAGTCTGTCTGCAGTGCATGATGTTTTCCACGTATCTCAACTGAAGAAATGTTCAAGAAGACTTGACAAATATCGAGAAGCCAACTCAGATTCTGGAGACAGGAGACAAAGTCACTCGAAGGAGCACCATCAATGTGCAAAGCCAAGTGGGGTCACCATTCAGAGGAAGAAGCAACCTGGGAAAGAGAGGATGATCTGAAAGCCAAGTATCCTGAACTCTTTGCTAGCCAACCCTGAATCTCGAGGACGAGATTCTTTTTAAGGGGGATAGGTTTGTAACACCCTGAATTTGTGGGTATAAAAATTCTTTTCTAATACCTATCAAATTCAGGTGTTACCTCTTTTCTTCTCTCTATAGTTTTCTTTTCTCTTGCTTTTAGTAGAGGTTTGATTATTTATTTGGAGATGTATTATTACTTTAGTAGATTAAACCCTAGGGGAGACATGAAATGTTGCATCATGCTGAGCTTAAACTTTGTTTTTTGGCTGATGCAAATGTTTGAAATATTCAAATCTGAATTTGTGGTTTGGTTGGATTTGAATTCAAAAGACAAAATAAAAATAAAAGGGATTAGAAATTCAGAATAAAAAGAAAAAGCCAAAGTAGCCCGCAAACCCCCTCCCCTCGGCCTTTCGGCCCAGTCGGCCCAGCACGCCCCCGCGCACGCGCTCTCGCTCTCTCTACCCAGTACGGCCTACCTGTCGGCGTCGATTCCCTCACCCGTGCGCGCGCCCGTTGCCCCATCTCCCTCTGCTAGTCCGGTCCTGCCCCGCTCGCTTGCACGCCACCTGTCGCTGACCCGTGGACCAAGCCTATCAGCCTTGCCCTCCCCAACTGTCCGTGTGCACGACCCACGCGCACGCCGTGGACTCCACGCTCACGTCACACGCCGAGGCCGCGACCGCCCCACCCTGGCCATTTCTAGCTACCCGCACCCCGACTCACTCCCCCTCCCTCATTTACGCACCCGCAGAGGTCCCACCCTCGCCTCGCACCGTGCGCACGCTAGAGAAGCATCGCCGCCATCCCCTGTGGTCACACGCTCGTTCCGCCGTCGCCGTTGAGCCCTCACTATGTCTTTTGCCTCGACGTCCGCGACTTAGGAACACTTCAATTCGCCCCCTCCCCCTCTATTTCTCTCTGTCGTGTTCACCGTCCCTCCTCCGCACAGCCGCAGCGCCGCCACCGTCGACTCGAGCCCTCGTCATGCCTCTGTCGCAGTTCAAGGGTCCCAGAGCCTCACCTCGAGGTAACCAACCTCCCCAGCCCCTATTTTTCCCTTCCCCGCTCTTGGTTGTGCATGATTGCTCACCGGAGTGAGGTCGCGCCACCGCCGAGCCACCCCGCCGTGGACTGCTACCCTTCGGTGCCTCTGCGCCGATACCGTGCCCATGCTTGTGCTTGCCACACTCCACCTGACCTCCCTGAGCCCTTCCCGTTGCCTTAGAACCCCCAGCGCCCGCGCCCTCGTCTCTGGTGAAGCCCCACCACAGACACAGGCGGTGCCGCCGCTGGCGGCCAGGGACACCCGACCAGGGCTGGTCGTCTGATCTTAGACGCCCATCCTAGATCGGACGGCTCCATTTCAGATAAACCTGATCTAATCCTGATCGTCCGCTTAAGATCTGACCGCCCGGATTTCCCTTACCTGCGCCCCTGCCGCTGGTCCCGGCCAGTTAGTCTCGCCCGCTGGCCCTAGGCCACTGACTGCCATGGCCCGTCTATCAGTGCACGCGTGCGCCCGCGCCCCACGCACCCACCCACGGATCTATTCGCAGCCATCGATCTAAGATCGGATGGCTGAGAACACCTGATACCCCTTCGCTTGGTCATTTTCTTAAAGAGACCCCCGGTTTCTTAGAATCAACCCACTATCCTGTCTTCTTGCGCCCGAGCCCCTGGTTTCTTGCAGAAAGACCCCTGGACTTTATTTTAATCGCAGAAATGGGTATAAATTTGGGTTTCTAAATTATAAAACTTCCAAAATTCATAACTTTTGCATATGAACTCCAAATTGGATGGTTCAAATTGCAAAATGTTCATTATGATATTCTCTATCTATTTAAATTATGTTCATACATTGCTTCCATGTTTCAATTTTATGGTTGGTCTCTAGGTTGGTGTAAGGTTATAGAATCTTTATTAGAAATAAAACAAAGGTGGAAGTCGTAATGAATGTTCAAGTGACTAACTTTGTAGACCCAACCCCATTTAATGTATGACCCCACACCTGGAATAGCTTTATTTAAGTAAGTAGTTTACTAAGATGGACCTAGTTAGAGAACAATAGACCACTTGGCATAGTGATCTACCCCAAACCTATAATGCACCTGTGTGTCTTTACCTTTCTATTGAACTTGTGTTTACTCTGTTGCATATATTTGGTGTACTGTTCTTTTATTATTCCCCAAGAGTGTTGAATGAATCATTGCTTTGCGTAGACAACAAGCAGTTCATGGTTCCCGAGTGTGTTGCAGGAGATTTCCCTGAGCAGCAACCTGGTGAAGGCAAGTGTCCTCTAACCCATTATGTCCTACTTACTTTATAGTTCATTGTCCCGCATACTATGATCAACCTAAGAATTGACTAGTGTTCTGTTTTTCCTGCCCTTGGTTATCCTTTGGGAATTGGTTACTATGATTAGTATCATGCTATTGCTTTACTTTAATCAATGAACAGGAATAATGAAATTAATCTTCAATCAGCCCAGAGGAAAGTGGCTAGATGAATTAATAAAAGTGGTGTGGAGTCACAATACTGTCGTCTCAAGGTCAATAGGCTTTACTCCATTTAAGCTCCTGTTCGGCGACAAAGCAATAACACCAGAAGAAGCAAGAACAAGATCAATAAGAACCAAAGCTTCAGCGGAGGATGAAGACGATTACCAAATAACAAAAGATACCATAGAAGGGACCAGACTTCAAGCCATAGAGCACATCAACAAGTACCAGGCCGAAACAATAAAATGGTGCGATAGGAAAGTTTGATTGAAAAATATCAAGATAGGCCATTTGGTGCTTCGAAGGATAGCCAACCCAGATATAGTGGGGAAGCTACAGCTAAAATGGGAAGGTCCTTTTCTGGTAGTATCTTCGTCAAGACCTAGTTCTTACAGATTGAAGGATATGGACGGCAACGACATTCCCAGATCTTGGAATGCGGATGAGCTTTGGCGATATTATGTGTAATTGATGTAACCTTTTTAATTTTTCCTATGGCACCCTTCTCCTTTCAGGAGGGGAGAAAGGTTTTTAATGGGGCCATAGTTTGTAATTTTCATTATTGTTTAGCCCTATGCAATACAAGGGCCAAATTCCCCCAAAAATGTAACATGTAATATCAGAATCCGCACCATCGAGTGCAAAGAGAACAGAGAAAAGCTCAAAAGATGTCCCTAAGGGGATGCAGAGCTGTAATCATTTCGAAGGTGACGAAGCTACGAAAGTCATTCCTAAGGGAGCGCATAGTAAGTTCTGAAGCTACAAAAGTTGTTCCTAAGGGAGCTCAGAGTAAGTCCCGAAGCTCAAAAGTCATTCCTAAGGGAATGCAGAGCCAAATACCACCGAAATAGAAGGTGAAGAAGCTCCAAAGTCATTCCTAAGGAGATGCAGAGCTTAAATGCCACCGAAATAGAAGGTGAAGAAGCTCCAAAGTCGTTCCTAAGGGGATGCAGAGCTTAAATAGCACCAAAATAGAAGGTGAAGAAGCTCCAAAGTCATTCCTAAGGGAATGCAAAGATTAAATGTCACCGAAATAGAAGGTGAAGAGACTCCAAAGTCGTTCCTAAGGGGATGCAGAGTCTGGGTATGGCTTCGTGTGCGTTTGGGTCATACATTTGCATATTACATCGCATCATTCTTTGCATTCATGCAAACATTCATTAGACATTTATAGGATCATCATTATCATGACATGAAGCATGAATGATAATATGAACAGAAATGGTCCGGCTTCGGCGACAAAGTGCTTCGTTGAATATGAAGAAGTTTTGTTTCAAACATGAACACAGGCATTTTATGCAAGGAAATGCTTTGATGTGTACGAAAAGAAGGGAAGGTGTTTTTCGCCTTCGGCTCAAAAGTTACACATGGGTTTCGTCCACAACAAAGCAATTTTCACATGGATGGAAAGGTAAAATTATATTACAAGGTATGGACCAATATATACAGTATTGAGTTTAACTCTCGATTACAACTTTTTGCAAAAATAACGCAAATAGATCCTAAGCTCTATACAGGAAGTCATAAAGGGAAGCTTCAGCCCAGCAACTTTCGGAATGTGCTTCGGATTACTAACCTTCAGCGTCACCATCCTACAGACAAACAACGGTATAAGGTAAAAGCGAAGGTAATAAAGAAAAATCAAGGAAAACAGCAGGTACAAGTTTCATATCGATTTAAGTAAATTCCGATCTTCGTCTCCAGCCAACTCTCGTCTGCCTTTAGCCCAAATTTGAGTAATAAATCTATTTTCGATACTTCGAGCCTCACTAGGAATATTAACCAAGTCTGATGGCGATAGGCTGAAGTTTGGCTTGTTTACTGTTTTAGCATGTGTGCATCCGGCTTTCAAAAATGCAGCAGTCCTGCCACGAGAAGCTAACAGAGCACAGAAGTCACCGTGCCCAGTTATTACTTCGTCGTGTGCATCAACTTCATTCTCGATATGCTCGAAGGTTTTTGGTATATCTTCAGCCGAAGGGACAATTTCTTTAGAGCTGGCCCCAACTAAGCTAAAGATTCCTTTTAACCGTTGCACATAGCGAGTAGCAAACTCCGAACATTTGTTCCAAAGGTCCCTTAGCGATTCCTGTAGCTTCATGTTCTTATCAGCTTCGACTTTATATTTCTCTTGTAGTTCCTTTTTCTCTTGTTCGAAGCACTCTGATTTTTCCTTTAAGGCTGTTTGAGCTTTAAAAGGCTCCTCGTTTAACTTAGCATCTTTAGCTTGAAATTTCGTTAGGGAACCTTCAGTTGCTTGAAACAAGAAGTCTTTCTTTTCAAGAGAAGCCTCGCAATCTTTGATCTTACTTTCCAATCCTTCAATTATTATCTCATTTTTCTTATCTTCAAGGTCTTGTTGCATTCTTAATGCTTTGCTTAGCAGCATGCTCTATGAAGATAAGTTGACTTTAGAATATTTCAATCCATCACAAAGATAACAAGAATCTAGACAAAAGATTTTACCTTGAAATTGGAGTAAAATAGGCTGCCGACGATATGTTGCCGTCGGTAACCACTAATATCGGACTCTAGCTTCGGGAAACTAACACTCTTTGACAGAGTGCCGATGATTTTTGCCTTGGCACGATCGAGGATACATCCTAGGATTTCCTCATCAACTCCGCCGAAGAGCATGGATTCTGGCTCGTAGCCACAAGATTTTCCATATTCTTCTAACTCCTCTTTTTCTGCCTTAGACAATTCTTGACCTCCAAGGTGCCGAAGGTCGAATTCTTTTTCTTTTGACGAAGTATCAGCAACTTCTTTCCCCTTGCCAGGCACCACGGCCACGTTTTCCTCTGTAGTCGCAATTGTCTCCTCTGCGACCATATCTGATATGAGCTTGTCAATTCCTGACATTGTGCTCACAAGATTAGCAGCTTCGGCAGCAGCTACAGCTTCGGCAGCACCTTCAGCTTCGGCAGTGGCTTCAGCCTCGGCACTTGCAACAGGCACCATTCTGGACGCCGAGGCTGGAGGTGGTGTTCGCTCAATAGCTTGTATAACATTGACAATTCTTCGTCTCTTTTGCCCTACAGTCTTCTCCTTTATGGCCGAAGGTTGATCTTTCTTCTGTAAAAGTTTCGTCAGTTCTGGTCCCAAAGGACTTAGCATCTTGATGGGCAAGGATTCAGTCATTACCTTTAGAAATTCTGCTATTAAGCAGCGGGGGCGTTGAAGGAGCTTCTTCTCTTGCCTCAGCTACCTTCGGCTCAACAACTTCAGGCTTCCTCTTTTTGGAGAAGGCTACCGCCTTTGGCTCAAGAGCAGTTTTTGCCTTCTTCAAAATCTCATCTTCCTTTACCAGCCTGACAGCTTGTCTGTTTAAAATACTAACAATCCTTTTCCTTTTCAAACCTTCGGCACCCTTGTCAAATCTTTCATAGTTAGGATATTCAAAATTTAGCGCGTCCATCACATGATTCAACCTTCGTTTGGCCAGGTGTCGAAGGTAGCAGTCATTAGCTGGTCCTCCTTTTTGGTATAGTTGCCAAGGATTTCATTACACATAGTTTCAATCATTTCCAGCCACTCTTGGCATGGCTTCTTGAACTCTTTCTCAAATTTGAACCGGTATGGGAGCCGAACAAGTTCGTGCTTTTTGCTCCCATCCTTTTTCTTGGGCATTCCCTAGCCACTAGAGGTCGGAAATACCCTATTTGCCAAGAATTCTTGCACTAGATCTCTAGTGCTGACTTGGGCCGCTACCACTCTAAACTCCACTTCGGCTAGTTGGCATGGGGATCCAAGCTGCATATGGCACAAGGGCCTTGTCATTCTGAAGCTCAAAGTCAGTGGACTCATAACCATAGTCATTAGCTTCTCTCTCTTTTTCTCGTCTGCTTTCATATAAAACCATTCACTCTTCCAACCAGTTGGCCACTTGGTACGGTTGCTAAGAACTGGTGCCTTCGTATCCTTTTGATACGCAAAATTGTAGCAACCAAAATTCTCATGAAGGCCATCTGCCCTAGCCTTCGTCTGATAATGCATCTCGTGCACCTGGTACAAAGCTTCAGCATTATGACTCATTCCCTGACTTCGGAGGGCCTAGATATAGACACTAAGTCTAACAATTGCATTGGGTGTCAATTGATGAAGGTATATTTCAAAGTTCTTTAAAATCTCTCCTATTATATCATAAAGAGGGAACCGAAGCCCTGCTCTGAAAAAGCTTTTAAACACAACAATTTCATCATCCTTCGGCTTAGGAACCACTTCCTCGCCAGCAAAA
Source organism: Zea luxurians (assembly GCA_029449295.1). Lineage (NCBI taxonomy): Eukaryota > Viridiplantae > Streptophyta > Magnoliopsida > Poales > Poaceae > Zea > Zea luxurians. The sequence continues at coordinate 49,583,455 of JAOPSE010000014.1, read as the reverse complement.
CGAACAAGTCTACTCTCAGCTTCACCAAAGTTACCCAATTTTTTCATTATAACCATATCATCTGCCGTCACGCTGGATCTACCAAATTCAAGGTGGCTAGGTTTTTCTGGGTTCACGATGGTGTAATCCTCTTCATCTTCGTTACCACTTCCCTCTCCAACTATGACTTGCTCAACTTCAGCAGTCAAAGTACCTTCGGCAACAGGCTTTTCTGGTACAACAAGACCCAATTGTCTCATCACCTCTGATATTGGTGCCATCTCAGTTACTTCGGCCTCGTCCCCCTCACGAGACACTCTAGCAGTTGATCGCACTCTGGCCATTTCAATGTTTTCACTTTTTGACAAAGCTAATCTCAAGTGATGAAGCATTTGCTCGAAAGCGCAATACAGAAAGCTTCGACTATGGTTAAAATTTTTAACAGCACAACAGTGCGATGGCAATGAATGCTGTGCTAACTCCTCACCAACTCGTCTGTTTATATAGTGCTGCAGGGGAGAAGGCGAACCGCCATACCGCTCACACTGACTAAGCGGTGGACCATCCGACGTTTGGAATATTATAATCGTTTCTCGGCAACGAGCTCAGGGAATGTGTTTTTCGGACCTTCGGCATCCCGAAGCCTTCGTGTTTTCCACGAATCGAGCTCATTACGAAAAATGATCTAGCACCGCGAAGGGGCTACTGTTGGGGGGTCTTCTTCTCCGCCGAAAGTCCTCAAGGCAAAAACACCTTCGGCAAGACGATATGAAGGCAGGTGCAACATAAAGATACAACCCGTAGATGGTGTTGATAGAAGCCAAAGCTATGGCTAATGAAGCTTCGGCTTAGTATTGCGACGAAGACGAAGGATGATACCGACTTAAGGAGGAAAAGTCTATCTAGTCCTTAGTAGTTTGTATTATAATTACCATTAAATGTCAGGGACATGAATGTAATTTTGTTCGGGCTCGTCCCGTGCCTATAAATAGATGAACAGTACCCCCATATTGTTCACGCTGGATTGTAATCACTCTCGCGTCACTCTTGCTTTTTTGCCTTCTATCAAGCCAAAGGTATAAATGTAACATAAATATCATTGATGTTTATTCATGTTTATAAGAATATAAATAATCTGATGATCTGTGATGATTGTTTATATTCTTTTATGTTTCATATATCTCTATTTACATTTTGTTCACTAAAATGATGAAGGTACGCCCTTCATGACCTTCGTCTGAAGATCATTATATCCTAGGGGAGATAATGCTTTGAAAGATGAAGGTTCTTAAAAATTAACAATTGTGTTGCCTTGTTCTTGACCCACAACATTGAGAACAAGTGACCAACACTGCCGCAGCATCGAGTCATTTTATACAAAAAAGCACATGAATCATGGATTCATATACAACATATCACTGCAAGTGGACCCTCTATGTTAGGATCTTGTGAAAACATTTTTTTTAAAAAAAATTGTTTTCACTAACGAGCTTAGCGAAGGTGTGTTTTGAACCTTCGGCATGAGGCCTCCGTTTATTCCTCGGTCTGAACTCGTTATGAAAAACAAATTGATACCACAAGGGGCTACTATTGTGTGTCCTCTTTAGCCGGAGGTCCTCAAAACAATAATTTTTCAATCATTTTCAGTTCTATTTTAGGTATAATAGGTTGATTGCCGAAGATCATCTTCATTTGGGGGATGACGTGTAGCCAACTTATCTGCGAAGACGAAGCTAGAAGTTGCGGTTCAATAGCATGAACACGTGATGAAAGAGTTAGCGGGGACACATGATGAAGTCTTCAAGACTTGCTCAGCATGGCAATAAAGGAAAAGACAATAGTGCCCTTAATCGACTTTATTGTTTATATGTATAGGATTGAAGGACATGTTTGTAATTTTTACGAAGTTGTACCCCGCTACTATAAATAGAGGAACAGTGCCATGCATGCAGACAGACTTTGGGAACAGTGGAAAGTTGAGTTCCTCCAACTACAAAAGTGTACTGTTTTCTTACCTTCACATTCCTTGCAAAGTCGAAGGTATAATTGTAATCATTCTTTATGAGAAAAGTATGGAGAGTATTGTATTTGAAATGAGTTATTCATTATACTTACATACTTTAATCTTTTCACTTGTTGCTTATGTCTTTATCCTTCTTCCTTCAATTAATCACTTTATGGAGAGTAAGTTAAAGGGTGAAAAGAAGGTTATTTCATTTGTGTTGCCTTGTTTTTGAGTTCCTTCAGGAGTCAAAAACAAGTGACCAACACTCTATGAACATGTGAAACTTATTGTTTGGTAAAAATATTCTCATGATATGCTTATATTCCTTTAATTCCAAGGTTGTTGACAGTTTAAGTATGTGAAAGTATGGCATTTTCACCACCAACAACTACTACTAAATTTAATAAAAATTTAGTACCCTACAACCATAAGGAGCTTTCAAGATATAAAAACATGAATGGTATGATTTGTGATAAGTGGTCCTACTAGGCTTAATTTGTGCACCCAAGATACTCTTAATGGATCTAGAAAATTTGTCATTAAACTGATTCAAGGTTCCATTAATTAGTAGTAGGAGCCATGGGTATTGACAAAGATGTGCTAGTTCCACCTAAATTAGCCTTACTAGTTTCAAGTATCTTAGAGGCTACTTTGGCTTTATTAGCTACCACATATAAACCTTGATTATCATATAAATTATACAACATGCAATATTTAGGTTGTTTAGAAGCCAAATCATCAACATAATCGACATTGTTACCCTCTAATCAATCAAAACGTGACATGATCATATTAACAACAATCATAAGGTTATTAGACGTAAACATTCTATGATCTTGCAACATCTTAGGATTAGCATCATGAGTAGGGAAAGGATCATCATCATATTTTAGCTTATCATTTACCTCTAGTGCAACAGATATAGAAGCAATAGAATCATTGAAGTCAGGCTCAAGGAATTGAGTGAGCTTGTTCCGCTGATCCTTAGTGCAACTTTTAAGGAAAGCTTTTAAATCAACATCGAGTTTGGTCTGAATCTTTTGACAAAGCTCATATGGAAGCTCTTTAATTGATGTTAGATGATTAATATTCTTGGGGTTGAAGGGATCAATGTGATCTCATTCCCCTTTGTCTTATTATCGGCCAAGTTGTCACTAGTAGATTGGATCTTCTTCTTCTTCCCTAGCAGAGTTGCCAGAAAATTTATGATGTCAAGATGAATTATATTGAAAGGGAAATGTGCCTTTGGGCCATTTCTATAAATGTTTTGGTGATTAGATGTCCAACACATGTTATTGTGATTAATATGCACTAAATGGTTGAGAAATGCAAATCAAAGAATCAAGGTATGACTCTGGCCTTATTGAGTTGTTTTTTGGTACTAACACATTTCTCTAAGTGCTAGAATGCTCGTCAAATCAAATGAAATTGGAATGAAGAAGTTTGGCTAAGTCTAGCCAAACGTGCACCAGCCTGAGGTGCACCGGACTGTCCGATGTGCACCGGACTGTGTCCGGTGCCAGGCTGGCTAGGCGACGAACTCGTCGCTCTCGGGAAAAAGCCGAGGGCGCTGCAGCTAAAAATCACCGGACTGTCCCGTGAGCCATCAGCGCCAACACCAACGGTCAGCAGCGCGATCAGCTAGCGATGCGTGGCCAGAGCCAACGGTCACCAGGCCGCATCTTAAGCGCCCCAGATCCTCTAGGACTCAAATGTGATACAATTACTAGTCCCAGGAGGCTAGTAAACACATTTATACATCAGATGATTACAGATCTACTTAAACGAGACAAACCTATAAATGTGGCGATCAACTTTAAGAGTTGGTCCACAACTCGGGACATATCATCAGAGTGGGGCTGAAGCAGCCCGATATATGCAGCAAAGCAAATCAGCGGTCCAACAGCCACAGGCAAGGTTGGGAACAGCCGTAACTCTTACCCGATCTCCTTTTTCTGAAAAACAACAAATAAGCAAGGGTGAGTACAAACGTACTCAGCAGCCCACCTTCACCCGCGGAATGGGGAATTCAGATATAATGTATGGAATAAGTGGAGCTCATAATATTTGCAGAAACAACAATATTTTATGCAGGGTTGTTTTGAAAAACATTTTGTATTTTGCAATGCGCATCCTCTCAAAAAGGAGCAAGAAGTTTTTCAATATTAGAACAAAATCCCCTGGACTAAACCATCCAGGTATCTCAGCAGTTTCCCACTAGTTTTCATTTTCAAAAACAGCTACTGGACTTCCCGTCCACCATAGCTCACGGCTCAACCGCCGGACCTTTTAAAAACCACTTTTCTAAAGCACCTTTTTTTAGAAAACCAAACATTAATTGCCATACCATACCAGACTCATCCATTCCAGTGGACACGGACTATTCGAATAGGTTTTCAAACTTTGCGCAGAGGGGTACACTTTACCCACTAGTCCGGTTTCTGCGATCTCACCGTCGTGAGACCCGAATGCCGAATCTCTTTCTTTCCTCGCACGTCCTAACCTTAACGGTTATACCGGAAGGAGTCAGGCCACCGCCATGCCCAAACTGGACAAAACATTCCCCCTCCTTATCCTCCTGGTGCTCCCCAGCCTTCATAACCCTGGGGTTGGACCGTACGAGTTTAGATTGAGTGACTGCCCACACAGTCTCGAGTGGTTGTACATATCATGAGTACAGGTAGTGAAGGATGACAAACCGGTCCTTATATGAGGGGACAATCCTTCTGCTCACGCCTAAACCAGCTGAGCCATCACCTTAGGCCCTCCCCTAAACCAGGGAGTCCCTGATCATCCCTACTCAAAGGTGATAAGGGTGAAAACCCTTCATCAAACACATTTTGAAAAGCATTTTCTTTTGAAAACTCACACCTTTCCTCAAATCATTTGTAACAATTATATCAGGGATTGATTGTGGCAAGCGGCTTGGGTGGCCATAATAACTTGTCTCAAAATCATATCATGCATAAAATAACAGGCTGAGGGTTGTGGTTGAAAAATCATAGGTAATTTATGCATCAAAGGGATCCAGTGAGCTTGTCGTGCTTATGCGACGAAGGGGGAAGAGGAGCTCGTGGAACTGGCTTCTAGCTCCACTGCCTGGCGTAGACTTGCAGATCTGGCCTCCACGAGACGGCACAAACGCTCCGATAACTATGCAACATGAACAAGCAAACATACAAACCAACAAGTATACCAACAAATATTTAGTATAGTGGTCAGAATAGCGATATATGGATGGGTAGAGTCTTGAGTAGAATCTGTGTCATGTGGTGTTGAGATACTGCTGGTGGTGGAGCGAAGGTGCTTACCAGGAGGGTGGACTGTAGACGAAGCAACACTATGCGTGTAGCCGACAGAGCGAAGTAACTGAGTGGGTGGGGTGTTTGCCTTGGCTGAGGATGTTGAGTGTGTGTGGAGAGGGAGAGGGTAGCTGGGTGTATTTATAGTTGGGTGTATGTGGTGTAGCACAGTGAAGTTCACTGTTGGTGAGAATAGTGACGAATGAATCGTCTGACTTAATATGAACAGGAGAGTTATAAGCAGAATATGGGACAAGAGTATTTTGGGAGTTTTCTGGAATATGAACCATGCTTAAGGGATGACATGGTGGGATAGGGAATATTTTGACAAGAATTTTAGAAACAGGAATGACTGAAATCTGAGTTTGGATGGAGGAGTTTTGGATTTTATAATCATATGGAGAAAAAGAAAAGGAAAGGAATATTCTTGGAATATTCTAGAATTTGAATATTTAGAGATATTTGGAAATGTATTTTTGAGCGGGGTGCGAGGAATTATTTTTGGGCTTTTCTTGGGCAGAGGTTTATGTTGGTGCAAACTGTTCCTACCTACTATGTCACATCAGACAACAATAAGGCGGGACCCAAATAGCTAGAATGCTGTGGTATTCTGGTCCAAGTGGGCTGTGGTATCTTGGGCCAGGTTTTATAGGATTGAAGACGTATCCATACAAACATGGTTCGCCTTTCTTTTTGGAAGTCTGGCTTGAAAGAATCCCAAAGTTAAGGATGCTCAACTTGGAGAAATCTGGGATGGGTGACCAGATGGGAAGTTCCCTACTGGAAGGAAAATCACAGTCACCGGAGTTCGTATGACTGGATATGGGTCTGGCTGGTCTTAGGTGGACTGGACAACATGACGGATGAGTAGTTGAAATTTGGGGTAATTAGATGATCGATGAATAGTAATGATGAATAGTAACGATGAATAGTGATGGTGAATAGTGATGGTGAATAGTTCGTATGAACGAACGATGAACGATGAATAGTGATGATGAACGATGAATAGGAACTATGAACGAACGATCAACGATCGAATGATCGAACGAACGAACGATCGGAATTTCGGCAGCATAACGGCAGGAAAAAGATTATTTGGACGAACGAACGAACGAACGATCGAACGATCGGACGAACGGATGAACGAACCATGAACGATCGAACGAACGATCGAACGATCGGACAAACGAACGAACAAACTAAGAACAGGTGGACGAACGATCGAAGAACGACCGAACGATCGTTCTGCTAGTGTGTGCTTGTGTGGGAAGTGGAGTGGGAGTGGGCGTGTGGGGGGGAGGGAGTTGCCATGAAATGGCTTGGGGTGGGATGAGAGGAGGCCCTTGCCCCTCTATTTATAGCCATGGTGGGGGGATTAGGGGGAGGGAGGAGAGGATTAGTGGGAGGATGAGAGGATTAGTGGGAGATTAGCATGGATTTGTCTTATATGAGTGTAATTAGCTTGTAGAGCTCACCGTATGACACCGGAGGCATACGTATACGTATGAGCATGAGGAAAGTTATGAAGAAAATATTTGTGGGGACTTCAAAAATGATTCTGAAGGTATTTCTCAGGAAGAAAATACCTGGAGATATATTGGTGGAATATTTGGGCAGTATTTCTGAAAGAGTTTGAGGGTGATCACTGGGGAAATATTTGTAGGATATTTTGAGGAGGATTTTAGAGAGAATATAGACCACTATAATTTTATTTGTTGATATCAACTCGCAAACAAACATTTTGAAATGAAATTTGAAATTCATTTTGAATTTAGAGCGAGTTTGAGAAAATTCCAAGATTTGAATTTTTGGGATGCTACAAATCTACCCCACTTAAAAGGAATCTCGTCCTCGAGATTCGGCTTAGAAGGGTTATGGGTATAGCTTTACTTCAACTACATATCTTCACTTTGCAACTCTTCGAGGAGATGGAACTTCAACAAGATCTGGCTCTTGAGGAGCATCTGGTTGCCGATTGCAAACGCTGATTCTGGCTACTCAAAAATCATCTTCAGGCTTCTGGCTTTCGCTTGGTAGCTAGCTTATTGAAGAAGCATCGATGCCAACACGCAAACCTTTCTCTTGCGAACTTCCACACGGATTTCTTCTTTGATTGGTCTTCTGGTGCTTCATCAACGGAACTTGGGTGACCACTTCTCATCCAGAAACTTATACGCTTTGATGATCTGGTCCTCCACAATCTTGCTACAGGCCTTCTTCTTTTTCTCCATAGCAGGAACCTTGCTGGAACACTACCCCACTTAAAAGGAATGAGGGTAGAACTCTTGAATTTTGGGGATTTGAACTCATTGAAATACCTCATAACAAGGGTGTTACGAGGCCTTCTTCTGATGTTGCTGCTTGAGCAGGCTGCGGAGAAATGACTGACACAGGGTTGATTCTGGGAGAACCTTCTTCTTATCTTCTCTTCACTTTTCCTTTTCTCTTCTTACTACCTCTTTATTTCTCTTTGCTCTTCCCACTAGAGGATTCTATCAAAGAGTATTACCATCATACAGAGGAGGAAACCGAAGATGTTGAACCATGTACAATAGTCTTCAATCCAAGAATCACCAAGCATTGTGATCTCAGGGGCGAGGGAGTGGAAAACGGAGTTGCTTGCGATTTGGCAGAGGGGATTTATCTGGAGTGTGCTTTGCTTTGAGCGAGATGGGAGTTGAGGGAGCTGGTGGGGGTTTTATAGGCGAGTGGGGGTGCTCGGGTGCGGAGTGGTGATGATGGAGCAGGTGACATAGGGCAACAAGTGTGATGGAGGGGGGGTATGGTGTTGCTGGCGGTAATGGTGGTGGTGGGTGCGCTACAAAGGGGGCGTGAGGCGGTGGTAGTGTGCATGGAAGCGGGCACGCGTGCAGGGGGGCATGGGTGAGTGGTGGGGTCAATGACCCTGATGTTTGTGGTCTCTGGTTCCAAGAATCTTTGCCTCTCTGTATGGTAATAACTCCTTTTGTCCTCTTTTTCTGTTTACTTTGACTGAGGGGCAGTGCTTTGATTCTCACGGTCGGTCCTTTTGACTGAGCGGCTGGAGAGGTTTCTTCTGTAGCTTGTTCCAGGCTTCAAGGGTAAGCTTCTCGGTATCTTCTTGGGTAAGGTGCTTTTCTCTTCAGATGGGTTAAGATCAGAATGGGAGCATAAGGTAAGGATTAGCTCTAATTGTGATCTATGTTTTTAGAGAAAACCTTTCTTAAAAAGAAAGAAAACACACAAGCTCAACAATGATAAGCACAAACAAATCGAATGTTTTGAATAAGGGAAGAATAGAGTTTTTTCAAAGCACAGAATACTCAGATTTGGGGGCCAAGCATAACTATTATTGCTCGGCTCCTGAACAGAGAACTATGCTAAATGCGACTTATGAGCACTAACGTTAAAGCATCACATATGCACTCAAAAGGGAGAAAACATCAAGCAAAATTCATTTTGAAATGCCCTAGGGGGCCACACAATTAGAGTTTTTAAAACACGAGACTACACGATTACCTCTCATACATGCAGGGCTCTAGCCAAAGTGTAACACCCGGGCTTCAAAGGACAAAGCCGAGTGCATCTCATACATGCGCCAAGAAGACAACATATATAATAACAGAGTGTATAGAGATAAATGTCACAAAACATCAGAGTATTTATTACATAGCGGAAGACTTATTACAAAATAAATGTAAAACGAACTAAGGATCGTTGGCGCCGATGTCAACTGAGAAACGCCACCTAGATCAGATCGAATGCCTCAGTGTTAGGCGGCTCCTCTTCGACCACCTGTTCTTCTCCTGTGGGGGGGTGTGAGACAGCAAGAGTGAGCTCACATACGTTCATAGCTCAACAAGTCGTGGGGAATAATGTGGCATGAACTCACCAAAGGTGGGAGTTCATGAAGTGTAAGGCTGATCAATGAAATAAAGGCTGAGGCTAAGCATTGCTTTTATAAGTTGGTCAAAATTTTATTAGCAATTACTAGGTGTAAGTAAATACCAAACCTTAATAATAATAAAGGAAAGTAATAGTAAAATAATCCCAAATGCGATGCAAATGTCAAATTAAATTTAAGTTCCATAAATAATCATGTGAGGGTCCGAGCCGCTCATGACCGTGAGCACGGCTAGTATACTAGTTTTTCACTCTGCAGAGGTTGCGCATCTTTACCCACAAGTCATGTTACCCATCTGCCAAGAGACGGCCAATCCCATACACCTCTACCGAGGAGGCGAGGCAGGGTAACACTACGAGGCCTTTACAAAGTTCCACTAGCTTCAGAAATCCCGCTACAGTTTATAGGAAGCTCCAGTGCAGGGTTCTTGCCTGACCGCCATCGCAGCAAAATCAACCAAGGACCTCCCTACACTAACCACTCCCCTACTGCCCTTGCCCCTTTCGGGTAAGGAAGACCTCCACTAGCTTTCCTAGTTAATCAGCCAAGGGCGTCCCATTAAACCCTTGTGGTAGCACTGTTTTCCCGGGTGGTCGCTCCATGTTCCCATTAATTTAATGATCTTAACATGAACAGTAATAATAACAAGATAATAACAGGATAATCATGAGTAGTGTATCTCCATACCCAATCCACATAAAGCAATAGCAAGTACTACCCAAAAATATTTCAGGGGTGAACAAGGTATAGAGGTAATCAAAACTGGGGTAACATAAAGGATCCCATCAAAATTAACCTATGCAGATCATTAAAATTAATAAGAACATGGCTGGGAAAAGTAAGTGATCAAGGGCACAACTTGCCTTCAATGAGCTCCTGCTCAGCTACTTCTACTTGTTGAACCTCAGTTTCCACAGTGGCTTGCTCGTCTATTCGCATCAACACAATACATACATAGTATAGCAAAAATCAACATCACATCAAACATGTAAATAAAATATACAGTAAAAATCTACCCATTAAAATAAGATCATTAGAACTGGAATCATTAAATTTGGAGTTATAGATTTCAAGTTATGAATTTCTTAAGATTTAAAGTGCTTGAAATAAGATTAAATGATAAATTAATTTTCTTACTGCTTTCATGTCAAAACAGAGACACTAAATGGTAGAGAATATTATTGCAAAATTTTAGAAATTGGAATGGTTCAATTTGGACCAAAAATGGAATTTCTATGAATGTTACAAGTTTCTAGATTTGTTTTTGTATTAAAAATGAATTTCTAATATTATTTCTCTGTTTTTAAACATCTCTGGACTGGGCCTCATTTTTCAGAAAGTCCAGGGGTCTCTACGCAAATTACCTAAGACACAGAGAACAGTTCCACTGGACGGCGGGTTCTATTTAAGAAACATGCAGGGGCTCGTAAGAAAATGTGCTAGGGCGAAAGGGTATCAGGAGTCCACAACCGTCCGATTAGAAACCGGCGGCCCAGATTACATCTGTGCTTCACCCGAATCGGTACGCAACGCAGGCCCCAGGATCTGGAATTCACGGTGTGGATTTTATTTACACTAGAGTCTCCTGATCCATCCGATCAGATATGAACGGATCAGATTTCCCGACCTAAGCGTTACGCGGGTTCTAATCTCGGCCGTTGGCCGCCAGATCAACGGCTGGCGATCCATTCACCCGACCCGCCCCAAGACACGGCGGCGTCGTCCGCGCCGCGGCGGCGTACACGCCGACGAGCAAGCAATCCGGCCAAACCTCGCCCTAAACTTCAATTCGTCGAGCCAGCGCAGAATTGGGAACGAAACATACACGGTTGAGGGTTTCTCACCATAGATGGCGCCCAGCAGAGCTCTGTCGACGCGGGCAGCACGACCACGACGGATGCCCCAGCCCCGGCGGCGAATTCCGGGATCACTGGCCACCAATCCACGGCCGAGATGACACCGGATCAAACCCCAACGCACGGCGAGGCTTACGGACCCGAATTCGTGGGCGCGACGGCGGAGGACACGAAACTGGACCGGCGGCGACGAAGGTTTCACTCGTGCGGTGCGCGGCGGTGTTCTGGTGGTGGCGAGAGGTTGGGGATAAAGATGGGAGAGGGGAAAGGAGCGCGTGCGCGACCTACTTGTATCCTGTTCGGGAGGCCGGGGAGTGGGCGCGAGCCGGTCAAGCCTCCGGCGAAGTCGCGGCGGTAGTTGCGCGTGGATTCGGTGGAGCTAGAGCTGACAAACGAGCCCCACACGTCAGAGGGCGCGCGAGGAAGCCAGCGACTGATGTGTGGGCCCATCGCGGCAGGGAACGCACGCGGGGTGAGTGCGACAGACAGCCGGGCCCCAGGTGTCGGCGCCGCGGCTAGGAGGTGGGCTGCACAGCTGGTATACCGGAGATGGGCTGAAATGAGTGTTCCGGGCCCAAGTGTAGTTTCTCTTTTTTTTCCTTTTTCTTTCTATTTCCAAATCCAATTTGCATTCAAATTTCGAATCAAACTTAGGCCAAATTTATTCTCAAATCATATTGTGAAATTAAAATACAAGTTTTTAGAAACATAATTATATTATTTATATTTTTTTATATATCATTTCTCTTCTTCTCATTTTCAAAAACCCTAGGTTTAATTTAGGGCTTAATTTAACTTCTAGTAATTATTATCTTATTACCATTAACATTATTATTTTATTTAATGCACAAACATATAAACTCCAAAATGATGCATTTTTATCATTTGTTTGAATTAAACTCTAAATTTTGTGTATGCTCTTTTTTATGATGCAAATGAGGCACATAAACTTGAGGAGCTCTCTCTCTATTATTCTTTGTATACAACTTTGAGTATTACACAAAGTGAAGAAAAAACTTCACTACCCAATGCATGCAGAGGACTGGGCATAACTAACTTAGGCCTGGCAGCTTCTCTTCTGACGAGGCTTTCACACAACTTCAATCTGAGACATCTCCTGGATGGGTCAAGAGGGAGCTGATGTTGATGACTTCTTATGGTGGTGGCTGAGATGGCAAGACGGGGTTGAACTCTTCTTCAAGCAAGACTGACTCTTGTAGCTCCTCAGAGGGCGACAGTGCTGGCGGGGTGCTCACAGCTTCTTCTTTGAACTCACGGGACGGTGCTGGAATCTTCTTCATGGTGAGGGGCTCAAACAACTCTGGCGGGGGATCTTGGGAGGACTCGAGGTGCTCTTGCTTAATCATAGCCTGAGGGAAGACTGGAATTCCTTCCAAGACTATGGCTCCTTCTGGGAGTTCCCAAGCCTTGTTTTCTCCTCTGATAGAGACCGGGTGACCTTCAAGAATCTAGGGATCTTCAGCTCTCCTGGGTTGAACAGGGTTGGATGAAGCGGGCTCTTGGATCCGCAGGGCTCTACGTTGGTTATGGGTTACCAAGTAGGCCTCCATCAACTTCTGGACATGCTCATCCTTGGCTTGCTTCAGGGCTTCAACAGCAATGACTTCACGACTTTCCAAGGCAGCTACATGGGCTTGAGCTGAGGTGAGATCCACATGGAGTTGACGGTTGCGCTTCTCTGCATCTTCTGCTCAGGCAATCATCTGACGGTGGTGCCGAGCTAAGAAATCATATTGTGCATCTAGGGTGAGCAGGTAGGCAGTGAGGTACACGACTGAGGGGTCGTCCTCAAGCAGCTGCTGACCTTCCAATGCACGCATCCTGGCCATCCAAACGGGACGGTCTCTCTGAAAGGGTGGAAAGAATCTGAGCTGTGTGTTGGCCACTTCTTCTTCATACAGTTGACACAGGGTCCTCAATGCCTTGCGAGCGATGACTTGGCAGGTGTCTTTGAATCTGTGCCCAGCAGCAGTGACACTCCATTCCACATGGTGCGGACTGGATCCAATGTATACAGTCACGACACACTTCTCTGTGCCATGCTCGATGAATTCACGACCATCAGACTCTGGCTGGCTCCTGATTCTGAGGCGGACTGTGCATGCTCTCAGCAACTTGGGGAAACCATCTTCATTCTGGCAAAAGCTGGTTTGGCAGCGAACCTCCATCTGACTTCTGAGAGAAGGAAAGGAGGAAACCATTTTTGAAATGAAGGGATAAGAGCAAGAATTTTTTAAAGAAAATAGTTTTGACTCAAAAACTTTTGGATTAGGCTAAGGGTTACGTCCTACGGCCAACCTAACAGCTCTGATACCACCTGAAGCGCCCGAGATCCTCTGGGACTCAAATGTGATACAATTACTAGTCCCAGGAGGCTAGTAAACACATTTATACATCAGCTGATTACAGATCTGCTTAAACGAGACAAACCTATAAATGTGGCGATCAAATTTAAGAGTTGGTCCACAACTCGGGACATATCATCAGAGTGGGGCTGAAGCAGCTCGATATACGCAGCGAAGCAAATCAGCGGTCCAACAGCCATAGGCAAGGTTGGGAACAGCCGTAACTCTTACCCGATCTCCTTTTTCTGAAAAACAACAAATAAGCAAGGGTGAGTACAAACGTACTCAGCAGCCCACCTTCACCCGCGGAATGGGGAAATCAGATATAATGCATGGAATAAGTGGAGCTCAGGATATTTGCAGAAACAACAATATTTTATGCAGGGTTGTTTTGAAAAACATTTTGTATTTTGCAAGGCGCATCCTCTCCAAAAGGAGCAGGAAGTTTTTCAATATTAGAACAAAATCCCCTAGACTAAACCATCCAGGTATCTCAACAGTTTCCCAATGGTTTTCATTTTCAAAAACAGCTACTGGACTTCCCGTCCACCATAGCTCACGGCTCAACCGCTGGACCTTTTAAAAAACACTTTTCTAAAGCACCTTTTTTTAGAAAACAAAACATTAATTGCCATACCATACCAGACTCGTCCATTCCAGTGGACACGGACTATTCGAATAGGTTTTCAAACCCTGCGCAGAGGGGTACACTTTACCCACTAGTCCGGTTTCTGCGATCTCACTGTCGTGAGACCCGAATGCTGAATCTCTTTCTTTCCTCGCACGTCCTAACCTTAACGGTTATACCGGAAGGAGTCAGGCCACCGCCATGCCCAAACCGGACAAAACATTCCCCCTCCTTATCCTCCCGGTGCTCCCCAGCCTTCATAACCCTGGGGTTGGACCGTACGAGTTCAGATTGAGTGACTGCCCACACAGTCTCGAGTGGTTGTACTTATCATGAGTACAGGTAGTGAAGGATGACAAACTGGTCCTTATATGAGGGGACAATCCTTCTGCTCATGCCTAAACCAGTTGATCCATCACCTTAGGCCCTCCCCTAAACCAGGGAGTCCCTGATCATCCCTACTCAAAGGTGATAAGGGTGAAAACCCTTCATCAAACACATTTTGAAAAGCATTTTCTTTTGAAAACTCACACCTTTCCTCAAATCATTTGTAACAATTATATCAGGGATTGATTGCGGCAAGCGGCTTTGGTGGCCATAATAACTTGTCTCAAAATCATATCATGCATAAAATAACAGGCTGAGGGTTGTGGTTGAAAAATCATAGGTAATTTATGCATCAAAGGGATCCAGTGAGCTTGCCGTGCTTATCCGGCGAAGGGGGAAGAGGAGCTCGCGGAACTGGCTTCTAGCTCCACTGCCTGGCGTAGACTTGCAGATCTGGCCTCCACGAGACGGCACAAACGCTCCGATAACTATGCAACATGAACAAGCAAACATACAAACCAACAAGTATACCAACAAATATTTAGTATAGTGGTCAGAATAGCGATATATGGATGGGTAGAGTCTTGAGTAGAATCTGTGTCATGTGGTGTTGAGATACTGCTAGTGGTGGAGCGAAGGTGCTTACCAGGAGGGTGGACTGGAGACGAAGCAACACTATGCGTGTAGCCGGCAGAGCGAAGTAACTGAGTGGGTGGGGTGTTTGCCTTGGCTGAGGATGTTGAGTGTGTGTGGAGAGGGAGAGGGTAGCTGGGTGTATTTATAGCTGGGTGTATGTGGTGTAGCACCGTGAAGTTCACTGTTGGTGAGAATAGTGACGAATGAATCGTCTGACTTAATATGAACAGGAGAGTTATAGGCAGAATATGGGACAAGAGTATTTTGGGAGTTTTCTGGAATATGAACCATGCTTAAGGGATGACATGGTGGGATAGGGAATATTTTGACAAGAATTTTAGAAACAAGAATGACTGAAATCTGAGTTTGGATGGAGGAGTTTTGGATTTTATAATCATATGGAGAAAAAGAAAAGGAAAGGAATATTCTTGGAATATTCTAGAATTTGAATATTTAGAGATATTTGGAAAATCAAAAATACAAATGTATTTTTAAGCGGGGTGCGAGGAATTATTTTTGGGCTTTTCTTGGGCAGAGGTTTATGTTGGTGGAAACTGTTCCTACCTACTGTGTCACATCAGACAACAATAAGGCGGGACCCAAATAGCTGGAATGCTGTGGTATTCTGTTCCAAGTGGGCTGTGGTATCTTGGGCCAGGTTTTATAGGATTGAAGACGTATCCATACAAACATGGTTCGCCTTTCTTTTTGGAAGTCTGGCTTGAAAGAATCCCAAAGTTAAGGATGCTCAACTTGGAGAAATCTGGGATAGGTGACCAGATGGGAAGTTCCCTACTGGAAGGAAAATCACAGTCACCGGAGTTCGTATGACTGGAATATGGGTCTGGCTGGTCTTAGGTGGACTGGACAGCATGACGGATGAGTAGTTGAAATTTGGGGTAATCAGATGATCGATGAATAGTAACGATGAATAGTAATGATGAATAGTGATGGTGAATAGTGATGGTGAACGAACGATGAACGATGAATAGTGATGAGGAACGAACGATGAACGATGAATAGGAACTATGAACGAACGATCAACGATCGAATGATCGAACGAACGAACGATCGGAATTTCGGCAGCATAACGGCAGGAAAAAGATTATTTGGACGAACGAATGATCGAACGATCGGACGAACGGATGAACGAACCATGAACGATCGAACGAACGATAGAACGATCGGACGAACGAACGAACAAACTAAGAACAGGTGGACGAACGATCGAAGAACGACCGAACGATCCTTGTGCTAGTGTGTGCTTGTGTGGGAAGTGGAGTGGGAGTGGGCGTGTGGGGGGGGGGAGGGAGTTTCCATGAAATGGCTTGGGGTGGGATGAGAGGAGGCCCTTGTCCCTCTATTTATAGCCATGGTGGGGGGATTAGGGGGAGGGATGAGAGGATTAGTGGGAGGATGAGAGGATTAGTGGGAGATTAGCATGGATTTGTCTTATATGAGTGTAATTAGCTTGTAGAGCTCACCGTATGACACCGGAGGCATACGTATACGTATGAGCATGAGGAAAGTTATGAAGAAAATATTTGTAGGGACTTCAAAAATGATTCTGAAGGTATTTCTCAGGAAGAAAATACCTGGAGATATATCGGTGGAATATTTGGGCAGTATTTCTGAAAGAGTTTGAGGGTGATCACTGGGGAAATATTTGTAGGATATTTTGAGGAGGATTTTAGAGAGAATATAGACCACTACAATTTTATTTGTTGATATCAACTCGCAAACAAACATTTTGAAATGAAATTTGAAATTCATTTTGAATTTAGAGCGAGTTTGAGAAAATTCCACGATTTGAATTTTTGGGATGCTACAGCATCGGACTGTGCAGTGTGCACTGGACAGTGTCCGATGTGCTAAGGGGACTGAGGGCTCAACGGCCGGCTTCGCCAGAAAAGGAAATAAATCGGGCACTGATCAAAAGGCATAACGGTCTATGATAGGATCTTTACTTTATCTTTGCGCTAGTAGACCGGACATTATGCTAAGTGTATGCATGTGTGCTAGATTTCAATCTAACCCCAAGGAGTGTCACCTTGTAGCCCTTAAGCGAATTCTTAGATACTTAGTTTCTATGCCTTGCTTTGGGATCTGGTATCCAAAGGGGTCTACTTTTGACTTAATCGGATACTCAGATTCTAACTATGCCGGGTGCAAGGTTGATAGGAAGAGCACATCAGGGACTTGCCATTTTCTGGGAAGGTCCCTGGTGTCTTGGAGCTCTAAGAAAAAAACTTATGTTTCCTTATACACCGCTGAGGCCGAGTACGTTGCCGCAGGACAATGTTGTGCGCAACTACTTTGGATGAGGCAAACCCTCTGGGACGTTGGCTACAATCTGAGCAAAGTCCCACTCCTATGTGACAATGAGAGTGCAATCCGCTTGGCAGATAATCCTGTTGAACACAGCCACACTAAGCACATAGACATTCGACATAACTTCTTGAGAGACCACCAGCAAAGGGGAGATATCGATATTTATCATATTAGCACCAAGAACCAGCTAGCCGATATCTTCACCAAGCCTTTAGATGAGAAAATGTTTTGTAGGTTGCGTAGTGAGCTAAATGTCTTAGATTCACGTAACTTGGATTGATTTATAGCATACATGTGTTCTATGCCATTGATCATGTTACTTTAAGCATTCATGTCATTACTTGCTTATTTTTGGTGCTCAAGTTGTACAAGTCATCCCCGGACCTCACAAGTCCCTATGCAAATAATGCACATGTTTAGGGGGAGGATGTGCTACATCTTGACTTCCTTGAGACTAACTTGTTTGTTGAGTATTCTTGAAATAGCCTCAAAGGGATATTGAAAGGGAAACGTGAACTTGGACAAAGAAAGAACTTCCACTACACACCGGTATAAGTGTATCTTATCCCAAGTTCATACTAATGTTCTCATTGCCTTTTGCTCGTATTTGACACTTTGGTGAGGCAATGGGGTTAAAAGGCCAAAAGTTCTCCTGTTTTGGTGCTTAATGCCAAAGGGGGAGAAATTAAGGCCAAAGCAAATGAATCAGCCAACCACTTGTGAATTTCAAAAATTGTAGAGTTAGAATCTTGTGTTTGATCAAAACCCTCTTATTACAAAAAATTGTTCTCTTACGAGGGAGAATTTTGATTATAGGAAAAAGGGGGAGTTTGAGACATTTGATAAAATTTACTCTTGAAAGATCTCTTGATTTGCCAAAACAAGTGTTTTGATATAGAGATTGGAAAAAGAATTTGTTTTGTGAAAATAAACCAAGTGGTGGCAAAAGCGATCCAAATATGCCAAATTCTAAGTGAGAAAATTTGGTCTTCAATTTGCACTTTTTGAGAATCATATTGCACTTCTAGTTCCTTTTTAATGTGTTGGCATAAATCACCAAAAAGGGGAGATTGAAAGGGAAATGTGCCTTTGGGCCATTTCTATAAATGTTTTGGTGATTAGATGTCCAACACATGTTATTGTGATTAATATGCAGTAAGTGGTTGAGAAATGCAAATCAAAGAATCAAAGTATGAATCTGGCCTTATTGAGTTGTTTTTTGGTACTAACACATTTCTCTAAGTGCTAGGATGCTCGTCAAATCAAATGAAATTGGAATGAAGAAGTTTGGCTAAGTCCAGCCAAACTTGCACCAGCCTGAGGTGCACCGGACAGTGTCCAGTGCCCAGGCTGGCCAGGCGATGAACTCGTCACTCTCGAGAAAAAGCTGAGGGCGCTGTGGCTAAAAATCACCGGACTGTCTGGTGTGCACCGGACTGTCCGGTCAGCCATCAGCACCCACACCAACGGTCGGCAGCGCGATCAGCGGGCGACGCGTGGCCAGAGCCAACGGTCACCAGGCTGCACCGGACTGTCCGGTGTGCACCGGACAGTGTCTAGTGTGCCAAGGGGACCGAGGGCTCAACGGTCGGCTTCACCAGAAAAGGAAACAAATTGGACACTATTCATGTCCAGTGCACCAACCGGTAGAAGGCAAGAATTGCCTACCAAATGGACATCCAATGGCTCCTAGCTGCCTTGGGGCTATAAAAGGGACCCCTAGGTGCATGGAGCACACACCCAAACCTGCATTGAACATTCTAAGACGCCAAGACTCCGCAAGCACGCATCCGGATCTTCGTGTTTGAGATTTGAGCACTTCTTGAGTTGTAAACTCCCTGCACCTTGTTTGTGTGCTCTCTCCTTGACTTGTGTGTGTATCATTGCTACGATTCTAGCTTGTGCGTGTGTTTCTTTCCCTCCCTTACTCTTGTGGCTTTTCTTATGAACAACATTGTAAGGGTGAGAGGCTCCAACTTGTGGAGATTTCTCACAAAAGGGAAACATCTACTAAGGAAGAAAACTGTGGTACTCAAGGTTGATCATTGGATCACTTGAGAGGGATTGAGTGCAATCCTTGACCAAAGGAGGTCACCACAATGTGGAGTAGGCATTGGCCGAACCACGGGATAAAATCACCGTGCCTCTTGTGTTATACTTCATTGTGGTTGGTTTCTCTTCTTGAGTTCTCGCTTAATCACTTGTGCTATTGTTCCCAAGTTCAATACTCATTTGAAAGGAACAATCAAGTGAAGAGTTCTCGCTATAGCAAATTGGTTTTAATCTTACTAACATTTCATAACCAAGTTTCAGCTATTTAGTGTTTGTTTTTACAAGATCACCTATTCACCCCCCCCTCTAGGTGCTCTCAATTGGTATCAGAGTCATACTCTTCATTAAGGGACTAACCGCCCGAAGAGATGGATCCTAAAGGCAAGGGGATGGTGATCAACGACAGGGAGAAGGAGACCCTCTACAAGCCAAAAGACGACAAGCCCACTAACTCAGGCTCGAGACATAAGAAGAGGGATGGAAAGAAGAAGAGGTGCATTAAGAAGATCATCTACTACGACAGCGACGCCTCATCTTCTTCACCAAGGGATGACGACGATGAAGACTCTTCATCGAAAAAGAAAACGGTTAATCAAAACTATTCTTTTGATTATTCTCGCATCCCTTATAACTTGAATGCCCATTTACTATCTATTCCACTAGGAAAACCCCCACACCTTGATGGAGAGGATTATTATTTTGGAGTCATAAAATGTGTAGTCACTTATTTTCCCTCCATCCTAGTATTTGGTAAATTGTTGAAAATGGAATGCATTTCGATAGCACTGATAATCCTGTATTCATAAATGAGAAAATACACAAAAATGCCCAAGCCACTACTGTTTTGCTAGCATCTCTATGTAGGGATGAATACAACAAAGTGAGCTGCTTGGACAACGCCAAGCAAATATGGGATACCCTCAAAATCTCTCATGAGGGTAATGATGCCACCATGATCACCAAGATGGAACTGGTGGAAGGCAAGCTGGGGAGATTTGCCATGATAAGGGGAGAGGAGCCAATTCAAACGTACAATAGGCTCAAGACCCTTATCAACAAAATTTGAAGCTATGGAAGCACAAGATGGACAGATCATGACGTCGTCCGACTCATGCTAAGGTCATTTAGGTAGTGTTTCGTTGAGGAGCCAAGTAGAACGGAGCCGTTCCATCCCTGATTCTAGGAACGGAGCTGCTCTGTTCTGTGTTTGGTAATCTGGAACGGAGCGGCTCTGTTTTTTGTTTGGTTGCAGAGTGAACGGAGCGGAGCGTTACTGTGAGAGCGGGATGGGAACGGAGCGGCTCCGTCCGGTTGATTTTTTGGAGCGGAATGGTTCCGGATCTGAGGAGAATATTCCCTAATTAGAGCCATTCCGTTCTAGTTCCTTTGTAACCAAACAGTAACAAAACTGGGACAGAACAGTTCCGTTCTACTTGGCTCTTCAACCAAACACTACCTTACTATTATTGATCCCCATCTTGTAAATCTTATTCGTGAGAACCCCAGGTACACCAAGATGACACCCAAAGAAATTCTTGGAAAATTCTTGAGTGGGCGCATGATGGTGAAAGAAGCAAGGTATGTGGATGATGCCTTAAACGGACCACTTCCCGTCTACGAGCCGCAGCCCGTTGCTCTCAAAGCAACCAGCAGCAAGGAAGTGCTACCTAGCAAAGTAGCACAAGTGGAGGGGGCTCAACGAGGATGAAATGGCGCTCATCATCAAGCGCTTCAAGACCGCCTTGAAGGGACGCAAGGAGTACCCTAACAAGAACAAATCAAGGGAAAAGCGCTTCTGCTTCAAATGCGGTAAGTCTGGTCATTTCATAGCAAGTTGTCCCGATAATAACAATGACCAGGCACAAGAAAAGTATGGGAAGAAGGAAAGGAAGAAGAACTATAGGAAAGCAAAGGGCGAGGCGCACAATGGAAAAGAGTGGGACTCCAACTATTCTTCACCCGACTCCGATGATGAAGGACTAGCTGCCTCGACCTTCAACAAGTCTTCTCTCTTTCCCAACGAATGACACACATGCCTCATGGCTAAGGAGAAGAAGGTATGTATACGAGATACACCCAAGTACACTTCTTCTAGTGATGAGGAATATTCTTATGATGATGAAATAGATTATAGTGATCTTTTTAAAGGATTAGATAGATCTAAGGTAGACAAAATAAATGAATTGATTGATGCTCTTAATGAAAAAGACAAGCTACTAGAAAAACAAGAAGATATTCTCTATGAGGAACATGATAAGTTTATTAGCGTTCAAAAATCTCTTGCACTAGAAGTTAAGAAAAATGAACCGTTGTCTTCTGAGTTGTCTATCTGTCATGATTTTATTTCTAGTCTAAAAAATTTGAATGTTGATTTAAACACTAAACTAGAAAAAGTTAATGTGGCTAGTTCATGTGTAGAGCATGTTGTGATTCGCAATAGGTGTAAATATTTTAATATTGATGCTTGTAATGAACATGCCTCTACTATTCTTAAATTATACAATGATATTGCAAGTCTTAATGCTCAACTTAAGACTTGCAGGGATAACTATGAGAAACTAAAATTTGCTAGGGATGCCTACACCATTGGTAGACACCCCTCAATTAAGGATGGACTTGGTTTCCAAAAGGAAACCAAGAACTTTACAAGCCATAGGACTTCCAATCTCAACAAGGAGAAACGGAAGGCTCCTATGGCTAGTAGTTCTCAAAAGAACCATGCCTATCTTTATAAGAAAATTCCTAATGTTACTCATCATGATAAGTGTCATAATCATTCTGTTTTTCCTGCATATCATGATGATGTATTTAGTTCTCATGCCATGTGTGCAACTAGCTCCTTTTATGCTCATGGTAGAAATAGGCCTAGGCGTAATCATGTTGTTTCTCATGTGCCTAGGAAAGTATCCACTGGTCCAACTACTATTTCTTAAACATGTGATGTTTCATTTGTACTGTCATGTAAAAATGCTAAAGTAGTTGCTAGAAAGTTGGGATCTAAATGCAAGAGAGACAAAACTTGCATTTGGGTTCCAAAATCCATTGTAACTAACCTTGTAGGACCCAACAAGAGTTGGGTACCTAAAACCCAAGCTTAGTTACCTTGCAGGTTTATGCATCTGGTGGCTCAAGCTGGATTATTGATATTGGATGCACAAACCACATGACAGGGGAGAAGAAAATGTTCACCTCCTACATTAAGAACAAGGATTCCCAAGACACTATCATTTTTGGAGATGGGAACCAATGCAAGGTTAAAGGCTTAGGCAAAATTGCCATCACAATCGAGCACTCGATCTCAAATGTGTTTTTAGTAGAGTCGTTCGGTTACAATTTATTTTCTGTAAGCCAATTATGTCATATGGGCTATAATTGTTTATTTACAAATATTGATGTATTTGTCTTTAGAAGGAGTGATGGTTCATTAGCCTTTAAGGGTATATTAGACAACAAGCTCTACTTAGTTTTTTCTCAAAAGAGAATGTTGATCTAGATGCATGCTTAATCGCTAAGACTAATATGGGCTGGCTCTGGCATCGCCGTCTAGCACATGTTGGATGAAGAACCTTCATAAACTTCTAAAGGGAGAACATGTGTTAGGACTAACCGATGTCTATTTTGAGAAAGACAGACCTTGTGCAGCATGCCAGGCAGGAAAGCAAGTGGGAAGCACCCATCAAAGCAAGAATGTAATGACGACATCAAGCCCACTGGAACTCCTACACATGGATCTCTTCGGGCCCGTTGCCTATCTCAGCATCGGGGGAAGTAAGTATGGTCTTGTTATAGTTGATGATTTTCCCGCTTCACTTGGGTTTTCTTTTTGCAGGATAAATCTGAGACCCAAGGAACCCTAAAGTGCTTCTTAAGGAGAGCTCAAAATGAATTTGAGCTAAAGGTGAAAAAGATAAAGAGCGACAATGGATCGGGATTCAAGAACTTTCAAGTCGAAGATTATCTTGAGGAGGAAGGCATCAAGCACGAGTTCTCTGCTCCCTACACACCACATAAAATGGTGTAGTAGAGAGGAAGAATAGGACGCTAATTGACATGGCGAGGACTATGCTTGGAGAATACACGACGCCTGAGTGGTTTTAGTCAGAAGCTGTGAATACAGCCTGCCATGCCATAAACCGGCTCTATCTGCATCACCTCCTCAAGAAGATGTCTTACAAACTCCTAACTGGTAACAAACCCAATGTTTCATATTTTCGTGTATTTGGGAGCAAATGTTACATATTGGTGAAGAAAGGTAGGAATTCGAAGTTTGCTCCCAAAGCTGTAGAAGGGTTTTTACTAGGGTATGACTCAAATACAAAAGCGTATAGGGTCTTCAACAAATCATCAGGATTAGTTGAAGTCTCTAGCGACGTTGTATTTGATGAAACTAATGGCTCTCCAAGAGAGCAAGTTGATCTTGATGATGTAGATGAAGATGAGGTTCCGACGACCGCAATACGAACAATGGCGATAGGTGATGTGCGACCACAGGAACTACAAGAACAAGATCAACCTTCTTCCTCTACACTGGTTCAACCCCAACTCAAGATGATGAACAGGTACCTCAAGAAGACACTACAGGAAACTATTTAAAGAACGTGGGTGGCAAACCGTCGAACTTAATGTAATAAGCCGACAAACTTACATTAAGTTCGTCGGTTTACCGACGAATATAGTCGACGATGATTTTTGGACGAACTTAGAAAAGTAAGTTCGACGGCCCCAACGAACTTAACCTTAAGAACATGGGTACCGTCGAACTTAACCTTAAGTACGTGGGTACCGTCGAACTTAATCTTAAGTTCGTGCATTTTTAAGTTCGACAGGCGCCATCCAATTTGTTCCCATAAGTTCGACGGTACCCACATACTTAAACTTAAGTTCGTCAGGGCCATGTGGCCAACGAACGTATTTGTCCTACGTCGGCCTACATGGGCTGTACATTAAGTTCGACGGTACCCACAAACTTAACGTTAAGTTCGTGGGTACCCACGAACTTAACCCTTTTCCAGAAAAAATAAAATTTACAGAAATGAAAAGTTAGACAAACATAATATCACATGCAACACAAAATATCACATACAATACAGATTTCAAACACATGGATATAAGTTCATATCACAAATTCACACAAGTCCAAATACATAAGTTCACAAATTCACATAAGTTCACATCCATAGTGCACATTATTAGTTCACAAGTTCAAAAATTAGCTCCATCGCTCTCGATCAGGACATCGGATTGTTGTTCGTAGCTCCACCACTAGAATTGAGACATCTATCCGCAAAGTCATCGTGAGGGGGAGGAGTCACTTGATGAGAGCCGGAACCCTACAAAATAAACCAAAATTCTCATAAATATACAACTGGCATTAAATCACATGTACACAAAGATATAGGAAAGCATAATAAAGGCTTCCAAGAAGATCACAAAATGCTGGCATTAAATCACATGTACACGAAGATATAGGAAAGCATGATAAACACAAAATGTGGCTTCCAAGAAGATCACAAAATGTCGGCATTAAATGCCATGTACACCAAGATATAGGAAAGCATAATAAACATCTGTCCTAGCCTAAAGTGCTGCCATCACAAGAAACAAGCAGCAGTGGAGTAGTCCAAGAAGATCACAAAATGCCGGCATTAAATGACATGTACACCAAGATATAGGAAAGCATGATAAACATATGTCCTAGCCTAAAGTGCTGCCATCACAAGAAACAAGCAGCAGTGTAGTAGTCCCAAAAAAGGAGGCCAATTTGTTGCAGCATGAACAAGTAGCAAGCAGCATGAATCAGGAACGTACCGCTGGTGATGGAAGTGGCTGTGTTGGCCATGGGGGCGTCCCCAAGGCCCCATTGGATGTGTAGGATATCCCCATGGTGGTGGCGGCCAATATCCCATACCTGGTTGTGCAGGAGGAAGATTATGTCCTCTAGGGGGCATCGACCACTGCATGTCCATCTGTGGGTTTCCTTGTCCGGTCTCAAAACCCTATAACCAAATAAAACGATGCATGATTATAATTGTAAATTAAAGTAAATATACTACAAAACTACACCTGTGTTTCGTTGGTGTTTGGGGTCTGTCCAGATTGTGACGAACGGGTGAACTAGGGTCCCATTTGAGATCCCATCTGAGCAAATACAATAAGCTTGAGTTTTTGCAATGCAACCATATATGAAAATCGAATGAATGGTGGATTACTAAAATTATTACCTGCATCAGCAATCCCTGCATCATTTGAACTTGTTGAGATAGTTGTTGAACTTGTTGTTGTTGTCTTAGTTGCTCATCAACCTCTCATTCCCTCGAAGTCGAAGATCGAGATCTACTCCCCACTGAGGAAATAGATCGACGACCAAAGCTATCGCGACTCACAACTCCATCACCGATCCCCAACCTAGAAACATCACAAGTTATGAACCAATAGTTTTTATTTATCACAACTTTGATCTTATCATACCTCCCATGTGGTAGCCCACCACCAGCAACATATGCTGCTTCCGGATCAAAAGGTGCCTCCCTCCAATCTAGACCCTTGTCTCCTGCTTTCCTCCTAACCTCCTCAGCATAACGAGTCTACAAAACAATTTATGTTAATTATAAAAAGGAGTTACAAGTTAATTAAGAATAGATAGTTATTATTTACACCTACCAGCTTTTTTGTCGCGCTGTCGTCACATAAAATTTCTGGATGCTCTGGATCTAGACCTCGGTGTCCCTCCATGTAAACGTCAATGAATCGGGGTTCAACACCATCATGAGCCTCCTGCAGTAAGAGACATAATGAAATATACAAATTTATCTGAGGGAAAAGACCAAATGTTACTTAGCTCATCATACCATTCATTGTGATTTCCCAATAAATCCATCTGCTCCAAATCGATGGAGGCCCAGTTTGCTCTTCCGGTTCAAACGATTTCTATCTGAAATCACTTTGTACTCATCTGAGGCCCAGCACTCACAGTCGTAGAGCTTGACCCAAGCTTCAGGATGAGCAGTGAGCCAGTCCACTTCACTTTGTTTGTACTCCTCAGCTGTCAAGTGGATTTCACACACCTGCTTGTTGGTCATTCTTTGACCCTTCACTTTCTTGAAGTACACGGTAACAGCTTTGACCCATGCATTTGATATTGAACCATTTATAACTTTTCTAGCAGCATTGTGGAATACACGTTTTGCATGTTCTTCGTTCGCTATTTTGTTAAATCTAAATTGTTCCTGCATAATGAAGAAGCAATTAAATTCATTTATAGATGCACATGGTAAGTAAATTTAAAAGACATAATAAACTCATCCAAAATGATGACCACACTGCGTCTCGGTGAGTACGGTCGGGGTCCATATGGTTTGAGGCCCTAGTGAGCCCAGTGATTGTGACACCCCAGGTGTCAATTTCGCATTATGTCGGGAGATTTATCCTAATCTTGGATGCTCGGTGAAATTTTCTATTTCTCAATCATGTTTATCTCCATTCGATAATCCATCTCGAATTACAAATCTCATCTAAAGCTCATTTAATCAAACTCTCGACGGCTATTATTTGATCTGAGCCCGAGTCTAATTCCTCGAACCTCGATCGATGTCCGACTATTTTATCCAAGTCCATACTCTCAAACGGAATGCTCAATATGTCGTCCTCTAATTAATTCTTACTCGACACAGCCAAGTATCTCATGTCTGGACCGAACTCAAAACCCCGTATCGACAGCGATTTTAAAAATGTCACGATTCGATTTCTCCGACTAAAAATCCGAAGCCGATCAGAAGTCTGAGAGAAACATTTATTTCTAAAATAGTGCACGAGGAATTATTTCCGAGCAAAGTCAAAACAGACTCTCGGCCGAGTTAATCGCGCAACCGTCCGTTCGTCCGAACTCTAGTTCACGCTGTTTTGGGTACAGACGAAACCCGCAGGAACATTTTTATTCCGAAAAATAAATTTAACGCGACCCGAATTGGGATTTTGGGCCAAGCCCATTCCAGCCCAACCTAGCCCATTTGGCCCATTTGAAACCCTAACCCTGGGTTTTCTTCTATAAATAGGAGCCCTCTCCTTGCAAGTGGAGGCATTTTTGCACTCCCACCCCTAGAAAACCCACAGCCGCCAACAGCCTTTCTCTCCCTCCCCACGCCATCTTCCTCCGTGGATTCCCCACGCCAGCAACAGGGAGCACGGCTCCTTTCCTCTCCATGGCCGGCGCCCCCTTCTGGCGAGCAGCAAGCACCTCCCTCGGCGCCCCTCCCTGCTCCATGGGCGCAGGTCCCTCTGCTCCAGCCGACCATCTCCAGCAGCACACGCCGAGCTTCCCTCCGATCCGATTCAGCGCAGGGAGCAGCAGCTTCCCCAGCGCCCCCTCTCTCCCATGGCTGAGCAGCAGCTCTGCTCGCCCCCTCCCTTGGCGCCTCCACCTCCCTGCGTGCCCTCTGCCCTTCTTCCTCCCCTGGCCGGGCTACTACGCAAAGCAGCGGCAGCAGCTTCCTTGGACGGCGCCCAGAAATTCCAGCAGAGCTCGCCCCATTTTTTTTTCCTCCCTGGCCGAAGGTTCCCCTGCTGCTAGCTCGGCACCCATGGCGGGCAGCCCCCGGCAGCGAGCTCCTCCCTTGCATTGCTATCGGACGTCGCTGCCACTACCTCGCTCCCTCGTCGCGCAGCGAGCTCCACCGTCGACCTGCGCAGCAAGCTGCGCGCTGCAGCAGCCTTGGCGTCCAACTTCGCTGCGCAGCGGTGCCGATCCAAAATAGTGGCCCCCGATTCCCTCCGCACCGCGTGCTTCGCTCGATCTGCTCAGTGCCCATGGTGCTTGCTAGGTGTTCGACGAAGTGTGCAGCAGCCTCGACGGCTCCGCGCGCTGCCGGCTTGCTGTTTTGTGTTGCGCAGTGAGCAGCACGCCGTCGACGCTCGACGGGTGTTTGCTGTTTTTGCGCAGCCCCATCCGCGACACCGTTGAAACCCGTGGTGAGAAAACCCCCGCTGCCCTTGCTGCTATTAGATATATATATATATATACATATTTTTGTGTGCTCGGTAAAAATGTTGAACTGTTGCGTGTGTCTAATCGCAGCTAGTGGTCGACGTCGCGCTTCGCGCCTTGCCCGTACGATGGAATGCCGAGCCATGTGGGCAGCCCATGCGCCTAGTCACGACTCGTTCAGGTTGATTGATTTATAGTTTATAATACATATGCTTTGTTTGATGTCGGGCAGTGCATGTATATATGTGGATGTGTGTAATATGTTTCGGCTATACACGTTAGTAGGATCGCATTTGCAGTTAAAGAACAAGCGGTTGTTGATGTGTGCGATTTGTAGTTTGTATAATTATATTTTGGTCCATGTGGTGTACATTGGTGTTGGAATGTGTGTGGGTATAAAAATGTTTTGGTTATATGCCGTAGCAAGGTCGCCTTAACGTTTAGGTAAGCAAACGTGTTGTGTTGTTTAATATGATGAGTAAATTGGAAATACATGGAATGCGAGGATTTAATTAGTACACGTATGTGTGTGTGCCGTGGTGTATTATGGTGATGACGTAAGGTGTTTATTTGAGGTGTGCGGGTATATGCCGTAATATGGTTATACTCGCGATGAGGAAAGATGTATGTATTGTGTGACCCGACATTTAGGTTGCTATTGTACAATCGTGTGAAGGATGCTCCCGATGGTCATGTGACTAAAGGGTGTAGTGGTAAGGCGAGAAGTAAGTTTAATTTTTCAAACGATTAGTGGATAGTATCTCGGTGTTGTCTTGATTTTTGTTGTATGGCAATGGGATGCTTCGCTTTGTCAATCATCACATTCCAGGCCCCTTTGGATAAATAAATATCTTGTTGATCGATTATAGGTCTTATATGAGCGTTATCACAGCCCAATAATTATTGGAAGCGAGTAGCGTTCATAAGTAGGTCCTTGTTAAAATTGAAGAACAATCCGATAACATATGCACAAAAATGCTTTAGGACCTTCATTAGCAAATGTAAGTCTTATATAGTTTTATACCATGTTTTAATGTCTCTATGTTAGACCTCCTAAGATATGGTGTTTTAAGTGACTTGTGTGATAACTAATTCGAGTGGAGAAATGGTTAAGAAAAACTAATTAACCTGCTGCAACCCATGTTTCAAGTTACAATGTCTAAAATGGTTTGCTAAGTCTTATACTGCGTTAGCCAACCCATGTTAAGTAAGAATCGATAGCGTAAGTGATTGTTATATATATATACATATTGTGTCTCGGAGTGCCATAATAATGAGTTAGCAGATTTATTCGATGATTTGGTTAAGATCGTAGTCATGATGATTGGCTTGTTGTATTCTAAATGCGTATGGTTATGGTCGCGGATGAAAGGTAGTAGTGCTCATGTGATGTCTAATTTAAAACGCAATTTGTTGGGTGATTATCGTGAAGAATGCATTGTTAATTGGTTGTAGTACTTTTAGTGCACTAAATGACTTGAATAAAATTTGCAAGTCGACTTGTTGGTTCTAATTTGATTTTCTTAACTCGAATCAATAGTAAAGCGTTAGAGAAATTCAAGTCTCTCGAACGCGGTGATTCTTGAATTATATAGAAGCTGGAATTTATTGATTGCTGTTTTGAACTGCACGCATTGTTTATGTTGTGCTGTTTGTTTGATAAACCAAATCATGTTTTCTGTAGAAAAGTCATATAGAAGAGTTATAGGTAACATGATCATCTTGCTTGTACCAAAATTTGACGGCCATAAACCTGATCGTTTAGGAGTTGTGCTTTTCACAAGCCCAACACCTGAATCTGTCGAATTTCTGAACAGATTTCAGAAATTGCAATGGTTGCTTAAGTTAATGTTGAAATAAGTTATTGATGGTCACAAGAAAGTTGTAGATAACTCTATTATCTTACTTGTGTTAAAATTTGACAGTCATAGGTCTGACCGTTTAGGAGTTATGCTTTTTACAAATTCAGTAACTGAATCTGTCCACTTGCTGTACAGATTTCAGAAACTGCATTGTTTGCTCAATTTAATGTTGCAATCTGTTCATGGTCGTTATAAGAAAGTTGTAGATGCTTTTCTGATCTTTCTTGTGTTAAAATTTTATAACCACAGGCCTGATAGTTTAAGAGTTATGAATTTTACAAACTGCTTGCTGTGTTCTGTCCACCGTCAGAACAGATTTCGAAAACTGTGTTGTTTGACTTAGTTAAACATTGAATCACTTCTTGGTGATTATAAAAGTTATGATGTGATTTTGCTAAGCTTTTCAAAAAGTTTTAGATCACTCTTTTTGGTGGTCTGAAGATTAAGTTACATGTGTTTGAAGTGTGAAGACTAAATCTGTCCAGTTTTGGACAGCACAGCCTTCATAGTATATTTTACCCTTGATACATGCTAAACCAGCCAGGGATGTTTATAAATAATTTGTAGAACATTTAATTAGCTTTCCAGAAAGTCTAAGATCACTTTGTTTGGATGTCTGAATCTTCAGTTGTGAATTTTTAAAGTTGCAAGTCTGAGTCTGTCCAAATCTGGACAGAGCTGCTGTGATTGCACTTTTTGACCTTGCTATTTATTGAATCAGGTTGAGGTGAAAATACCAAAGTTATAGTTCACTTTTTAAGCTTTCCAGAAAGTCCTAGTTTGCTATTTTTGGATTAATATTTGAAAAGTTATGATTAAAACAAGTAACTGCTGTATTGCTGTCCAAAAATCTGCAAATGCTTGTTTGCTTGTTGAGTTCACCCTTTTTGCTAAAAATGTTTGGTTAACACTTAAGTAATGTAGACTTATCATGACTAAGCTTAATAATGTATGTGTGTCTTATTTTATATGTTTCTTCCCTAGTTGATTGTGATATAGGAGTTTCATAGACATTGGTGCCTAGGTCCAATTTAAACTTACGTTGTCTTGGTTGCTCTTGTGTGGTCACTAGGAGAACAAATGAATGATTAAGGTGAGCGTAGAAAATGCGTGTACTTGTCATATCGTATTTGTGTTGCGTAAATAAATAAAATGTGGTCGTCTTGTTAATGGTGTTAATGATGAATGCCGATAACATACGAATAGCTAGCGCTTGCGTATAGTCGTTGTGGTGTCTTACAATTAAATGTTAGTTTGCTACCATGTATTTATATAGCTTGTGATATTTTTTATTGTATTCATACATATGCATCTTGCATCTCATTTAGGACCGAGAGATAACGCTCATGCAAGTGGTGTGGTGCCAACAACAAGATGCCGTTCGTGGACGACCTAAAGAATGGACTTAACCAGTGGATGCTCGCCAAGCGAGTGCCGTCCAGCAAACACTACCTAAGTGTTAAATTAAAGGCAAGCCCCAATTTTATGCATAACCTATTCTATATGCTATTTTACTACACTTAATGTTTGTAGGCTTGTATTGTGCACTTAAGTGTAGGAGTTGTTTGAAACCCTAGTTGCATGAACTCAGGATTCCTTTTGAGATGGATACTAGTATGCCAGGTCGAGTAGTTGCTTGCTACCTAGGAATCTCGGTAGAAGTCGAGTGATTTTTCTAGCACTCGCGCGAGGTCAGGAATTGGTTGTATCCATTTTTGATATATCGTAATGATGATAGTCTGTGGACAACGGTCCATGGGGATGCGTTGTCTACGAGACGGAAATTGGAATAAGGATTAAGGTGTGGTACCGTGTGTCAAGCGTTTGAACGTACTAAACACATGCCGAGAAATATGGTAAATCGGTAAGCCTAGTACCTGAGTGAACCTGCCCGCAGATTGCCCTCCTCACGCGACCTGAGACATGGTCTCTCATTCCGGCTATGGTGGGTACAAGTGCGGTCACTGCACGACGGCAGTCGGGGTCAGTGAGGCATTGTACGCCAAGGCGGTGAGCCCCTTTCTGTTGCCAGGGAATCGATGGGGACGGTTGATGTGTGTGGGGACGGAGTGCCTCGCCACGTCGTGTGTTTAGGTTTACCTTGCAAGGATAAAAACTCGATTCGAATCGTCTGCTTCTTGCAGCTAATGAGACTGCTTGATCCATGCTGCTACATTGAGTAATAAGTGGAAATGAGGTGACTGGCAAAAGGTGTTGATTGACAAAATGTTTGATACCATGTATGAATAGCTAGGTACACATCTAGTTTAAAAGGATCATACTAAAACTTGAAAAGCTAAAACTTAATTTTTAGACTCAGCTAGTGCTTTTGGCAAACCAAACCCCTCAGCCAAACAGCTGCATGTCTAGAGGTAGAGGAGTAGACTCCTCACACCGGGTAAGTCTAGCTGAGTATTAGTATACTCAGCCTTGCTTGTGGCATAATTCTTGCAGGTACCTCCTTGATTTGGTTGATGGTGTGACTTGGCCTTCATCCCTGCCACCGGGATAGACGTCGAGTGGGTTACTGCTTCCGCAGGAGAGGACCAGGAGGAGTAGCATGGCCAGGCTTCGCCATGTTGCTCGGTTCTTCTCCGTTAGTTATTTCCGCTGCATTAAAAATTTTGGTTATTATTTCTGAAACTCCGATAATGTAATCACTAATGATACTTATTAAATTTGTGGTATTATGTTTTATTGTATTTCTCTGTGCCTCACCTTCGTGTGAGCTAGTGGTATTCGATCCTGGTAAGTGGCTTTATCGGACTAGATCCGAGGGACTGACGGGTTATTCCTGTTTAAGTGTGTTGCTACCCTTAAGTGTGCGACTTAGGCACTTAAGCTGGAATAATTCGGACGGTTCCGCCACAGCTAGTATCGGAGCGAATACCACCACAGAGAAGTCAATAAGTCATGATTACCAACTTTTTTCTAAAGTAAAACTTGCTTAGAAACCAAAGTTGGATAGATATCAGGACGATAAGGATAGACCTAGGACGTGAAGCCTTAGGAAATAGATGGGTAGCTAGGTGGCTATATTTATATAGGCCATAAAGGCTACTACTACTATTAGGAAGGGTGCTATAGCAAGCACCCGAAAAAGTAGTTAGGTCTGAGAAGACGACTAGAATGAGCATGCATCATGATTGTCGCATTATAATTGTCTCTTGTGCACCAACCTGCTTCTCTCACCTTTATTCCAATAATAAAAACTTGTGAATAATGTGATGTACTGCTATGTTAGAAATGCCTTACCTCGTATCAGATTGGTAAGTCTTGTTAGTTCGTGCTATGTGTTTGTCTTGTCTTGCTAGCTAGGTGGTATTGTAGTTGTTTAACCCTCTTTGCCAATAAAAATTGTTGCCTGTTTTGCCCATAAAAGACCCCTCCAAACAACCTTGAGTTTAGCAAGTGAAACCTCCTAAAAAAACAAATCCTACTTGTGTTGGTATTTTCTAGCCCCCTTGAGTGTTTTACCTTTGAAGTTAAACCTGCACAGCTTATAGACCACCACAACTTGACCTCTAGACCAACCCAAGTCTCCTTGTGCACTTGTTGTGTCAAAAAAAATTTGTTGGGTCTAGTTGCGCAAACCATATGCAAGCCATGTTCTTTCCGTAAATCCTTGATCCAAAATTTCATAGCATTTCTGTTGATCATCCTAGCTGAGCTTGTTTGCCTACCTCTCCTTTCGCATGGACCTGGTAATCTTTTTCCTTGTGAATTATGTTGTGGTTGTATCATCCAAATCTCTGGAACCTTCATCGATTCTGCCCCGTTATTTGGTTATCTGCTATAACCCGTTCTCAAGTATCGGATGTTGATCTTGCCTAAATCTCTTAATTCTGGTCATTCTCATAACCCCTTCTCCGAGGACCATGACTTTGTTTTATCAATTTTATCTTTAAACGGCGTATCCATTTAGTTCAATGGATGTTGCTGTTATCTTTGAATCTCTCATGTCTCTAAAAGCTTATCAATCTCGATCTCATGGTTGGTTCCTCATATTAAATATCGTATCAATCTTTGGCTGATAATACCCGTGGTGATCATAAAATAGTTCTCTGAGTTGAAGAAAATTCTCATGTGATGCTCTTTTGCCAGCAATCTCTGTTTCAACTCCAATCACATTCTTATTTTCTGAGCCATACTCTCATGGGCTCCATCTATCTGTGCTATGTGAATTTCTTATTGGTTGTGTTTGGTAATGATGTCATGACTAACGACTGATGGTGCCGCGACGAAACCGAGAGCCTACTATGGTGCACACATGGTTAGCTGCTCGGCACGCGCTGGTATCGCGGTTAATAGTTGTGATCCATTGTGAAACTATACTGATGTGCTATCTTTTGTGGACATTCTTTCAAAGTGGTCGTGGCATTTTGTCTCAATAAGTCAAGGTATTCTATCTAAATCTATCTTTCATATCGTGTCAGATACCATCTCATGAAGTTGCATCTATCTTCAGCCTGGGAGTTACATGCTTCTCCATCCTTAAAGATCCTCATTCGAATCTCGGGACGAGATTCTTTTAAGGGGGGAAGGCTGTGACACCCCAGGTGTCAATTTCGCATTATGTCGGGAGATTTATCCTAATCTTGGATGCTCGATGAAATTTTCTATTTCTCAATCACGTTTATCTCCATTTATCTAGTTACTTGTGAAGGTTTCACCGATTTCTGATTTTACTCGATCTCCCGAAGGCCAAATTTGGAGCCTGTTAAAACTTTTGTATCTCGACATGAATGCAAACTCGATAATCCATCTCGAATTACAAATCTCATCTGAAGCTCATTTAATCAAACTCTCGACGGCTGTTATTTGATCTGAGCCTGAGTCTAATTCCTCGAACCTCGATCGATGTCCGACTATTTTATCCAAGTCCGTACTCTCAAACGGAATGCTCAATATGTCGTCCTCTAATTAATTCTTACTCGACTCGGCCAAGTATCTCATGTCTAGACCGAACTCAAAACCCCGTATCGACAGCGATTTTAAAAATGTCACGATTCGATTTCTCCGACTAAAAATCCGAAGCCGATCAGAAGTCTGAGAGAAACATTTATTTCTAAAATAGTGCACGAGGAATTATTTCTGAGCAAAGTCAAAACAGACTCTCGGCCGAGTTAATCGCGCAACCGTCCGTTCGTCCGAACTCTAGTTCACGCTGTTTTGCGTACAGACGAAACCCGCAGGAACATTTTTATTCCAAAAAATAAATTTAATGCGACCCGAATTGGGATTTTGGGCCAAGCCCATTCCAGCCCAACCTAGCCCATTTGGCCCATTTGAAACCCTAACCCTAGGTTTTCTTCTATAAATTGGAGCCCTCTCCTTGCAAGTGGAGGCATTTTTGCACTCCCACCCATAGAAAACCCACAGCCGCCAACAGCCTTTCTCTCCCTCCCCACGCCATCTTCCTCCCTGGATTCCCCACGCCAGCAACAGGGAGCACGGCTCCTTTCCTCTCCATGGCCGGCGCCCCCTTCTGGCGAGCAGCAAGCACCTCCCTCGGCGCCCCTCCCTGCTCCATGGGCGCAGGTCCCTCTGCTCCAGCCGACCATCTCCAGCAGCACACGCCGAGCTTCCCTCCAATCCGATTCAGTGCAGGGAGCAGCAGCTTCCCCAGCGCCCCCTCTCTCCCATGGCTGAGTAGCAGCTCTGCTCGCCCCCTCCCTTGGCGCCTCCACCTCCCTGCGTGCCCTCTGCCCTTCTTCCTCCCCTGGCCGGGCTACTACGCAAAGCAGCGGCAGCAGCTTCCTTGGACGGCGCCCAGAAATTCCAGTAGAGCTCGCCCCATTTTTTTTTTCCTCCCTGGCCGAAGGTTCCCCCTGCTGCTAGCTCGGCACCCATGGAGGGCAGCCCCCGGCAGCGAGCTCCTCCCTTGCATTGCTATCGGACGTCGCTGCCACTACCTCGCTCCCTCGTCGCGCAGCGAGCTCCACTGCCGACCTGCGCAGCAAGCTGCGCGCTGCAGCAGCCTTGGCGTCCAACTTCGCTGCGCAGCAGTGCCGATCCAAAACAGTGGCCCCGGATTCCCTCCGAACCGCGTGCTTCGCTCGATCTGCGCAGTGCCCATGGTGCTTGCTAGGTGTTCGACGAAGTGTGCAGCAGCCCCGACGGCTCCGCGCGCTGCCGGCTTGCTGTTTTGTGTTGCGCAGTGAGCAGCACGCCGTCGACGCTCGACGGGTGTTTGCTGTTTTTGCGCAACCCCATCCGCGACGCCGTTGAAACCCGTGGTGAGAAAACCCCCGCTGCCCTTGCTGCTATTAGATATATATACATATATTTTTGTGTGCTCGGAAAAAATGTTGAACTGTTGCGTGTGTCTAATCGCAGCTAGTGGTCGACGTCGCGCTTCGCGCCTTGCCCGTACGATGGAATGCCGAGCCATGTGGGCAGCCCATGCGCCTAGTCACGACTCGTTCAGGTTGATTGATTTATAGTTTATAATACGTATGCTTTGTTTGATGTCGGGCAGTGCATGTATATATGTGGATGTGTGTAATATGTTTCGGCTATACACGTTAGTAGGATCGCATTTGCAGTTAAAGAACAAGCGGTTGTTGATGTGTGTGATTTGTAGTTTGTATAATTATATTTTGGTCCATGTGGTGTACATTGGTGTTGGAATGTGTGTGGGTATAAAAATGTTTTGGTTATATGCCGTAGCAAGGTCGCCTTAACGTTTAGGTAAGCAAACATGTTGTGTTGTTTAATATGATGAGTAAATTGGAAATACATGGGATGCGAGGATTTAATTAGTACACGTATGTGTGTGTGCCGTGGTGTATTATGGTGATGACGTAAGGTGTTTATTTGAGGTGTGCGGGTATATGCCGTAATATGGTTATACTCGCGACGAGGAAAGATGTATGTATTGTGTGACCCGACATTTAGGTTGCTATTGTACAATCGTGTGAAGGATGCTCCCGATGGTCATGTGACTAAAGGGTGTAGTGGTAAGGCGAGAAGTAAGTTTAATTTTTCAAACGATTAGTGGATAGTATCTCGGTGTTGTCTTGATTTTTGTTGTATGGCAATGGGATGCTTCGCTTTGTCAATCATCACATTCCAGGCCCCTTTGGATAAATAAATATCTTGTTGATCGATTATAGGTCTTATATGAGCGTTATCACAGCCCAATAATTATTGGAAGCGAGTAGCGTTCATAAGTAGGTCCTTGTTAAAATTGAAGAACAATCCGATAACATATGCACAAAAATGCTTTAGGACCTTCATTAGCAAATGTAAGTCTTATATAGTTTTATACCATGTTTTAATGTCTCTATGTTAGACCTCCTAAGATATGGTGTTTTAAGTGACTTGTGTGATAACTAATTCGAGTGGAGAAATGGTTAAGAAAAACTAATTAACCTGCTGCAACCCATGTTTCGAGTTACAATGTCTAAAATGGTTTGCTAAGTCTTATACTGTGTTAGCCAACCCATGTTAAGTAAGAATCGATGGCGTAAGTGATTGTTATATATATATACATTGTTGGGGGCCTTCGTCCTCCGAAGGTCCTCAAAAACAAGATTTGACAATGTTTTCCAAGTGAATTATATGAACAGGTATCTTCGGACTCAGATTATGAACATGGAGTACGGTCAGGACGAAGCCTAAGCCAGACGAAGGGGGATTGAGATGAAGGACGGGCTGATTACCAAGCTGTACGAAGGATGGTGCACAGCCGAAGCTATGCGCAGGAAAGCTTCGTCGCGATAGCAGAAAGGGGAACCGACCTAAAGATGAAAAGACTACTTAGGCCTTAATAGAGTCCCATAAGTCATTAGCAAATGTAATGGGCATGAATGTAATTTTACATGGGCTGCGTCCCACGCCTATAAATAGATGAACAGTACTCCCGTACTGTTCACGCTGACTTGGCATTTGCTTTTGCGTCATCCTTATACTTTTGCCTTCCTGCAATCCGAAGGTACACTTGTAATCTGAAATCATTTCTATTTTTCTATGATAATAAAATAGAAATGACGTTGTGATAATATTTAAATGTTTATATTACTTCTTATGTTACATATATGTTCTTCATCATTGTTTATTGTGCTTAAGAAGGTATGTTGTTTGTGGTCTTCGTCCAAAATACATTATATCCCGAAGGGAAATAATGTTTCAGAGGACGAAGGACTTCATCATTTAACACTTTTTATGTTGCCTTGTTCTTAATCCGAAGCATTTGAGAACAAGTCCCCAACATTGGTGCCCACCTCCGGTGAACTCACCTCCACTCTTTGAGTTTTTGAACACCTTCGGCAGCCATAAACCTTCGCTATGGCGCCGAAGAAAGCTTCAGCAACAGGGGTTGCAGCTCTGCAACCGCTGGACCCCAATCAGGAGACTCTCTCTCTTCGGGAGGCTCGAAGCCAGAAGAGGAAGGCTGCCAGCCCGACGCCTCAAGAGGATGAGCTAGATCAAGAAATCAGAGATATGGAGATGCTTCATCAACAGGTGCAGAGGAAGAAGGAAAAGATGGCCAGGCTAGCTGAACTGCAAAGGCAGATAGACGAAGCCTCTGAAGAAGTTCGTCATTTTACTCAGGATGAGCAGAACCGAAGGCCGCAGCACAAAGACCTTCATCAGGAGGGCTTCTTCAACGAAGATGACTGGTATGAGAATTTCCACCATGGAAATTTTGCTTTTGATGATGCTTCTCCTCTGTCCGTTGAGCTGCAGGCTACACCTTGGCCTCCGTCCTACAAGCCGCCTCAGCTTCCCATATTCGACGGCCACTCAGACCCGAAGCAGTTTTTGATGAGCTATGAAGCAACAGTATCTTCGTATGGTGGCAATGCTGCAGTCATGGCCAAATCTTTTGTTATGGCTGTCAGGAGTGTTGCTCAAACCTGGTATTCCTCCCTTCGACCAGGAACGATCACTTCATGGCAAAAGCTGAAGGACTTGTTGTTAACCAGCTTCCAAGGGTTTCAGACGAAGCCAGTCACTGCTCAAGCTCTATTCCAGTGCACCCAGGATCACGAAGAATACCTTCAGGCGTATGTCCGGAGGTTCTTGCGTTTGAGGGCACAGGCACCAACAGTGCCCAACGAAATTGTCATTGAGGCCATGATCAAGGGGCTTCGGCCAGGACCTTCAGCTCAGTACTTTGCTAGGAAGCCTCCTCAAACTTTGGAGAAGCTGCTCCAGAAGATGGACGAGTATATTCGGGCCGATAATGATTTTCGTCAAAGAAGGGAGGAAGCTTTCTGGTTTTCTGAAATGACCAGGGGCTTCGGAGGGAGGTTCTATCCGAGGCACGTTAGGTCAATTCACAACCCTACTCAAAATGATGATAGGGGGAGCCAGCAGCAAAGGCCACAGTGCTCCTCACAGGCTTCGGGGCAACAGCAAGGCTCCTTCCGACCACCAGATCCAAGAGGCAGAGGCGCCAGGGGCTTCGGCGGAAGATTTGGAGATCAACCAAGAAGAATTTTTTGCTTGTTTTGTGGTGAGAACAAAGGCCATACCACCAGGATGTGCCATGTCACCATCCAGAAGCAAAAGGAAATAGCCGAAGCTGCAGCACAACAGGCTCAGCCGAAGCAGGTCATGCACACTGCTTCGTATCATTCACCTTACATCCCAGAATATGTAGGCAACCACCTTGCAGTTTCTGTTGCTTCGGCGAGTCAACCTCAAGCTTCCTGGCAACAGCCTCCGCCTCCACCACCGCTGCAACAAGGCCAACAGCCAGAAGGGAGCCAATATGCTCCACACCAAAGGGACTTCAGAGAACAGTCCGAAGCTCGCACAGTCAACAACACTGTGCCAGAGTCGAAGCACATCTATTGACAAGTATCCTACCTTGATAGCAGTCTTTTTCATTCAGTTTTATTTTCTGTGTAATAAAGGACATTTTTTAGTTTTCATGTAATAGTTTCGTTGTTTGCCACAAGGAAAATGTATTTTCTCCACAGGCTTAAGTTGCTGAAGCTTAAAGATTTGCGATAACAAGGAGGACCTTCGAATTATCAAAAATCCTTCGAAGCAACAAAAAGTCGTTCTAAGGAACGCAGAGTAAGTTTGCTGAAGTCACAAAAAGCCGTTCCAAAGGGAGCGCAGTGTAAGTTTTCTGCTCCAAAGTCGTTCCAAAGGGAATGCAGAGCTTACAGCGAAAAGTCAACGCTGATACCGCCTAAGTAAAAGGCGAAGCGCGAAAAGTCAACGCGAATACCGCTGAAAGTAAAAGGCGAAGAAGCTCCTAAGGGAGGCTTACAGCGAAAAATAAACGCTGATACCGCTGAAGTAAAAGGCGAAGAAGCTCCTAAGGGAGGCTTACAGCGAAAAGTCAGCGCTGATACAAAAAGATTGTGTGTTTTACGGGGATGTGTGTGTATCTACAGAACAAATGTCATCTACATAACATAACATCATCACATCATTTTGCATAGCATAAGCATCATACATCATGTTGCATATGGCAAAAGAAGGGGACACAGTATCGACCTTCGGAAGAATGCTTTGAGAAAGTGAAAATCGTGCTAAGTCACAAGGGGATACAATATTGATCTTCAGAATATAGCTTCGGAGAATGTTTTCACGAAGCTTGGATATTCTTCATCAGAGCACTATGGACATTGTTGTGATGCATAAAGGTTTTTCTATCTTCACGAAGCATGAAAAGAAGGGAAGGTGTTTTTTCGCCGAAGGCTCAAAAACGGTACGTATGTAAAGTTTCATGCATCGTAAAGAATCGAATCATTAAAAGCAAATATATTACATTCAGGGTTACAAGATACCACACATATTATATTTCAAATATTTTTACAATAACACCTAGTCTTCCCTAAGTACTACTTCAGCAGCTTCGTTCAGAAGTTGATTGACATCTTGATCCATGATAGCTTCGGTTATGTTTTTGATTTCATCATCTTCCTTCGGGTGAGGGCCCGGAGACGCTTTAGCAGAATCTGAGGGAGAACAGGATACGACTACATTGCTATTACAAATCGCGAACAAAGTTTGAAATTAAAAAATTACAACACAATAAAAACCACTAGTTAATACCTATTTGCCCTTCGGGCTCTGCGCTTTTCTCAACAGCCTCTGCTACTTTTCTAGCATCATGGATGCCTTTTTCACTTTTCTGAATAATTTCTCGGGCCATTTCTCGGCCACCATTGTCCCAGACGTCGGTGAAAAATTTTCCACCAGCCTGGCTAGCTTCGGCCGAGGGGTCTTTAATATCTTCAGGGGATAAGCTGGCTTCGGATTGTGCAAGAACCTTAACATGATCGCAGCCTTTTTTCTCCAGCATAGTAGCAATCCCCCTGGCACCCGAGAAGGCGCAAATGTCTCCACGACTGTTTAGAATTTCTTCGAAGGCTTCAGCTTCGTGGCTGATCCATTCGATCGGTCCTTATGGGTTACCTCTCACAAAGTCTTCTTCACTCGAAAATGCGCCAACACTGGCGAAGCTGGTTTTTATCTTCTTTACACATTCCATGGATTTTTCGTAGCACCTTTTCTTAGAAGACCGAAGCTCTTCAACGGTTCCTTCCAAATGATTGGCCCATTGGTCGCTACATTCCTGCCTCGTTTCTTCAAGTATGCGTTCTTCTTTAGCTCGGGCTAATTGCTTCCGAAGATCGGCAATCTCGTGTTTTTGAGCTGCAGCTTGTGCTTTAGAGGCAGCTTCGTCCTCCTTTATTTTATCCACCAATGTAACTAGAATTTTGTCCTTTTCTAAGGCCTCGTTTCTCAGTTTGATAACTTCTGTTCGAAGGTTGTTGAAGGCAATTTCATAGCTCTCGTCTTCGGCATTCTTTTGCGCTCTCAGCGCGTTGCTTAGTATTAAACCCTATATGTAAAAGAGTTGGTATAAGAATAAAAGAATAGATTTCAAATCATAAAGTCTCCAAACGCGCAGTTCTCGTACCTTCAGGCTATTGTATGCAAGGCTATCTGCAAGATCGTCCTTTGTCATCGCGCAGAGGCCAGCCTCCAGCTTCGGAAACCCCATGCTTCGGGCCATTTCCCAGCAGACGGATAATTCCTTGTCATCTGGGAGGCAGTATAGGAAATCTTCTTCATTTGTCCCATTGAATACTAAGGCCCCATTTGGATATTTCAATTCTTTTGCATAGTGATTAGCTTCAAAAATTTCTTCTTCTGTTAACTTCTTCCCCGAAGCATGTCGAACAATATAATCAAGGACTTTGGGGGATGCTTCGGGGGCAGCAGTACTGATCTCTTCAATTAAAATTGGCTCCATCATTTTTTCTTCCTCGGTTTCCAAGGGTTTTACCTTCGTGGGCTCTGAAGGTCCAGCTTCAGTTTCAGATTGTTGCCTTGGAGCTTCAGCAGCAAAGATTTCAGTTTCCGTTTTGGAAGTTTCAACAGTCTTCTTCGGAGTTGTGCTTGAAGACTTAATTGTCTCCAAAACATCTAGCACGTTCACCATTCTTTTTCTTTTCGGGGTCACCGATGGGCCCTTTTGATTTTTTATTGTCTCAACACTTGCTGAAGGACTTAAGATTTCCAATATTTTTGTTCCTTCAATTCTCGGTTTTTCTGCCTTCTCTGCTGAAGGTGCTTCAGTTTTTTCTTCGATCTTCGGCACTGGAGCTGGTTCTGTAGTTTCAGTGGCCGAAGAGACTTCACCAATAAACTCAGGCACTGTGGCCGGTTCAATAATACGTGCCCGGTGGGTGAGCACCTTTATCTTTTTTCTTTGCGGCGCTGGCTCACTAGAAGCACCTGAGGCAACTTCTTTTGCAGGAGAAGTATTTTTTCTTTTGTGGCCTGGCACCGGATAATGATAGTCAGGGTAGACAAACCCGATTGCATCAAATACCCGGTTGAGCCTCTTCTTCTTTCGGCCTCCGAAGGTTGCTGATAATGCAGTATTCTCGGCCTTCGAGTATACCCCAAGCAGTTCGTCACTTACGGTTTCAATACTTTTTAACCAGTCGTCATCCGGTTCAACAAACTTATCTCCGTATTTGAATGTGTATTTTAGTCTGACCAATCCACCTTCGTCAGACTCTTTGATGGTCTCCTTCGGCATTTCCCACTTTCCTGCAAGTGGCCAAACTCTGAAGGCAATATGCTCTTGGACCAAATCCCTTGTCCCAATAAAAGAG
Source organism: Zea luxurians (assembly GCA_029449295.1). Taxonomy (NCBI): domain Eukaryota; kingdom Viridiplantae; phylum Streptophyta; class Magnoliopsida; order Poales; family Poaceae; genus Zea; species Zea luxurians. The sequence continues at coordinate 49,540,145 of JAOPSE010000014.1, read as the reverse complement.
CAGATTACGCCGAAGGCTCTTTGGCATTCTTCGGCCGCTTCATCCATTTCAACCTTCGGCTCTCGGAGTCCGAAGCGTTGCCAGATAGGGCGCATAATGATACCCTTAACATCTTCCTGCGCTGTCAAGTCATTCTTTACATAGAACCATTCTGTCATCCAGGCACCGGGCCACCTCTTCCGAAAGGTTGGCACGGGGTAGCTTGACCCGGAGCGGGCACCGAAGCTGTAACAACCAAAGTTGTTGTGATATTGTTCTTTCCCCCAGGGCTTCGTCTCATATACCAACTCATGAATTTTGCAAAAGCTTTTAGCATTTGGTTCTAAACCTTGGCTTCTCACAGCCCAGACAAAGATTCCCATTCTTATGATAGCTTCGGGAGTAATTTGGTGGAGGTAGATTTGAAATATCTTCAGGACTTCAACAACAAAGCTGCTTAGGGGGAACCGAAGCCCAGCCTTGAGAAAGCTTCGGAAGATCATGACCTCATTTTCTTCGGGGGTAGGAGAGGTTTTTTCTCCAACATCAGCCCTCACAATAGATACATCTCGAAAATATCTCCCCCTCATATTGTCAATATGACTCTGCTTAATAGTGGTTTTCCCGAAAACCGAGTGACTTGGCCGCCATGGTCGATCTTCGGACTCTCCCCCGCCGCTTTCTACATCATAACTGTCGTTGTCATCAGTATCTTCAGATAAACCTTCTAAAATCTCTTTGGTGATCTTTTCTGTATTGGTCTTCGACATTGCTTCAAGAAAGCCCAAGTTTTTCTCTTCAGAGAGACTTAGCTTCATTTCGACAGCAGCCTTCTTCTCCTCAGACATCCCTTCGGAAATCTTACTTTTCGCTTCCGAAGCTTAAAACTAGGAAAGAAAACAAATATTTTTGGGCAGAAAGCTTTATAAGCAGGCAAAACAGATGGCAAAGAGAGTGTGCCAAATATATTGTGGCGGGCTCCTATTTATACACTCGATATGACGGAAACTGTGTGGTCCCGCGTGTCAATGACTTTTGCTATTCTAGCAAAGGGAAGGTGTTTTTTCGGACCTTCGGCTTAAGGCCTTCGTCCATATCGCAATCTGAATTTATCACTAACAAATTAATATTGCGAGGGGCTACTATTGGGGGCCTTCGTCCTCCGAAGGTCCTCAAAAACAAGATTTGACAATGTTTTCCAAGTGAATTATATGAACAGGTATCTTCGGACTCAGATTATGAACATGGAGTACGGTCAGGACGAAGCCTAAGCCAGACGAAGGGGGATTGAGATGAAGGACGGGCTGATTACCAAGCTGTACGAAGGATGGTGCACAGCCGAAGCTATGCGCAGGAAAGCTTCGTCGCGATAGCAGAAAGGGGAACCGACCTAAAGATGAAAAGACTACTTAGGCCTTAATAGATTCTCATAAGTCATTAGCAAATGTAATGGGCATGAATGTAATTTTAAATGGGCTGCGTCCCACGCCTATAAATAGATGAACAGTACTCCCGTACTGTTCACGCTGACTTGGCATTTGCTTTTGCGTCATCCTTATACTTTTGCCTTCCTGCAATCCGAAGGTACACTTGTAATCTGAAATCATTTCTATTTTTCTATGATAATAAAATAGAAATGACGTTGTAATAATATTTAAATGTTTATATTACTTCTTATGTTACATATAAGTTCTTCATCATTGTTTATTGTGCTTACGAAGGTATGTTGTTTGTGGTCTTCGTCCGAAATACATTATATCCCGAAGGGAAATAATGTTTCAGAGGACGAAAGACTTTATCATTTAACACTTTTTATGTTGCCTTGTTCTTAATCCGAAGCATTTGAGAATAAGTCCCCAACATACATGTTGTGTCTCAGAGTGCCATAATAATGAGTTAGCAGATTTATTCGATGATTTGGTTAAGATCGTAGTCATGATGATTGGCTTGTTGTATTCTAAATGCGTATGGTTATGGTCGCGGATGAAAGGTAGTAGTGCTCATGTGATGTCTAATTTAAAACGCAAATTGTTGGGTGATTATCGTGAAGAATGCATTGTTAATTGGTTGTAGTACTTTTAGTGCACTAAATGACTTGAATAAAATTTGCAAGTCGACTTGTTGGTTCTAATTTGATTTTCTTAACTCGAATCAATAGTAAAGCGTTAGAGTAATTCAAGTCTCTCGAACGCGGCGATTCTTGAATTATATAGAAGCTGGAATTTATTGATTGTTGTTTTGAACTGCACGCATTGTTTATGTTGTGCTGTTTGTTTGATAAACCAAATCATGTTTTCTGTAGAAAAGTCATATAGAAGAGTTATAGATAACATGATCATCTTGCTTGTACCAAAATTTGACGGCCATAAACCTGATCGTTTAGGAGTTGTACTTTTCACAAGCCCAACACCTGAATCTGTCGAATTTCTGAACAGATTTCAGAAATTGCAATGGTTGCTTAAGTTAATGTTGAAATAAGTTATTGATGGTCACAAGAAAGTTGTAGATAACTCTATTATCTTACTTGTGTTAAAATTTGACAGTCATAGGTCTGACCGTTTAGGAGTTATGCTTTTTACAAATTCAGTAACTGAATCTGTCCACTTTCTGTACAGATTTCAGAAACTGCATTGTTTGCTCAATTTAATATTGCAATCTGTTCATGGTCGTTATAAGAAAGTTGTATATGCTTTTCTGATCTTGCTTGTGTTAAAATTTCATAACCACAGACCTGATAGTTTAAGATTTATGAATTTTACAAACTGCTTGCTGTGTTCTGTCCTCCGTCAGAACAGATTTCGAAAACTGTGTTGTTTGACTTAGTTAAACATTGAATCACTTCTTGGTGATTATAAAAGTTATGAAGTGCTTTTGCTAAGCTTTTCAAAAAGTTTTATATCACTATTTTTGGTGGTCTGAAGATTAAGTTACATGTGTTTGAAGTGTGAAGACTAAATCTGTCCAGTTTTGGACAGCACAGCCTTCATAGTATATTTTACCCTTGATACATGCTAAACCAGCCAGGGATTTTTATAAATAATTTGTAGAACATTTAATTAGCTTTCCAGAAAGTCTAAGATCACTTTGTTTGGATGTCTGAATCTTCAGTTGTGAATTTTTGAAGTTGCAAATCTGAATCTGTCCAAATCTGGACAGAGCTGCTGTGATTGCACTTTTTGACCTTGCTATTTATTGAATCAGGTTGAGGTAAAAATACCAAAGTTATAGTTCACTTTTTAAGCTTTCCAGAAACTCCTAGTTTGCTATTTTTGGATTAATATTTGAAAAGTTATGATTAAAACAAGTAACTGCTGTATTGCTGTCCAAAAATCTGCAAATGCTTGTTTGCTTGTTGAGTTCACCCTTTTTGCTAAAAATGTTTGGTTAACACTTAAGTAATGTAGACTTGCCATGACTAAGCTTAATAATGTATGTGTGTCTTATTTTATATGTTTCTTCCCTAGTTGATTGTGATATAGGAGTTTTATAGACATTGGTGCCTAGGTCCAATTTAAACTTACGTTGTCTTGGTTGCTCTTGTGTGGTCACTAGGAGAACAAATGAATGATTAAGGTGAGCGTAGAAAATGCGTGTACTTGTCATATCGTATTTGTGTTGCGTAAATAAATAAAATGTGGTCGTCTTGTTAATGGTGTTAATGATGAACGCCGATAACATACGAATAGCTAGCGCTTGCGTATAGTCATTGCGGTGTCTTACAATTAAATGTTAGTTTGCTACCATGTATTTATATAGCTTGTGATATTTTTCATTGTATTCATACATATGCATCTTGCATCTCATTTAGGACCGAGAGATGACGCTCATGCAAGTGGTGTGGTGCCAACCACAAGATGTCGTTGGTGGACGACCTGAAGAATGGACTTAACCAGTGGATGCTCGCCAAGCGAGTGCCGCCCAGCAAACACTACCTAAGTGTTAAATTAAAGGCAAGCCCCAGTTTTATGCATAACCTGTTCTATATGCTATTTTACTACACTTAATGTTTGTAGGCTTGTATTGTGCACTTAAGTGTAGGAGTTGTTTGAAACCCTAGTTGCATGAACTCGGGATTCCTTTTGAGATGGATACTAGTATGCCAGGTCGAGTAGTTGCTTGCTACCTAGGAATCTTGGTAGAAGTCGAGTGATTTTTCTAGCACTCGCGCGAGGTCAGGAATTGGTTGTATCCATTTTTGATATATCGTAATGATGATAGTCTGTGGATAACGGTCCATGGGGATGCGTTGTCTACGAGACGGAAATTGGAATAAGGATTAAGGTGTGGTACCGTGTGTCAAGCGTTTGAACGTACTAAACACATGCCGAGAAATATGGTAAATCGGTAAGCCTAATACCTGAGACGTGGTCTCCCATTCCGGTTATGGTGGGTACAAGTGCGGTCACTGCACGACGGCAGTCGGGGTCAGTGAGGCATTGTACGCCAAGGCGGTGAGCCCCTTTCTGTTGCCAGGGAATCGATTGGGACGGTTGATGTGTGTGGGGACGGAGTGCCTCGCAACGTCGTGTGTTTAGGTTTACCTTGCAAGGATAAAAACTCGATTCGAATCGTCTACTTCTCGCAGCTAATGAGACTGCTTGATCCATGCTGCTACATTGAGTAATAAGTGGAAATGAGGTGACTGGCAAAAGATGTTGATTGACAAAATGTTTGATACCATGTATGAATAGCTAGGTACACATCTAGTTTAAAAGGATCATACTAAAACTTGAAAAGCTAAAACTTGATTTTTAGACTCAGCTAGTGCTTTTGGCAAACCAAACCCCTCAGCCAAACAGCTGCATGTCTAGAGGTAGAGGAGTAGACTCCTCACACCGGGTAAGTCTAGCTGAGTATTAGTATACTCAGCCTTGCTTGTGGCATAATTTTTGCAGGTACCTCCTTGATTTGGTTGATGGTGTGACTTGGCCTTCATCCCTGCCACCGGGATAGACGGTCGAGTGGGTTACTGCTTCCGCAGGAGAGGACCAGGAGGAGTAGCATGGCCAGGCTTCGCCATGTTGCTCGGTTCTTCTCCGTTAGTTATTTTCGCTGCATTAAAAATTTTGGTTATTATTTCTGAAACTCCGATAATGTAATCACTAATGATACTTATTAAATTTGTGGTATTATGTTTTATTGTATTTCTCTGTGCCTCACCTTCGTGTGAGCTAGTGGTATTCGATCCTGGTAAGGCTTTGTTTGGGTATTCTAGTATTGATCTCAATCCACATGTGTTGAGGTGGATTGGGGTGTAAATTAGTTTAAATTACACCTCAATCCACCTCAATACATGTAGATTGGGGTCAATACTAGAGTATCCAAACTAGGCCTAAGTGGCTTTATCGGACTAGATCCGAGGGACTGACGGGTTATTCCTGTTTAAGTGTGTTGCTACCCTTAAGGGTGCGACTTAGGCACTTAAGCTGGAATAATTCTGGTGGTTCCGCCACAGTGATACGCCCCTATCTCTGCCCCGTTGAATTATACAACCCCTGGATAGTGAAAACGAGCTATAGATCCCAGCACTGTGTTAACTGGTGTCCGGTGACCTTTGCCACTCCATGCCATCTCCACCCAGCTCCTCTCTCCTGTAGGGTTTATGACCCTACATTGGTCCAAGGGTTGTGTCGGTGGAACTCTAAGGGACCGCCGAAACCTACATGTAATTTGTGCACTAGTAATAATATCAATCCAACAAAAAATAGAACTCATCGTCAAAATAAAAATACCTGAAGTTTGTTGCCTGTGTTGTAACAACCTCGTTATCGCCCTCTCCATCGGCCTCTCAATCGTAGTCCTCCCCATAGTCATCATCATCACGCATCGGTGAACCTTGGCCTGCTAGCTCGTCCTCCTGCCTAGGTGCATTGTGGTCTACCGCCTCGCGCTCTTACTCAAGTGCATTGTGGTCCTGCTCTAGCATAGGTCCACTTGAGCCTATCGCCTCATGCTCCTGCTCAAGTGCAAGGTGGCCTGCCACCATGCGCTCTTGCCCAGGTGCACTATGGCCTGCCACTTCGCGCCCCTGTTCCTCCATGCAATCAAGGAGCTGCTCTAGTCGTTGCCTTGACGTTGTGGAGCCCTACAAACATAATCAACAATGAGATATATCAAGTACTCAAAAATAAGGTGATAATACTATTACAAACGTAGAAGAAAGAAAATAAAACAAATTAAATACCTGGAACAACATAGAGGATGTATCCCCACCACCTGAACCCCTAGTCGACCGTGACCTTGAGGAGTCACCACGGTCTCCGCGCTTCTTCCCTTTGAGCTTGTCCATGACCTTCATCATCTGTACAAATTTCATAATTGTGTCCATATTAAGATTGAAATAGAAATGCATATACAAGAATTTAATTATATATACTTTTCAAAAACCAACGGCAACAGAATCTGCTTCAGCAACGCGCTGCTCAATTATTTCAAGTCTTTGTTGTTTTTCAAGAATTCTCTGTGACTTACGAGTCCTTTCCCTAGATGGACCTAGTTCTTTGGCCATTAAATCTATGGCGAGACTAGCTACTTCATTGAGCCCTAAATCCTTGGATATAGTAAATTCTCTATTTTCTGACTAATCGCCTTCTTCATGATAAATATTAATAGAATCATCATCTTTGTTATTTGTATTGTAATAATCATATCGTTACGGATGGACTTCAGGATTAATTTTGTATACAACCCAACAAGGCTTCAAGTTTTCATGAGGATATGTTAGATAGTACACCTGTTGCGCTTGATGTGCAAGCACAACATTGCTATACTCGCTGCCTTTAAACCGTGATTCATGCTTTACCTCCACAATTCCAAATTCATCCTCTCGCGTTTGTTGAGGATCAAACCATTCACAATCAAATAACACAAACATGAACTCTTTGGCCCCACTAAGAGTGTACTCAATTATGTCTTGAAGAACACCATAATAGTCATGAGTGCCTCCGTCTGCATTTGAGGCAGTTGCTACTACTCCACTGTTTGTCGTGGCTGCCTGTGGGCAGATTTTTTCTAATTTTGATGTTCGAAAACGATATCCATTAATATCATAGCGACTATATTTTCTTGCTTTCAACTGACCATGTGATATCTGTCGCAAATCATCCGAGACTAGAGAGTCAAGTTTCTTATACTACATATAGCAGAAAAAAGATATAGTTAAATAGCAAGTTGTATGTGCAAACTAAGTACACAAAGGAAAATTATAAAGAGATAATTACAAGCTCGTGGAACCATTCAATGAAACATGGACCTCCGTTCATGCCTTCCATACGTAGATTATCCAGTTCCCTTGGTGTAGGTTTGTGACCAGCTAAATATATGGAATCAAACATTTCAAGGTATGGATCAAGTTCCTCCATGTTGGTGTACAAGTAGAGCATGGTGAAATTACACTCTCTTATGTCAACATAATGTGCAGTAGAAGCCTCGACCCCTTTCCCCTTCTAGAGAAAAACACTAAGGTCGGTCGAAGGACCTTCTTCTTCAATATGATACCGTGTTGACTGAGCATTCACGTTGTTAGTGTGTGATAAATACTGACTTGAGAAGATTGTGATCTTTTTAGCTGCAAAGGCCTCTGCAATACACCCCTCAACCCTTGCTTTGTTTCGCGCAGTAGCTCTAAGTTTTTTCAATTCTCTTTCTTGACTATACATCCATTGGAACTGCACTGGTCCTCCTACCAATGCTTTATAAGGTAAGTGCACTAGCAAATGTTGCATTCCATCTTGCATACAAGCACCACGATTTGTTTCTCAAATTGAATCATCAATTTCTTTGAGATCTGCTTAGCACATGTTGGGGGCCTTTGTCTTCTGAAGGTCCTAAAAAACACGACTAACATGCTTTCCAAGTATAATATACTATCACAGGAACCTTCAGCCTTGAGATGAAGGTGTGCACGGTATGAAAGGCGCAGTCTAGGAGAAGGATGAACCAGATCCGAAGCTACGAATGAAGAAGCTTCGGCTTAGCGCAAGGGCAGCGATGGAGAATGGAACCGACCTAAAGGGGAATATACTGCCCAGTCCTCGACAGATTACTCCTTAGTCAGTAGAAAGTGTCAAGGACATGGATGTAATTTTACCCAGGCTGTGTCCTGTGCCTATAAATAAATGAACAGTAACACCGTACTGTAGACACAGAATTGTAATCACTCTGGTGTCACTCCCGCTTTTTCACCTTCTGCCAAGCCGAAGGTACAAATGTAATTCAATATCATTAATGTTTGTTCATGCTTATATAATGAGAATATGAAGAGTCTAATGATTCAATATTATTATTCATGTCCCTTTCTATGTTTCATATGTTCCTGCCCTTATTATTACATGTTGTGATTATGATGGTATGCCCTTCATAACCTTCGCCTGAAGATCATTATATCCTAAAGAAGATAATGCTTTGAAGGACGAAGGTCTTTAGCCATTAACATTTGTGTTGCCTTGTTCTTAACTCATAGCATTTGAGAACAAGTCCCCAACATTGGCGCCCACCTCCAGTGAACTCATTTCACCACCTTTGGCAAGCTGTGACCTTCGTCATGCCGCCGAAGAAATCTTCAGCGCTGGGGGTTGCAATGCAGCCACTGGACATCAACCAAGAAACACTACCGAAGCTAGAAGCCAAAAAAGGAAGGCTACAAGTCCAACACCTCAGGAGGAGTTGGACCAAGAAATCAGGGACCTCAAAGCCATTCATCAATAGGTCCAGAGGAAGAAGGAGAAGATGCTTCGTCTTGCCAATCTTCAGAAGAAGATTGATGAGGCCGCTGAGGAAATGCGTCATCTCACCCAAGATGACTAGGACCGAAGACCTCAACATAGAGAGCTTCGTCAAGACAATTCCTACAATGATGATGAATGGTATGATGATTTCCATGATAGAAATTTTGCTTTTGATGATGCTTCTCCTCTGTCAGCAGAACTGCAGGCTACCCCATAGCCCCCATCGTACAAGCCACCCTAGCTCCCTATGTATGATGGGCACTCAGACCAGAAGCAGTTTCTAATGAGCTACGAAGCAACCATATCTTCATATGGGGGCAACATAGTAGTCATGGCGAAATCCTTCGTCATGGCAGTCAAAAATGTCACACAAACTTGGTACTCTTCTCTCCGGCCAGGAACAATCACATCATGGCAGAAGCTGAAGGACATGCCGATCACCAGTTTCCAAGGATTTCAGACAAAGCCGGTCACTGCTCAGGCTCTGTTCCATTGCACACAAGACCACCAAGAATACCTCCAGGCATATGTCCGAAGGTTCTTGCATCTGAGAGTACAAGCACCCACAGTGCCCAATGAAATTGTCATTGAGGCCATGATCAAAGGGCTTCAGCTAGGACCTACGGCTCAATATTTTGCCAGGAAACCCCCTCAGACCCTGGAGAAGCTCCTTCAGAAGATGGATGAATACATCTGGGCTGATAATGATTTCCGCCAGAGAAGGGAAGAAGCCTACAGGTTTTCTGAAATGACTAGGGGCTTCGGAGGAAGAATCCACCCTAGGCATGTCAGATCAATCCATAACTCTAGCCAAAGTGATGAGAGAGGAAGCTAGCTTCAAAGGCCACAACACAGCTCTCAATCCTCAGAGCAACAACAAAGTTCTTTCAGGCCACCAACCCTAAGGGGCAGAGGCGACAGGGGCTTCCGAGGAAGGTACGGGGATCAGCCCAGAAAACTTTATTGCTTATTCTGTGGTGAAGACAAGGGCCACACTAGAAGAACATGCCAGGTCACCATTCAGAAGCAAAAGGAGATTGCCGAAGTTGAGGCCCGGCAGAATCAGTCGAAGCAGGTTCTACATACTACTTCATGCTACTCTCCCTACGTACCAGAATACGTAGGTAATCAACAACCTGCGACTTCTGCTGCTTCGGCAAGTCATTCTCAAGCTTCCTAGGCTCAGCTCCCATTACCGCCACCATTACCACCAACTCACACCCGAAGCCAGCAGCCAGAAGGGCACCCACGCGCACAGTAGCAGCGTGATTATCGGGAGGAATCCGAAGCTTGTACAGTCAACAGCACTATGCCAGAATCGAAGCATATGTACTGAAGAATATCCTACTCTTAATGTACCTTTTATCTTTTGTCATTTTATTTTCTGTATGAGAAACAAATAACGAAGGATTAAATTTCGATTTCTTGTAATAATGGTCTACATCAATGAGTAAAATCTGCCTTCCTCACAGACTTCCGAAGCTCAAAAGTCATTCCAAAGGGAATGCAGAGCCAAAAATTAGGTTTCGAAGCCGCAAAAAGTCGTTCCAAAGGGAGCGCAGCGTAAGTTTTCTACTCAAAAGTCGTTCCAAAGGGAATGCAGAGCCAAAAATTAGGTTTGGAAGCTGCAAAAAGTTGTTCCTAAGGGAGCGCAGCGTAAGTTTTCTGCTCAAAAGTCGTTCCAAAGGGAATGCAGAGCCAAAATTTAGGTTCTGAAGCTGCAAAAAGTCGTTCCTAAGGGAGCGCAGCGTAAGTTTTCTGCTCAAAAGTCATTCCAAAGCGAATGCAGAGCCAAATACCACCGAAATAGAAGGTAAAGAAGCTCAAAAGTCGTTCCTAAGGGGATGTAGAGCTTAATGCCACCGAAATAGAAGGTGAAGAAGCTCAAAAGTCATTCCTAAGGGGATGCAGAGCTTAAAGACTCAAAAGTCGTTCCTAAGGGGATGTAGAGTCTTGTGTGTTCCAGTGTGGGCGCGTGCATGTGTATGGTCGACATCACCATCATTTTGCATCATATCATCATATCATTCCGCATAACATTACATCATACATCATATCGCATCAACACCAAAAAGATTGGATACGAAGCAAATATTCGGCAATACTTTGTTAAAAGAAAATGTGCTGAGGCACGAAGCAAACTTCGGAAAGAACGATTTTTTTCAAACTTCCCAGAGAGGGGGTTTCTTTCTTTACGAAGCACGAAATGAAGGGAAGGTGTTTTTTCGCCGAAGGCTCAAAAATGGTAAGTGTGTAAATTTCATGCATCGTAAAGAAATATATTACAATAATTTACATGTCTGATTAATTGTTCCATACATCAAATGTTACATAGAATCATTACAATAAATTCTAATTTTCCCTAAGAATTTTTTCTGCGGCTTCGTTCAACAGCTTGTCGACGACTTTGTCGATAATGGAGTTAGCAATGCTCATTACATCCAGTGCTTCCTTCATGACCGGATCAGCTAAGGGGGTTGTATGGCTCCGGTAGCGGTGATAGTTAAGCTGTAGTAGGCAAACTATTAGTTTGAAGCCACAAATTAAGTGCTGAAGCTAAAAATTCAAAAACAATACCTATGCGCCTTTCGCGTTCAGTAGCTTCTTCAGCTCGCCTAGCTTCTTCTCGGGCTTCATAGGTTTCTTTTTCATTCTTCTTTATAATTTCATTGGCCAATTCTCGGCCACCGTTCATCTAGATATCAGAATAAAATTTTCCACCCACCAAAGTAGCTTCGGCCGAGGGGTCTTTTATGTCATCTATGGAGAAGGCGACTTTAGCTTCGGCCGCAACTCTAATATGATCGCAACCAGCCTTCTCTAGGATAGCCACAATCACTCGAGCACCGGAGAAAGCACAGATATCCCCGCGATCGCCCAGAATCTCTTCAAAAGCTTCGGCTTCCCCACTTATCCAATCAATAACGCCTTCAGGGTCACCTTGAATGAAGTTCTCTTCCGAAGAATAGGCACCCACTTTAGAAAAGCTTGTTTTCAATTTTTTCATGCAATCCAAGGATTTTTCAAATCATCTTTCCTTGGATTCGTGAAGCTCCTCAACATTTTTCTCTAGTTTGGTCATCCACCATTCACTTATTTCTTGTCTAGCCTTTGCAAGTGCACAATTTTCATTAGCTTCGACAAGTTTTTTTTGAAGGTCTTCAATAACAGCTTTATAAGCTTCAGATTGAGCGTTAAATTTCGCCTCATCTTCTTTCAATTTATCTGCTAATGAAAATAGAATTTTGTCCTTTTCCAAGGCTTCGTTTCTCAGCTTAATGATCTCTGACCGAAGGTTGCTGAGAGCCATAGTGCAACTTTCATCTTCGGCATTCTTTTGTGCCCTCAGCGTGTTGCTAAGAATTAAGCCCTGCCAGAAAGAAGAATTAGCCTGAGAATAAAAAACTTCATCTTCAAATTCATAAACTTTGAAGTTCACAACTTCTGTACCTTCAAGCTGTTGTATGCAAGGTTATCTGCAAGGTCATCCTTCGACATAGCGGAGAGGCCCGCTTCGAGCTTCGGAAATCCCAAACTTTTGGCCATCTCCCGGTAGACGGATATCTCTTTGTTGTGCGGGAGACAGTACAGGAAATCATCTTCGTCCGTGCCATTGAACACTAAGGCCCCCTTCGGGTATTTCAGTTCCCAGGCATAGTGTTTGGCTTCAAAAATTTCTTCTTCAAATAATCTTTTTCCCGAAGCATGTCAAATATTATAATCAAGATCTTCGGACGGTGCTTCGGGAGAGGGGGATTTGGCTTCTTCGACCACATTCTTCTCCAAAGCTACGCTAGTATCTAGAGATTCTTGCTCAGCCCTTTCTTCAATTATGGTAGGCTTTGTCTTAGTAGGCACTGAAGGCCCGGCTTTGATTTTAGCTCGAGCTGTAGCAGCTTCGGCAATCTTCTTTGCAGGAGTCAACGCTCTCATTGTCTCCACGACGGCGTCCAGCACGCTGGCCATTCTTCTCCTCTTAGGAGTGGTGGCAGGAGCCTTTGTAACCTTCAGCAGTTCTGCTGCTGCTGGCGGACTCAGAATTTCTAGCAGCTTTGTTTCCTTCTCCAATTCTAGCTTTTTGGCTGCCTCATCTTCGGCTTTGACTGGCTCAACTATAGGCAACTTCGGTGCTATAGTTGATTCCTCAGCACTCTGAGTGGCGGGAGCAGCTTGTTCCGCTTCGGTAGTGGAAGATGTTTCTTCACCAAATTTTGGCACTATGGCTGTTTCAATATATCTTGGTCGGTGGGTCAAGACCTTGATTTTCTTGCCCTTCGGCACAGCAGAAATGATCGAAGTGGAACCTTTCCTCTTTTTCCTTGCCTCCACGAGGGATAGCAATAATCTGGATTTATAAAACCAATCGCATCAAAAACTTTGTTCAATCTTTTCTTGCTCTGACCCCCGAAGGCCGAGGACAAAGCATCATCTTCGGCTTTGGTATATGCCCCAAGCAACTCGTCGCTAGTAGCCTCAATACTCTTCAGCCAATCGTCATTTGGTTCGTCAAACCGGTCTCTAAATCTGAAGGTATATTTTAAATGAACTAATCCACCTTCACTGGACCCAATAACAGTCTCCTTCGGCATTTCCCAGCTATCCACAAGTGGCCATACCCTATAGGCTATGTGCTCTTGGATCAGGTCCTGTGTATCTATGAAAGCACGGACATTGCTGAAGGCCTTTTGACATGCTTCGTCATCATTTTCAATCGCCACCCTCGGCCTTCGAAGGCCGAAGCGAGACCAGATCGGGTGCTTGATAATTTCCTTAATGTCCTCCCTCTCAATCAGATTATTCTTGACATAAAACCATTCCTCCATCCAAGCCCCGGGCCACCTTTTCCGAAATGTTGGAACTGGGTAGCTTGCATTGGGACGAGCAATGAATCCATAACAACCGAAGTTGTTGTGATACTGTTCTTTGCTAGTGGCCTTCGTTTCGTACAATAGTTCGTGCATATTGCAAAAACACTTTGCGCTCAGTTCCAGCCCTTGGCTTCTCACAGCCCAAACAAACATCCCCATTCTGATTATAGCTTTGGGGGTAATTTGATGTAGAAAGATCTGAAATATCTTCAGCACTTCAACCACAAATTTGCTCAACGGGAACCGAAGGCCTGCCTTAATAAAGCTCCGGTAAACAACAACTTCATTTTCTTCAGGTGCAGGGGCGGTGCTGTCTCCTCCAACCCTCACAATAGACATGTCACGAAAGTATCTTCCCTTCATGGCATCAATCTGACTTTGTTTAATGGTCGACTTTCCGAAGATGGTATGGCTTGGCCGCCACGGCCGATCTTCGGAATCTTCATCTCCACTTTCCACATCAAAATCATCACTGCCATCAGAATCTTCAGATAAATCCGCCATTATCTCCTTTGTGATCTTCTCTGTATTTGTTTTTGCCATGGATTCGTAAAACCCAGCAATAAAAGGGTCCACAACCTTCTTCTCCTCGGCCACCTTCATCACCTCAGACACCTTCTCCTCAGACATTTCTTCAAAATTTCAGTATTTCACGAAGCTCGAAAATCAAGCAAGAGTTGACATCAAGAGAATTAAAATTTGAGAAAACAGCGCAAGCAATAGAAATGGTGTAGCAAATGCCGCTGCTGTGGGTTTCTATTTATACACCTAGTGCATTGCAACTTGGCGGGCCCCATTTGTCATTGACTTTCACTATTCTAGCGAAGGGAAGGTGTTTTTTCGGACCTTCGGCTTAAGGCCTTCATTCACGTCGCAGTCTGAATTCGTTGTTACAAGAACAAATTAATACTGCGAGGGGCTACTGTTGGGGGCCTTTGTCTTCCGAAGGTCCTCAAAAACACGACTAACATGCTTTCCAAGTATAATATACTGTCACAGGAACCTTCAGCCTTGAGATGAAGGTGTGCACGGTATGAAAGGCGCGGTCTGGGAGAAGGATAAACCAGATCCGAAGCTACGAATGAAGAAGCTTCGGCTTAGAGCAAGGGCAACGATGGAGAATGGAACCGACCTAAAGGGGAATATACTGCCCAGTCCTTGACAGATTATTCCTTAGTCAGTAGAAAGTGTCAAGGACATGGATGTAATTTTACCGAGGCTGCGTCCTGTGCCTATAAATGGATGAACAGTAACACCGTACTGTACACACAGAATTGTAATCACTCTGGTGTCACTCCCACTTTTTCACCTTCTGCCAAGCCGAAGGTACAAATGTAATTCAATATCATTAATGTTTGTTCATGGTTATATAATGAGAATATGAAGAGTCTAATGATTCAAAATTATTATTCATGTCCCTTTCTATGTTTCATATGTTCCTGCCCTTATTATTACATGTTGTGATTATGAAGGTATGCCCTTCATAACCTTCGCCTGAAGATCATTATATCCTAAAGGAGATAATGCTTCAAAGGACGAAGGTCTTTAGCCATTAACATTTGTGTTGCCTTGTTCTTAACTCAAAGCATTTGAGAACAAGTCCCCAACAACACATATATGTCTATATATGTAACTAAGTTCAGCAAGCATTTTCCACAGAGGAGGCTTCAAATAGCCATGGAACATTACCGGCATAAGTGTTTCCATCAAAATATGGTAATCGTGAGCCTTCGACCCATTTAATTTATTAGTGTCAAGGTTAACAGTACATTTTATGTTAGCTGCATAGCGGTCTGGAAACTTCAACATTTTCAACCATCGAAATACTTCTTTTCGCTCTTCCGGCTTTAGACAGTATGGAGCTCGTGGTGTCCTCTCCTTTCCATTAGGATTTAATATGACCTCAAGGCTAGGGCGATTGCAAAGATTAGCTAAATCTTTCCAAGCATTGATGTTGTCTTTTGTTTTACCCTTAATGTTTAGACACATGCTTATGATGCTTTTAGCAACATTGCACTCTTGGTGCATCAAATCTATGTTGTGTGGTAAAATCAATACCTTCACATACAGAAGTTCCCAAAGAAAAGAAATATGAGTCCAGTTGTGATCTTGACCATAGCCTTCAATACCATCTATCTTGAATACAACTTTCCTTCACCGTACATCTAAGTTACTAAAGTCTTCTAGGTTAATTACCTTGGTAGGGGTAGGTAGTTTTATTCTAAGAAACTAGGGTTTTAGGGTTTTGGGATCAAACAATGTCCAAAACATGTTAAACTTCACCCAAGGGCTCTAATTATCATATTAGGCTTACCTAAAAAGTTTTGTGATTTTTGGAGTTATCAAATAATTTCTAAAATCCCAAAAGTCTATGTTTAAGCACCTATAATTGCTAAATAATTCCTAGTTTGGACTTAAAATCTTGGAACTATTTTTATTAAATACTATTGGAATTTAGGAGTCCAGTAAAATTGGTCTCATATTTTTATCATTTATATATAATTTTCTATGAATTTCCCAAGTCTGGTAGAAAAAGAAAAAGAGAAAGAATGAATAGTAAGAGGCTCAAATCAGCCCGAACCGACCCAAGAACAGGGAAACGCGCCTGCGCGCCCGCGATGTTCACTTTGCGCAGAGGACCTTGATCATTTAAATAGCTAGAAAAGAACCCTACGCACTGTTCACATGTGTCTCTGACATTTGCACTGATGCCCCTCCCTTTCTATTTCTTCGCAAGGTTAGATCCCCGACCACGGACGACGGAGCAGTGGCTCCGGCGAGCTTGTACCGGCCACAATACCCAATAATTCATGCCCAACTTCGGTTTTACGCATAATTCTACCCACAACAACCTTAATCCCTCAATCAATTGCAAAGTTCTAGCTTAAATTCTTTCTGACCACGGTGATGGCGCCAACCAAGGATAACCCGAGGTGTTCCTGGTGATCTAACCTGGTCTAGTTCAATTGACTGGGCCGATAAGCATCCATAGCACACAAGGGTGCTGAAACGAAGAGGAGGGTATGAACAGACCTAGGGACGGTGGTCCACGATGCGATGGCTTATGGCAGAGCGAAGAGTGGAATTGGGGGAAATTCCAAATTAGAGCTCGATGGTGGACGATCTGAGGCACGAGCGGGTGCTATGGCTTTGTGACAACCTAATGGAGCTAGCAGCACCCTCAATTTATAGTGTTTGAGGGCGGTGGCGATTAATTTTGAGATGGCACGCTGGTGGCCGGAGAGAGGGGAAGTCACTAACGCAGGTGATACCGTGGTTTTCACCGTGGCAAGGCCTCCGGCGATGGACGAGCTTGCTACACATGTTCACTATGACATGCTAAGTTTCCAAGACGCGTGGCGCATGATTGGTAAGCGGCTAACGTCGGTAAGGATCATCCCGGCCAGCCACAGACCAAGTGGGTACGGTGATCTTTATAGTGACCGAGTCCAAGCCAATCCGGTGCCAAGATCTTCACCCCACCGTGATTATCTCCTCACCAGAGAGCACGAATCGTAGAACCGGTGCGGATCATGACATGAGGGTCACCGGCGGCGTGCGGTGGTGTACCTGAAGATCTTTTGCGCACTGTACCATGACCATCATCTTCAGTCGTTCTGACAACCAAAGTTGAGGAGCAGTTTTCTTCAATTTTTATGTGATAGCCCACTAATCCTCCTATATCGAAGTCATTGTCCTATAATCCAACTTCAACTTTGTTATAGTAACCATACCCAATCCATCACTGGATCTTACTCCAATTTGATCTCAAAGTTCATCTGACTTCACTGTTAGTCAATGTTCAGTCCCTGAGTTGTCTGACAGCCAGACTTCAGGTCCATTTATCTCCAATTTTTTTATGTAACCAATGCTTAATCGCTTAAGCAAAGTTGTACTCCTATCATAGCTCTATAAATTTGATGTGTTGACCTAGGGCAAATTCCTTATGAATTAGGAGATATAAAGCTCCAAAGTTGACCCTATTCAACTGAAATTCAGAACTTAACCACATAGTGTTCATGGGGTATTTTGCAAATAAGTCCAAACTCCATCATTCAACTTGCAAATTCTCAAATGTGAAAAATACTTGATTTGTGGTGTTCTATCACTTTGGTATTTGCACTTTGGTCCAAAAGTGCCTAAAATTTACATTTACCCCCCTAGGGTTCCAATTAGGGTTTTCTAGGGTTTCTTTTTGAGTTTTGGGGAATTTAGGGTTTTTGTGTCACTAAAGTACATCAAATGTGCTACCTTATGAACATTTATAATGACTTTTGAGATTTTTACCTATTTGGGCTTCACTTTCATCCATGAGCCCAATTCAGGGTTAAGTACCGTACCCTAGGGTTAATCACACATCAAGTCACCTGATCACAACTTGTTTGAAAATTTACCTAGTAAATGTATTTTTGGTGTGACAAGCAACATGAAATGTCAATGCACATGATGTTATGCTCAAGTTTTAGTGCCAGTAACACAAGGGGTGTTACACGGTTGATTGGATGGAAGTGAAAGGTAAATAGGGTTAACCTTTTCCTAAAATTAATTTTGGTGGTTGAATGTCCAACACAAATATATGGACTAACTAGTTTGCTCTAGAACTCATGTATTACAGGTGCATAAGGTTCAACACAAACCAATAAAAGATTCAAGTTAGGGACCAAAATTAAAAGGAGCAAAGACTTCAGTGTGCTGTGGACTAGCGCACCAGACTGTTCGGTGTGCCACCGGATAGTGTCCGGTGCACCATGTCCGTACAAAGATGAACCAGACACTCTCGGGAAAACTGAGCCGCGCTCTGCTATAATTCACCGGACTGTCCGGTGTGCCAGCGGAGCAATGGCTAACTCACGCAACGGTCGACTCTAACAGCAGCTACAGTGAGCAACAGTGGCACACAGAAGTTAGAGCAGCAAAGTCAGAGGGGCACCGAACTGTCCGGGTGCCGCAAGAGGACAAAGCCCCAACGGTCGACTCAGCTCCGAACACTAACGATTGGGTGACGTGGTAGCTCACCGGACAGTGAACAGGATCTATCCGGTGGCGCACCGGACTGTCCAGTGCGCCCATCGCCAGCAGCCTCCCAATGGCTACCTTGGTGGTTGAGGGCTATAAATACCCCCTAACCACCACAACTCCAAGCATCCAAATTTTCTGAAGTTCACATTCAATACAAGAGCTAGTGCATTCAATACAAGAGCTAGTGCATTCACTCCAAGACACAATTCAAAAGATCAAAGCCTCTCCAAGTCCCAAATTTATCTCAAACACTTAGTGACTTGTGAGAGAGAGATTTCGTGTTCTTTTGTGCTCTTTTTGCTTGGATTGCCTTCTTCCTTCCTCATTTCTTTTCTCAAGTGATTTGTAATCGAAGCAAGAGACACCTAAGTGTGTGGTGGTCCTTGAGGGGTCTAAGTGACCCGAGAGATTAAGGAAAAGACTCATTCGGTCTAAGTGACCGTTTGAGAGAGGGAAAGGGTTGAAATAGAACCGGTCTTTGTGACCTCCTCAATAGGGCCTAGGTTCTTTAGAACCGAACCTCGGTAAAACAAATCACCATGTCCACTCACCTTATTTCTTGGTTGATTTGTTTTCCCTCTCTTTCGAACTTGAGTTTTAACTCTAACACTAACCCTGGCTTGTAGTGTGTGTTTTAAGTTATAAATTTTAGGTTTCGTCTATTCACCCCCCTCTAGGTAACTTTCAATTGGTATCAAAGCCCGGTGCTTCATTAGAGTATAACAACTCGAAGTGATGTCGGGAGATCATGCCAAGAGGGAGATCGTGACCGGTGACAAGCCCGCAAGCTCGGGGAGGACTCTTTCAAGAGAGTCCGGCAACAAGCATAAGGAGGAATCCTCTTCCTCCATCAAGTCCCATCGGAGGGGCGACAAGAAGAAGATGATGAAGAAAGTGGTCTACTACGAGACCGACTCATCGTCGCCCTCCACATCAAGCTCTGACTCGTCTGTCGCTTCTAAGCGCTATGAGCGCAATAAGTACAGTTAGATGCCCCTACGCTATCCCCGTATTTCAAAATGTGCTCCTCTACTCTCCGTTCCATTAGGCAAGCCACCATATTTTGATGGTGAAGATTATTCTATGTGGAGTGATAAAATGAGGCATCATCTAACCTCACTCCACAAAAGCATATGGAACATTGTTGAGTTTGGAGCGCAGGTACCAAAGGTGGGGAACGACGACTACAACTTGGACGAGGTCACCCAAATTAGGCACTTTAACTCCTAAGCCACAACTACACTCCTCGCCTCCTTGTGTCGAGAGAAGTATAATAAGGTGCAAGGGTTAAAAAGTGCCAAAGTAATTTGGGACGTCCTCAAGACCGTGCACGAAGGGGACGAGGTGACCAAGATCACCAAGCGCGAAACGATCGAGGGAGAACTCGGTCGATTCGTCCTCAACCAAGGGGAAGAGCCGCAAGCAATGTACAACCAGCTAAAGACCATGGTCAACCAAGTGCGCAACCTCGGGAGCACAAAATGGAATGACCGTGAAATGGTCAAGGTTATTCTATGATCCCTTGTATTTTGTAATCCCACTCAAGTTCATATAATACGTGGGGATCCTAGATACAGGCTAATGTCTCCAGAGGAGGTGATTGGCAAGTTTGTGAGCTTCAAACTTATGATCAAAGACTCCAAACATATTGTCAACTTGGAGCAAGGCGCCAACTCAACACCCAAGGTGCAACCCATCGCATTCAAGGCAACGGAAGAAGAGAAGAGGGAGTCTACACCAAGTAGGCTTCCAATCGATGCCTCCAAGCTCGACAACGAGGAAATGGCGCCCATCATCAAGAGTTTCCACCAAATCCTCAAGCAAAGGAGGGGGAAGGACTACAAACCCTGCTCCAAGAGGGTGTGCTACAAATATGGTAAGCCCGGTCATTTTATTGCTAAATGTCCAATTTCAAGTGACAGTGATAGGGTCGACAATAAGAAGGGGAAGAAGAAGGAGAAGAAGAGGTATTACAAGAAGAAGGGAGGCGATGCCCACGTGTGTCAGGAATGGGACTCCGACGAGAGCTCCACTGACTCTTCCTCCGACGAGGACGCCACCAACATCACCGCCAACAAGGGCCTCCTCTTCCCCAACGTCGGCCACAAATGTTTCATGGCTAAGGATGGCAAGAAAAGGAAGGTACACTCTAGAGCCACCCCCAAATATACAACATCTAGTGATGAGTGTAGCTCTAGTGAAAATGAAGATGATTTACTTACTCTTTTTGCCAACCTCAGCATGGAACAAAAGAAAAAAATTAAATGAATTAATAGAAGCTATTCATGAGGAGGATGAACTCTTGGATAGCCAAGAGGACTTCCTTATTAAAGAAAACAAAAAACATGTTAAAGTAAAAAATGCTTATGCTCAGGAAGTAGAAAAATGTGAAAACTTGACTAAAGAGCTTAGCATTTGTCATAACTCTATTTGAAACCTTAGAACCGAGAATGCTAGTTTAATTTCTAAGGTTGAAAAGTTAAATGTTTGCAATGATTCAATTATCTGTCTTAGAGATAAAAATGCTAGTCTAAATGCTAAGATTGATGAATTGAATATTTGCCATGATACAATTTCTAGTCTTAGAATTGAGAATGATAGTTTAAATGCTAAGATTGAGAAATTGAGTGCTTGCAAACCCTCTACATCCACTGTTGAACATGTTTCCATTTGTACTAGATGTAGAGATGTTAATATAGAAGCTATGGATGATCACCTTGCCATGATTAAACAACAAAATGATCACATAGCTAAATTAACTACAAAAATTAATGAGCATGAACTTGAAAATGAAAAGTTTAAATTTGCTAGAAGCATGCTCTATAATGGGAGACGCCCTGGCATTAAGGATGGCATTGGTTTCCAACAGGGAAGCAATGTCAAGCTTAATGCCCCTAAAAGATTGTCTAATTTTGTTAAGGGCAAGGCTCCCATGGTTCAGGATAACGAAGGCTACATTTTATATCCTACTAATTATCCTGAGCACAAAATTAGGAGAATTCATGCTAGGAAACCTCACACTATCACTCATCATGCATTTATGTATAAAAATGAGGCTTCTAGCTCTAGGCATTCCACTCATGTTAAAATGCCTAAAAAGAAAACTCCTACTGCATCAAATGAGCATAACATTTCATTTAAAACTTTTGATGCATCCTATGTGCTTACTAACAAATCAGGCAAAGTAGTTGCCAAATATGTTGGGGGCAAGCACAAGAGTTCAAAGACTTGTGTTTGGGTACCCAAGGTGCTTGTTTCTAATGTGAAAGGACCCCAAGACCGTTTGGGTACCTAAGAACAAGGCCTAAATTGTTTTGCAGGTTTATGCATCTGGGGGCTCAAGTTGGATAATTGATAGCAGATGCACAAACCACATGACAGGGGAGAAGAGAATGTTCTCCTCCTACGAAAAAATGAAGATCCCCAAAGAGCTATCACATTCGGGGATGGAAATCAAGGTTTGGTCAAAGGTTTGGGTAAAATAGCTATATCACCTGACCATTCTATTTCCAATGTTTTTCTTGTAGATTCATTAGATTACAACTTGCTTTCTGTTTCTTAATTATGCAAAATGGGTTACAACTGTCTTTTTACGGATGTAGGTGTTACTGTCTTTAGAAGAAGTGATGATTCAGTAGCATTTAATGGAGTGTTAGAGGGTCAGCTATATTTAGTTGATTTTAATAATAACAAAGCTGAACTTGACACTTGTTTAATTGCTAAGACTAATATGGGTTGACTCTGGCATCGCCGACTTGCCCATGTTGGGATGAAGAATCTTCACAAGCTTCTAAAGGGAGAGCACATTTTAGGACTAACAAATGTTCATTTTGAGAAAGACAGGGTTTGTAGCGCATGCAAAGCAAGGAAGCAAGTTGGCACTCATCATCCACACAAGAACATAATGACAACGGACAAGCCGCTTGAGCTACTCCACATGGATTTATTCGGCCCGATCGCTTATATAAGCATCAGCAGGAGTAAGTACTGTCTAGTAATTGTGGATGATTATTCTCGCTTCACTTGGTTATTCTTTTTGCAGGAAAAATCACAAACCCAAGATACACTAAAAGTATTCTTGAGACGGGCTCAAAATGAGTTTGGTCTGAGAATAAAAAAATAAGAAGCAACAACGGGACGGAGTTCAAGAATTCACAAATAGAAGGATTTCTTGAGGATGAGGGCATCAAGCATGAGTTCTCTTCTACCTACACACCTCAACAAAATGGTGTAGTGGAGAGGAAGAATAGAACTCTACTGGACATGGCAAGAACCATGCTTGATGAGTACAAGACACTGGATCGATTTTGGGCGGAAGCAATCAACACTGCTTGCTACTCCATCAACCAGTTATATCTTCACCGAATCCTCAAAAAGACATCTTATGAACTCCTCACCGGTAAAAAGCCCAATGTTTCATATTTTAGAGTCTTTGGGAGCAAATGCTCTATTCTTATTAAAAGAGGTAGAAAATCTAAATTTGCTCCTAAAGCTGTAGAAGGCTTTTTACTAGGTTATGATTCAAACACAAGGGCATATAGAGTCTTTAACAAGTCCACTGGACTAGTTGAAGTTTCTTGTGACATTGTGTTTGATGAGACTAATGGCTCCCAAGTGGAGCAAGTTGATCTTGATGAACTAGATGATGAAGAGGCTCCGAGCGTCGCGCTAAAAAACATGTCCATTAGGGACGTGTGTCCTAAGGAATACGAAGAGCCTCCACAAGCACAAGATCAACCATCATCTTCCAACCAAGCATCTCCACCAATCCAAGATGAGGATCGGGCTCAAGTTGATGAAGATGAAGATCAAGAGGTTGAGCCACCTCAACAAGAGGTCAATGATCAAGGGGAACATGAATATAATCAATACAAGGAAGATGAGCAAGAAGTTTAGGGTCAAAGACCGCCACACCCAAGAGTCCACCAAGCAATTCAACGAGATCACCCCATCAACTCCATCCTTGGCGACATTCATAAGGGGGTAACTACTAGATCTCGGGGTTGCACATTTCTATGAGCATTACTCTTTTGTTTCCTCTATTGAGCCATACAGGGTAGAGGATGCATTAAAAGATTCGAATTGGGTGGTGGCTATGCAAGAGGAGCTCAACAACTTCACGAGGAATGAGGTATGGCATTTGGTTCCACATTCTAATCAAAATGTTGTAGGTACCAAATGGGTATTCCACAACAAGCAAGATGAGCATGGTGTGATGATAAGGAACAAAGCCCGACTTGTGGCCAAAGGTTATTCACAAGTCGAAGGTTTGGATTTCGATGAAACTTATGCACCCATAGCTAGGCTTCAGTCAATTCGCATATTACTTGCCTATGCTACTTACCATGGCTTTATGCTTTACCAAATGGACGTGAAGAGTGCCTTCCTCAATGGACCCATCGAGAAAGAGGTCTATGTTGAGCAACCTCCCAGCTTTGAATATAGTGAGTACCCTAACCATGTTTATAAACTCTCAAAGGCGCTTTATGGGCTCAAGCAAGCCCCAAGAGCATGGTATCAATGCCTGCGAGATTTTCTTATCACTAATGGCTTCAAGGTCGGTAAAGCCGATCCTACACTCTTTACTAAAACTATTGAAAAAGACTTGTTTATATGCCAAATTTATGTTGATGATATCATATATGGGGGAGTTGAGATATTTCCTAGGATTTCAAATCAAGCAACTCCAAGAGGGCACCTTCATCAGCCAAACAAAATACTTTCAAGACATACTTAAGAAGTTTGGAATGAAGGATGGCAAACCCATCAATACACCCATGGGAACAAATGGGCATCTCGACCTCGACATGGGAGGTAAATCCGTAGATCAAAAGGTATACCAGTCGATGATAGGATCTTTACTCTATTTATGTGCATCTCGACCGGATATTATGTGTTCTGTATGTATGTGTGCAAGGTTCCAAGCCGATCCTAAGGAAGTTCACCTTAGGGCCATGAAGAGAATCATGAGATACTTAGTCTACACTCCTAAGTTTGGGCTTTGGTATCCCAAGGGATCCACTTTTGATTTAATAGGATATTCCGATGCCGATTGGGTAGGGTGTAAAATTGATAGGAAGAGCACATCAGGGACTTGTCAGTTT
The DNA here is from genome assembly GCA_029449295.1 of Zea luxurians. NCBI lineage: Eukaryota > Viridiplantae > Streptophyta > Magnoliopsida > Poales > Poaceae > Zea > Zea luxurians. The sequence continues at coordinate 49,515,449 of JAOPSE010000014.1, read as the reverse complement.
CTAGGAAGATCCCTGGTGTCTTGGGCTTCAAAGAAACAAAACTTCATAACTCTTTCTATTGCCAAAGCCGAGTATATTGCCGCAAGCCATTGTTGTACGCAATTACTTTGGATGAGGCAAACCCTCAGGGACTATGGCTACAAATTGAGCAAAGTCCCTCTCCTATGTGATAATGAGAGTGCAATCTGCATGGCGGATAATCCTGTTGAACACAGCCACACTAAGCACATAGACATTCGGTATCACTTTCTGAGGGATCACCAGCAAAAGGGAGATATCAAAATTGCTTATGTTAATACACAAAACCAATTAGCCGTTATCTTTACCAAGCCACTAGATGAGAAAACCTTTAGCAAACTTAGGAATGAGCTAAATATTCTTGATTCTCGGAATTTTGATTGAAACATTGCACACGTAGCTCATTTATATACCTTTGATCATGTCTCTTTCATTTGGTACAAATGCCTATTTCTTATTCTTCTTGTACCAAGACTACGACTAATGTGTTTTCAAGTGTATTTCTATGATAAGTCATAGATTGAAAGGGAAATGGAGTATTCGGCAAAGGCAACGCTTCCACTAAACTCTAATGGTATTATCTACCCTTTGCCGGTATTCCGCAAGCTCTCAATGGTATGATCCTCACTCATATTTATTTTACCATTTGGGAGGTGATGTTAGGCCCCAAAGGCGGAGAAAATGCAAAGGGCTCCAGAGTTCTCCGTTTTTGGCGATTAATGCCAAAGGGGGAGAAAATATTAAGCCCAAAGCAAAAGGACCGCACCACCATTTCAAAATTTTCAAAATGAAGATTTAATTGGTTTTCACAAATGATTGTTTTTCAATTAGTATCAATTGGTATCTATGCTTATGAAAATAAGATTTCAAAATTGGTATCTATTTAAAAACCCTCTTGAAAGCTAAGAGGAGAATTTCATTCAGGGGGAGCTTTTATTTAGTCAAAGGAAAAGCATTTGAAACAGGGGAGAAATTTCAAATCTTGAAAATGCTTTGTACAATCTTATTCGTATACCTTTGACTATTTGCAAAAAAAAGACTTTGAAAAGATATTCAAAAAGGATTTGCAAAAACAAAACAAGTGGTGCAAAAGTGGTCCAAAATGTCAAATAAAAGAAAGCAATCCATTCATATCTAGTTAGATTATCAATTGATTTAATTCCAAGTAACCTATGCACTTACCATATGCAAACTAGTTCATTTCTGCACTTTATATATTTGCTTTGGTTTGTGTTGGCATCAATCACCAAAAAGGGGGAGATTGAAATAAAAATAGGGTTAACCTTTTCCTACAATTAATTTTGGTGGTTGAATGTCCAACACAAATATATGGACTAACTAGTTTGCTCTAGAACTCATGTATTACAGGTGCATAAGGTTCAACATAAACCAATAAAAGATTCAAGTTAGGTACTAAAATTAAAAGGAGCAAAGACTTGAGTGTGCTGTGGACTGGCGCACCGGACTGTCCGGTGCACCATGTCCGTACAAAGATGAACCAGCCACTCTCAGGAAAACTGAGTCGCGCTCCGCTATAATTCATCGGACTATCCGGTGTGCCACAAGACTGTCCGGTGTGCCAGCGGAGCAACGGCTAACTCGCGCAACGGTCGACTATGACAGGAGCTACAGTGAGCAACAGTGACGCGCAGAAGTCAGAGCAGCAAAGTTAGAGGGGCACCGGACTGTTCGGTGTCGCAAGAGGACAAAGCCCCAATGGTCAACTCGGCTCCGAACTGTAACACCCCTGGTGTTTATATTCCGCTCGACAACGAGTACGGATTTAAGCACGTGATCAGTGGATAAAATGAATGTTGGATTTTAAACATCTTCGCATATCGCGATTTTTATATCGCATCTGTTTCGTTTGTCGCGAGTGCGACATCGCTTTTATTTTTATCTATCCGGGCTCTTCCGAAATTTTCTTGATATTCGGAACATCGTCATTCCGAAAATCGGTGCGTCCGGTGATTATTTAAAGTACATCGCTCGCGCGAACACGAATTCGGAAGCTCGACCTACTGGGTGATTTTTATCCCGGGCCAATTAAATAGAACCCGATGACTAAGTTTCCAGTGAAAATAAAGGGGTTCCCTTTTTGGTCATCCGTAACATCACATTTACGGATGTTTAATTAAATTATTCTCTAGTCGAGTGTTCGAGTAGCGAACAGAATTCGTCTAAATTCAACTAAAACAAACGTCGACTAAAATACTCGGTGTAAAATAATTTGTATCGTGCGTCGTCTGAGTGAAATCGTGCGCGAGGATATGATTCAATTTATTCTTCAGCACGCTATTTTGACGATGAAATCGCGTATGCATTCGCGGATCTGGTTTCGGCTAATTTCGGTCGAATCACGTAGAACAAATTATCAGTGCAGAAATCAGTTTATTTCGGTCTGTTGTTCTCGCCCAGATCCAAATCTTCGGATATAAACAATTATTAAATAATTCGGTTCCCACTCGTCAACTGAGACAGCTCGTCCGAGAAATTTTAATTGAGCTCCAATTTACTAGTAAATTATCCGTGGCTGTGGAACCAGGTGTTCAGTCGCGGATGAAATTATTGATTTCAAATCAAATGGAACACAGTTCTAAATACTGTTTTAAATTGTTCCGATTACGTCTCGCTCCGATCTAAAAATCTTGGCTCAAAATATCTGGAATTCTATAAAAAAAGATGGAAAAAGATCTGATGTAGCCCCATCCTGATTTTTCTTCAGCGCAAGCTCTCCTTATTTTCTTCACGCATGCGATTTCTCTCTAGAGCTTATCTCCTGCCGCTCAAGCCGTGGATTTTTTTTCTCTGTCGTTCTTATCCCTCGCGACGTTATCTCCTCCTCTGCTTCTTCCGCTTCTCGCCCAGCCAGAATTTCTTGTACCGCGAGCAAGTTTCCTCTCCCACGCGCGGAGGAACAGAGCCATGCCCCTGCGCTCGCCCATGATGGCGGGACTTGCCCATGGTGGCTTCTTCCTATCGGTGATGTTCTCTTGCCGCCATGGCAGTGCTTCCCTGCAGCAGTCCGGTGACCGGGCTATCCATCCCCTTCCCAGTGCCATGGCCACTGCGCTGTGGAGCTTTGTCCTCCATCGCTGCACGCCTTTCCCAGTTCCTTCTCCCTCCAGCTCCGGCGCCGTGAAACTCCCTGGTGTCGCGCTCCTGTTTCTCGACCACAGCTCGGAGCCCCTCCATGGCCGCCGAAGCTCTCTGCCGTGCCCTTGCCAGGCTCCCGCGCGTGCGGCCCTGCTCCCCATGGTCACCGTTGTTCTTCCCTGGCGCGCGCCGGCTCACTGCTCGGCCCCCTGCCCAATCTTCCTGGCCATGTTCCCTGCGCGCGCGTCTGCTCTAGCACTGCGGATTTCCCCGAGCGCCCTCGCCATGGCCCTCTGCTCGATTCGCTAGAGCCTATTCGAGCTCCCCTTGGCGCCCGGATTTCCCTACTGCTCCTGCGCGCGTTCTGCTTCTTGCCCACAGCTGCGAGCTTCGCTCTGTTGCTCGGTCCCTGTTGCAGCTCGCGTCCAGTTTTTCTGTGCGCGCTTAGCTCGAAGCTCCTCTATGCGTCCAGCCGCGTCGCTGCCTCAGCTTGCCGCGCTGTCGTGTTGCTACTCGCCCTGTGCGCTCTGTTAGCCCATGGAGTTGCCCAGCTTCTCTGCTCGCCGGTCGAACTCTTTGTGTCGCGCACGTAGCGTTTCGTTATTCCTGCGCGTGCGCCGTGAAGTCTCTGCGTGCTGCGGCTCGATTCGTTCATCTCGCGCACGTCAGATCGTTGGGTCGTGTCCTGCTCGGCTCTGTCTAATTCGACGCCCATCTCCGCCTGTGTTGTGTGCTGCGTCAAACTTGTGGTCTGCTCACAGTCTTCAGCTCGTGATTGGCCCAGATTAAATCTTGCTTCAGCTCGCGGGTGCTTGGTTTCCAGCTCGGCCATGTCGTTTACGTACACCTCGACAAGCTCCCTCACCGTGCATGGTGCACCTCGCCTACGACGTAACTTATATGCTCACCACCTTGTCGGCTTGGTTCTGTTTGTCGTCCCGGTGATCCCGATAAGTCGTTCTCCCCTGCCTTTGGTTCCCGGCGCCAATGATCAAGGCCACACCCATGTCCCTATTTTGGTCATGCTCCCGCACCTGCGAGTTTGTCGTGTCGGCTTTCTTCTTGACCTTGCCGTGGACTAGTTCGCGATGGTCACCGCCTTTGATTTCCACCACAGCGTCATCAGCCCTGCTCGAACCTCGCCGTTGAACTTCGCTGATGTGCTGTTCTACGTGAGTTAGACCCGCGTCATCATCATTCTTACCATGGGTGTTGACATCAATCACCTCGACAACAACCACATCCACGACTCCGCCGTTCCAATAATTTTACCGCATCGCCCTTCAAATCCGAGTCCTCGTCCATAGGATTGTCGTTGACCTCGCAACTTCAGCTCGAGTTAATTATGGTAAGTTGATTTATTATTCCCGTCGACTAAATAAATGGTAGGATTAAATAGAAGAATTGATTGCGATGATTCTCTTGTTTATTACTCGATGTAGAGATTAAGTTGAATTTTAGGGTTATGCGATAAGTATATTGGTAGACATATATAATACACGGGTTAACGGGTAAATTAGTTTAGAAAGTTAATAAAACTTCTTCTATCAAAATTTATAAGTATTAGATGTCTAAAAATTGTGAAGTTAAAAGTTATAAGTCGTTTAGGGTGCTCTCTAAACTAGATATCATATTCTATGTGTGTTAGTGGCTTTTATAATTGGAATGGATGGTGATTGCGACCTCGACTGTTTAGCTAAGTTGTAAGAGCATGATTGTCGTAAGTAACAATATATCAATAACTAGTGTCCGTAATGTCTCGTCAATAAATAGGTTATTTCTCTTTTACGTAGCATCGTAATATCTAGTGTTATTGTTCTTTATATGCATTCATATGCATAATGCATTTCATTCAGGACGAAAATAATCGTGTGATGCGGAAGACGACCCAAGTCGACCCTGAGCGCGGGCTAATCCGCAGGATGAAGTTGATGGACCAACCTGAAAATGGTTAAATCAAACAAGTACTCGGTCGAGGGATACTTGTCAAACGGACATCGTCGAACAACACTAACCTAGTGTTACTCAGGCAAGCCCCGGTGCATTTGCCACCTTCCTTGATGTTTTTAAAATCTTTCACACTTGATTAATGCATTAGGTGATAGGAGTTGAATGCTTAAACAATTCCTGCATTACCTTCCTTGAGCTTGATTACCTTCCTTAAAACCCTTCTTTTACAAAAGGTTTTTACTATGCTTAGTATTGATCTAGCAAAACAAAAGGTTTTGTTTTACAAAAGATGATTGGCAAAGTGGGAAGGATGTTTTTGAAAGGGAATTAGGCTTACACCTAGTCCCTAAATAATTTTGGTGGTTGAATTGCCCAACACAAATATTGGACTAACTAGTTTGCGAGTGTATAAGTTATACAGGTGCAAAAGGTTCACACTCAGCCAATAAAAAGATCACGTTTTGGATTCAACAAAGGAGCAAAGAGGCAACCGAAGGCACCTCTGGTCTGCAGGCACCAGACTGTCCGGTGTACACCGGACAGTGTCCGGTGCGCCACCGGACAATGTCCGGTGCACCAGAGGACTCCAACTCGAACTCGCTACCTTCGGGAATTCCTCAGGCCGCTCCGCTATAATTCACCGGACTGTCCGGTGTACACCGGACAGTGTCCGGTGCTCCAAGGAAGCGCGGCCTTCGCAACTCGCCAGCCTCGGGTTCGCGCAGCAGCCGCTCCGCTATAATTCACCGGACATGTCCGGTGTGCACCGGACTGTTCGGTGTACCAGCGGAGCAATGGCTATTTCGGTGCCAACGGCTACCTGCGCTGCATTTAATGCGCGCGCAGCGCGCGCAGAGGTCAGGCGCGCCCATACCGGCGCACCGGACAATGAACAGCGGTTGTCCGGTGTGCACCGGACATCCAGGCGGGCCCAGAAGTCAGAAGCTCCAACGGTCAGAATCCAACGGCATTGGTGACGTGGCGGGGGCACCGGACATGTCCGGTGTGCACCGGACTGTCCGGTGTGCCATCGACAGACAGCCTCCACCAACGGTCATGTTTGGTGGTTGAGGCTATAAATACCCCAACCACCCCACCATTCATAGCATCCAAGTTTTCCAACTTCCAACCACTATACAAGAGCTAGCATTCATTGCAAAGCACACCAAAAGAGATCAAATCCTCTCCCAACTCCACACAAAGCCCTAGTGACTAGAGAGAGTGATTTGTTGTGTTCATTTGAGCTCTTGCGCTTGGATCGCTTCTTTTTCTTTGGCATTCTTTCTTGTGATCAAACACTCACTTGTAATTGAGGCAAGAGACACCAATTGTGTGGTGGTCCTTGCGGGAAGTTTGATTCCCAAGTGATTTGAGAAAGAGAAGCTCACTCGGTCCGAGGGACCGTTTGAGAGAGGGAAGGGTTGAAAGAGACCCGGCCTTTGTGGCCTCCTCAACGGGGAGTAGGTTTGAGAGAACCGAACCTCGGTAAAACAAATCCGTGTGTCTCACTTCATTATTCGCTTGCGATTTGTTTTGCGCCCTCTCTCGCGGACTCTATTATATTTCTAACGCTAACCCGGCTTGTAGTTGTGATTATTTTTGAGATTTTCAGTTTCGCCCTATTCACCCCCCCTCTAGGCGACTTTCAATTGGTATCAGAGCCCGGTGCTTCATTAGAGCCTAACCGCTCGAAGTGATGTTGGGAGATCACACCAAGAGGGAGATGGAGACCGGCGACAAGCCCACTACAAGCCAAGCGAGCACTTCATCGGAAGAGTCCCGCAACAAGAGAAGGGAGAAGAAGAAGAGCTCCTCCAAACGGAAGGAGAAAAGGTCTTCCTCTTCTCACCACAAAGAGAAGAAGGAAAAATCTTCTTCTCACAAGTCGCATCGAAAGGCGACAAGAGGATGAGGAAGGTGGTCTACTACGAGACCGACACTTCATCAACATCCACCTCCGACTCCGATGCACCGTCCGTAACTTCTAAGCGCCAAGAGCGCAAGAAGTTTAGTAAGATCCCATTACACTATCCCCGTACATCTAGACATACTCCATTACTTTCCGTTCCATTAGGCAAACCACCAACTTTTGACGGCGAAGATTATGCTAGGTGGAGTGATTTAATGAAATTTCATCTAACCTCACTCCACAAAAGTATATGGAATGTTGTTGAGTTTGGAGCACAGGTACCATCAATAGGGGATGTTGGGGCCATGCTTCGTTGCGCCGAAGGTCTTACACGAAGAAGTAGCTTCGGCTGAAGTTGTCCCCAGGAGATGGCCGAAGGTTCCTTTTCATGGAGCTTCGGCATTACAAACCGACATAGAGATAGAATGACCTTTTTATCCATAGAGGTCTGAGTCAATGTTGTAAACTTTTGTAAGGGGCATAATTGTAATTCGTCACAGGCTGTGTCCTGTGTCTATAAATAGATGAACAGTACCCCCGTACTGTTCACGCGAACCTGTCATTTGCTTTCGCATCACACTTGTATTTTTGCCTTCCTCAGGACCGAAGGTACATTTACAAATTGAAGTCATTTATATTCATCCATGATAATAAAAATAGATATGATTTTGTGACAATATTTAGATGTTTATTTCATATCTCATGATTTGTATGAATACTTCGTTGCTTAATGTTATACTCACGAAGGTACGTCTTTCGTAGCCTTCGTCCGAAATTCATTATATCCTGAAGGGGTATAATGTTTTGGAGGACGAAGGACTTTAACACTTAACATTTTCTATGTTGCCTTGTTCTTAACTCTTAGCATTTGAGAACAAGCCCCCAACATTGGCGCCCACCTCCGGTGAACTCACTTCCACTTTTCTGAGCTGATGGCTTCGTTCAACAATCAAGCTGAAGCTGCTTCGGCTTCGAAGATGGTGCTCCCGATAACAGGCGGTTCTTGCTCAGAGCCGGCTAACAAGAAGCAGAAGAAGGAGGCTCAGAGAAGGGTGCAGCATGTTGGAGTGCAGGGACCCTTCATCAAGTCAAAATGGTCCCACATTCCAATTACTTTCTCTCAGGAAGACCTTCAGCTTAAGGATTATCCTCACAATGATGCCATGGTTATCTCTTGTGTGATCAAAGGATTTCTGGTCCACAATGTCTTAGTTGATACAGGCAGTGCAGCTGATATTATATTTGCTAAGGCCTTCAGACAAATGCAAGAGCCCGAAGACAAGATCCATGATGCTACGCACCCTCTTTGTGGCTTCGGAGGGCGACAGATTGTAGCACTTGGGAAGGTTACCATGCCGGTAACCTTCGGATTTGTTAACAACACAAGAACTGAGCAAATTGTGTTTGATATTGTTGACATGGAGTATCCTTACAATGCTATCATTGGCCGTGGTACTCTTAATGCCTTCGAAGCAATTCTTCACCCAGCTTATCTCTGCATGAAGATACCTTCGGACCAAGGGCCTATTGCTATTCATGGAAGCCAGGAAGCTGCTAGAAGGGCCGAAGGAAGCTGGACTGACTCCAAAGCAATCCATAACATAGATGGAGCTGAAGCTTGTGAACAGTACAAATTCAGAAGGGAGAAAGCAGCTTCAGCAGATCAGCCGAAGCCCATGCTATTGTGTGAGGACATAGCAGAGCAGAAGGTGCTGTTGGGCTCGCAATTATCTGAAGACCAGGAGAAAACCTTGATAAGGTTTTTATTCAACAACAAAGATGTTTTTGCATGGTCAGTTAATGATCTCTGTGGAGTAAATCGGGATGTTATTGAACATTCGCTCAATGTTGACCCATCCTTCAGACCCCGAAAGCAGAGGCTTCGGAAGATGTCGGATGACAAGGCCGAAGGGGCTCGCAATGAAGTAAAAAGACTCCTCAGTGCAGGAGTTATCAGAGAAGTAAAGTATCCAGAGTGGCTAGCTAACACTATTATGGTGAAGAAGGCCAATGGCAAGTGGAGAATGTGTATCGATTTCACAGATCTCAACAAGGCTTGTCCGAAGGATGAATTCCCGCTGCCAAGGATAGACTCTTTAGTCGATGCAGCAGCTTCTTCAGAGCTCATGAGTCTCCTGGACTGCTACTCAGGCTATCATCAAATCTGGATGAAGAAGGAAGATGAGCCGAAGACTAGCTTCATAACCCCAAGTGGCACATATTGCTATCTTCGGATGCCTGAGGGGCTCAAAAATGCTGGAGGAAGTTTCAGCAGAATGACTGCGAAGGTCCTCCAGTCTCAGATAGGCAGAAATGTGTTGACTTATGTTGATGACATCATTGTAAAAAGCACGAAGCAGGAAAATCATATTGCTGATTTGCAGGAGACCTTCGCCAGTTTCAGGCAAGCTGGTTTGAAGCTGAATCCAGAAAAATGTGTCTTCGGAGTAAAGAAGGGGAAATTTCTTGGATGCTTGGTTTCAACAAAGGGAATTGAAGCTAATCCAAATAAAATCGAAGCTATACTTCGAATGGAGCCACCAACCACAAGAAAGGGGGCCCAAAGATTGACAGGAAGGCTGGCATCTCTCAACAGATTCATATCCAGATCAGCAGAAAGAAATTTACCCTTCTTCGAGGTGCTGAAGTCAGCTGAAGTCTTTCAATGGGGACCAAGTCAACAAAAAGCCTTCGAAGAGCTGAAGCAATACTTGATAGATCTAACAACATTAACTCCACCAACGCCAGGGGCTCCTCTGTTGTTATATGTGGCAGCTTCGCACTCAGCAGTAAGTGCGGCACTTGTCCAGGAGAAGTTTGATGGCCAAGTCAAGAAGCAGGTCCCAGTATATTTTGTATCTGAAGTCCTTAGTATATCAAAGAAAAATTATACAGAGCTGGAGAAGGTATTATATGCCGTTTTAATGGCATCCAGGAAGCTTCGGCATTATTTTCAGGCATACAATATTATTGTTCCTTCTTCGCAGCCGTTGAAGGATATCATGAGAAATAGAGAAGCTACTGGGCGAATTGGAAAATGGGCTGCAGAGCTCAATGAATTTTACATTGATTATGTGCATAGATCCTCGATCCAGTCTCAAGCATTGGCAGATTTCATTACCGACTGGACGCCAGGGGCTCAGGATGAAGAAGCAAATAAAGATGCCGAAGTGTGGACAGTGTTTTGTGATGGCTCTTGGGGAACCTTCGGAGCAGGTGCAGCCGCTGTGTTGATCTCACCATCCAAGGTTAAAACTTGTTATGCAGCAAGACTTGATTTCAGCTGTACAAACAATATTACTGAGTACGAAGCCCTGCTCTTGGGCCTTCGGAAATTAAAGGCAATGGGAATCAGAAGGGCGATTCTTAAAACTGATTCCCAGGTTGTTTCGGGTCATATTGACAAAAGTTGCAAGGCTAAAGATCCGAAGCTTGAAAAATATCTAGACACGGTCCGAAGGATCGAAGCCTCCTTCGAAGGATTTTCTGTCAAGAATATCCCTCGAGGACAAAATGAGCATGCTGATTTGCTAGCCAAGTCTGCAGCACAGGGGCTGCCGTTACCTTCGGATGTGTTCTTCGAAACAATAAAGGCACCTTCAGTGGACCTCCTGGAAAGAGCAGTCCTCAACATATCTCCTGTTTACAGCGAAGATTGGAGAACTGAAATCATCTCTTACCTTCAGGGTAAGTTCCTTTCAGATGACGAAGCTTATAATAAAAGGATAGAGGCAAGAGCTCGTCCATATGTCATGATAGAAGGGGAGTTATACAAACATGGAGTTTGTGCTCCGCTGCTCAAGTGCTTATCTAGAACCGAAGGTATAGAGTTGATGAAAGAAATACATGCAGGCCTGTGTGGGTCCCACATTGGATCTAGGCCATTACTTGGAAAAGTCTTCCGCCAAGGGTTTTATTGGCCGAAGGCAGCTTCGGATGCAGCGGAGTTAGTTCAAAAGTGCGAAGGTTGTCAGAAATGTGCAAGAGATCAAAAGCAACCTTCGTCTTTGACACAGCTGATACAACCCATCTGGCCATTGCAAAGGTGGGGCCTCGACTTGTTAGATCCATTACCACCGGCTCAAGGGAATCTAAAATATGTTATAGTAGCTGTGGAGTATTTTTCTAAATGGATTGAGGCGAAGCCATTAGCCACAATAACTTCGGCCACTGTCCAAAAGTTTTTCTGGCAGAATATTGTCTATCGCTTCGGAGTACCGAAGGCCATCACTGTAGATAATGGAACACAATTCGACTCCGAAGCTTTCAGAAATTTCTGTGATCAAATTGGTACGAAGATCCATTTTGCAACAGTCAGGCATCTTGAGTCAAATGGGCTCGTTGAAAGGGCCAACGGCATTATAATGACAGGAATAATGAAGTTAATCTTCAATCAACCCAGGGGAAAGTGGCCAGATCAGTTAACCAAAGTGGTGTGGAGCCACAATACAACAACATCAAGGTCTACAGGCTTTACTCCATTCAAATTATTATTCGGCGACGAAGCAGTAACTCCGGAAGAAGCAAAAGCTGGATCAATAAGAGTAGTAGCTTCGGCAGAATCAGGTCCCGAAGATGCTTGCCTTGTGGAGAAAGATGCCTTAGAGGGGATCAGGCTTCAGGCCATGGAGAATATCAATAAATACCAAGCTGAAACAGTTAAGTGGCGAGATAGAAAGGTCCGGTTAAAAAATATTGAGCCGGGACACTTGGTGCTTCGGAGAGTAGCCAACCCAGACACAGTGGGCAAGCTACAGTTGAAATGGGAAGGACCTTTCTTAGTAGTATCTTCGTCAAGGCCTGGTTCGTACAGATTGAAGGACATGGATGGCAACGAAATTCCAAGATCTTGGAATGCGGATGAGCTTCGGCGATATTATGTATAACTTGATGTAACTTTTTATGTTTTTTCTTTTCTTTTTCATGGCACCCTTTTCCTTTCTAAAGGGGGAGAAAGGTTTTTAATGGGGCCATCATGTGTAATTTCCTTTTTAGTCTTATAAGAGCAAAATCCCCAAAAAAATGTAAATGTAAAAACTGAGAACGCACCATCGAGTGCCGAAACTGAAAAAGCGAAGAAGCTCCAAAGACGTCCCTAAGGGGATGCAGAGCTCACAGCGAAAAGTCAACGCTGATTCCACCGAAAGTAAAAGGCAAAGAAGCTCCAAAGACGTCCCTAAGGGGATGCAGAGCTTACAGCGAAAAGTCAACGCTGATACCGCCTAAGTAAAAGGCGAAGAAGCTCCAAAGTCGTTCCTAAGGGAATGCAGAGCTGATGTGTGGTTGTTTCTAAGGAAATAATGGCTGAGTGTGGCTTCGGATATATGTTTCGGACATTCATTCGCACATTACATTACATCATAGCATTTGCATTCATAAGCATTCATTCATAGCATTTGCGTTCCTAAGTGGTTGTTTCGGCAAAAAGAAGAAGCGGTCTTTTATGCTTCGTTGTGTACAAAAAAGAAAAAAGCTTCGGCAAAAAGAAGAAGCGGTCTTTTATGCTTCGTTGTGTACGAAAAGAAGGGAAGGTGTTTTTTTCGCCTTCAGCTCAAAATACTAATTTCGTCCACATCAAAGCGCCTCAATAGAAGGGTAAGAATATATTACAAGGTATGTACAAAGTTCATTGAGAACAGTTTAATTGTATTTACAAAAGATGTTACAAAAGTCTCCTGAGTTTTTTCTATAGTATACTCCTACTCATCTTCACTGAGCTTCAGCTTCGGCGACATATTTTAAGCATCATCTTCAGCTTCGTCATCCTACATGAATCAAGGTATCGCGAGTAAGAATCAAGTGTGAAGGAGAAGGTAAGTACAAAATATGATTTCTTACTGGTTCAAGATGACTTCGAGCTTCGTCTCCAGCCGTCTCTCGCCCGCCTTTTGTCCATATCATTTTTATAAATCTATTTGAGATGCTTCGGGCGAGGTCAGGAATATCGTCTAGAATTGATGGAGACAGGGTGAAGTTGGGCCTGTTGACGATTTTTCCATGTTCGCAGCCGGCCTTCAGGAACGCTGCAGCGGTACCCCGAGAAGCTACCCAGGCACAGAAGTCGCCGTGCCCGGCTATAACTTCGTCAAGCTCTTCAATTTCAGCTTCAATATGATCGAAGGCTTTTGGTAAATTTTTAGCTGAAGGGGTAAACTTCCCACTGCTGGCTCCAACTGAGTGAAAGATCTTCTTTAATTGTTGGATACAATTGTTGCTAAATTTCAAGCATTTGTCTTGAAGGCTTGTTAATGATTTCTTCAAGTCTGAGTTGGTTTGGACTTCGGCTTCAAGTTTCGAATCAAGCTCTAGCTTCTCTTGTTCAAATTGTTTTGATTGGTAGAGAAGCTTCGAATTCAATTCTGCTACTTTAGCTTCAGTCTCTGCCAGCAAGCCTTCGGTTGATTGAAGTTCGAAGTCTTTCTTTTCAATAATAGCTGATTGTTCTTTTATCTTGCTCTCTAAATTTTCAATTATAGCTTCGTGTTTTTTATCCTCCAAATCTTGCTGCATCTTCAAAGCTTTGCTTAGTAGCATGCTCTGCAAATAAACAACCTTCGTTAGGGATATTTCCATTATTAAAAAGCAATAGAAGTCAGAGAGAAAGATGTTTACCTTGAAATTCGAATAAAATAAGCTGCCGACGATATGTTGTCGTCGGTAGCGGCTGATATCTGTTTCTAGCTTCGGAAAACCGATACTCTTTGATAGAGTACCGATGACCTTAGCTCCAGTTTGGTCTCGGATGCAGCCTAATTTTTCATCGTCGATGCCTCCAAATAGAAGAGCTCCTGGCTTGTATCCGCAAGATTTGGCATAGTCTTTAAGCTCTTCTATTTCGGCCTTCGACAGTTTTTGCCCAACTAAATTTTGAAATATGTAGGCTTCGTCTTCCGAAGTATCTTCGGCTATTTCTTTTCCCTTTCCAGGCACTGTGGCCGTGGTTTCTTCAGCAGCAGTGGCAGCTTCTTCTGCGGCCATGTCTAGTAAAATTTTGTCGATGTCTTCAATGGTAGTTTCTAAGTTCAAATCTTCGGCTGAAGCGGCTTCGGTAGCCGCGACCTTCGAAGGTGCGACTTCGACATTCGTTGTGCCCTCAATAGCTGACGTTTTTTGAATTGACGCCCTCGGCGGCGTCTTGTCGATAACTTCGGTCACTGCAATAATCCTTTGCCTCTTTGTTTTGGTTATCTTCGTTTTTTCTGGCTCCTCCACCTTTCGAAAAAGCTTCGTCAGTTGGGGCCCTAATGGACTTAGCTTCGCGGGCAGAGGTTCAGTCATTACCTTTAAGATTTCCTCCACGTCGTCGGTAGAAGGTGGTGCAGGAGTCCCCTCTTCATCGGATAATTTTCGCTTTGGAGTTGATATTTTTCTCTTCTTGGGAATTTTCTTCTCTTTTGGTGGTTTTTCTTCATCCTTGTTCAAAGTTTCGGCCACTCTTTTCCTTTTTTGGCCCTCAGCACCTTTGTTCAACCGTTCATAATCAGGGTACTCGAAGCCCAGGGCATCAAACACTCGATTCAGCCTTCGCTTCGGACGGGAGCCGAAGGCCGCCGTCATCAGTTGATCTTCTTTTTTGGAATAATTCCCAAGAATTTCATTGCACATTACCTCAACTGTGTCCAGCCACTCTTTGCAAGGTTTTTTTAAAGTATTTCTTGAATTTGAAATGGTAAGGAAGCCGGACAAGTTCTCCCTCTTTCTTCTCCTTTTCCAGCTTCGGCATTTCCCATTCTTTTAGAGTAGGGAAAACCCTGAACGCCAAGAATTCTTGAACCAGATCCCTGGTACCAATATGATCTGAAATAATTTCAAATTCACCCAGTGCAGCCCAGGTGGGACCTTCTAATGTCATGTGGCATCGCGGCCTTGTCTCTCCGAAGACTAAATCAAGTGGGCTTTGTACCAACTTCTCTTCATCTTCGTCAACCTTCACATAAAACCACTCAGATTTCCAGCCTGCTGGCCATTTGCTTCGGTAGCTGATAACAGGACACTTTGTTGTCTTCCGGTAGGCAAAATTGTAGCAGCCGAAGTTATCATGTAATCCATCTTTTCTGGCCTTCGTTTGATAATGTAACTCATGAACTCGACAGAAACTGTCGGCAAATGGCTCCACTGCTTGGCTTCGGAGGGCCCAGATATAAACATTAAGCCTAACGATAGCGTTAGGAGTCAATTGATGAAAGTAAATACCAAATTTTTTCAATACATCTGCAATAATTCCATGAAGAGGGAATCTCAGCCCAGCCTTTAAAAAGCTCTTGAAAATGACAATCTCGTTCTTCTCTGGCTTCGGGGTAGTTTCTTCTCCCCCGAAGCGAAGTAGCTTCTTCTGATTTTCACTGAAATAACCTGCCTTCACCATCTTGGAAAGATCAGCCTTTGAAACAGTCGACTTTCCGAAGTCTAGGTGGCTGGGCTTGCTGGGCATGGCAATGCGATAGTCATCTTCGGGATCAGTTTCTTCAATGTTCTCTCCCTCTCCTTCGGCAGTTGTCGGGTCTGCTTCAGCAGCGGGCATTTCTTCCGCAGTCACCAGTCCGGAACGCTGCATTGCTTCGGAGATGGGCACAGTCCCCGAACCTTCAGCTTCGTCTCCTTCACGTACAACTCTGGCAGTAGATCGCACTCTGGCCATTTAATTCTGAGTTTGGGGAAGTTAGATACTTTTTTCTTTTTCCTTTTCTCCCGAAGCTTTTCTTTCTGACGAAGCAGACTTCGAGATGGACCTTCGTTCGATTCTGAGAATCAAGCTTCGGCTATAGTTAAAAATTTTGGCAGCAAAACAGTGCAAATAGCAATGAATGCTGTGGTAACTTCACACCTACTCGTCTGTTTATATAGTGCTGCAGGTAAGAAGGCGAAGCGCCAGGATTTTTTACACCAGGCGGGCAGTCACTTGTACTCGCTGCGCAGTGGACCGCAAAGATCAAACAGTAACTCTGCAAGGTGGGTCCGGCACGAGCTCGGAAATTGAATCGTTTCTCGGCAACGAGCTCAGGGAAGGTGTTTTTTTGGACCTTCGGCTTCCCGAAGCTTAAGAGGCTTTTTTCACGGATCAAGCTCGTTACGAAAAACGATCTAGCGCCGCGAAAGGGGCTACTGTTGGGGCCATGCTTCGTTGCGCCGAAGGTCTTACACGAAGAAGCAGCTTCGGCTGAAGTTGTCCCCAGGAGATGGTCGAAGGTTCCTTTTCATGGAGCTTCGGCATTACAAACCGACATAGAGATAGAATGACCTTTTTATCCATAGAGGTCTGAGTCAATGTTGTAAACTTTTGTAAGGGGCATAATTGTAATTCGTCACAGGCTGTGTCCTGTGTCTATAAATAGATGAACAGTACCCCCGTACTGTTCACGCGAACCTGTCATTTGCTTTCGCATCACACTTGTATTTTTGCCTTCCTCAGGACCGAAGGTACATTTACAATTTGAAGTCATTTATATTCATCCATGATAATAAAAATAGATATGATTTTGTGACAATATTTAGATGTTTATTTCATATCTCATGATTTGTATGAATACTTCGTTGCTTAATGTTATACTCACGAAGGTACGTCTTTCGTAGCCTTCGTCCGAAATTCATTATATCCTGAAGGGGTATAATGTTTTAGAGGACGAAGGACTTTAACACTTAACATTTTCTATGTTGCCTTGTTCTTAACTCTTAGCATTTGAGAACAAGCCCCCAACAGGGGATGAGGATTATGACACGGACGAAGTGGCCCAAATCGAGCACTTCAACTCCCAAGCCACAACCATTCTCCTCGCTTCTCTAAGCAAGGAGGAATACAACAAAGTACAAGGGTTGAAGAATGCAAAGGAGATTTGGGACCTACTCAAGACGGCGCACGAGGGTGATGAGCTCACCAAGATCACCAAGCAGGAAACGATCGAGGGGGAGCTCGGTCGCTTTCGTCTTCGCCAAGGGGAGGAGCCACAAGATATGTACAACCGGCTCAAAACCTTGGTGAACCAAGTGCGCAACCTCGGGAGCAAAAAGTGGGACGACCACGAGGTGGTTAAGGTTATATTAAGAGCTCTTATTTTCCTTAACCCCACTCAAGTTCAATTAATTCGTGGTAATCCTAGATATCCACTAATGACCCCCGAGGAAGTTATCGGGAATTTTGTGAGCTTTGAATGCATGATTAAGGGCTCAAAGAAGATCAACGAGCTTGATGAACCTTCCACATCCGAGGCGCAACCGGTGGCCTTCAAGGCAACGGAGGAGAAGAAGGAGGAGTCTACACCAAGTAGACAACCAATTGACGCCTCCAAGCTCGACAATGAGGAGATGGCCTTAATCATCAAAAGCTTTCGGCAAATCCTCAAGCAACGGAAGGGGAAGGACTATAAATCCCGTTCCAAGAAGGTTTGCTACAAGTGTGGTAAGCCCGGTCATTTTATTGCAAAATGTCCTATGTCTAGTGACAGTGACAGGGGCGACGACAAGAAGGGAAAGAGGAGAGAAAAGAAGAAGTACTACAAGAAGAAGGGCGGCGATGCCCATGTTTGCCGGGAATGGGACTCCGACGAGAGCTCCACCGAGTCCTCCGACGACGAGGACGCCGCCAACATCGCCGTCACCAAGGGACTCCTCTTCCCCAACGTCGGCCACAAGTGCCTCATGGCAAAAGACGGCAAAAGGAAGAAGGTTAAATCTAACTCCTCCACTAAATATGAATCTTCTAGTGATGATAATGCTAGTGGTGAGGAAGATAATTTGCGTATCCTTTTTGCCAACCTTAACATGGAACAAAAAGAAAAATTAAATGAGCTAATTAGTGCCATCCATGAAAAGGATGATCTCTTGGACTCTCAAGAGGACTTCCTAATCAAGGAAAACAAGAAACATGTTAAGGTGAAAAATGCTTATGCTCTAGAGATAGAAAAATGTAACAAATTATCTAGTGAGCTAAGCACTTGCCATGACACTATTGCCAACCTTAGAAATGAAAATGCTAATTTAATTGCTAAGGTTGATTCTCATGTTTGTATTGATTCAATTCCCAATCTTAGAAATAATGATGATGATTTGCTTGCTAAGATTAAGGAATTGAATGAGTCTCTTGCTAGCCTTAAGATTGAGAATGAAAAATTGCTTGCTAAGGCTAAGGATTTTGATGTTTGCAAAGCTACTATTTCCGACCTTAGAACTAAAAATGATTTGTTACATGCTAAGGTTGTAGAACTAAAATCTTGCAAACCCTCTACATCTAATGTTGAGCATGTTTCTATTTGTACTAGGTGTAGAGATATTAATGTTGATGCTATCCATGATCACCTAGCCTTAATTAAAAAACAAAATGATCACATAGCACAACTTAATGCTAAGATTAGTGAGCATGACTTGGAAAATGAAAAATTTAAATTTGCTAGAAGCATGCTCTATAATGGGAGACGCCCGGGCATCAAGGATGGCATTGGCTTCCAAAGGGTAGACAATGTCAAACTTAATGCCCCTCCAAAGAATTTATCTAACTTTGTTAAGGGCAAGACTCCCATGCCTCAGGATAACGAGGGTTACATTTTGTACCCTGCCGGATATCCTGAGAGCAAAATTAGGAGAACTCATTCTAGGAAGTCTCACTCTGGCCCTAACCATGCTTTTATGTATAAGGGTGAGACATCTAGCTCTAGGCAACCAACCCATGCCAAGTTGCCTAGAAAGAAAGCTCCTAATGCATCAAATGATCATGCTATTTCATTCAAAACTTTTGATGCATCATATGTTTTAACTAACAAATCCGGCAAGGTAGTTGCCAAAATTGTTGGGGGCAAACACAAGGGCTCCAAGACTTGTGTTTGGGTACCCAAAGTTCTTGTTTCTAATGCTAAAGGACCCAAAACCGTTTGGGTACCTAAAGTCAAGAACTAAAATTGTTTTGTAGGTTTATGCATCCGGAGGCTCAAGTTGGATACTCGACAGCGGGTGCACAAACCACATGACAGGGGAGAAAAAGATGTTCTCCTCATATGAGAAAAACCAAGATCCCCAACGAGCTATCACATTCGGGGATGGAAATCAAGGTTTGGTCAAAGGATTGGGTAAAATTGCTATATCACCTGACCATACTATTTCCAATGTTTTTCTTGTAGATTCTTTAGATTACAATTTGCTTTCCGTATCTCAATTATGTCAAATGGGCTACAACTGTCTATTTACTGATGTAGGTGTCACTGTCTTTAGAAGAAGTGATGATTCAATAGCATTTAAGGGAGTGTTAGAGGGTCAGCTATACTTGGTAGATTTTGATAGAGCTGAACTCGACACTTGCTTGGTTGCTAAGACTAACTTGGGTTGGCTCTGGCACCGCCGACTAGCCCATGTTGGAATGAAGAATCTTCACAAGCTTCTAAAGGGAGAACACATTTTAGGACTAACCAATGTTCATTTTGAGAAAGACAGAATTTGTAGCGCATGCCAAGCCGGGAAGCAAGTTGGCACTCATCATCCACATAAGAACATCATGACTAGTGACAGGCCACTGGAGCTCCTACACATGGACCTATTCGGCCCGATCGCTTACATAAGCATCGGCGGGAGTAAGTACTGTCTAGTTATTGTGGATGATTATTCTCGCTTCACTTGGGTATTCTTTTTGCAGGACAAATCGCATACCCAAGAGACCTTAAAGGGATTCTTGAGACGGGCTCAAAATGAGTTCGGCTTAAGGATCAAGAAAATTAGAAGCGACAACGGGACGGAGTTCAAAAATTCACAAATAGAAGGCTTCCTTGAGGAGGAAGGCATCAAGCATGAGTTCTCTTCTCCCTACACTCCACAACAAAATGGTGTAGTGGAGAGGAAGAATCGAACTCTATTGGACATGGCAAGAACCATGCTTGATGAGTACAAGACACCAGATCGGTTTTGGGCCGAGGCGGTCAACACCGCCTGCTACGCCATCAACCGGTTATATCTTCATCGAATCCTCAAGAAGACATCTTATGAACTCCTAACCGGTAAAAAGCCAAATATTTCATATTTTAGAGTTTTTGGTAGCAAATGCTTTATTCTTGTTAAGAGAGGTAGAAAATCTAAATTTGCTCCTAAAACTGTAGAAGGCTTTTTACTAGGATATGACTCAAACACAAGGGCATATAGAGTCTTTAACAAGTCCTCAGGACTTGTTGAAGTTTCTTGTGATGTTGTGTTTGATGAGACTAACGGCTCTCAAGTAGAGCAAGTTGATCTTGATGAGATAGGTGAAGAACAGGCTCCATGCATAGCACTAAGGAACATGTCCATTGGGGATGTGTGTCCTAAGGAATCCGAAGAGTCTTCAAGTGCACAAGATCAACCATCCTCCTCCATGCAAGCATCTCCACCAACACAAATTGAGGATGAGGCTCAAGAGGTTGAACAAGAAGATCAAGAAGATGAGCCACCTCAAAATGACGGCAACGATCAAGGGGGAGATGCAAATGATGAAGACAAGGAGGATGAACAACCAAGGCCGCCACACCCAAGAGTCCACCAAGCAATACAACGAGATCACCCCGTCGACACCATCCTCGGCGACATTCATAAGGGAGTAACTACTCGATCTCGTGTTGCACATTTTTGTGAACATTACTCTTTTGTTTCCTCTATTGAGCCACACAGGGTAGAGGAAGCACTTCAAGATTCGGATTGGGTGATGGCGATGCAAGAGGAGCTCAACAATTTCACAAGGAATGAGGTATGGCATTTAGTTCCACGTCCTAATCAAAATGTTGTAGGAACCAAGTGGGTCTTCCGCAACAAGCAAGACGAGCATGGTGTGGTGACAAGGAATAAAGCTCGACTCGTGGCCAAGGGGTATTCACAAGTCGAAGGTTTGGATTTTGGTGAAACCTATGCACCCGTAGCTAGGCTTGAGTCAATTCTCATATTATTGGCCTATGCTACTTACCATGGCTTCAAGCTTTATCAAATGGACGTGAAGAGTGCCTTCCTCAATGGACCAATCAAGGAGGAGGTCTATATTGAGCAACCTCCCGGCTTTGAAGACAGTGAGTACCCTAACCATGTTTATAGGCTCGCTAAGGCGCTTTATGGGCTCAAGCAAGCCCCAAGAGCATGGTATGAATGCCTTAGAGATTTCCTTATTGCAAATGGCTTCAAAGTCGGCAAAGCCGATCCTACTTTATTCACCAAAACACTTGATAATGATTTGTTTGTATGCCAAATTTATGTTGATGATATTATATTTGGGTCTACTAACAAATCTACATGTGAAGAATTTAGTAGGATCATGACACAGAAATTCGAGATGTCTATGATGGGGGAGTTGAAGTATTTTCTAGGATTTCAAGTCAAACAACTCCAAGAGGGCACATTCATTTGCCAAACAAAGTATACTCAAGACATTCTAAGCAAGTTTGGAATGAAGGATGCCAAGCCCATCAAGACTCCCATGGGAACAAATGGGCATCTCGACCTCGACACGGGAGGTAAGTCCGTGGATCAAAAGGTATACCGGTCGATGATTGGTTCATTGCTTTATTTATGTGCATCTCGACCGGACATTATGCTTTCCGTTTGCATGTGTGCAAGATTCCAAGCCGACCCTAAGGAATCACACCTTACGGCCGTAAAACGAATCTTGAGATATTTGGCTTATACACCTAAGTTTGGACTTTGGTACCCTCGGGGATCCACTTTTGATTTGATTGGTTATTCGGATGCCGATTGGGCGGGGTGTAAGATTAATAGGAAGAGCACATCGGGGACTTGCCAGTTCTTGGGAAGATCCTTGGTGTCATGGGCTTCAAAGAAGCAAAATTCGGTCGCTCTTTCTACCACCGAAGCCGAGTATATTGCCGCAGGCCACTGTTGCGCGCAATTGCTTTGGATGAGGCAAACCCTGCGGGACTACGGTTACAAATTAACCAAAGTTCCTCTTCTATGTGATAATGAGAGTGCAATCCGCATGGCGGATAATCCCGTTGAGCATAGCCGCACTAAACACATAGCCATTCGGTATCACTTTCTTCGGGATCACCAACAAAAGGGGGATATCGAGATTTCATACATTAACACTAAAGATCAATTAGCCGATATCTTTACCAAGCCGCTTGATGAACAATCTTTTACCAGACTTAGGCATGAGCTTAATATTCTAGATTCTAGGAATTTCTTTTGCTAAACTTGCACACATAGCTCACATGTATATCTTTGATCATATCTCTTTTATATATGCTATGACTAATGTGTTTTCAAGTGTATTCCAAACCAAGTCATAGGTATATTGAAAGGGAATTGGAGTCTTCGGCAAAGACAAGGCTTCCACTCCACTCTACTACTCATCCTTCGCCGTCACTCCGAGCATCTCTCCAACTTTGGTATACTCTTCACTCGTTTATTTTATGACCAAAGAAGGAGAAAGTATTTCGATGGGCTCTAATATTTCCGTTTTTGGCGATTCATGCCAAAGGGGGAGAAAATATGAGCCCAAAGCAAAAGGACCGCACCACCACCCTAATTTTAAACTTGATGATTTCCAATTGGTAAATTTCAAAATTGGTATCTCTTTGTGTTCTAAAGGGGGAGTAAGTAGTATTTTCAAATTTGATGTCTTAAAACCCTCTTGAACACTAAGAGGAGACTTTATTTGAGGGGGAGTTTTGTTTAGTCAAAGGGAAAGCATTTTGAACAAAGGAAGAAAATTTCAAAACTTGAAAATGTCTTGCAAAATCTTATTCATTTACCTTTGACTATCTTGCAAAAGGACTTTGAAAAGAATTTACAAAAGAGTTTGCAAAAACAAAACTTTTGGTGCAAATGTGGTCCAATATGTCAAAAATAAAGAAAACAATCCATGCGCATCATGTAAGCATTTATATTGGCTCAATTCCAAGCAACCTTTGCACTTACATTATGCAAACTAGTTCAATTATGCACTTCTAGATTTGCTTTGGTTTGTGTTGGCATCAATCACCAAAAAGGGGGAGATTGAAAGGGAATTAGGCTTACACCTAGTCCCTAAATAATTTTGGTGGTTGAATTGCCCAACACAAATATTGGACTAACTAGTTTGCTCTAGTGTATAAGTTATACAGGTGCAAAAGGTTCACACTCAGCCAATAAAAAGATCACGTTTTGGATTCAACAAAGGAGCAAAGAGGCAACCGAAGGCACCTCTGGTCTGGAGGCACCAGACTGTCCGGTGCACCAGAGGACTCCAACTCGAACTCGCTACCTTCGGGAATTCCTCAGGCCGCTCCGCTATAATTCACCGGACTGTCCGGTGTACACCGGACAGTGTCCGGTGCTCCAAGGAAGCGCGGCCTTCGCAACTCGCCAGCCTCGGGTTCGCGCAGCAGCCGCTCCGCTATAATTCACCGGACATGTCCGGTGTGCACCGGACTGTCCGGTGTACCAGCGGAGCAACGACTATTTCGGCGCCAACGGCTACCTGCGCTGCATTTAATGCGCGCGCAGCGCGCGCAGAGGTCAGGCGCGCCCATACCGGCGCACCGGACAATGAATAGCGGTTGTCCGGTGTGCACCGGACATCTAGGCAGGCCCAGAAGTCAGAAGCTCCAACGGTCAGAATCCAACGGCATTGGTGACGTGGCGGGGGCACCGGACATGTCCGGTGTGCACCGGACTGTCCGGTGTGCCATCGACAGACAGCCTCCACCAACGGTCATGTTTGGTGGTTGAGGCTATAAATACCCCAACCACCCCACCATTCATAGCATCCAAGTTTTCCAACTTCCAATCACTATACAAGAGCTAGCATTCATTGCAAAGCACACCAAAAGAGATCAAATCCTCTCCCAACTCCACAC
The DNA here is from genome assembly GCA_029449295.1 of Zea luxurians. Classification (NCBI taxonomy): domain Eukaryota; kingdom Viridiplantae; phylum Streptophyta; class Magnoliopsida; order Poales; family Poaceae; genus Zea; species Zea luxurians. Next base: position 49,491,689 of record JAOPSE010000014.1, on the reverse strand, counting down.
AAAGCCCTAGTGACTAGAGAGAGTGATTTGTTGTGTTCATTTGAGCTCTTGCGCTTGGATCGCTTCTTTTTCTTTGGCATTCTTTCTTGTGATCAAACACTCACTTGTAATTGAGGCAAGAGACACCAATTGTGTGGTGGTCCTTGCGGGAAGTTTGATTCCCAAGTGATTTGAGAAAGAGAAGCTCACTCGGTCCGAGGGACCGTTTGAGAGAGGGAAGGGTTGAAAGAGACCCGGCCTTTGTGGCCTCCTCAACGGGGAGTAGGTTTGAGAGAACCGAACCTCGGTAAAACAAATCCGTGTGTCTCACTTCATTATTCGCTTGCGATTTGTTTTGCGCCCTCTCTCGCGGACTCTATTATATTTCTAACGCTAACTCGGCTTGTAGTTGTGATTATTTTTTAGATTTTCAGTTTCGCCCTATTCACCCCCCCTCTAGGCGACTTTCAGTTTTGAAAATAAAACTTGATGGTGGATCCGTCATGGCCGTGATGGGTTCAACATCGGAAAAGATGTACCTCTGCCAGGTACCAAACTTTGGGTTATAAATGATTAAGCTGAGACCGGGCGGGTGACTTGCACGAGAAGAGAGTCTCGGTGTAGTGTCTCCGTCTGAGTCGATTAAGGACCGTGTCGATGTAGACCTGCTGACCGAGGACCCTTTAACTGGTCACATGCCTCGTCATGGGTAAGCCTTGCCTCGGGCAGACTAAGGCCAGAATAAGATAACACGGAATGGGCGTGGAGCGGTGGCGAGAGTAGCGTGTACCCTCCGTGGCAAGCTGGACGGTGGTGTATCTGTGCTCTCGGTTCGCGTGAACCTGATCTGGTCTTAAGAACCTCGGTGGCGGGTTGACATATGCAAGGGTTAAGTGCTACATATGTCGTGTTATCGGAGATCCTCAGCTGAGTATAATCGATTCGGATCGCCGTACCTCCGCGATTATGGAGACTTGGTCATTGACTTATACGTAGAACTCCAGTGAAGATGAAGGGTTGATAAGAAATTGGCTAGTACAGGTCAAGTGATTGAACTAGGGTAGAAAGAACTCTAGATGCAGGTAATTTTACCTAACCTGACAATTAAAATTGGATTTTAAGGATCCACTCCTAGTAAGCTTTTCTACAAAACAGAGTCGTTGATTCTTGATAAGCCATACCTTGAATCCCTCTAGCCAGCATACCCTTGAGAGTCTTTTCTTTAGTCGGGTAAGTCTTGCTGAGTAATTCCATACTCAGGGTTTTATTCCCTGTTGTTTTTCAGGTCCTAACTTTGTGATGCTGTTGATGGTGTTAAGTGCCGGTGGGCTCGGCCTTCTTATAAGTCTAAGTACTCCTTCTATACTTCTTATTGAGGATGGTCATTTGAGCTAGCATATATTTCAAACTTATACTTTTGTAATCACTCCGATAAAATAATGTAAAATTTTTGTAACTTGTAAAATTTGGTAGTAAGAATTCCGCTGCAAAAAGGTTGGTGTGTGTGATTTGTGTTACTTAATCCCGCGGTTCTAGTTGAAAGTGGTTTATCCGATGTCCTTGGAGCAATAGGACATATCCTATTAAGTTATCTGGTGCACATGCATAGCCGTCTGAGGTCTTTGGGACAAGAACAGGTGCATGTGGGCCCAATAACTTGGAGGTTCTGCCACACGAACCCTAACGGTTGGGTGACATGGCGGCTCACCGGACAGTGAACAGGACCTATCCGGTGACGCACCGGACCCATCGCAGCAGCCTCCCAACGGCTACCTTGGTGGTTGAGGGCTATAAATACCCCCCAACCACCACAACTCCAAGCATCCAAGTTTTCTAAAGTTCACATTCAATACAAGAGCTAGTGCATTCACTCCAAGACACAATTCAAAATAACAAAGCCTCTCCAAGTCCCAAATTCATCTCAAACACTTAGTGACTTGTGAGAGAGAGATTTCGTGTTCTTTTGCGCTCTTGTTGCTTGGATTGCCTTCTTCCTTCCTCATTCCTTTCTCAAGTGATTTGTAATCAAAGCAAGAGACACCTAATTGTGTGGTGGTCCTTAAGGGGTCTAAGTGACCCAGGAGATTAAGGAAAAGGCTCACTCAGTCTAAGTGACCATTTGAGAGAGGGAAAGGGTTGAAATAGACCTGGTCTTTGTGACCTCCTCAATGGGGACTAGGTTCTTTAGAACCAAACCTCGGTAAAACAAATCACCGTGTCCACTCGCCTTATTTCTTGGTTGATTTGTTTTCCCTCTCTTTCGGACTTGAGTTTTAACTCTAACGCTAACCCCGGCTTGTAGTGTGTGTTTTAAGTTATAAATTTCAGGTTTCGCCTATTCACCCCCCTCTAGGCAACTTTCAGGAAGAAACTGTCGATGACAATCAAAGAATGAGACCTTTTTACCATGCTCTAATCGATATGCTTGTGTGTCCCCCATGCATATGGGACAACACAGTCGACCATGGACACACCAGCCAGACCAATACCATATGCAAGCAAATCATGAATTGACCACAAATATACAGCACGTAAGGTAAATTCACGTTTTTGATGACCATCATAAGTCTTTACCCCTACCTACAGCTCTTTGAACTCTTCATTCAACGGTTGCATGAATACATTGATCTTCTTTCCAGGATGTTTAGGCCCTAGAATAATAAGGGCAAGAAATATGAACCCTTCTTTCATGCATTTGTTGGGAGGGGGTTGTAGGGCATGATGAAAACTGGCCAACAAGAGTATGAAGTGGAACTGTTGTCGTAAGGAGTGAAACCATCAGTGGACAAGCCTAGACGAACACTCCTAGCGTCTCTTGCAAATTCTGGGTCAAAACAATCCAAAGCCTTCCAAGCATCGCCATCTGATGGATGCATCATAATGTCTAGGTCTTGGCTCTCACAGTCTCCTACCTTATGCCATAACATTAGCTTCGTAGTTTCTAGGGTTAAAATTAGACGTTTAAGCCTTGGAGTGATGGGCATATATCAAAGTTGTTTAACTGCCACTTTTGTAGCAAAAGTAGCTCCATCCTCTTTTAGTACCTCTGCATATCTTGATTTACCGCATTTCTGACAATGGGTGGTCGCTTCATATTCCTTCCAGAACAACATGCAATTATCTTCGCACACATCAATCTTCTTATACTCCATGCCAAGAACAGACACAATCTTTTTAGACTGTTATAAGTCTTTTGGCATCTTATGGTTCGATGGGATAAGATCAATAATTAGATTGATTATATCGTTATAGAAATTATTTGAGAAGTTATACTTTGCCTTCATTGCCATAAGACGTGTAACCACCTGCAACACGGTCACAGTGATGTCGTCATGCACTTTTTTCTCTGACACGTGAAGAAGCTTATAAAACTCCTACACTTCCTCGGGTGTAGACTGTTCCGAGGCCAATGTTGGATACTCTCTACTAATATCAGCCACCAAGTCATCCATCTAATCCTCCTCATCATCATCAATTATTTCTGACTCTGTGATATTCTGCTCTACTTCTCCATGTGAGCGCCACACAAGATAGTTAGGCATAAACCCATTCTTGCAAAGGTGATGCTCCAGTTCTTCGATCTTTCTCACATACTTAAAATTCCAACACTTGGTACACGGATACTCCACCACACGAGGTCCACCGGAAAATGTGAGATCCATGAATTATTTTGCAACCCTAACCCATTCCTTTGAGTGACCTAGAGTCATGCTATTGAATCCATCATACATCGCCCTTCTTCTATTGTCATCCATTTCCAAAACTAAATAACTCAATGTATAAAAAATGTGTAAATAAACATCATTAAGCATACAAATGTAAATCCAGACTTTGTATAATAATCCTATTAGGAAGGATCACTAGACATAAAAATTATTTAACCAAACGTTGAACCTAACATCGATTAATCTACAATGAACAAGAAATTATGCATCAATTGTAACAACTACCCAAAAATCTTGCATCAAATTTTAACTAACAAACTAATTCTAATAATATGCATCAAAGAAAGAAGAAAAATACCTTCACGGAGACCGTCGAGGTGGTGATGGTCGAGGAGACACGGGCCGGCATGCAGTTAGAGTGGAGAGGAAGACCGGAGACTAGAGTCAAATGGGCCGACAATTAGATGGAAACACGGCTTTAGGTTTCATAAAAAAATGCAACAGTCAATGCAAGGAGGTGGGGTGTTGCTTGCTGCTTGTGTACAGCAATGCTACTGCTATATGTACCATCGTTGACAAGGAGCAAGCAAGCAATAGCAACACATGTATATGCATCAACCTTAAGAGCCAGGCAAGTTTGGAAGTTCCTATTGTAGACTAGTATTAATTCCTAATTTGTTTTCTTAATTTTTTTATCTAGTAGACTGGTACTGAGTAGTGAATAATGTACTGATTATTGATTAGTTAATAGTAGTAGAAGACCTTAATCAGTTGACAAAATTAAGCTCATGCTAAATAGCAGTAGAAGACCTTAATCAACCAACAAAGGAATGAATACGCCAAACAAAGACTATACTATGCACTTTTCTCATCAAATTAAAGTATGGCGAGCGCAATAGATGGCCATACTAGGTGCTAAGAGGCAAGGTCGACGAGGAGTACCAACGGTGGATGGTGGCGACACGACCGTTCCACGGCAGGAGGCGGCAACTGGCGATGGATGGCGCGACTGGCGATGGCGGTGGCGCGACTAGGTTGTCGTTGATGTCACGGCGGGTCAAGCGGCCATGACCGTGGAGGATAGAGGCGGTGCTGGCGGCGGCACAGTGAGCTTGGGCTGCGGGGCGGCGAGCCGAGGACGAGATTGGGCGGGCTAGCGGCAGCACAGTGAGCTTGGGCTGCTGGGTGGCGAGCCGAGGACGAGCTTGGGCGGCCTAGCGGCGGCGCGATGTTCTGGCGGCGGCGCGGTGTTCTAGCGGTGGCATGGTGGGCGAGAAACGAGTGAGAGCTAGTGAGAGAGAGACTCACGGCGGCGTGTGTTAGGGATTTAGGTATTTTGGGTTAAGTTCGACGGTGTCCAGTTGGCCCACGAACTTTATTTAAGAATGTGGGTACCCACGTTCCTAATATGTTAAGTTCGACGGTTTTGGCTGGGGCGCACGAATTTAAACTAAGAACGTCGGTACCCACGTTTTTAACCAAACCCATGAACTTAACTCATGTAAGAACGTCGGTACCCACGTTCTTAGTTTTACCCACGAACATTTATCAGTTTCTTGTAGTGAGAGAGGCAGGATCAAGGGGGAGCCCATGAAGAACAGGATAAGGAGGAAGAAGCATCACGAGTACCTTCAACTCAAGTCCAAACAACAATTCAAAGAAATCATCCAGTGGATCAGATTCTGGGTGATATTAGCAAGGGAGTAACAACTCGCTCACGATTAGCTAATTTTTGTGAGCATTACTCGTTTGTTTCTTCTATTGAGCCTTTTAGGGTAGAAGAAGCCTTGCAAGATCCGGACTGGGTGTTGGCCATGTAGGAAGAGCTCAACAACTTCAAAAGAAATGAAGTGTGGAGCATGGTGCCACGTCCAAAGCAAAATGTTGTGGGAACCAAGTGGGTGTTCTACAACAAGCAAGATGAACATGGTGTGGTAACAAGAAACAAGGCTCGACTTGTGGCAAAAGGTTATGCCCATGTCGCAGGTTTGGATTTTGAGGAGACTTTTGCTCCTGTGGCTAGGCTAGAATCAATTTGGATTTTATTGGCTTATGCTGCTCACCACTCTTTTAAGCTTTTTCAAATGGATGTGAAGAGCGCCTTCCTCAATGGACCAATCAAGGAGAAGGTATACATGGAACAACCCCCTGGCTTTAAGGATGACAGGTATCCCGACCACGTCTATAAGCTCTCTAAGGCGCTCTATGGACTTAAGCAAGCCCCAAGAGCATGGTATGAATGCCTTAGAGATTTATTTATTACTAATGCTTTCAAGGTTGGGAAAGCTGATCCTACTCTCTTTACTAAGACTTGCAATGGTGATCTTTTTGTATACCAAATATATGTCGATTACATTATATTTGGTTCTACTAATCAAAAGTCTTGTGAGGAGTTTAGCAGGGTGATGATGCAAAAGTTCGAGATGTCAATGATGGGCGAGTTGAACTACTTCCTTGAATTTCAAGTGAAGCAACTCAAGGAATGAACCTTCATCTCCAAATGAAGTACACTCAATACTTGCTCAAGAGGTTTGGGATGAAGGATGCAAAGCCCGCAAAGACACCCATGGGAACTGACGGACATCTGGACCTCAACAAAGGAGGTAAGTCCATTGATCAAAAGGGATACCGGTCTATGATAGGACCTTTACTTTATCTTTGCGCTAGTAGACCGGATATTATGCTAACTGTATGCATGTGTGCTAGATTTCAATCTTACCTCAAGGAGTGTCACCTTGTGGTTGTTAAGCGAATTCTTAGATACTTAGTTTCTACGCCTTGCTTTGGGAACTGGTATCCAAAGGGTTCTACTTTTGACTTAATCGGATACTCAGATTCCGAATATGCCGGGTGCAAGGTTGATAGGAAGAGCACATCAGGGACTTGCCAGTTCCTGGGAAGGTCCCTGGTGTCTTGGAGCTCTAAGAAACAAACTTCTGTTGCCTTATCCACCGCGGAGGTCGAGTACGTTGCCACAGGACAATGTTGTGTGCAACTACTTTGGATGAGGCAAACCCTCCGGGACGTTGGCTACAAACTGAGCAAAGTCCCACTCCTATGAGACAATGAGAGTGCAATCCGCTTGGCGGATAATCCTGTTGAACACAGCTGCACTAAGCACATAGACATTTAGCATCACTTCTTGAGAGACCACCAGCAAAGGGGAGATATCGATATTTATCATATTAGCACCGAGAACCAGCTAGCCGATATCTTCACCAAGCCTTTAGATGAGAAAAGGTTTTGCAGGTTGCGTAGTGAGCTAAATGTCTTAGATTCGTGAAACTTGGATTGATCTATAGCATACATGTGTTCTATGCCATTGATCATGTTACTTTAAGCATTCATGTCATTACTTGCTTATTTTTGGTGCTCAAGTTGTACAAGTCATCCCCGGACCTCACAAGTCCCTATGCAAATAATGCACATGTATAGGGGGAGGATGTGCTACAACTTGACTTCCTTAAGACTAACTTGTTTGTTGAGTATTCTTGAAATAGCCTCAAAGGGATATTGAAAGAGAAACGTGAACTTGGATAAAGAAAGAACTTCCACTGCACTCCGGTATAAGTGTATCTTGTCCCAAGTTCATACTAATGTTCTCATTGCCTTTTACTCGTATTTGACACTTTAGTGAGGCAATGGGGTTAAAAGGCCAAAAGTTCTCCTGTTTTGGTGCTTAATGCCAAATGGGGAGAAATTAAGGCCAAAGCAAATGGATCAGCCAACCACTTGTGAATTTCAAAAATTGTAGAGTCAGAATCTTGTGTTTGATCAAAACCCTCTTATTGCAAAAAAAAATTTGTTCTCTTACAGGGGAGAATTTTGTTTATAGGAAAAGGGGGAGTTTGTGACATTTGATCAAATTTACTCTTAAAAGTTCTCATGTTTTGGTGCTTAATGCCAAAGGAGGAGAAATTAAGGCCAAAGCAAATGGATCAGCCAACCACTTGTGAATTTCAAAAATTGTAGCGTTAGAATCTTGTGTTTGATTAAAAACCCTCTTATTGCAAAAAAATTGTTCTCTTACGGGGGATAATTTTGATTATAGGAAAAAGGGGGAGTTTGAGACATTTGATAAAATTTACTCTTGAAAGATCTCTTGATTTGCCAAAACAAGTGTTATGATATAGAGATAGGAAAAAGAATTTGTTTTGTGAAAATAAACCAAGTGGTAGCAAAAGCGATCCAAATATGCCAAATTCTAGTTGCTTTGTAATGTGTTGGCATAAATCACCAAAAGGGGGAGATTGAAAGGGAAATGGCCTTCTATAAATGTTTTGGTGATTAGATGTCCAACACATGTTATTGTGATTAATATGCACTAAGTGGTTGAGAAATGCAAATCAAAGAATCAAGGTATGACTCTGGCCTTATTGAGTTGTTTTTTGGTACTAACACATTTCTCTAAGTGCTAGGATGCTCGTCAAATCAAATGAAATTGGAATGAAGAAGTTTGGCTAAGTCCAGCCAAACTTGCACTAGCCTAAGGTGCACCGGACTGTCCAGTGTGCACCGGACAGTGTCCAGTGCCCAGGTGGCCAGGCGACAAACTCGTCGCTCTCAGGAAAAAGTCGAGGGCGCTATGGCTAAAAATCACCGGACTATCCGGTGTGCACCGGACTGTCCGGTGAGCCATCAGCGCCCATGCCAACGGTCGGCAGCGCGATCAGCGGGCGACGCGTGGCTAGAGCCAAAGGTCACCAGGCCGCACCAGACTATCCAGTGTGCTAAGGGGACCAAGAGCTCAATGGTCGGCTTCGCCAGAAAAGGAAACAAATCGGGCACTGTTCGTGTCTGGTGGTGCACCGGACTGTCCGGTGTGCCAACCGGCAGAAGGCAAGAATTGCCTACCAAATGGAGATCCAACGGCTCCTAGCTGCCTTGGGGCTATAAAAGGGACTCCTAGGCGCATGGAGCACACACCCAAGCCTCCATTGAACATTCTAAGACGCCTAGACTCCGCAAGCACGCATCCAGATCTTCGTGTTTGAGATCTGAGCACGTCTTGAGTTGTGAAGTCCCTGCGCCTTATTTGTGTGCTCTCTTCTTGACTTGTGTGTGTGTCATTGTTGTGATTCTAGCTTGTGCGTGTGTTTATTTCCCTCCCTTACTCCAACTCGTGGAGATTCCTCACAAAAGGGAAACATCTACTAAGGAAGAAAATCGTGGTACTCAAGGTTGATCATTGGATCACTTGAGAGGGATTGAGTGCAATCCTTGACCGAAAGAGGTTACCACAACGTGGAGTAGGCATTGGCCGAACCATGGGATAAAATCACCATGCCTCTTGTGTTATACTTTATTGTGATTGGTTTCTCTTCTTGAGTTCTCGCTTAATCACTTGTGCTATTGTTCCCATGTTCAATACTCATTCGAAAGGAACAATCAAGTGAAGAGTTCTCGCTATAGCAACTTGGTTTTAATCTTACTAACACTTCATAACCAAGTTTGGGCTATTTAGTGTTTGTTTTTACAAGATCACCTATTCACCCCCCCTCTAGGTGCTCTCAGAATCACACTAGTAAGGGCTAGCATGCCCACAGTTGCAAACAATCGTTATTGCAGCGAGAACATAACCGAAGGGTCTTTTAGTCTGATGTTGAACCCCTTCTCTACGTGGTAGAATCTTGAACATCTCTCGAGATAAACTATTAGGAAGGAGCACACGAATCTTATCCTAGGGTTGGTAAGGCCACCTAGAACACCGTCAACTAGAACACTGTCAAATCTCATAGGGAGATGTGAAAAGTAAGAGAAAGGACTACATGTTGTGTTTTTAACCATTAAAAATTGGGATAGTCAACCAGTGACCCTTTTATTTATGTAGAAGAGGGTGATCTTATCCTAGTAAAAAAAATAAGATCACAATGTATTCTCTAGGTTCCTCACACCAAAAAATAGATCGATTTGAAAACTAATTATACTTGAAAAAATACACCTAAGACAACTATAAAGCACGAATTTCTTACGTCCTTCCGGCTCCCTGCGCACCCATTCAACTGTTTCCCAAACCAAAAAATTCAGCCGAGGGGAGGATTCAAACCACGACTGCTCAACTATTGGGCAAAGGAACAAAGCTAATCTTTACTAACCAATAGAGCTTGTGCTGATTGATAAATATGTTAATACTAGGTGAGTGCCCGTGCGTTGCAACGGGAACATATATCACGATAATTGAACCATGACATCGATGCTATATCATGGATCACATATGATCCATGAGCCAATATACAAATAGGTGTGTGTACACGTGGTGTAGAAGCCCCTACATAGTGAAGGAAATGCAAGCTTTGAAACAAATAGATGTACACTTGGTGTAGAAGCTCCTACATAGTTCATGATGGGAATGTTGACCTGAGTTCTAGGCAGTGGAACTTAAACAAGAAAGAAGAGGATGCTTACCGCTATGAAGCAAGGAAATATGAGGCAGGCCAGTCAGGTCTGTACTCTTCTGAGAAGGCACCAGGGCAGCATGTATAGAGAGGAGGCAGATTGTCTGGTGGTCTATGGGGAACAAATTTTCAGAAGGATTCCAGGTCCAAACAGACAGCCAAGGAAGTTCCATCGAATAATGGTAGAGGAATGAACGTTGCTAGCTTGCATGGTTACTTGGATGGTAGTGGAGAGGATGATGAGCTGAACAGGGCAAATGGTACCAGAGGACGGGGCGCGGAGGGGGAAGCGGGGATTGGGGTCGGGGGTGCATGGACCAGGAACGGGGCAGGGGCAGTCGAGCACTATGGAGAGGGAGGCGGGCGTAACCTTGGTGTCGCAGGGCGCCCACCTTACTTTCTTAATAGTAGTAGGGATTTGGATGTTACAGAACATTGAGTCGGAGTCCTCTCCAGAAAGGTTCAACTCTATCCTACATTGCCTCTTCAATCCCTCTTGAATTCTATCTTTAATGGTGGTTTCCTGTTGAAGGAACAAAACCCAACCAAATGCAATTTGTGGTCACAAATTACTTATATAAATGACGAGCCATTAGATTCTTCCTCATAACTTGCTTACCATCATGTGGCAGCCATCCTCAAAGAGTAATTTCAAAGATTTTAATGCACTTCAGCCTATATCAAAAGCAACACAATAGATAGGTAAAATCACACGGCTAGATAAGAAAACAATAAACACAAAAGCACCCAAAAATCATGACTCAATCTGAATAGTAAAAGCACACATGTACACACCTTAATATTTTGGAACACCCTTTACCACAAATTGAGGTTGCAAAGGGAACCTTTTGGTACAGTCACTGTAATATCTCAAAATATATTTGAATATGCTACTGTCATGAAGCAAATATATTATTTTAGGAATATAGAGCTGATGACAATAATAATCCACACTTGTACACACCTTAATATTCTTGAACACCCTTTATCTCAGATTGAGGTTGCAAAGGGAACCTTTTGGTACAATCACCTATAATATCTAGAAATATATTGGAGTATGTTGTTGGAATGAAGCTAATATAGTATTTTAGGAATATAGATCTGATGGCAATAATAATCCTAAGCCAAAGCTTATAACAGAACTCAGTGGTCCCAATTTATTAACATGTTCAACAACTTGCACAAAAGAATGGACACTTTCAATTCATTGGAAACAAAGGAAACTGGATTATTCCATTTCACCAGCTGATAAAAACCAACAAAGGAGGAGAACGAAAAGTCAATATGAACATAATTGCAAGGATATAAGCCACACCAACGTCAAACTTTTTATAGTCAATGTCAATGCCAATAATTCGAGAAGCACCAACATCTTTTGAACCCTCGGTAACCTAAAAGAGAAACTCAGTAGTCAAAATCCTATCCACTTGCTGCAAGTCCAACTGTGCCATGGCCAAAAATAGCAACAACGATAGAGCCAACTTCAACCTTTTGCTGTATTCCACACTATTCAAGACCTGGAAGATTGCACTTTGTTAGATGTATGGACAGACTATATAGCACTTATTATTGGAAAATATTTAGAAGATAATGAGAAGATATGTAGAAGTGTTAAGATGCTAAACAAGTTGTCAGTAGTTGAATCAGTGTATCAGCTGTACAATTATTCATAATTAATTCATTTCACAGATGAAAACATGGATTTATGCAATCATGGCCGAGTGAAATAGGATTAACTTTGGGTACGACCTTTGTTTCTTTCTCTACAATTCTAGTTGGCACAGGTGTAGTAACCTTCTGACACACAGTTGGTACAGGGTAACCTATTTTCTTTACATAAGACATAACACAAAAAACAATTGAAACAACTAATCTCCAAAACTGAGCTAGTTCATAAGTACATATCCCTCCAACACTTGAGCAATGGAAGAGTAATAAATCCTCCCACCAATTATAAACAGCTATGGACGAGCTGGTCAATTTTGTCACCTTCGAACGTAGGTCTAGCACAACAAAGGGTCGAGTCTGTTGTGAGAGTGACTAAAAATGTATAGCATCGTCTCAGAAATGCCCATCATATTAACATAGCAGTGTGATGCAGCGTAACTACACAACAGCATAACCTTCTCACGGCTACGCCTACTTTCTTACTGTAACTACACATGTTTGTAGTGATGTACACATCAACAGGTGATATAGGAATGTGTCTAATCTAATAGTGCAAGTATGTCACATATTCAAAGAAAATCCTAAGAAGAATGCAGAATGACTTTAAAGCGCAGAGAACTAAGCGATGTTGTAGTGGAAGTGGAGAGAAGTGAAAATCAGAAAGGATGGGTACTTCACCATGACAAACAGAGCAAATGTTATCGTACAAATCAGAAGCATAATTAAAATAAGAAAGTTGTAATTGTTGTGGTCATCATGCGCAATATAGGCGACATCCACCAAGCCCGACCGACCAACTTAGTTTGTTAGGGGACAAAGGTAATCAGGATTATAGGAGTTTGTTTTTAAGTTTGTTAGAAGTGCGCCAAAGTATATGGGGCACTTACTTGCTAAAACATGCATCGGGAATAAATCTCCCAAACAGGTGAGTTTCCCTTAGACGATGGTGACCGGCGATCCTGCCATAACTACTAGCGACAACACCGCACCACTTCCTCGTTTCCGCCTGTATTCCCATTCTCAATCCCAATCACTCCTCCGATCTCCCCAATGTACTCCTTGTCGCCCATGCCACATCAATAACATAGATAAAGTACACCTGTATCAATGTGTCACTATTTGCCACATTCAGGCGTTGACAACCAAAATTAATTCATGTACACATTCTCTACCACATTAACATCGATAACACTCACCACTGAGTAACGCAAACCAATAGTTGATCCGAGCGCCTCAAACTGCTCCATGATCTAAATCACCAGCTCTCTGATTAACAACCACGTACACTCCAAATTAGATATTGATATATCACCCCTAAACGAAGTAATTGATTGACAAATCAAACCAACATCATTGGCGAGAGCACGCAAGCGAAGAAAGACTGCTCGGCCTGGCGGTTGCTGAGCAGCTCCTGCAGAATGGGCAGCATGAACGTGCTCGTCTTCCCGGACCCCGTCTGCACCAGTGCGATTAGGTTCTTCCCTGCGAAAACCAGGACGTCAATTAGATACTGGTACATCGCCCCTAAACGAAGTAATTGACTAACAAATCAAACCGACCTCGTTGGCAAGAGCATGTAAGCGAAAAAATCCTGCTCAGCCTAGTGGTTGCTGAGCAGCTCTTGTAGAATGGGCAGCGTGAACGCTCCCATTCTCTCGAGCCCCGTCTTCACCGGTACGATCAAGTCCTTCCCTGCGAAAACCATGGCGACCACCGAATTAAGAGTTGGCAGCTATAAATTCTAAAATGCATCAGAGTTTCACCAAAAGAATATTTAACTATATCACACAACATGAAAAGGGGAAAAAACTTTTTATATGATTACAAAAGGTATAAAATAAATCCAAGTTCTTTTTATGGGTAAAATAATAGAATAGAACACAAAGTTCCAACATTAGAAGGTTTGATGGTAGAAGTTGAAAATGTCCACGAATAAACCATTAAAGGAGCAAAGTGAGACTAAATAAAAAGAACATGAAAGATTGCAGCGAGGATAGTCGGTCCAGAAATCACTAACTACTACTCTATCCAAAAAACAGTCTAGATAAGACCACATTAATCATGATGATGACCTTAAACTGATAGATCATAAAATTCAGCCAGCTATTGCTACAAGAACGAACTAGAATCATTGTAACGAACAAAACTGGAATTAACGAAAGGCTACTAAATAAAAGAATAAAATAAACTGGAAAAAACTAAGAATTCCAACTTCTATGTAACCCAGGCACCCAGCAGTTTTTGATCTACGATCATATTTTCTACTAAATAAATACATGCCCCTCCATACTACAATCAAGTGATTCTTATCAAACAAGACATTGCCTAAAAGAACGAAAGACTACTAAATAAAATAACAAAGTAAACTGAGATTGAATCTGATAGCAGGGAAGCGCGTTAACGCTACATTCATGTCCCAGCTATGTCATCAGCACCTAAAAGGAAAAAAAATGTGCTAGGATCAGATCCATGGATTTTTGGAATCACTTAAAGATGCTTCAAAAATCCAAGAGCAGATCTAGAGCCTTGGAGTTGGCACTGGTAAGTGAAATGGTTTGTTCTTATTATGTTTTAGAACACCCCTGTAGGTACTACCAAGTGAATTTTCCAAAGCCTAAATCTCCACGAAGTACAGTACCTCTAGCAGCCGTGGCCTGGCCATGAGCTTAGAAGTGACATAAACAAGGGGTTTGGGTTGGTGGTTTAATCTAATCTAATCTGACCTACTCCACGAGACGAATGGTAGTGTTATCGAGATGGTGTTTGCATACCTGCCAAATGTTGTGCGGGGCCATCTCCTCTTCAGTGGCAAGCGGCGGTGGGGTGGTACCATCCTCCTCCCCGAGCTTTGACGGCGGTGGCTGCCGGGCCTTGTGGCGCTCCGCATTGGGGAAGAAGCGGGTCGTCGACGGCGGTGCGCGGCCCGCCTTGACGCTGCTTCCCCCATCTGCTGAGTTGTTGGCCTGCTGCCTGCTCCGGCACGCTCGACTATCGCCTGCAGCCCTTGCCCTAGAGGCCAGCGGTTGCGCGTCGCGCGCGGACGACTGGAGCATGGGAGCAGGCGAGTAACAAACGACCGGAGCACGGGAACAGTTGCGAGCCAGCTGTATGCGGTGGAGGAGGCGGGGGCCGACATCTGGGAGTCGGAGTGAGCATCGTGGGGAGCAGGTCACGGGGGCGGAGGAGGCACGGGCAGGCACGAGCATCGCAGGGGCAGAGGCGTGGGCATCGCGGGGGAGGGGCACGATGTCACGGGGGTGGAGGAGGCGGGGGCAGACGCGGGCATCATGGGGGCGGAGGCGGGGGCATGGTAGCGTCAATGCCCACGTTAGGTTCTTAATAGATAGTAGAGATACGCATGAGTAACTAACCAGTGAACCATTATTTACGGTTTTTGTATGCTAACACTAGGGCTAGTTGAGGCAGTGCAAAAACTGATCAGAGTAAGAGCTACTAAATTTTTTGTGTTTGGTGCTTTGAATTGCGTCGTCCTAAATATTTTTGAGCTGCTATCACGGAGTGTTTAAACACACTAGACCTAATAGTTAGTTACTAAAATTAGCTAAAGACATTTAAATTGTCTAGCTAGTACTTTAACTATTAGCTATTTTTATCAAATTAGCTAATAGTTAACTAGCTAATTTCACGAGCATTTTTTACTCAACTAACTATTAGCTTTATTGCATTTAAACACCGCTCAGGATAGGGATGATAATGGGTACATGTATGGTAAATAATTACGAATAATTATCTATTGGATATAGGTATGATGGAATTTGGTATCCGCGGGTACAGTTATGTATATAATAAGATATCCGCGGATAATTTTTTCACGGGTATGGATATCCAGTATCCATACCCGTTAACCAATGGATATCTGACATGTGGGCCATCTGGATTTAATATATTATCATAAATTCTCATTTTTCAATCGAATAGCAGATACCCGACGCATACAGGTATAAATACAGATCCATATCCACGAACGTTTATAAGTAAAATATAAATTACGTTTTATCTAGATTTAGGAACTATATATCCATCTAATACCCGCCACCTACCTCATAGTCTCGAATTTGATAGTCCAGCTTATTAGGGGATGGGGTACCTTTTGGTTCTTTGACCGTATAAACAAAGAATATCTCGGCCGTGTTCCCAGGGACAAAGTTGAGCCGTGGGGACGGATCAGTTACATCCTGTAGGGCCCACCAACTCCAAGTCGCCGAAAAGTTGATCCGCTGGACTTGCTGGAGCAGCGTACCTACGAAACGAGTCTGGATCCGCGACCGGCTCCAGCCGGTCACTAGTCCTGGTTCACGCCGCAGCCATAGCATTTATGGTATTGGTCTATTGGATGTCCTCATATCGTATCAGTATATCACTCTGCAGCCCCGGCACCCGTAAAAGCTTCTCACAGAAGTTTGTCTAAACTAGAATACTAGTTGGATCAGTTTCGGATTCTTAAAAAACAGTTTCTATTTCTAGTTTCTAAAATCTACTCTAGAATGAACTACGGCCTCTGTCTCTTTTCGAATGTCATTCTCAATTTTTATCGTACCCGGATTTAATTGCAAATTCGGACGCGAATTAAATATGTATTAGAATTAAGTCTCACATATATAATGACTCATGATATAAAAATTAATGCCACATCTTTATTATATAATAGAAGTTCTATACAAAATAGCTAAATAATTATATCATATGAAGACAATGATCCTCCGCAACCATAGTTGACTGGGAGAATATATACGGCATAGACTTCTCACGAACTCATCGCAACATCCTTCATGCTCATTATCTTGCAATACCTATCCTTGACCTAGGGTGTGAGTACTACAATAGTATCGGCGTTTCGAGACCGGGGGGTCCCTAAGCCGACGAGTGAAATGTCGCCGCGTGCCCCAGCCTAGATGGGTCGGCGCGAGGCCGAGCGCGAAGGGGGGAAGTGAGGTGGCCGGAGATGGGCGAGAGAGAGGTGGAAATCCCGCGGCCTTCGTGTTCGTCCCGCGCCCAGGTCGGGTGCGCTTGCAGTAGGGGGTTACAAGCGTCCACACGGGAGAGGGAGCGAGCGGCCTTACGCGAGCGCCTGTCTCGTCCTCGTCCCCGTGCGACCAACCCCCTCTAAGAGGGCCCTGGTCCTTCCTTTTATAGGCGTAAGGAGAGGATCCAGGTGTACAATGGGGGTGTAGCAGAGTGCTACGTGTCTAGTGAGGGAGAGCTAGCGCCCTAAGTACACGCCATCGTGGCGGCCGGAGAGATTATGGCGCCCGGTTTGTGTGATGTCGTGGCCGTCGGAGGAGCGCTGGAGCTTGGCGGAGGGACAGCTGTCGGGGCTGTCGAGTCCTTGCTGACGTCCTCTTGCTTCCGTAAGGGGGCCGAGAGCCGCCATCGTCAGGGAGCGTGCGGGGCACCATCATTGCCTATCTGGCAGAGCGAGCCAGATGGGACGCTGGTCTTGTTCCCCGTAGCCTGAGTCAGCTTGGAGTAGGGTAATGATGGCGCCTCTCGTTGACGTGGCCGGCCCGCGCCCTAGGTTGGGCGATGCGAAGGCTCCTCCGAGGTCGAGTCCGTCTTCCGTGGCCGAGGTCGAGTCCGAGCCCCTAGGTCGGGCGAGGCGGAGGCCGTTGGCCGAGGCCAGGGCGGAGTTCGAGTCCTGGGGTCGGGCGAAGAGGAGTTCGTCGTCTTCTGGGGCTGAGCCCAAGTCCGAGCCCTGGGTCGGGCGGAACGGAGTTCGCCGTCTTCCGGGGCTTAGCCCGAGTCCGAGCCCTGGGTCGGGCGGAGCGGAGTTCGCCGTCTTCCGGGGCTTAGCCCGAGTCCGAGCCCTGGGTCGGGCGGAGCGGAGTTCGCCGTCTTCCGGGGCTTAGCCCAAGTCCGAGCCCTGGGTCGGGCGGAGCGGAGTTCGCCGTCTTCCGGGGCTTAGCCCGAGTCCGAGCCCTGGGTCGGGCGAAGCGAAGCTTCCTATGGTGCCTGCGGCCGGGCCTGACTGCCTATCAGCCTCACTCTATCAAGTGGCACCGCAGTCGGAGCGGCGCAGGCGGCGCTGTCTTTCTGTCAGACCGGTCAGTGGAGCGGTGAAGTGACGGCGGTCACTTCGGCTCTGTCGGCTGAGGGGCGCTTGTCAGGATAAAGGTGTCAGGCCACCTTTGCATTAAATGCTCCTGCGATTTGGTCGGTCGGTGCGGCGATTTGGTCAGGGTTGCTTCTTGGCGAAGACAGGGCCTCGGGCGAGCCGGAAATATGTTCGCCGCTGGAGGGGGGCCTCGGGCGAGGCGGAGATCCCCCGGGGTCGACTGCCCTTGTCCGAGGCTAGGCTCGGGCGAGGCGTGATTGAGTCCCTCGAATGGGCTGATCCCTGACTTAATCGCACCCATCAGGCCTTTGCAGCTTTATGCTGATGGGGGTTACCAGCTGAGAATTAGGAGCCTTGAGGGTATCCCTAATTATGGTCCCCGACAGTAGCCCCCGAGCCTCGAAGAGAGTGTTAGCACTCGCTTGGAGGCTTTCGTCGCACTTTTTTGCAAGGGGACCAGCCTTTCTCGGTTGCGTTTTGTTCCGGTGGGTGCGCGTGAGCGCACCCGCCGGGTGTAGCCCCCGAGGCCTCGGAGGAGTGGTTTGACTCCTCCGAGGTCTTAATGCCTCGCACAATGCTTCGGCTGGTCTGGTCGTTCCCTCATGCGAGCTGACCGTAGCCCGGGTGTACGGTCGGGTCCCAAGTTCTCGGGCTGGTATGTTGACGCTGTCAACGGTTTGGCCGGAGCCGGGTTTGCGAGAGCAGCCCCCGAGCCTCTGCACAGGGCGAGAGGGCGATCAGGGACAGACTCGACTTTTTACATACGCCCCTGCGTCGCCTTCCCGCAAGGAGGAGGGGGGGAGAGCGCCATGTTGCCCTTGGTGGGCGCCGAACATGGTGTCTCCGGTGAGCTGCAGGCGGGTGATCCGAGCGGACGTCCGTGCCCCATTCGTTAGGGGTCGGCTAGAGGCCCAGAGGCGCGTCCAAAAGTACCTGCGGGTGATCTGCCGTACCCGGTCCCCTGGCGACGGGGTCCGAGGGCTCGATGCCTCCCTCTGATGGGATTCCGTTACAAGATCGTTCCCGCTGGTCTCGGAAATGTCCTAGGGTACCTCGGGAGTGCAGCCCGAGCCTTGGTTATGTATCGAACGTACCCATGGTCATCCCTCGCTCTATGTTTGAGGCGGTTGTGAACCCTTCGGGGGCCAGCCTTCGAACCCCTAATCAGTAGTGGGCGCGGAGCCCAAGTAGCCTGAGGCGGCCGTTGAACCCTTCCGAGGGGCTGGCCTTCGAACCTCTGACCAGTAGTGGGTGTGGAGCCCACGTGCTCTGAGGCGGCTGTTGAACCCTTCCGAGGGGCCAGCCTTCGAACCTCTGATCAGTAGGGAGGCTCGGAGCCTGGTTCCTTCACGGGGAAGGATCCTTTTCGGGGTATCCCCCTTTCCCGGTCCCTGTTGCAAGAGAGAG
Organism: Zea luxurians; assembly: GCA_029449295.1. Taxonomy (NCBI): domain Eukaryota; kingdom Viridiplantae; phylum Streptophyta; class Magnoliopsida; order Poales; family Poaceae; genus Zea; species Zea luxurians. Next base: position 49,472,502 of record JAOPSE010000014.1, on the reverse strand, counting down.
AAAGAGAAAAAAAAGGAAAAGGATACGAAATCGAACGACGCGGCGTACCTTTTTTTTGACGCGGTCATTATGGCGAAGGTGAAGCGTCGCTCGCTTCTCCTGCCAGAGGCACCACCTGTCCCACCGCGGAGTTAATGCGACGGGGCGAGTGGTTCGAGGGGTGGCCGTTGCGCGTGCGCGAGCCGTTCGAGGAACGACTGTTTCGCTTCGTGCTTTTGAATCCCGCGGCCGGTCCGGGCGGAACGTTGAACCGGTCTCGCCTTGGCCTTCATATACTCGGGGAAGGGTCTGGCGATGGTCCTTTGCTCCACTTCCTGCCCCCCCTTAGGTTTTCGCAACCCGAGAGACTTAGCCAGAGAAAAGGAAAACCGCCAACCCTATCCTTTGTGCCGCCACCCCTTCTGCTCGGTGATGGCCGACCGGGTGACCATCATCTCGCCGCGCGATCCATGGCCTTTCTCCACAGTGACGCCGGGTGATCTGGAGGATCTTGTTGCTGAGGGTTTACTTCGCCCTCTCTCTGATGAGAGGCGGCCGGAATGGATTCCCCCCGTGAGCGGAGCCGCTCCGTCCCCACCGCCGGGGTACATCGTGAGCTTTGTCTCCTTCCACGAGCGGGGATTTGGTGTGCCGGCGAGCCGCTTTATGCGGGCGATCCTGCACCACTACGGGGTGGAGTTGCACAACCTCAGCCCCAACTCCATCTCGCAGGCCGCCATCTTCGTAGCGGTGTGCAACTTGTGGACTCATCTCTTTTTCGCGGAGCTTTTCGCTTCGCCGACGGGGGAGAGAAAGGTCCGCGCGGCAGTGCGGGCCGGCGGCTGCATCCTTCAGCTGAGACAGTCGCGGGCGTCGCTGTATATTCCTGCCATCCTTGCGTCCTCGAACAAAGGGTGGCAGCGCCGGTGGTTCTACCTCCGGAATGACGGCGAGTTGCTCCCGCCGTTTTCCCAGCGAGTAGTCACCGTCGCCGCCGATGCTTGGCGCCACGGGACCTCGCATGAAAGACAGAAGAACCTCGAACCCCTTCTCAAGGCTTTGGAGGCGTTGCGGAAAGGGGGACTCACCGCCGCGGGAGTGACTGCCGCCATCCACCGCCGGAGGGTGCTTCCCTTGGCGGAGCGACGGTTGCCGCTCTGGGAGATGACACCGGAGGCTGAATTGGAGGGCTCGCGGATGTCCTCGGATCCTCTTCCCTTCGATGTTCTCCACGGGTGGGTGGCCGTCGCGTTGGGGAAACCGGACCCCAGCGCCTTCTCCCAGCCTTTGATGTGCCCTGACCAAGGGTGCGTGACTCTGGTGAGTGTCCGCTCCTTCCTTCCTCTTGTATCGGGTTGCCCCTGGTTCTTACGGTCGGGATTTCCATCCGTCTTCAGGAGGTAGGGTGGCACAAGCCTTCCCTGCCACGGGTCCTGCAGGATGCGGTGGACCGAGCAGCACGGCGGGTTACCGCGGAGGGGAAGAATAAAAAGAAGGACACGGAGAAGGCCCGGGCCCGCGAGCGGATGCGAGCTCGGGACGCCTTGGAAAAGCTCCACCGTCGGCAGGAGAGGGAGGGGCTCCCGAGGGAGCCATCGCCGGAAACGCCTGATGACGACGACGATGATGAAGATGTGTAACACCCGGTTTTAAAGAACAAAGCCGGGTGCATCTCATACATGCGCCAAGAAGACAACATATATAATAACAGAGTGTATAGAGATAAATGTCATAAAACATCAGAGTAATTATTACATAGCGGAAGTCTTATTACAAAATAAAATAATAAAGATAAAACGAACTAAGGATCGTCGGCGCCAATGTCGACTGGGAAACGCCACCTAGATCAGATCGAACTCCTCAGTGTTAGGCAGCTCCTCCTGAACCACCTGATCATCTCCTGTGGGGGGGTGTGAGACAGCAAGGGTGAGCTCACACATGATCATAGCTCAACAAGTTGTGGGGAACCAGTGGACACAAACTCACAAAGGTGTGAGTTCATGTGATGTGTAAGGCTTAATCAATGACAGGGGTTAAAGCTGAGCATTGCTTTTAAGTAGTTGGTCAAAATTTTATTAGCAGTTACTAAGTGTAAGTAAATACCAAACCATAAGTAAAGTAATAGAACAAAATTAATAACAAACCCATGCAATGCAAATGACAAAATTGAATTTAAGTTCCATAAATTAAACATCAGAGAGTCCTGAGCTGCTCATGACCGTGAGCTCGGCTAGTATACCAGTTTTACACTCTGCAGAGGTTGTACCCTTTACCCACAAGTCATGTTACCCATCTGCCAAGGGGTCATGAATCCCATACACCTCTACCTAGGAAGCGCGGCAGGGCAATACTACGAGGCCTTTACAAAGTTCCACTAGCTTCCGAAAACCCGCTACAGTTTATAGGAAGTTCCAATGCAGGGTTCCTGGCTGACCGCCATCGCAGCAAAATCAACCAGGGACCTCCCTACACTGACCACTCCCCTACTGCCCTTGCCCCTTTCGGGTAAGGTAGTCTTCCACTAGCTTTCCTAATTAGTCAGCCAAGGGGTCCCATTCCTCCCTTGTGGTGGCACGTGTTACTCAAGTTAAGCTCTATGTTCCAATTAACATTAATGATCTCAACATGAACATAAATAGAATAACAAAAAGAATTGGAACATAGAGGTAATAAATGTGTAACGCCCTAAATCTAGCAAAAGCAAACAACTCTATTTGGATTAGTAAATTTCAGTAGAAAGGAAAATATTTATGTTTTCAAATAAGGAAGCATTGATTTGAAGAATTTCTTGAATAGATAAAATTACCAAGTATTTGTTGCACTCGTGCCGAAGCATATGTTTTGTTTGAATTGATTTGCAAATCCGATTTATGGATTTGATCTTGTAAAGAAAATTCTCATTTTACAAAACAATAATGAATTGCTAAAATAAGGTTTTCGAAAAATATATATATTAATAATTTTAGTTTATAATGGTAATTGGGATAATAAGTTTTCCATTTAATTGTGAGTCATTTATTTGCATTTGGAATAATTTTGATTGTGCACGATTGGTTTTTAAATATTTAATAGCATTACTTCTTGAATGAAAATTCACAAAAATAATATAATTATTAGTCCAAGAATTAATATTTTATTTATAAATAATTTTGGTTGGATTATTATGAATTTTATAGTTATTTGAACAAGTATTTCGAAATTTGAAAAGGAAAAAAAAAACAAACCTAAACTAAACCCTAAAGCCTTTTGGCCCACTAGGGGCCCATCATCCCCAACAAGCCAGCCGCGCCCCTGACCTAATTTGGAGCCGGCCGCCTCCTCTCCCTGTGCCAGCCGCCGCCAGGCTTCTCCCTCCTCTCTCCCCACTCTCTCTCCTCCCCTCGCTTCCCAGCTCCACACGCAGCCACTAGGGGAACGACGCCCTGCAGATCGAGCAACCCCGCCGCGCCAGGACCCGGCCCCGCAAGCACCCAGCTACCGGCCGCGACACCGACGCCCAGGCGCCGAGCACCGCGCGCCATCGACCCGAGCACGCGCGTGCTCAAGCCGAACCCATCCCGCGCCCGACCGGCCCTCTGCCCACGCCAGCGCTCCGCCCGCTCGCCTGCACGACCCGCCGTGCGTGCCTAGCCGCACGAAGCCCCGCGCCGCGAGGATCGAGCCACGCGCGCCCCTGCACGACGTCCAGACGGCCGAGCCGCCAGCAGCCCCTGCAACCGCCGCGCAGCAGGACTCCGCCAGGCCGCGCCCAACGCCCGAGCCCCTGCTTAGCCGCCAGGAGCGCTCGACGCCGACCGCGCCGAGCCCAACCCCGTGCAGCACCGCGACCCTGCGCGAGCCGAGCAACCGACCGTGTCGAGCCCCGTCCGTTTCTTCTTTGCGAGTAATGGAGTTCAATGCGTCCGTTCTCCCTCTCCCATTACTCTCATCCATGAACCGACGCCATTAATGGCCGTCGGCCACCGTTTTCTCACCCGGACGACCTCTGCTCTCCCTCTCTCTCTATAAAATCCCAGCCGAGCCCTCTCCTTCTCCCTGCTCGAGCTCGCTCTCTCTTCTCGCGCCTCCCTCTCTCTCTCGCAGTGTAGTTCGCCGGAGTTCACCGCTGTTCGTCGCCGGAGTTCGACCACGCCATCGCAGTCCGCCCCGCCGTCTGTGGAGACTCACCGGAGCTCGCTGTTCCTCGCCAGAGCTCGTGTTCACCGTCCGCCTTCCCCGCCGGAGCCCCGTCCGACGTCAAGAACCCCTGCCCACACACGCAGCAGCACCACCGCTCGCCGTCGTACCTCGCCGGAGACGTGTTCGAACCCCGTCGTTCCCTGCCCGCCGAGCCCGTTCGCCGTCGTCCGTTCATCCAAGGTGGAAGGCAAACCAAAATATTAATTTATTTTTCTAAAGCATGTGTTGAATTAATTTATGAACTATTGTTTTAATATTGAGATGATGCGATTTGGCGATTCACGTGTATGATTTAGAGATTTCGATATACACGTGTAACCAAAATCGACCCCTGCGACAACGCTTTGAATATACGTAGAATTTTATAATTCTAAAAATAAGTACGGTCACCATTCACTAACTCAGTGATTTTCATATTAGAAATGTTTATTTCGCTTTATTGTGTGGAACGATAATCGTTAGCAGTATTATAAGTGTAAACTTATTGGCATGAAGAAAAAGAATAAACTAAGCCACGTATTTTCTAGTCGAATGAAAAATATATAGATTTTTACTATTCATAATAAATATATTCATAAGTATAGCAATTAATTACGTAGAATAGTAAAATGCTCATTTATGTCATAATAACCATGAATATGTTATTAAAAGTCTCATTTAGTAATTTACAATTAATTCTTAGTATATTAATGTCAAAAGAATTATAAATAAACAATTCTTAGTTATGTGTATAAATTCTATTTAGAAAGGAAAGGAGAAAACCGAAACAGTAGAATTTTATAATAATATTAAAATAACTTAATTAGGCACTCGTGCCTTCCTAATAAAGAAATTGATAGTTATGTTGGTAAATATATGTTTCTTATTAAAGAATTAGATAATTTGTTTCTAACTTTAAAATGACCCTTTTTAGTAGATATCATGTTTTTGATTTAATAAGGTTCGTTATGGATGTTTAAGTATAGCCGTATTAAATAGAAACTTAAATGAATATGTAGACATATGTTCCTTAATAAAAATAGAACATAAATATATGTCCAATTAATAGATTATTTATATTTTCTTAATTAAAAGATAATAAGAGTCATTGCTTTTATAAACTAAAATGATAGTTTATACTTTTTCCTTTTCAAATGATTTAGGTCATATGTTCCTAAATTGAAACTAAATGTAATCAGTAGATTATTTATATTTCCTCACAATTTAATAATTAACTTACATTTATATCTGTCCATAACTAGTAATGCAAGCGCGATTAATTTGTTCATCACATTGAATCCATATTATTTATTTATATCATTTAGTGGTCCTTAAAGGATAAAATAAAATAATTAGTGTTCATGTCCTTTTATATTTAAAATGTGTGCTTATATATTAACTTTGGATGTAGCTTTCTTAATAATAGTACGTACCATGTATTCTCTTAATGGAAATGAAGATAATTATTATTTAGTTGTCTTTTCACATAAAACCTATCTAGACTTAATTATATAATAGCTTTTCATCAATAAATGTTTATTATATGTTTCATAATGCTTCATAAGTTAATAATGTGTTTTATCTTATAAACTCTTAATCTTAGACATACCAAGTTTGGTTTTATAAAGGATTAAAATGGTAAATCTAATATTTGTATATTTTAATTAAGACACTTATAAGCTCATGTCTTATTTTATGAAGCATAGATCACATGTTTGAAAAGAATACCTTTTTATTATAACCATGCGTGTAATGTTTTAAAAAGCGAACGCTCTTTTCGTTAGGCTTTCTTTTAGCTTTACGTATGGTGAATATGGTATGTTATTGAGTGGTGTTTGTTCTTCTTGTTTGTTTGTGTGATACTCAGTGGTTGATCTAGTAGCTAAGAATCAAGATATTTCGTGGAAGAACCTCAAGTTTTCTGTAAGCAAGGCAAGTGGACTTCTCCCTCTGCATACTCTGTTTGATCCCAAACAATACATTTAATAAAGTTTATTCTTTTGGATATATATGCATAATTTGACGGGTTACCTATTTAGATAACCTTTCCAACCTTATTCCTTGATCAAACCTGGGAATTATACTTTACATTAGTAGCTATGCTATTGCTACAACTTAACTTTATGCAGTCACTCCCGCTTATGATATTAATGTTCCAAAATTGGTAAGTTTACATTATTGTTGTTAACCCGATGGTTAAACAAGATTATTGCATATTAATTGGAACATGGAGTGACCACCCGGGAAAACAGTGCTACCATGAGGACTATCATGGCTCTGGTCTTGGCTAAATAACTAGGGAAGTCTTATGTTGGGTGTTGGTCGTGGTCGACCGGAACGGGGGCATCTGGCAAGCTCTTATAGTTCCGGCTCAGGCAGATTGGATACGGGCATAGTTCCCAAAGCTTTACCCTGTGGTCCGGACTATAAGTTGGTTACGGTAGGTGTGCCTTATGCAGTTTGACCATTTCCAGCATCTGCGTATGAGGACTCTGGGGAGAAGCCTCGTAGTGAGACCCTGGCCATTCACCTCGGAAGTGAATACGTGTCTAGCTAACCCGGGCTAGAAGGGAATCGCGACTCATGGGTAAAGATGCGCCACCTCTGCAGAGTGTAAAACTGATATATCAGCCGTGCTCACGGTTAAGAGCAGCCTGGACTCCTCACATGATAATTGAACTTGAAGATGGAAATAAATCGAGATCCGATGATCTGCCAATGGTTTGCTTAAGTGGTTTCACTTAAGTGTTTTTGAAATACTCTCATACTTTTGTTTAATGGGAATACTTGGGATTTACACTTATTAGTAAGACAGGTGTTGTTAATAAAATGTTGACCAACTAAAATGCTTACTGCTCAACCTCAGCCTCACCTTGTTAGACCTTGCATTAGTTTTTCCCCCACTTGCTGAGCCCCGACCATAAGTGAGCTCACCCTTGCTTAATTTTGATCAGAAGTTGCAGATGAAGATATGATGCTGAACTCCATGGATGCTAGTCTAGTGATACCCCCGGTCATCTTCCTGTGGATGGATGTCCATGTTCGCTGTACTTTGATGAATAAAGGTTAAGACATTATGTCTGTTTGAAGTGTAATATGTTAATAAAGTCGTTATTTATGCTTTTATGCATTGTTCTTTTGATATATTACACTTGTGACGTCAACATATGTGTGGAAATAGATCCTGGCACACATATGCTATGCACCCGGCTCTGCCCCTTAGAAACAGGTGTGACAGAAGTGGTATCAGAGGAATGTGACCGTAGGTCGCTAGATTAGTTAGAAATGGAAAGCCCAGTCAGTCTTTCAAAGCTAGATATATTTTTCTCCATTAAAATTTACTTTATATTAAAACTCGTCTCTTTTATTTTCAACTCTTCTAGTCTGATTTTGGTCTATCAGAAGACTACTCGGAAGCACTACAAAATGATCAGGTTAGGATTGTGGAACTTGAAGTGAAGTCTACCGGAAGGAACCCTTTAGAAGCTATGGAAGATGCCCCACTCTCTGTCTTATCCTCGCCTCGCAAGAAGTTTCGTTATAGATCTCTTGGATCTATTACCATTCTTCTTGGTTAGGTTGATAAGGATAGTTCTATAGCGCTAAGTTTTCGACTAGATCGGTAAGGACGATGTTATATGGTAGTTGTTTTCTAATCCATAATATTGTTATATAACCCTTGATTTCTTCTACTCTTGTTTTCTTGCCATTGTATTGTCATCCTTGGACAATATCTACCTTGATATATATTGAACCCTTTGTCTCTCTACTTCTCTCCTTGATAATGCTTTCTCCCTATTGAATTCTTATACTTTTGCTTTCGTGCCATTGTATTGCCACCCTTGCGCAATATCCACCTTGATGTATGAAACCTTTGGCTCTCTACTCCTTGATAATGCTTTCTCCCTAACTCACTTTATATCCTTGGTTGTATCATTTATCCTAACTTTAATAGTTCATGATTATCTTATTTCACTATTGGCCACCGACAAGTATGTCTTGTCTAACTCCTTGATAATTCTTACCTGACTCCTTGACTTTATAATATCTTTCTTATTCCAAACCTTGTCTCACCTTTTGTTTTGGTTGAATGAGTAGAATCGAGTTATGTTGTGCTGATATGTTTGAGTTCATATTAGTTATCTTTGTGACTATGATTGATTTGTTTCTTTGAAATAATTGTTGGTGTATTGTGTGACTTTTGTCCGCAATGACATCGGTTAGCTAGGTAAAACCTCAGATAGATGGGTTTTCTCTGCTCTCTATAATCTGTCTTTGCTCAACCCTTTTGTCCCTTCCATTCTTCCATACCCATACAGATGTCAGACCTTGGAATGTCGACGATAAGTGATGTCACTAAATGCAAAGAATGCGGTGTGTTGGCAAATCAAAACAACACTATGAATAAAACAACTGATGAACAGACATTCAAGACACAAAATGATGCATAACCAAACCAACAGACAAGTGAACGTGGAACATGTTGTTGTTGTGAGTACTATGGAATTCCTTGTCGCCAGATCAGTACAAATGAAAGTGAAACTACAAAACAGAAGAACCGGATTTTATTTTCTGGTATAAAAAGACAATGGTCTCCCCAAGAACAACTAATAGTAGATGCACTGTCAGACGATGAATTGTCAGGTATTCCAAAAAGGAAACATCACAAGGATGCCCAGCCCCAAGAAGAAACACATGAGTGTTACATTGATGGATGGACTATTACTTGCACACAGTTTCAGCCTCATCGTCGCATCAGGTCCAAGAAACGAAAAGAGAAACATGGAAAAAGTCAAGAAATAACTTCAAGAAAAGCTTGCTATCTATGTGGACGTGAAGGTCATTACTTCCGTAACTGTCCTGAGAAGAGTTTGCTACAGATCACCTCCGAGATGAAGCTATCTCAGTCTCCAGACATGGAATATAAACAAAAATGCACAGAAACTTCTACCAACAACGTAAAGACAACTCCACCATGTAACTTATCAAGTCGTGCTTGCTTTGGCTGTGGTGATACCGGCCATCTTGTTAATGGTTGTCCTAAGAAGGATGTGGAGATCAATAAGGTCCAAAAGAAAAGACAACACCCTCAAACTCATGCATCAACAAAGAATAAACAACGGAAAGAGACCACAGGAAGGATAAGTTATGCAGTGACAGGAACTATTCCATATGATAATGCAGTGATTTTTGGAACACTAGTCATTCACACAACCATCGCCACCGTGTTGTATGATCCTTGTACAACACATTCTTTTATCAGTGCCCAGTTTGCAACAAAGTATGGCATCTTAAAGTGTCCCTTGAGATCAAGCAAGACCATTAGTGCACCCGAAAGGAAAATGTTAGTGAACTACATATGTCCGAAAGTAAGTGTTAAAAATCAATGGGATAGATTTTCCAGTTGATCTCCTAGTGATAGAATCAATGGGAAAGGATGTGATTCTTGGAAAGAATTGGTTACAAAGAACTAAAGCAGTAATCCAACATACTGAGAAAACCATGTGCTTGGAAACTCCATCTGGAGAAAGAATAGTAGTTGAAGACAACCGACCTCCAGCTCAGATTGGTACATCTGACAAGGAAGAATGATATATCAATTAGCTAAAAGGAGTATGTCAAAAAAAAATGTCAAAATGTTGCCCCTTTCAAGATTTGTAATTGTGTTAAGTGATATATGAATAAATTTGGAGAATCTCTCGCACCTATTGTGTTTTGCCTCTTTATAAAGAAAATAAAGTATGGTGTCATCTGAAGCAATGTGATACTCTAGTTGCCCTAAAATTCCGCTCAAGTCTTTCTCTCAAATGTGTGCTCAAAGAATACTCTTGGATTAGAAAGATGATTTGGATATCATGCTCTGAAATCTATAAAGTTCAAAAGATCCATGTTAAGGATTATAACACTTGTACGCTCTTGTAGTATGATGAAGCTAGGCAGAAATATGAAACCACCCTTGTTCCTTGACTAATCTTGGAAATCAAAAAGTTGTGCTCGCCCTTTATCTTCATATCATACAAGCCTCTTATGCAGTCTGTCTCACTAACTCTTTTACCCTCTGACTAGATGATGAATCTCAATGGAAATGGAAATCAAGTAAATGATGCCAACGACAATATTCCTACCTTAACAACTATGAACGAGAAAAATGAGTCACCGAGATATTCGATGAATGGAATGAAGAACAACAAAAGGAATAGAAAAATGTTTGGATACATGATTAGTCCACCTCAAGCGAAAGCCACGAAACACATGGATACCCAAACAGAAGAATCAAGTCAGACTCAGCTATATGAGATACACACACCCGGTCAACCCTCACCCCCTGTTGGTCAAGCAAAGTTGACTCGCAAAGAACTCAAAGCAAGAGGTGCTTGCTACTACTGCAAAAACGAAGGACATATTATTCGCGAATGCCCCAAGAAGCGTGTGGACCGAATAAAGAAGAAAGTTGCAAAGCATGACCTAAGCAATACTTCAGAAGACCCACCATTTTATAAGTATGATGATGAAGGTCGATTGATTAGTATACATTTTGGAGCAAAGAAGTAAGGAAGTTCCTTAAGTTTGGAGAAGTTCAATGTGAACCAAAAACCTACTAGTAACCATATATCACCATTGTTTTCTTGCTAGCCTTCCCTAATCTCGAGGACGAGATTCTTTTTAAGAGGGGTAGATTTTGTAACGCCCTAAATCTAGCAAAAGCAAACAACTCTATTTGGATTAGTAAATTTCAGTAGAAAGGAAAATATTTATGTTTTCAAATAAGGAAGCATTGATTTGAAGAATTTCTTGAATAGATAAAATTACCAAGTATTTGTTGCACTCGTGCCGAAGCATATGTTTTGTTTGAATTGATTTGCAAATCCGATTTATGGATTTGATCTTGTAAAGAAAATTCTCATTTTACAAAACAATAATGAATTGCTAAAATAAGGTTTTCGAAAAATATATATATTAATAATTTTAGTTTATAATGGTAATTGGGATAATAAGTTTTCCATTTAATTGTGAGTCATTTATTTGCATTTGGAATAATTTTGATTGTGCACGATTGGTTTTTAAATATTTAATAGCATTACTTCTTGAATGAAAATTCACAAAAATAATATAATTATTAGTCCAAGAATTAATATTTTATTTATAAATAATTTTGGTTGGATTATTATGAATTTTATAGTTATTTGAACAAGTATTTCGAAATTTGAAAAGGAAAAAAAAACAAACCTAAACTAAACCCTAAAGCCTTTTGGCCCACTAGGGGCCCATCATCCCCAACAAGCCAGCCGCGCCCCTGACCTAATTTGGAGCCGGCCGCCTCCTCTCCCTGTGCCAGCCGCCGCCAGGCTTCTCCCTCCTCTCTCCCCACTCTCTCTCCTCCCCTCGCTTCCCAGCTCCACACGCAGCCACTAGGGGAACGACGCCCTGCAGATCGAGCAACCCCGCCGCGACAGGACCCGGCCCCGCAAGCACCCAGCTACCGGCCGCGACACCGACGCCCAGGCGCCGAGCACCGCGCGCCATCGACCCGAGCACGCGCGTGCTCAAGCCGAACCCATCCCGCGCCCGACCGGCCCTCTGCCCACGCCAGCGCTCCGCCCGCTCGCCTGCACGACCCGCCGTGCGTGCCTAGCCGCACGAAGCCCCGCGCCGCGAGGATCGAGCCACGCGCGCCCCTGCACGACGTCCAGACGGCCGAGCCGCCAGCAGCCCCTGCAACCGCCGCGCAGCAGGACTCCGCCAGGCCGCGCCCAACGCCCGAGCCCCTGCTTAGCCGCCAGGAGCGCTCGACGCCGACCGCGCCGAGCCCAACCCCGTGCAGCACCGCGACCCTGCGCGAGCCGAGCAACCGACCGTGTCGAGCCCCGTCCGTTTCTTCTTTGCGAGTAATGGAGTTCAATGCGTCCGTTCTCCCTCTCCCATTACTCTCATCCATGAACCGACGCCATTAATGGCCGTCGGCCACCGTTTTCTCACCCGGACGACCTCTGCTCTCCCTCTCTCTCTATAAAATCCCAGCCGAGCCCTCTCCTTCTCCCTGCTCGAGCTCGCTCTCTCTTCTCGCGCCTCCCTCTCTCTCTCGCAGTGTAGTTCGTCGGAGTTCACCGCTGTTCATCGCCGGAGTTCGACCACGCCATCGCAGTCCGCCCCGCCGTCTGTGGAGACTCACCGGAGCTCGCTGTTCCTCGCCAGAGCTCGTGTTCACCGTCCGCCTTCCCCGCCGGAGCCCCGTCCGACGTCAAGAACCCCTGCCCACACACGCAGCAGCACCACCGCTCGCCGTCGTACCTCGCCGGAGACGTGTTCGAACCCCGTCGTTCCCTGCCCGCCGAGCCCGTTCGCCGTCGTCCGTTCATCCAAGGTGGAAGGCAAACCAAAATATTAATTTATTTTTCTAAAGCATGTGTTGAATTAATTTATGAACTATTGTTTTAATATTGAGATGATGCGATTTGGCGATTCACGTGTATGATTTAGAGATTTCGATATACACGTGTAACCAAAATCGACCCCTGCGACAACGCTTTGAATATACGTAGAATTTTATAATTCTAAAAATGAGTACGGTCACCATTCACTAACTCAGTGATTTTCATATTAGAAATGTTTATTTCGCTTTATTGTGTGGAACGATAATCGTTAGCAGTATTATAAGTGTAAACTTATTGGCATGAAGAAAAAGAATAAACTAAGCCACGTATTTTCTAGTCGAATGAAAAATATATAGATTTTTACTATTCATAATAAATATATTCATAAGTATAGCAATTAATTACGTAGAATAGTAAAATGCTCATTTATGTCATAATAACCATGAATATGTTATTAAAAGTCTCATTTAGTAATTTACAATTAATTCTTAGTATATTAATGTCAAAAGAATTATAAATAAACAATTCTTAGTTATGTGTATAAATTCTATTTAGAAAGGAAAGGAGAAAACCGAAACAGTAGAATTTTATAATAATATTAAAATAACTTAATTAGGCACTCGTGCCTTCCTAATAAAGAAATTGATAGTTATGTTGGTAAATATATGTTTCTTATTAAAGAATTAGATAATTTGTTTCTAACTTTAAAATGACCCTTTTTAGTAGATATCATGTTTTTGATTTAATAAGGTTCGTTATGGATGTTTAAGTATAGCCGTATTAAATAGAAACTTAAATGAATATGTAGACATATGTTCCTTAATAAAAATAGAACATAAATATATGTCCAATTAATAGATTATTTATATTTTCTTAATTAAAAGATAATAAGAGTCATTGCTTTTATAAACTAAAATGATAGTTTATACTTTTTCCTTTTCAAATGATTTAGGTCATATGTTCCTAAATTGAAACTAAATGTAATCAGTAGATTATTTATATTTCCTCACAATTTAATAATTAACTTACATTTATATCTGTCCATAACTAGTAATGCAAGCGCGATTAATTTGTTCATCACATTGAATCCATATTATTTATTTATATCATTTAGTGGTCCTTAAAGGATAAAATAAAATAATTAGTGTTCATGTCCTTTTATATTTAAAATGTGTGCTTATATATTAACTTTGGATGTAGCTTTCTTAATAATAGTACATACCATGTATTCTCTTAATGGAAATGAAGATAATTATTATTTAGTTGTCTTTTCACATAAAACCTATCTAGACTTAATTATATAATAGCTTTTCATCAATAAATGTTTATTATATGTTTCATAATGCTTCATAAGTTAATAATGTGTTTTATCTTATAAACTCTTAATCTTAGACATACCAAGTTTGGTTTTATAAAGGATTAAAATGGTAAATCTAATATTTGTATATTTTAATTAAGACACTTATAAGCTCATGTCTTATTTTATGAAGCATAGATCACATGTTTGAAAAGAATACCTTTTTATTATAACCATGCGTGTAATGTTTTAAAAAGCGAACGCTCTTTTCGTTAGGCTTTCTTTTAGCTTTACGTATGGTGAATATGGTATGTTATTGAGTGGTGTTTGTTCTTCTTGTTTGTTTGTGTGATACTCAGTGGTTGATCTAGTAGCTAAGAATCAAGATATTTCGTGGAAGAACCTCAAGTTTTCTGTAAGCAAGGCAAGTGGACTTCTCCCTCTGCATACTCTGTTTGATCCCAAACAATACATTTAATAAAGTTTATTCTTTTGGATATATATGCATAATTTGACGGGTTACCTATTTAGATAACCTTTCCAACCTTATTCCTTGATCAAACCTGGGAATTATACTTTACATAGTAGCTATGCTATTGCTACAACTTAACTTTATGCAGTCACTCCCGCTTATGATATTAATGTTCCAAAATTGGTAAGTTTACATTATTGTTGTTAACCCGATGGTTAAACAAGATTATTGCATATTAATTGGAACATGGAGTGACCACCCGGGAAAACAGTGCTACCATGAGGACTATCATGGCTCTGGTCTTGGCTAAATAACTAGGGAAGTCTTATGTTGGGTGTTGGTCGTGGTCGACCGGAACGGGGGCATCTGGCAAGCTCTTATAGTTCCGGCTCAGGCAGATTGGATACGGGCATAGTTCCCAAAGCTTTACCCTGTGGTCCGGACTATAAGTTGGTTACGGTAGGTGTGCCTTATGCAGTTTGACCATTTCCAGCATCTGCGTATGAGGACTCTGGGGAGAAGCCTCGTAGTGAGACCGTGGCCATTCACCTCGGAAGTGAATACGGGTCTAGCTAACCCGGGCTAGAAGGGAATCGCGACTCATGGGTAAAGATGCGCCACCTCTGCAGAGTGTAAAACTGATATATCAGCCGTGCTCACGGTTAAGAGCAGCCTGGACTCCTTACATGATAATTGAACTTGAAGATGGAAATAAATCGAGATCCGATGATCTGCCAATGGTTTGCTTAAGTGGTTTCACTTAAGTGTTTTTGAAATACTCTCATACTTTTGTTTAATGGGAATACTTGGGATTTACACTTATTAGTAAGACAGGTGTTGTTAATAAAATGTTGACCAACTAAAATGCTTACTGCTCAACCTCAGCCTCACCTTGTTAGACCTTGCATTAGTTTTTCCCCCACTTGCTGAGCCCCGACCATAAGTGAGCTCACCCTTGCTTAATTTTGATCAGAAGTTGCAGATGAAGATATGATGCTGAACTCCATGGATGCTAGTCTAGTGATACCCCCGGTCATCTTCCTGTGGATGGATGTCCATGTTCGCTGTACTTTGATGAATAAAGGTTAAGACATTATGTCTGTTTGAAGTGTAATATGTTAATAAAGTCGTTATTTATGCTTTTATGCATTGTTCTTTTGATATATTACACTTGTGACGTCAACATATGTGTGGAAATAGATCCTGGCACACATATGCTATGCACCCGGCTCTGCCCCTTAGAAACGGGTGTGACAAAATGATTATCCCAAAACCATGTAAAGCAATAGCAAACTACCCAAGTGATTTAGGGGTAAACAAGGTAATGAGATAAACAATCTAGGGTGACCTATTGGGTCCCATCAAAATTAACCTATGCATGAGTATGTGATATTAAAGAACATTATTGGGTAAAAAGTGGTCAAGGGCACAACTTGCCTTCAATGAGCTCCTGCTCAGCTACTTCAATCTGCTACTCACCAGGATCCTCGGTCACGGGCTCTTCTACTCGCCACAATACAACAAGCACAGTGCATATAGAGAAATTAACATTACACCAAACATATAAACAAAATACACAGTAATAATCTACACATTAAAATAAAATCCTAGGAACAGAAATCATAATTTTATGAGTTATAGATTTTAAGTTATGGATTTTCAAAGGTTTTCTGTGTTTTAAATAGGATTAAGTGAGAAATAACTTTTCTTTCTGTTTACATGATATAACAGAGGCTCTAGGTGATAGAGAATAATATTACAAAATTTTAGGAACTGGAATGGAGTGATTTGGAGCAAGTATGAATTTTCTATGAATTTATAAAGTTCTAGCAATTATTTTCCTATTAAAAATCTATTTTCCAATTCCTTTATTTGATTTAAATAGGCTCTGGACTGGGCGCCAATTCCTGGAAAACCTAGGGGGCTCGGGGTAAAAATCTATAGACACAGTACACAGTGAAGGTGGATGGCGGGTTGATTATCCTGAACCCGAGGGACTCTTTTAGAAAACGGCTTCGACGAAGGGGTAACACTAGCTCTCGGTCGTTGGATCTCACTCCGAGGGTCGCGATTAGATGGCACATTATGTGAACCGGTATACAATAGTAGCCACCAGATCAGAAACCGACGGTGCCGATCACATCTTACTTCATACAGCGACGATCCGTCCGATTGCCGATCAGTGGTGCAGATCGGAGGACCGAAACGGTATTCGACCAACTAATCTGGGCCCTCCATCCCGATACGGATGACGCAGGGGATCTCTCCTACCCATAGCGCTGGCTCACGGCGAGCAGGCCACCGCACGGCGACCGGTTCATCGGAGCCTGCGGAATCCGGTCCTCCCAAGCGCCATACCCCAAATTCGCACGCTCCACACGAAATTGACGATGCCCCAAACCTATTAAACCCCTCAATTTCAATCGCCACACAACGCAGACCCCCGGTCCCCGGTGCTTCGCGATTTAAGGCGGCCGGCGGTGCTCCGGTGTGCAATTTCGGGGGCACACGCCGAGGTTTCCACGCGGCGCTACTCCTACTACCTTCTAACAACTCCAAAGAAGAGGTCGGTGCATACCTTGATGTTCCGGCTGACGCAGAGGCCCGATCCCACGGCGCGGCGCGGATTGACGGTGGAGGAGGTGCGCCGACGAGCAATTCACGGCCACGGGGAGCTCCCTCCCGGTTTGGGTGGCCAGAGCTCGATCCAAGGGTCCCTGATAAAGCCTCACGTCGACTCTCGGGTCACCAAATCCTGGGAAGCACGGATGTCCGCCGCGGCAGCGACTTGGGTGGCGCGGCGGCGACTTCTTTTCTGGGAGCTAACTGGTGACGTCGAGGGCAGGAGATCGGGTGTTAGCGCCTTTATCCAACCGTGGAAGGTACGGCCGGCGCGAGATTGTCGGCAGGCAGCAACGGCCACCACGTTTTCCGCCGTGGCGAGCACGGCATTTCTGTTATGGGGTTCACGGGAGCGGGATGACAGGTGGGTCCGCAGATCCAGCGGCTGGCGTGAGCGGCAACGCGGATCAGCGCGCGGGCGAGTGACTGCGCTGTGGGTCCTGGTTGTCGGCGCGCGTGCGTTATGCAGGTGGGCTGCGCGTGGGTAAAGTGCTATTGGGCTGAATAGGGTGACAGAGGCCCAGGTAAGCTTCTCTCTCTTTTTCTTTTATGTTTTATTTTCTATTTTCTTTAATTGTTTTGAATCCAAATTTGAATTTTGAATGTGAGTTTCTCTTTTGAGTCCATTATACCAATTCACACTCTAATGTTGGAATAATATATTTTCATTCACATATTTTTATCCTTACAATATTTATTTCCTTCTCTTTTCTAGTTTCAAGAATTTCTTTTAGGTTCTAAATTCCCTTTTTGGTCTTTAATATTTTCTTGTCACAAAATGCACACCAAATAAAATGTTCAGCATGATGCAGTGATTTAGTAGAATATCTTTTTATTAATTGTTTTTGGACATGGTGTTCACATATGATGATGCATAAAGATCAAACTCACATAAAGAGAAATTGTTTCTCTATTGGTATTATTTCTAGCAATTTACAAAGTGGGTGTTACAAATCCTCCCCCACTTAAAAATAATCTCGTCCTCGAGATTTAAGAAGAACGAGGGAAAAGGTGGGGAAAATCTATGCGAAGCTCTTCTTCTCTTTCCCAAGTTGCTTCATCTTCACTGTGGTGACTCCATTGAACTTTGCACATCTTTATCACCTTATTTCTTGTAACTCGAGTCAAAGTATCCAAAATCTTGATCGGGTACTCCGTGTAAGTCAAATCACCCTGAACACTGAGCTCTTCCATCGGTAACTGTTCCTCGGGAACACGGAGACACTTCTTCAGTTGAGATACGTGGAACACATTATGCACATCCGATAGACTATCCGGTAACTCGAGTTGGTATGCCATCTCCCCAACTCTTCTAAAGATCAAGAATGGTCCAATGTAGCGAGGGGACAATTTTCCCTTGACTTTAAATCTCCTCATTCCACGAAGTGGTGACACCTTGAGATACACATAATCTCCTTCTTCAAATTCCAGTGGTCTTCGTCTATTATCAACATAACTCTTTTGCCTGGTTTGAGCCACTCTCAAATTCTCTCGAATTATACGAACTTGTTCTTCTACTTCTTGAATCAGTTCAGGCCCAAAGAACTGCCTCTCTCCAGTCTGATCCCAATACAAAGGAGTCCTGCACTTCCTCCCATATAAAGCTTCAAAAGGTGACATCTTCAGACTGGCCTGATAGCTATTATTATATGAGAATTCAGCATAAGGCAGACTCTTATCCCAACTTCCTCCATGTTGAAGGGCACAAGCTCTCAACATATCCTCCAAAACTTGATTAGTCCTTTCAGTCTGTCCATCAGTCTGAGGGTGATAAGCCGTACTAAAATTCAACTTTGTACTCATATTCTCATGAAAGCTTCTCCAAAACCTTGAGGTAAACTGCGAACCTCGATCAGACACGATCTTCTTTGGTACTCCATGTAAACACACAATCCGGGCCATATATAACTCTGCTAACTGAGAACCTTTATAAGTAGTCTTGACAGGAATAAAGTGAGCCACTTTAGTCAATCTATCCACAATCACCCATATAGCATCATATCCTTTCTGGGTGCGAGGCAATCCAGTAATGAAATCCATACCAATCTCTTCCCACTTCCACTCGGGTATCTTCAGTGGGTGCAATAGTCCAGCTGGCCTCTGGTGTTCCGCCTTAACTCTTTGACATACATCGCACATAGCCACATGTGCAACCACATCTCTTTTCAATCCATACCACCAATACTTCCGCTTCAAATCCTGATACATCTTTGTACTACCAGGATGAATAGAATAATCCGAATCATGGGCCTCCTTTAAAATAGTCTCCCGAAGGCTTTTAATATCAGGGACACACATCCTATTCTTGAACCATACAGTGCCCTGCTCATCTTCCGTAAATTCCGGAACTCGACCTTCCTTAATCTCTTTTATTTTAGCATCACCAACTTGTCCTTTGCGGATCTCTTGCTCCAAAGTAGGTTCCACATCAATAGTAACTCCTTCAGTATGAGCAACTACCCCCAGGTTAAGTCTCCTGAAATCCTCAACAATCTCATCGGGTAGCTGGGCAACAATAGCTGAATGAACCTGCTCCTTGCGACTCAAGGCATCTGCAACCAAATTTGCCTTGCCCGGGTGATAGTGAATCTCCAAATCATAATCCTTAATAAGCTCCAACCAACGGCGTTGCCTAAGGTTGAGATCCTTCTGAGTGAATATATACTTCAAACTCTTATGATCCGTGTACACTTGACACTTGGTTCCCATAATGTAATGTCTCCAAATCTTAAGAGCATGCACAACTGCTGCTAGTTCTAAGTCGTGAGTGGGGTAGTTCAATTCATGCTTCCGCAACTGACGAGAAGCATAAGCAATCACATGTCCTTCTTGCATGAGCACACATCCTAAGCCTTGGCCACATGCATCACAATAGATATCAAATCCTTTCTGTAGGTCTGGCACAACCAATACTGGTGGCGACATCAACCTCTTTTTCAATTGCTCAAAGCTGTCTTGACACTTCTCGTCCCACTTAAATTCTTTTCCTTTCTCCAGAAGCGAAGTCATAGGTTTGGCAATCTTAGAAAATCCTTCG
Organism: Zea luxurians; assembly: GCA_029449295.1. Classification (NCBI taxonomy): domain Eukaryota; kingdom Viridiplantae; phylum Streptophyta; class Magnoliopsida; order Poales; family Poaceae; genus Zea; species Zea luxurians. The sequence continues at coordinate 49,452,565 of JAOPSE010000014.1, read as the reverse complement.
ATAAACCTCCGATAATATCCAGCAAGTCCTAAGAAACTCCGAATCTCAGTAACTGTAGTGGGTACTCTCCACTCCATTATCTCCTTAACTTTAGCAGGATCCACTGCTATTCCTCCATTAGAAATAATATGACCAAGAAATGGCACCTCGCCAATCCAAAACTTGCACTTGCTGAACTTGGCATAGAGTTGATTATCTCGTAGCTTCTGTAGCACCAACCTCAGATGTTCCTCGTGATCACTATCACTCTGAGAATAAATAAGAATATCGTCGATGAACACCACGACGAATCTGTCCAAATACTCCATAAACACCTTATTCATCAAGTTCATAAAATAAGCTGGTGCATTGGTTAATCCAAACGACATAACAGTAAACTCATATAATCCATATCGAGTCGAGAAAGCCGTCTTGGGAATATCCGATGGTCTAATCCTCATCTGATGGTAACCGGATCGGAGATCAATCTTCGAAAATACTCTTGCACCTCGCATCTGATCAAATAAATCCTCAATACGGGGCAACGGATACTTGTTCTTCACCGTAACATCATTAAGAGATCTATAATCCACACACATCCGTTGCGATCCATCCTTCTTCTGTACAAACAAGACCGGTGCTCCCCAAGGTGAGGAACTCGGACGAATGTACCCAGCCTCTTGTAACTCAGTTAACTGCTTCTTAAGCTCCTTCAACTCCTCTACGGACATCCTATATGGCCGTTTAGAAATAGGGGCGGTTCCAGGTAAGAGGTCAATAACAAACTCAACTTCTCTATCAGGTGGCATTCCTGGTAACTCCTCTGGAAAGACATCCGGAAAATCTCTAACCACCCGGATATTGTCACCAACAAACTCCTCAGGCATAAAGAACATTGCACGCATGGATGAGGAGGTTACTGCAATGTTAACTTGAAACCTTTCTCCTTTAGTAGTAGTGAGTTCTACGGTACCTCTACCACATGCTATAACGGCCTTTGCCTTTCTTAGCCATGACATACCAAGGATCAAATTTATACTGCTTGACTCCAATATTATAGCAGTAGCTCCAAATTCTCTACCCATAATGGTTAATGTCAATCTACGTGTCATTTGATTCGCCTCAACAGGCCCTTTAGGTGTAATTACTATCAGGGGTTTTCTCATATTTAGCAGTGGTATTTCATTTGTGTTGGCATATCTAGCAGACATGAATGAATGTGTAGCACCAGAATCAAATAATATGGTTGCAGGAATTGCATTAACATAAAACATACCAATTACGAGGTCCCCTCCATCCGGAGTAGCATCAACGCTGACTTGATTAACCTTGGCGATAGAATATCCCTTGCCAGAGCTTGGTGTTTGCTGCCTGTTCTGAGCTGGAGTAGTAGCAATCCTCTGTGGGCAGACATTTGCATAATGACCAATCTTCCCACACTTGAAACATTGAGTGCTCGGACTCTGTCCTAAAAACTTCGTCGGGGTGCCAGTAGGGGTAGCCTGCCGAGGAGGTGGAGTCCTTAGTGGTGACTGCTGAACTGGGCGTGGTCCTCCTGGTCGAGTCGGTGTACCCTGTGGTGAACTGTAGCGAGGACGAACACTGCTGCTTCCTTGTCCTTGAGATATGGCCTTTCTCTTCAAATCTCCCAGTTGAACACGCTTGTGTTCAATAGCCAGTGCCTTATCAAGCAGCCTCTGAAATGATGGAAATGTGTGTGCCACAAGAGCATACTGTAGTGGTCCATTAAGTCCTTCAATGAAATGCTCTTGCTTCCTCTCGTCTTCAGCAACTTCTTCAGGGGCATATCTGGATAACTGAATAAACTTGTCGCGGTACTCGCTGACTGACATACTTCCTTGCTTCAGCGACAGAAATTCCTTCTTCTTGATCTTTATCATACCGGCTGGAATATGGTAGTTCCTGAACTGTGTACTGAATTCTGCCCAAGTAATAGTATCCGCAGCATCATGGGCAGCAGTATAAGAATCCCACCAGTCAGCAGCAGGACCAATCAGACGTCCAGAAGCATATAAAACCTTCTCCCGGTCAGTGCATTGTGCAATATTCAGCATCTTCTCAACGGACTTCAGCCAATCATCCGCGTCCAGTGGATCAGGTGAGCTAGCGAATGTAGGTGGCTTATGACTCATGAACTCTCTATGCTTGTCTCGGGGTGGGACTGGTGGTGGTGGAGGTGGAGGCAGTGGTACTTGTTGCTGTTGTTGTTGCATTTGCTGTTGCAGCTGCTGTTGTTGTGCCCTCCTTTCCTGGCGTACCTCATCTCGCTCCTGGCGCAACTCCTGTCGTATATCTTCTCTTTCCTGACGCATCTCCTGGCGTTCTTGTTGCATCTGAGCACGCATATCAGCCATAGTGTCTACCATTTGCTGCATCACCGCCATCTGAGCAGCAACCAGTGGGTCAACTCCGCCTGGTGGAGGATTAGGAGGATTCATCTCTGCAGGCTGTGGCTGAGGTTGTCTATATATCCTTCGAGTGTGTTGGTTAGGAGGCAAGTCAATTCCACCACCCCGCCTGGTATTGACCATCTGAGTTAGATACATATGGTAAGAAGATAATAGACAAGGCAGGTATTTACAAATCAGGTTACTTTGGGGAATTTTATTAGCTAAGCAGATTAATATTTTACCTATCCTAGCTAACTCAATACCTTATGGTGGTACATACTAAGATGTCCATAATTCAATCAATCAAAGAAGCAAATCAGGCATTTAGCATCAGCACAATCAAACAACATTTTTAATAGAGAAAATAGTTTTATTTTCATCTTAGGTTCCCTATCTCTTAAAAATGTCATAAGGGAAGGAATTCCAAGGTGTGAAATCCATCTTGTCTTAGAGTAGAAAAGGTAAGAATGATCAGAGTAGAACAGTAGAAGGTGAGACAAGATCAAGATGAGATGAGTATAGAATGAGTCAGAGTAAGGTAAGTAGGAGAGGGTTTGTCCATTTCTATCTAGGTCTCGTCCTACAGTCAACATTTCCTCTGATACCACTTCTGTAACACCCGGTTTTAAAGAACAAAGCCGGGTGCATCTCATACATGCGCCAAGAAGACAACATATATAATAACAGAGTGTATAGAGATAAATGTCATAAAACATCAGAGTAATTATTACATAGCGGAAGTCTTATTACAAAATAAAATAATAAAGATAAAATGAACTAAGGATCGTCGGCGCCAATGTCGACTGGGAAACGCCACCTAGATCAGATCGAACTCCTCAGTGTTAGGCAGCTCCTCCTGAACCACCTGATCATCTCCTGTGGGGGGGTGTGAGACAGCAAGGGTGAGCTCACACATGATCATAGCTCAACAAGTTGTGGGGAACCAGTGGACACAAACTCACAAAGGTGTGAGTTCATGTGATGTGTAAGGCTTAATCAATGACAGGGGTTAAAGCTGAGCATTGCTTTTAAGTAGTTGGTCAAAATTTTATTAGTAGTTACTAAGTGTAAGTAAATACCAAACCATAAGTAAAGTAATAGAACAAAATTAATAACAAACCCATGCAATGCAAATGACAAAATTGAATTTAAGTTCCATAAATTAAACATCAGAGAGTCCTGAGCTGCTCATGACCGTGAGCTCGGCTAGTATACCAGTTTTACACTCTGCAGAGGTTGTACCCTTTACCCACAAGTCATGTTACCCATCTGCCAAGGGGTCATGAATCCCATACACCTCTACCTAGGAAGCGCGGCAGGGCAACACTACGAGGCCTTTACAAAGTTCCACTAGCTTCCGAAAACCCGCTACAGTTTATAGGAAGTTCCAATGCAGGGTTCCTGGCTGACCGCCATCGCAGCAAAATCAACCAGGGACCTCCCTACACTGACCACTCCCCTACTGCCCTTGCCCCTTTCGGGTAAGGTAGTCTTCCACTAGCTTTCCTAATTAGTCAGCCAAGGGGTCCCATTCCTCCCTTGTGGTGGCACGTGTTACTCAAGTTAAGCTCTATGTTCCAATTAACATTAATGATCTCAACATGAACATAAATAGAATAACAAAAAGAATTGGAACATAGAGGTAATAAATGATTATCCCAAAACCATGTAAAGCAATAGCAAACTACCCAAGTGATTCAGGGGTAAACAAGGTAATGAGATAAACAATCTAGGGTGACCTATTGGGTCCCATCAAAATTAACCTATGCATGAGTATGTGATATTAAAGAACATTATTGGGTAAAAAGTGGTCAAGGGCACAACTTGCCTTCAATGAGCTCCTGCTCAACTACTTCAATCTGCTGCTCACCAGGATCCTCGGTCACGGGCTCTTCTACTCGCCACAATACAACAAGCACAGTGCATATAGAGAAATTAACATTACACCAAACATATAAACAAAATACACAGTAATAATCTACACATTAAAATAAAATCCTAGGAACAGAAATCATAATTTTATGAGTTATAGATTTTAAGTTATGGATTTTCAAAGGTTTTCTGTGTTTTAAATAGGATTAAGTGAGAAATAACTTTTCTTTCTGTTTACATGATATAACAGAGGCTCTAGGTGATAGAGAATAATATTACAAAATTTTAGGAACTGGAATGGAGTGATTTGGAGCAAGTATGAATTTTCTATGAATTTATAAAGTTCTAGCAATTATTTTCCTATTAAAAATCTATTTTCCAATTCCTTTATTTGATTTAAATAGGCTCTGGACTGGGTGCCAATTCCTGGAAAACCTAGGGGGCTCGGGGTAAAAATCTATAGACACAGTACACAGTGAAGGTGGATGGCGGGTTGATTATCCTGAACCCGAGGGACTCTTTTAGAAAACGGCTTCGACGAAGGGGTAACACTAGCTCTCGGTCGTTGGATCTCACTCCGAGGGTCGTGATTAGATGGCACATTATGTGAACCGGTATACAATAGTAGCCACCAGATCAGAAACCGACGATGCCGATCACATCTTACTTCATACAGCGACGATCCGTCCGATTGCCGATCAGTGGTGCAGATCGGAGGACCGAAACGGTATTCGACCAACTAATCTGGGCCCTCCATCCCGATACGGACGGCGCAGGGGATCTCTCCTACCCATAGCGCTGGCTCACGGCGAGCAGGCCACCGCACGGCGACCGGTTCATCGGAGCCTGCGGAATCCGGTCCTCCCAAGCGCCATACCCCAAATTCGCACGCTCCACACGAAATTGACGATGCCCCAAACCTATTAAACCCCTCAATTTCAATCGCCACACAACGCAGACCCCCGGTCCCCGGTGCTTCGCGATTTAAGGCGGCCGGCGGTGCTCCGGTGTGCAATTCCGGGGGCACACGCCGAGGTTTCCACGCGGCGCTACTCCTACTACCTTCTAACAACTCCAAAGAAGAGGTCGGTGCATACCTTGATGTTCCGGCTGACGCAGAGGCCCGATCCCACGGCGCGGCGCGGATTGACGGTGGAGGAGGTGCGCCGACGAGCAATTCACGGCCACAGGGAGCTCCCTCCCGGTTTGGGTGGCCAGAGCTCGATCCAAGGGTCCCTGATAAAGCCTCACGTCGACTCTCGGGTCACCAAATCCTGGGAAGCACGGATGTCCACCGCGGCAGCGACTTGGGTGGCGCAGCGGCGACTTCTTTTCTGGGAGCTAACTGGTGACGTCGAGGGCAGGAGATCGGGTGTTAGCGCCTTTATCCAACCGTGGAAGGTACGGCCGGCGCGAGATTGTCGGCAGGCAGCAACGGCCACCACGTTTTCCGCCGCGGAGAGCACGACATTTCTGTTATGGGGTTCACGGGAGCGGGATGACAGGTGGGTCCGCAGATCCAGCGGCTGGCGTGAGCGGCAACGCGGATCAGCGCGCGGGCGAGTGACTGCGCTGTGGGTCCTGGTTGTCGGCGCGCGTGCGTTATGCAGGTGGGCTGCGCGTGGGTAAAGTGCTATTGGGCCGAATAGGGTGACAGAGGCCCAGGTAAGCTTCTCTCTCTTTTTCTTTTATGTTTTATTTTCTATTTTCTTTAATTGTTTTGAATCCAAATTTGAATTTTGAATGTGAGTTTCTCTTTTGAGTCCATTATACCAATTCACACTCTAATGTTGGAATAATATATTTTCATTCACATATTTTTATCCTTACAATATTTATTTCCTTCTCTTTTCTAGTTTCAAGAATTTCTTTTAGGTTCTAAATTCCCTTTTTGGTCTTTAATATTTTCTTGTCACAAAATGCACACCAAATAAAATGTTCAGCATGATGCAGTGATTTAGTAGAATATCTTTTTATTAATTGTTTTTGGACATGGTGTTCACATATGATGATGCATAAAGATCAAACTCACATAAAGAGAAATTGTTTCTCTATTGGTATTATTTCTAGCAATTTACAAAGTGGGTGTTACAAGATGATGACGAGGAAGACGACATGGCTGCCCGCCTCGGCTTCAGCCCTGGCTTGAGGTTAGGCCAGGAGCCGTCAAGCCAGCCCCCGAGTGGGCTGATGCCGTCAGTCCCCGGAGTCGGGACGCCGAGGTCCCGGCCCGAAGAGCGGGGGCAGACCGAGAGGGTACCTGACCCCTCGGCTGGGGGAGTTGAGGCGACCCCGGGGAGCCAGGCCGAGGCGTCTGTTCCCCGAGAGCCGTCGCCCACGCCGGCAGCGCAGGAGAGCGACCCTCGGGTCGCCGCGGCGGTGCCTGGGCAGTCCGCCTCCCGGGCGTCGAAGGCGCCCAAAGCAAGGGTGGTGTCGAAGCTGCCGGCGAAGCGGACCTCGGCGGCGGCTTCGGGGGTCGAGATCCGAGAGACCTCCCCTCAGGCACGGTTGATCATGGCCCGGAGCGGGTACGTATCTCGAAACGTCTTCGTCCTGGCTTTTCATTCGTATGTCCCGACCGTGATTTTTCTTTCCTCCTCAGTAAGCGAAGCCATGGCCTGACCGATCTGGCTCCCCGAAAGGCCCTTAAGACGGCGTCGGCTTCCACAGCCGGTGCCACTCCGGGCCTTGCTGTCCAGCTGACCTTCTCGCAAGGTGCTCCACAGCAGGGGGCTCAGGCGGCACCAGTCGCCGTGGAGCGAGTTCCCGAGGCCGGCTCTTCTGCCGAGGCGGCCATCGTGCTAGGGGAGGCGGCCGACGCGGACGCGGCCCCGGCCCCACCGGACGTGCCGGCGGTGCTGGCACCTGTTGCTACTGAAGCCGCTGCCGTCCCAGTTGGGGAGCGTCCTGTCGCTGCCGACGCTAAGACGGCCGAGGCGTCGGCGCTTGGTGCCTCGGAGGAGGGGGGGCGTGGAGACGCGATCCGTCCTGCCGAGCGGCAGCCTTCTCGCTGTGCGGCGGAGCTCCGAGGGTCGGCGTCAGTTGCTCCGGTTCCGGACCCGCGGGGCCTCGGATCCCTTCTTCGTTCTCGACGATGAGCGGGAGGAGCAGTCCTGGGACGAGCTCCGCGAGTGTGCCGAAGCAACGGTGGGGTCGCTCCGGTCGTCGCTGGAGGTTTTCTGCAGGGACGTCCCCAAAATCCTCCAGGTAACGGTTTCAGGCATACCTTTTCTTTTTTGTGGCCAAGGCGTCTTTCGTGACGCCCCGCTTCCTTTCCTCAGGATCTGACGGATCTGAGCACCGCCAAGTCGTCGTTTATCCGCCACGAGGTCGACGTCTGGGGCTCGCTGTGATCCCTGAGGACCTCGCTCGCTGGGGCTACTGCGCGCCTCTCTCAGTAGGGTGCCGAGGCGGCGGACCTTCGGTTGCTCTGCACTGATCTGAGAGCCGAGGCGGTAGCGGCACGCACGGAGGCGGCAGCGGCGCGCGCAGAAGTGCAACGACAGCAGTCGGAGTTCGACCGGATCATCGATGAGCGGGACCAATCTCGGGGCCGGGCTGCCGAGGCCGAAAGCCGGGCTAGAGCCCTTGCAGCCGACCTAGCCGTAGGCCAGGTCGCAGCCTCGGAGCAGCGTGCCCAAGCCGGTGGTACGCCTTAGCCATTTTCGGTTTTCGTTTCAGCTTGTTTCCTCCGCTTGTGTTTGAGATCTTTCGTTCTGGCTGTTTGCAGAGCTCGAGTCCGCCCTTGATGAGTCCGCCAAGGCGCTTGCCGAGGCGCTTGCCGGGGCGGCCGAGCAGAGGGAGGCCGACCACGCGGCCATGTCCGAGGCCGTCTCGGACTTCTGCCGGGTCCTTGGCTCCGGCGACGTCCCCTCAGGAAGCTCCCCTCAAAGTCGCCTGTAGGCCTTGGGCGATCATGTGCGCGGCAGACTCCGCGAGGCGCTACACCACGGCGTCAGGCAGGCCTTCGCCGTGCTCGCTTCCCACTACGTCGTGGACCTAGAGCGGGTCAGCGAGGGGTATTGCCTTCCTGACGAAGATGAAGCCGCCTTGGCAGAAGTCCAGAGGCTCGATGCGGCCGCTGCGGGTCCGAGCGCAGTGCTGGCAACCACCTTCGAGGCAGAGATCCTCCCGCCTGCGCCGTCGTCCGAAGCCGGGATGGACTTTGCCGAGGGCGGGGTCGAAGCCGAAGGCGTGGCTCCTTCCTGTGGCGACGCCTAACTCTGTCGGAGCAGTTTCTGTTGGATGCACGTGTGTCTTTCTGCGGCCGCTGAGGCCTGAACACTTTATTACCGTTGCATAAAGTCGTGCTCCTTTCCCTTTCATTTTGCGTGTCCGGCCCCGCCTGTCAGTAGCAGGGTGGCTTCCCCAAGTAGGGGTCACTTTTCGTGGCGGGTGGCGAGTGAGGTGTCCGTAACCCAGAGGCGTAGGAGTCCCTCGGCTCAGTCAGCCTTGCCACTTACATGCGCCCGTGTTCGCTCCTTGGGGTCCTGCTTCCGACATAGCCGGGGGAACGCAAAAGCCTTTTCGATTGAAAATTTTGACGCAGAGGGGTTCCCCCCTTTTTAGCCCCCGAGGGAGGGTCGGGCTCTGCCGAGGCAAGGCTGACCCTTCCTTGATGACTAAAACTTGCGTGGGGGCAAGGTAAGCGAACAACTTGAAAGCATCTTAAGGGTAGAGGCGACGTAGCTGTTAGACGTTCGAAGTGTTGGTGCAGACCTCGCCTTGACTGTCGGCCAGTTCGTTTGTTCCGGGCTTCAGAACTTTGGCGATGACAAGCGGCCCTTCCCAGGGGTGCGTGTAGCCCCCGGGTGTCTCCAACAAGGGCTCGGGGTGCGGTGGTGGAGCTCCTTCCCATCCCCCAGCAAGACAAACGACTTGGCGTGCCGCGCCAACCGCCGAGCTTTGGCTCGGTCGAGGGGTAGCTCTCCTCGGTGGAGATATTGCAGGTACGGGGTCCGCCAGCTTCGATTAGGTGTGACCCCGCTTCGCTCCTCCTCGACGCGCAGTGCCTCGCCCTCGGGTGCTGAGGGTGCCTCGGGCCGAGCTGAAGGTGCCTCTGGCCGTGCCGATGATGCCTCAGACTGAGCCGAGGGTACCTCGGGCTGGGCCGAGGGTGCCTCAGGCTCGGGCGTGTCGTCGATTTTGACGGAGGGTTGATGCAGGTCTCGGGAGCAGGCTTCCGGGGGAAACGTTATTCGCCCCGAGGCGGTACAGAGGCAGGCCCCTTTTGCCGAGGTGCGGGATGAAAAGACTGAAGGCCGCAAGACATCCCATGACTCTCTGTACGCCTTTCAAGTCCGTGATGGGCCCCATGCTGGTGTTGGCTGCGATCTTCTTCGGGTTGGCTTCGATGCCCTGCTTGGAGATGATGAGCCCCAAGAGCATGCCTCGGGGCACCCCGAAGACACACTTTTCGGGTTTGAGCTTGACGCCTTTCGCCTTGAGACATCGGAATGTCACTTCAAGGTCGGAAAGGAGGTCGGAGGCTTTCCTCGTCTTGACTATGATGTCATCGACGTAGGCCTCGACCGTGCGGCCAATATGTTCGCCAAACACATGGTTCATGCACCGCTGGTACGTCGCGCCCGCATTCCTCAAGCCGAACGGCATGGTGACATAGCAGTACATGCCGAAGGGTGTGATGAAAGAAGTCGCGAGCTGGTCGGACTCTTTCATCCTGATTTGGTGATATCCTGAGTAGGCATCGAGGAAAGACAGGGTTTTGCACCCAGCAGTGGAATCCACGATTTGATCGATGCGAGGCAGAGGGTAGGGAACCTTCGGACATGCTTTGTTCAGACCAGTGTAGTCTACACACATCCGCCATTTCCCCCCTTTCTTTCTCACAAGCACAGGGTTGGCAAGCCATTCGGGATGGAATACCTCTTTGATGAACCCTACCGCCATTAGCTTGTGGATCTCCTCGCCTATGGCTCTGCGCTTCTCCTCGTCGAATCGGCGCAGAGGCTGCTTGACGGGTCGGGCTCCGGCTCAGATGTCCAGCGAGTGCTCGGCGATATCCCTCGGTATGCCGGGCATGTCCGAGGGACTCCACGCGAAGACGTCGGCGTTCGCGCGGAGGAAGTCGACGAGCACTGCTTCCTATTTGGGATCGAGCTCGGAACCGATCCGGATCTGCTTGGAGGCATCGCTGCTGGGGTCGAGGGGGACGGACTTAGCCGTCTCCGCTGGCTCGAAGTTGCCGGCATGACGCTTCACGTCTGGCACTTCCTTAGAGAGGCTCTCTAGGTCGGCGATGAGGGCCTCGGACTCGGCGAGGGCCTCGGCGTACTCCACGCACTCCACGTCGCATTCGAACGCGTGTTTGTACGTGGGGCCGACGGTGATGACCCCGTTGGGGCCCAGCATCTTGAGCTTGAGGTAGGTGTAGTTGGGGACGGCCATGAACTTCGCGTAGCATGGCCTCCCCAGTACCGCGTGGTAGGTTCCTCGGAACCCGACCACCTCGAACGTCAGGGTCTCCCTTCGGAAGTTGGAGGGTGTTCCGAAGCAGACGGGAAGATCGAGTTGTCCAAGGGGCTGGACGCGCTTCCCGGGGATGATCCCATGGAAAGGCGCAGCGCCCGCCCGGACCGAGGATAGATCAATACGCAGAAGCCCGAGGGTCTCGGCGTAGATGATGTTGAGGCTACTGCCTCCGTCCATGAGGACCTTGGTGAGCCTGACGTCGCCGATGACGGGGTCGACGATGAGCGGGTATTTCCCCGGGCTCGGCACATGGTCGGGGTGGTTGGCTTGGTTGAAGGTGATGGGCTTGTCGGACCAGTCTAAGTAGACTGGCGCCACCACCTTCACCGAACAGACCTCCCGGCGCTCTTGCTTGCGGTGCCGAGCCGAGGCGTTTGCTGCTTGCCCAGCGTAGATGATGAAGCAGTCGCGGACCTCGGAAAACTCTCCTGCCTGGTGATCTTCCTTCTTGTCGTCATTGCGGGCCCTGCCACCCTCCGCGGGTGGCCCGGCCCTGTGGAAGTGGCGCCGAAGCATGACGCACTCCTCAAGGGTGTGCTTGACGGGCCCCTGGTGGTAGGGGCACGTCTCCTTGAGCATCTTGTCGAAGAGGTTGGCACCTCCGGGGGGTTTCCGAGGGTTCTTGTACTCGGCGGTGGCGACAAGGTCCGCGTCGGGGGCGTCACGTTTCGCTTGCGACTTCTTCTTGCCCTTCTTCTTGGCGCCACGCTGAGTTGACGCCTCGGGGGCATCTTCCGATGGGCGGCCTTGGGGCTGCTTGTCCTTCCAGAAGATAGCCTCGACCGCCTCCTGGCCGGAGGCGAACTTGGTGGCGATGTCCATCAGCTCGCTCGCCCTGGTGGGGGTCTTGCGACCCAGCTTGCTCACCAGGTCGCGGTAGGTGGTGCCGGCGAGGAACGCGCCGATGACATCCGAGTCGGTGATGTTGGGCAGCTCGGTGCGCTGCTTCGAGAATCGCCGAATGTAGTCCCGGAGAGACTCTCCCGGCTGCTGTCGGTAGCTTCGGAGGTCCCAGGAATTCCCGGGGCACACGTACGTGCCCTGGAAATTGCCGGCGAAAGCTTGGACTAGGTCGTCCCAGTTGGAGATCTACCCCGGAGGCAGGTGCTCCAACCAGGCGCGAGCGGTGTCGGAGAGGAACAGGGGGAGGTTGCGGATGATGAGGTTGTCATCGTCCGTTCCACCCAGTTGGCAGGCCAGACGGTAGTCCGCGAGCCACAGTTCCGGTCTCGTCTCCCCCGAGTACTTCGTGATAGTAGTCGGGGGTCGGAACCGGGTCGGGAACGGCGCCCGTCGTATGGCCCGGCTGAAGGCCTGCGGACCGGGTGGTTCGGGCGAGGGACTCCTATCCTCCCCGCTGTCGTAGCGTCCCCCACGCTTGGGGTGGTAGCCTCGGCGCACCCTCTCGTCGAGGTGGGCCCGACGGTCGCGGTGATGGTGCTCGTTGCCGAGGCGTCCCGGGGCCGCAGGCGCTGTGTTGCGCGTGCGCCCGGTGTAGACCGAGGCTTCCCGCATGAATCGGGAAGTCGCGGCATGATGTTTCGAGGGGTGCCCCTGCCTTCGGGAGGTGGAGCTCTCGGCCCATCGGACCGCAGCGCCTTCCAGGAGATTCTTGAGCTCTCCCTGTATTCGCCGCCCCTCGGTGGTTGATGGCTCCGACATCGCGCGGAGGAGCATTGCTGCTGCTGCCATGTTCTGGCCGACCCCACTGGATGCGGGTGGCGGCCTGACCCTGACATCGTCGGCGATGCGGTGCTGGAAGCCCTGGGGTAGATGACGTATTTCTCCGGCCGGAGGTTGGCCCGCCCATGCCTGCCCGACGTCCCGGCGGATTGGCTCAAGCGCTCCTGCTCCCTCGTCGAGCCTGGCCTGCACCCCGCGGATTTGCTCGAGCTGTGGGTCGTTACCCCCCGCCGGAACGGGGACCACAGCTAGCTCCCGTGGGATGTCAACGCGAGGCACCGGCCTAGGGAGATCACCATCCTCCGGCATGCCGAGATGGTTGCCTTCGGAGGGACCCCCTAGATCGACGTGGAAACATTCGTGGCTTGGGCTGTAGTCCTCGTCGCCGAGGCTGCGGCTACCGTCGGAATAGTCGGAAAGGCAGTAGTCGCATGCGGTCATAAAGTCCCGCATGGCACTGGGGTTGCCAAGTCCAGAGAAATCCCAGCAGAAGTCGGGCGCGTCGTCTTCCTCGGACACAGAGGGCCCGTAGGTCGAGACATCCGTCAGCCGGTTCCAGGGTGACCGCACACAATACCCCAGAGGGTTTGGACTCGCCTCTACAAGGGCGTCCGCCAAAGCGAGGTCGCTTGGCGGTTCGAGGCTGAATCTGAAAGGCGTGAGATGGGAATCGGTCGGTACCTCTTGGTCGACGGGCGGCGATGAAGTCACGTCGGGGACTGACCGCACCGTCGTCTCAGGTACGAGGGTGACGTCCAGCAAGCCTTTCGCGAGCGCGCTGGCGTTGTCCGTTTGTCCGGAATCGGCGCGTTGTGGGGAGACGGCGCTCGTCCTCGTCTCAAACGTGAGGTCGACGCCTGACGTGCCCCCCGTTAGGGCGCTGGCGCCGTCGACTCGCTCGACAGCCGACGAGGCGCTGCCTCCTGCTTGGCCTTGGTTGCCCCGCCTCCTCCTCCGTTGGCGGGGGAGAGGACGGGGTGAGCTCGAATGTTGTTCCTCCACCACGCGGGGAAGACGTCGTCGATTCCGCCGCCGGCGGGCGCGCTGTCGGTCGCCATTGTCGCTGTCGCACGGCGGTGGAAGGAGTATCATGTCGTAGCTGCCGTCGAGGGACACGAACTCAAGACTCCCGAAACGGAGCACCGTCCCGGGTTGGAGAGGTTGCTGGAGACTGCCCATCTGGAGCTTGACAGGAAGCTGTTCATCAACACGTAGTAGGCCCCTACCTGGCGCGCCAACTGTCGGCGTTTCGAGACCGGGGGGTCCCTAAGCCGCCGAGTGAAATGTCGCCGCGTGCCCTAGCCCAGATGGGTCGGCGCGAGGCCGAGCGCGAAGGGGGGAAGTGAGGTGGCCGGAGATGGGCGAGAGAGAGGTGGAAATCCCACGGCCTTCGTGTTCGTCCCGCGCCCAGGTCGGCTGCGCTTGCAGTAGGGGGTTACAAGCGTCCACACGGGAGAGGGAGCGAGCGGCCTTACGCGAGCGCCTGTCTCGTCCTCGTCCCCGTGCGGCCGACCCCCTCTAAGAGGGCCCTGGTCCTTCCTTTTATAGGCGTAAGGAGAGGATCCAGGTGTACAATGGGGGTGTAGCAGAGTGCTACGTGTCTAGCGGGGGAGAGCTAGCGCCCTAAGTACACGCCATCGTGGCGGCCGGAGATATTTTGGCGCCCGGTTTGTGTGATGTCGTGGCCGTCAGAGGAGCGCTGGAGCCTGGCGGAGGGACAGCTGTCGGGGCTGTCGAGTCCTTGCTGACGTCCTCTTGCTTCCGTAAGGGGGCCGAGAGCCGCCATCGTCAGGGAGCGTGTGGGGCGCCATCATTGCCTGTCTGGCGGAGCGAGCCAGATGGGACGCCGGTCTTGTTCCCCGTAGCCTGAGTCAGCTTGGAGTAGGGTAATGATGGCGGCTCCCGTTGACGTGGCCGACCTGCGCCCTAGGTTCGGCGATGCGAAGGCTCCTCCGAGGTCGAGGTCGAGTCCGTCTTCCATGGCCGAGGTCGAGTCCGAGCCCCTAGGTCGGGCAAGGCGGAGGCCGTTGGCCGAGGCCAGGGCGGAGTTCGAGTCCTGGGGTTGGGCGAAGCGGAGTTCGTCATCTTCTGGGGCTGAGCCCAAGTCCGAGCCCTGGGTCAGGCGGAACAGAGTTCGCCGTCTTGCGGGGCTTAGCCCGAGTCCGAGCCCTGGGTCGGGCGGAGCGGAGTTCGCCGTCTTCCGGGGCTTAGCCCGAGTCCGAGCCCTGGGTCGGGCGGAGCGGAGTTCGCCGTCTTCCGGGGCTTAGCCCGAGTCCGAGCCCTGGGTCGGGCGGAGCGGAGTTCGCCGTCTTCTGGGGCTTAGCTCGAGTCCGAGCCCTGGGTCGGGCGAAGCGGAGCTTCCTATGGTGCCTGCGGCCGGGCCTGACTGCCTGTCAGCCTCACTCTGTCAAGTGGCACCGCAGTCGGAGCGGCGCAGGCGGCGCTGTCTTTCTGTCAGACCGGTCAGTGGAGCGGCGAAGTGACGGTGGTCACTTCGGCTCTGTCGGCTGAGGGGCGCTTGTCAGGATAAAGGTGTCAGGCCACCTTTGCATTAAATGCTCCTGCGATTTGGTCGGTCGGTGTGGCGATTTGGTCAGGGTTGCTTCTTGGCGAAGATAGGGCCTCGGGCGAGCCGGAAATATGTTCGCCGCTGGAGGGGGGCCTCGGGCGAGGCGGAGATCCCCCGGGGTCAGCTGCCCTTGTCCGAGGCTAGGCTCGGGCGAGGCGTGATCGAGTCCCTCGAATGGGTTGATCCCTGACTTAATCGCACCCATCAGGCCTTTGCAGCTTTATGCTGATGGGGGTTACCAGTTGAAATTAGGAGCCTTGAGGGTATCCCTAATTATGGTCCCCGACAAATAGTGAGCTCTCATATGTTCATCGCTCAACAAATTGTGAGGAATAATGTGCATGAGCTCACTTACAATGAGGGCTCATGTATAGTGTTAGGCTGATCAACA
The DNA here is from genome assembly GCA_029449295.1 of Zea luxurians. NCBI lineage: Eukaryota > Viridiplantae > Streptophyta > Magnoliopsida > Poales > Poaceae > Zea > Zea luxurians. Next base: position 49,437,168 of record JAOPSE010000014.1, on the reverse strand, counting down.
AATAATGATTAAATCTGAGCATTGCTTTTAATAAGTTGGTCAAATTTTTATTAGCAACTACTAAGTATAAGTATATACCATCCCAATAAAATAAGAGATAACAATTATAATAACTCCCACAATGCAATGCATATGACAGATTAAGTTTAATTCCATAAGTTAATCATGCGAGAGTCCTGAGTCACTCTTGACCGTGAGCACAACTGATATATTAGTTTTACACTCTACAGAGGTTGCGCCCTTTATCCACAAGTCGTGTATCCCATCTAGCCAGGGTTTGCAATACCCTCAGACACTCCCAAGGTGAATGGCTAGAGATCCACTATATGCCTTTACAAAGTTCCACTAGCTTTACAAACCCGCTACGATTTCGTGAGAAGAGCGATATAGGAATCCCTCGTCTGAAAAGCCATCGTAGCATGATCGACCCGAGAATCTTCCTACACCGGCAACTCCTCTATCGCCCTTGCCCCTTTCAAGTAAGGTAGTCCTCCACTAGCTTTTATAATTAGTTAGCCAAGGGCATCCCATTCCACCCTTGTAGTAGCACTGTTATCTCAAGTTAAGCTCCATGTTCCAATTAACACAATAATCTTATCATGAACAATAATTAAACCACAATAATAATAGAACATGATCATAATTCAGTATAACAATAATCCCAAAATTGGGTAGAGCAATAGCAAGTCTACCTAATAGTTCATTTGTTTGCAAGGTGTGGGGTAAACAAAACTAGGGTAACCTATTAGGTCCCATTAAATTAACCTGAGCATGTCACTGTGATTAACAGGAATATTATTAGGTAAAGAAGAGCGATCAAGGGCACAACTTGCCTTATACTTGCGATAACCTGTTGTCTAGATGATGCCCCAAAAGTTGGGCTTCTGATTCCTCGTCACTTCGCCTCTACTCGTAGCAATACATACAATCAAGCAAGTAATGGATATGGTAACTAAAAGGGAAATGTTCCCTTGGGCCATTTCTATTTTGTTTTGGTGATTAAATGCTCAACACATTATGTTTAGACTGACATCATCTTACATGAGCAATGAGCATAGGTACATAAAGCAAATTGAGCTTGGAAGAGGGCATAACACAAATCTATATAGTACCAAGTGAAAAAGGTAAGCTATGGACACTTAGTCAATTATTATGGTTACTAATCATATTTGTCTAAGTGCTAGGGACTTTATGAAGTCAAGCCAAAAGGAGCAAAAGAGACTTTGATTAAGAAAGGAGAATATGGTCTGGTCTGCGTAGCACCGAACGGTCTGGTGCCACCCATCGGATAGTACGGTGTGCACCAGACAGTCCGGTGCACTACTCGGTCAAAGGGCCACTCAGGAAAAAAAATCAGCCAGCTTCGGGTATAAATCATCGGACAGTCCGCGCGGAGCGCTGGACAGTTCGGTGTGCCATCCAGCCAACGGCTAGTGGACACATCTGCCCGGGACCAACTGTCACACTCGATTTTGGAAGGCAAACCGAATGCGAACCATGTACGTGCCAGGATCAGAAACTCACGTACACAATGATTACATAATTGGACATCATCACACATTGCTCAAAGTAAATAGCGGAAAGGTACTTTATTACATCAAGATGTCCAAGACATCCACAGAGTCTATAACATAGTCATTTTAACATCAAAGTGCGGAAATACGAAACATAGTAGATAAGGCCTTCATAGGCAGCTGGCTGGGGGTATGCCACTAAGAAAACTAGAACTCGTCGTAGTCCTGAAACTCCTCAAAGTCCTCCAAGTTCCCAGCATCTCCTCCTATGCACTGAGTACAGTGGGGACAATCTGGGGTCGGGTGGTTTGTAAAGCAAGGGTGAGTACACATCAACGTACTCAGCAAATGTCCCCTTTGGCTAAAGTGGACTAGCTGTATGTGTAATTGAGGTTAAGCAGTTGCTTTTAGTTGGTCAAGTATTTATTACTAATAGTAGAGCCAAGTTTTAGTAATAAACCCAGATATTACCCAAATGTACTCCCTCCAAGAGGAAATACCAGAAATCATAATTATAACCATCATCAGTAATCATCCTCATAAAAGTAACCAAAGTTCTTCTAATCAAAGAGGATCCCAAGGCCGCTCTTAACCGTGAGCACGGCTGATATACTAGTTTCTAACACTCTGCAGAGGTCGCACACTTTACCCATAAGCTGTGATTCCCATTCTGCTCGAAAAGAGCCAATCTCTATTGACCACTACCTAGGTGGCCTAGCAGGGTATCACTACATAGCCTTTACAAAGATTTCCTAGAGGTCATAGCCGCCCGTTAGGTTTCTCCAGTTTGATAAACATAGTACCTCTCCCCAAAGGAAGGGTGACTAACAAAACCAAATCAAGAACCTCTGCAACCAGCCTCGGCAGAGCAAGTACTATGCCCGGACCCCATTGACGGCCCTACGGCGAAGCCAACTACACCTTTGGTTCCTCTAATTAATCAACTAAGGGCGTCCCATTCCACCCTCGTGGTTGCTCTGTTATCCCAGGTTGTCACTCCCCAAATAGGTCCTTACGGAGAGGTACTCAAGAAACAACATGAGTCCCCTAAAGTATCACAAGATCATCATCGGGATAACATCATCATATCATAAATATTCACATCATGTTCATTGATTAAGTTAAAGCAATAACATAATGCTAACCATGATATACCCAAAAGGTAAATAAAGTAAATGCAGACTAGTCAATCCTTAGGTTTCAATAAAGTAATGTGGGACGGTGAATTATAAAGTAAGTAGGACATAATAGGTCAAGGGACACTTGCCTTCACCAGGTTGTTGCTCAGGGAGATCTTCAGCAACACACTCGCGAACCACGGGCTGCTTGTTATCTAAATAAAGCGATCATACATTCAATACATTTAGAAAAGTACAAATAAACAGCACACCAAACACGTACAATCAAGTGAACACGAGTTTGATAGGAAATTATGAACACGAGACATAGACTTAAATGCTACGGACTAATTTATTTAGAGATTAGTGATTCCCTAGACATCATGGATTACATAGTTTAGTTCTACTAATTTTAGTGAGACATCAAATTATAACATGGATAACTTCTACATGACATAATACTAATCTCACAAAATTAAACACCTAAGTATCATTAGGGTTTTGCTTTTTATTTTATCATTTCATAAATTAATTATTACATACACTAACCTATAGCTTAGACATGAAATTAAAGTACACAGACTGTGGATGAACATAATTTATTTGAACAGAGAATATTCTTTTGAACATTTTGCAATTTGAACCACTAAATTTGGAGTTCATATGAAAAAGATATGAAATAAACAAGTTTTGAAGTTTGAAATACAGAATTAAGTCTAATTCTGTGATTAAACGAAAACCTAGAGTCTAATCTGCAAGTTTACAGGGGCCTGCGCGCGATACAGAGGGACGACGGGTTGATTACAAAAAACCTAGGGGTTTCTTTAACAAAAATACACGCGAAGGGGTACTGGGCTTTTCCAACCGCTAGATAACAGATGGACGGCCAGGATTAGATTAGGGAGCGAGCGCGCGGGCAGGCGAGCGAGCGCGGCTGACAAGTGCGGCTGGGGTGTCAGCGACCTGAGGGGCAGGCGGGTTGACTAGTTGGGCCCAGCACCATGGGGCGCAGGCGCTGACCGGCGGGGCCCAGGGGCAGACCGCGCGGGCGCGAACCATTATCCTCGGATCTTAGCCGTTGGATCACGGACGGATGGTCGCGATGGGGCGCGGGGCTTTACAGCTCGGTGGCTGGCGTTGCCTCCTCCATGGCGGCGAGGTCACCGGAGACGAGAGGGACGACCACGTCAGGGCTCTAGGGGTTTACGGAAAGGCTCGGGCGCGTTCAGGGCGACATGGCGAACTGAGCCATGGGCGCAATGCTGGCATGGGGGCACCAGAGGGCACAGAACGTGGCGAGGTGGCCTAACGGCAGCGCGGATCAACTCCGGTGAGCAATTACATGGACACTAGGGCAGTAATAGGCGAAATAAGGGTATGGGAAGGTTGCTCACCTCGAGTGCAGACTCAGGGGTGCTTGGGCGATGGCGGGGACGCGAGGAAGCCTCGGGTCGACGGTGGCGGACTCCGGCTGCATAGTGAAGACTCCGGTGAGCGCGGACTGGGCAAACTAGAAGGGCTGAGGGCGAACTAAAAGGGAAATGTGCTCTTGGGCCATTTCTATATTTGTTTTGGCAATTAAGTGTCCAACACAAATGTTTTGAACTCTTATGTGCTAAACAAGCAAAAGGTGCAAATCAAAGACAAGGTATGTTTCTAGACTTAGTGAATTGTTTTTGAGTACTAACATGGTTATCTAAGTGCTAGAAACAGTGCCGAAGAGAGAAGAAATGAATTGGAAAAGAGTTGGCTGTGTACAGCCAACTCTAGATCAGCCTGGCGCACCGGACTATCCGGTGGTGCACCGGACAGTGTCCGGTACCCCAGGCAAGTCTCCGGTGAACTAGCCACTCTCGGGATTCGACGAAGTCGTACGACTATAATTCATCGGACTGTCCGGTGATGCACCAGACTGTCCAGTGAGATATCCGCGGCGAGCTCATCGCTCTCGGGGAAAGGAACAGGGCGACGTGGCTATAATTCACCGGACTGTCCGGTGGTGCACCGGACTGTCCGGTGAGCCAACGGTCGCCATCGCCACCGGTCGGCCGCACGATCAACACACGACACGTGGCTGCTCCAACGGTCGGCTAGGTGCACCGGACTGTCCGATGTGCACCGGACAGTGTCCGGTGTGCCATCTGACCCACGGGAGCAACGGTCGACTGTGCCCGATTTGGAAGGAGATCGTGCATCGGACAAGCTACAGTGACTGTCCGATGGCGCACCGGACTGTCCGGTGCGCCACTCGACAGAAGGCAAGGATAGCCTTCCATGTTGATCTCCAATGGCTCCTAGCTACCTTGGGGCTATAAAAGGGACCCCTAGGTGCATGGAGAAGTATATCAAGCACTCACTAAGCATACTAAGACATCCAGACTCCGCTCCCACGCTTTTGATTCATCGTGTTAGTGATTTGAGCTTCATTCGAGTTGTGAACTCCCTGTGTTGTCCTTTGAGCTCAAGTCTTCACTTGTGTGCATGGTTGTGCTGTGTATTTGAGTCTTGTGTGTGTTGCTCTCCTAACCTTACTCTCGTGCTTTATTTGTGATCTATATTGTAAGGGCGAGAGGCTCCAACTTGTGGAGATTCCTTGCAAACGGGAAGAATACTCTAAGATAAAACACTATGGTATTCAAGTTGATCATTGGATCACTTGAAAGGGGTTGAATGCAACCCTCGTCCATTGGGACGCCACAACGTGGAAGTAGGCAAGTGTTACTTGGCCAAACCACGGGATAAAAATCGTGTGTCTCGTGTGTTGCTTCTTGTGATTGCTTTGTTCGCACGAGCGTGTTTCATAGCCACTTGATATCACTAACATCTTAATAATCAAGTTTGTGGCTATTTAGTATTTGATTTTACAAGATCACCTATTCACCCCCTGAGAGCACCTAGAGGGGGGGGGGTGAATAGGTGATCCTGTGAAACTTGAAAACTTAAGCCACAAAAACTTGGTTAAGCGTTAGCACAGTAAATGCCAAGTGGCTAGAGAGGAGTCAAAACACAATAACCACAAGAAAACAATCACAGAGATGGCACGATGGTTATCCCGTGGTTCGGCCAAGACCAACGCTTGCCTACTCCACGTTGTGGCGTCCCAACGGACGAGGGTTGCAATCAACCCCTCTCAAGCGGTCCAAAGACCCACTTGAATACCATGGTGTTTTGCTTGCTTTCCTCAATCCCGTTTGCGAGGAATCTCCACAACTTGGAGCCTCTTGCCCTTACACTTGAAGTTCACAAAGAAGCACGGAGCAAGGGAGGGATTAGCAACGCACTCAAGACAAGAAATCACAGCAACACCATGCACACAAGTCGCAACGAGAGCTCACAACACAACTCAATGAGTTCACCACTCAACTAAAGCTCTAATTGCTATCGCAAAGAATCAAAGGCGCGGAATCGATGTCTTGGTGCTTAGGAATGTTGTAGGAATGCTTGGTGTGCTCCTCCATTCGCCTAGGGGTCCCTTTTATAGCCCCAAGGCAGCTAGGAGCCGTTGAGAGCAATCTAGGAAGGCTGATCTTGCCTTCTGTCGACTGGCGCACCGGACAGTCCGGTGCACACCGGACACTGTCCGGTGCCCGATTTCCTTCCAAAAATGGCACAGTCGACCGTTGGCAGCCTGAGAGCCGTTGGCGCACCGGACATGTCTAGTGCACACCGGACAGTCCGGTGCCTCCTTCTAGCCGTTGGCTCGGCCACGTGTCCCACGCAGATCGCGCGGCCGACCATTGGCCCGGCCGACCGTTGGCTCACCGGACAGTCCGGTGCACACCGGACAGTCCGGTGAATTATAGCCGTATGTCGCCGATGAATTCCCGAGAGCGACGAGTTCGCCTGTGAACGGCTCACCAGACAGTCCGGTGCACCACCGGACAGTCCGGTGAATTATAGCCGTACACCACCGTCGAAGTCCCGAGAGCAGCCTGTTCGCCAGAGCCAGCCTGGCGCACCGGACACTGTCCGGTGCACCACCGGACAGTCCGGTGCTCCAGACTGAGCAAAGTCTTGGCTGCTCGAGCCAAGGCATTTTCAATTGGTCTTTTCCTGTTTCCAGCACTTAGACACAATACATTAGTCTCTAAAACAATGTACTAAGTCTGAGAAACATACCTTTATCCTTGATTTGTACTTTGTCCACCATTTTACACTTAGGCACTTGTGTTGGACACTAAATCACCAAAATACTTAGAAATGGCCCAAGGGCACATTTCCCTTTCAATCTCCCCCTTTTTTGGTGATTTATGCCAACACAATATAAAGCAAGTAAAACAAATACAAAATCAATTCAAATAAGAACTCAAATTGTTTTGATTCAAATTTGACATATATGGATCATCCTTTGCCACCACTTGGTTTGTTTTTGCAAATCAAACTCAAATTTCTATCTCTAAGTCAAACACACATGTTAAGACATAAAGAGAGTCATTCCAAGAGAAATTGATTCAAGATTTCAAAAACTCCCCCTTTTTCCCATAATCATCACTTCTCCCCACAAGAAGCCAACTTTTGACAAGAGATACAATAAAAGAGTTTTGAGAAACCAAAAACTCTAATCTACTATTTTCAAAATTTCTCAAGTGGTAGCTGATCCATTTATCGCTTTGGCCTTTATTTTCTCCCCCTTTGGCATCAAGCACCAAAACGGGATCAATCTTGGCCCTTTAACCCCATTGCCTCACCAAAATCTTCAAATGAGAATACAAAGGCAATAAGAGTACGTGAGATGAACTTGGAATTAGTTACCCTCTCATCGGAGTGCAGTGGAAGTCTTTCATGGTCCAAGTCCACCTTTTCCCTTTCAAAACTCCTTTGAGACTAAATCAAGCAAACTCAAGCAAACGGTTAGTCTCAAAGGGTCAAGTTGTAGCACAACTCCCCCTAAATATGTGCATCACTTGCACAAGGACTTGTGAGGTCCGGGGAGTGATTGTACAACTTGAGCACCACAATAAGCAACAAAATGCAGAATGAACATGATCAAGGCATAAACACATGTATGCTATAAATCAATCCAAGTTCCGCGAATCTAGGATATTTAGCTCACTACGCAGCCTGCAAAAGGTCTTTTCATCTAAAGGCTTAGTGAAGATATCGGCTAGCTGGTTCTCGGTGCTAACATGAAACACTTTGATATCTCCCTTTTGCTGGTGGTCTCTCAAAAAGTGATGCCGGATGTCAATGTGCTTTGTGCGGCTGTGCTCAACAGGATTTTCCGCTATTCGGATAGCACTCTCATTGTCACATAGGAGTGGGACTTTGCTCAGATTGTAGCCAAAGTCCCGGAGGGTTTGCCTCATCCAAAGTAGTTGCGCACAACACTGTCCTGCGGCAACGTACTCGGCCTCAGCGGTGGATAGGGAAACGGAGGTTTGTTTCTTAGAGTTCCATGACACCAGGGACCTTCCTAAGAATTGGCACGTCCCCGATGTACTCTTCCTATCGACCTTACATCCAGCATAGTCGGAGTCTGAGTATCCAATCAAGTCAAAGTTAGACCCCTTTGGATACCAGATCTCGAAGCAAGGCGTAGCCACTAAATATCTTAGAATTTGCTTCACAGCCACTAAGTGACACTCCTTAGGATCGGATTGAAATCTAGCACACATGCATACGCTAAGCATAATATCCGGTCTACTAGCACATAAATAAAGCAAAGAACCTATCATGGACCGGTATGCTTTTTGATCAACGGACTTACCTCCTTTGTTGAGGTCGGTGTGTCCGTCGGTTCCCATCGGCGTCTTTGCGGGCTTGGCGTCCTTCATCCCAAACCGCTTTAACAAGTCTTGTGTGTACTTCGTTTGGGAGATGAAAGTGCCGTCCTTGAGTTGCTTCACTTGGAACCCAAGGAAGTAGTTCAACTCGCCCATCATCGACATCTCGAATTTCTGCGTCATAACCCTGCTAAACTCTTCACAAGACTTTTGGTTAGTAGAACCAAATATTATGTCATCGACATAAATTTGGCACACAAAAAGATCACCATCGCAAGTCTTAGTAAAAAGAGTTGGATCGGCTTTCCCAACCTTGAAAGCATTAGCAATTAAAAAGTCTCTAAGGCATTCATACCATGCTCTTGGGGCTTGCTTAAGTCCATAGAGCGCCTTAGAGAGCTTACACACGTGGTCGGGGTACCGTTCATCCTCGAAGCCAGGGGGTTGCTCCACGTACACCTCCTCCTTGATCGGCCCATTAAGGAAAGCGCTCTTCACATCCATTTGGTACAACCTGAAAGAATGGTGAGCGGCATATGCTAGCAAAATACGAATTGATTCTAGCCTAGCCACAGGAGCGAATGTCTCCTCAAAGTCCAAACCTGTGACTTGGGCATAACCTTTTGCCACAAGTTGAGCCTTGTTCCTTGTCACCACCCCGTGCTCGTCCTGTTTGTTGCGGAACACCCACTTGGTTCCCACAACATTTTGCTTGGGGCGAGGCACCAGTGTCCAAACTTCATTGCGCTTGAAGTTGTTGAGTTCCTCCTGCATGGCCAACACCCAGTCCGGATCCAGCAAGGCCTCTTCTACCCTGAAAGGCTCAATAGAAGAGACAAAGGAGTAATGCTCACAGAAATTAACTAATCTTGAACGAGTAGTTACTCCCTTGCTAATATCACCCAATATTTGGTCGACAGGATGATCCCTTTGGATCGTCACTCGAACTTGGGTTGGAGGTGCCTGAGGTGCTTCTTCCTCTTCAACTTGATCATCCTGTGCTCCCCCTTGATCATGCGCCTCCACTTGAGGTACCTGTTCGTCATCTTGGGTTGGGGATGCACCATAGTTGAGGAAGACGGTTGATCTTGCTCCAATTGTTCCTGAGGCCGTACATCTCCAATCGCCATGGTGCGTATCACGGCCGTTGGAACGTCTTCTTCATCTACATCATCAAGATCAACAACTTGCTCTCTTGGAGAGCCATTAGTCTCATCAAATACAATGTCGCTAGAGACTTCAACCAAACCCGATGATTTGTTGAAAACCCTATACGCCTTTGTATTTGAATCATAACCTAATAAAAACCCTTCTACAGCTTTGGGAGCAAATTTAGAAGTTCTACCTTTCTTCACAAGAATATAACACTTGCTCCCAAATACACGAAAATAAGACACATTGGGTTTGTTACCAGTTAGCAGCTCATATGAAGTCTTCTTGAGGAGGCGGTGAAGGTAGACCCTGTTGATGGCGTGGCAAGCCGTGTTCACGGCTTCCGACCAAAAACGCTCGGGGGTCTTGAACTCTCCAAGCATAGTCCTCGCCATATCAATGAGCGTCCTGTTCTTCCTCTCTACCACACCATTTTGCTGAGGTGTGTAGGGAGCGGAGAACTCGTGCTTGATCCCCTCCTCCTCAAGGAACTCCTCCACTTGAAGATTCTTGAATTCGGACCCGTTGTCACTTCTTATCTTCTTCACCTTGAGCTCAAACTCATTTTGAGCTCTCCTGAGGAAGCGCTTGAGGGTCCCTTGGGTTTCAGACTTATCCTGCAAAAAGAACACCCAAGTGAAGCGGGAAAAGTCATCAACAATAACTAGACCATACTTACTTCCTCCTATGCTCAGATAGGCGACGGGTCCGAAGAGGTCCATATGTAGCAGCTCCAGGGGTCTTGATGTTGTCATCACATTTTTGGTGTGATGAGAGCCTCCCACCTGTTTCCCTGCTTGACAAGCTGCACAAGGTCTATCTTTTTCGAAATGTACATTAGTTAGACCTATCACGTGTTCTCCCTTTAGAAGCTTGTGGAGGTTCTTCATCCCCACATGTGCTAAGCGGCGATGCCACAACCAGCCCATGCAAGTCTTAGCAGTTAAGCATGCATCTAGACCGGCCTCTTCTTTTGCAAAATCAACCAAATAAAGTTTGCCGTCTAGTACACCCTTAAAAGCTAGTGAACCATCACATCTTCTAAAGACAGACACATCTACATTTGTAAATAGACAATTATATCCCATTTTGCATAATTGACTAACAGATAACAAATTATATCCAAGCGACTCAACTAAAAACACATTAGAAATAGAGTGCTCAGATGAAATAGCAATTTTACCTAACCCTTTTACCTTGCCTTGGTTCCCATCACCGAATATAATTGAATCATGGGAATCCTCATTTTTGACGTAGGAGGTGAACATCTTCTTCTTCCCCGTCATATGGTTTGTGCATCCGCTGTCGATAATCCAGCTTGAACCCCCGGATGCATAAACCTGCAAGGCAAATTTAGGCTTGGGTCTTAGGTACCCAACTCTTGTTGGGTCCTACAAGGTTAGTTACAATTGTCTTAGGGACCCAAATGCAAGTTTTATCACCCTTGCATTTTGCCCCTAATTTCCTAGCAACTATCTTCCTATCCTTTCTACAAATAGCAAAGGAAGCATTTAAAGCATGATAAATTGTAGAGGGTCCATTTATAACTTTCCTAGGAACATGAACAATATTCTTTCTAGGCATATGATGAATATTCTTCCTAGGCATATCTCTACCATGCATATAGGAAGAACTGGAAGCAAACATAGAATAAGAATCACAGGCATGTGAATCAAAAGCATTACAACTCCTATGAGACTGTCTTCTATCATTGTACATAAAAGCATGGTTCTTTTTAGTACTACTTGCCATAGGGGCCTTCCCTTTCTCCTTGGCGGAGATGGGAGCCTTATGGCTTGTTAAGTTCTTGGCTTCCCTCTTGAAGCCAAGTCCATCCTTAATTGAGGGGTGTCTACCAATCGTGTAGGCATCCCTAGCAAATTTTAGTTTATCAAAATCACTTTTGCTAGCCTTAAGTTGGGCATTAAGACTAGCTATTTCATCATTTAACTTTGCAATAGAAGCTATGTGTTCACTACAAGCATCAATATCAAAATCTTTACATCTATTGCAAATAACAACATTTTCTACACAAGTTGTTGATTTACTAGTTATTTCTAACTTAGCATTCAAATCATCATTAATTCTCCTTAAGCTAGAAATCATCTCATGGCAAGAAGATAAGCATTTCATTTCTCTTAACTTCTAAGGCATGAGATTTTTGTGCTTCAACAAATTTGTCATGTTCTTCATACAACAAGTCCTCTTGTTTTTCTAAAAGCCTATTCTTATCATTCAAGGCATCAATCAATTCATTAATTTTATCTACCATGGTTCTATCTAGGCCCTTAAATAAACATGAATAATCTATTTCATCCTCATCACTAGATTCGTCCTCACTTGAAGAAGCATAAGTAGAGTTTTGAGTACATACCTTCTTCTCCCTTGCCATAAGGCATGTGTGACGCTCGTTGGGGAAGAGGGATGACTTGTTGAAGGCGGTGGCGGCGAGTCCTTCATTGTCGGAGTCGGACGAGGAGCAATCCGAATCCCACCCCTTGCCAAGATGTGCCTCGCCCTTTGCCTTCTTATAGTTCTTCTTCTTCTCCCTCTTGTTCCCTTGATCCTGATCACTATCATTGTCGGGACAGTTAGCAATAAAATGACCAAGCTTACCACATTTGAAGCATGAGCGCTTCCCCTTTGTCTTGGTCTTGCTCGGCTGCCCCTTGCGACCCTTTAGCGCCGTCTTGAATCTTTTGATGATGAGGGCCATTTCTTCATCATTAAGTCCGGCCGCCTCAACTTGCGCTACCTTGCTAGGTAACGCCTCCTTGCTCCTTGTTGCCTTGAGAGCAACGGGTTGAGGCTCATGGATTGGACCGTTCAACGCGTCGTCCACGTACCTCGCCTCCTTGATCATCATTCGCCCGCTTACGAATTTTCCAAGTACTTCTTCGGGCGACATTTTGGTGTACCTGGGATTCTCACGAATATTATTCACCAAATGAGGATCAAGAACGGTAAAGGACCTTAGCATCAGTCGGACGATGTCGTGGTCCGTCCATCGCGTGCTTCCGTAGCTCCTTATTTTGTTGATAAGGGTCTTGAGCCGGTTGTATGTTTGGGTTGGCTCCTCGCCCCTTATTGAAAGGGAAATGTGCCCTTGGGCCATTTCTAAGTATTTTGGTGATTTAGTGTCCAACACAAGTGCCTAAGTGTAAAAAGGTGGACAAAGTACAAATCAAGAATTAAGGTATGTTTCTCAGACTTAGTACATTGTTTTATGGACTAATGTATTGTGTCTAAGTGCTGGAAACAGGAAAAATCCAATTGAAAATGTCTTGGCTCGAGCAGCCAAGAATCTGCTGAGTCTGCAAGCACCGGACTGTCCGGTGGTGCACCGGACAGTGTCCGGTGCGCCAAGCTGGCTCGAGCGAAGTGGCTGCTCTCGGGAATTCACCGGCGACGTACGGCTAAAATTCACCGGACTGTCCGGTGTGCACCGGACTGTCCGGTGAGCCAACGGTCGGCCGGGCCAACGGTCGGCCGCGCAATCTGCGCGGGACACATGGCCGAGCCAACGGCTAGAAGACGGCACCGGACTGTCCGGTGTGCACCGGATATGTCCGGTGCGCCAACGGCTCTCAGGCTGCCAACGGTCGGCTTCGCTATTTAAGGAAGGAAATCGGGCACCGGACAGTGTCCGGTGTGCACCGGACTGTCCGGTGCCCCCGATGACAGAAGGCAAGAATGGCTTTCCAAATTTGTGCTCAACGGCTCCTAGCTGCCTTGGGGCTATAAAAGGGACCCCTAGGCACATGGAGGAGTACACAAAGCATCCTTTGAGCATCATTGATCACTCACACTTCATTCTTGCGCACTTGTTCGACATTTTAGTGATTTGAGCTCCGTTCTAGTGTGCTAGTCTCTTGAGCTCAAGTCTGGGTTTTGCGTGTGCGTATTCGCTGTGATCTTTGTGTCGTGTGTGAGTTGCTAATCCCTCCCTTGCTCTGTGATTCTTCGTGAACATCTTGTGTAAGGGCGAGAGGCTCCAAGCTGTGGAGATTCCTCGCAAACGGGATTAAGAGAAGCAAAGCAACACCATGGTATTCAAGTTGGTCTTTGGACCGCTTGAGAGGGGTTGATTGCAACCCTCGTCCGTTGGGACGCCACAACGTGGAGTAGGCAAGCGTTGGTCTTGGCCGAACCACGGGATAACCACTGTGCCATCTCTGTGATTGATATCTCTTGGTTATTGTGTTGTGTTGAGATCCTTCTCTAGCCACTTGGCAAATTACTGTGCTAACAAGTAACCAAGTTTTGTGGCTTAAGTTTTTGAAGTGTTACAGGATCACCTATTCACCCCCCCTCTAGGTTCTCTCAATTGGTATCAGAGCCGTTCTCTTCAAGAAAGGGACTAACCGCCTGAAGAGATGGATCCTAAAGGCAAGGGGATGGTGATCAACGACAAGGAGAAGGAGTCCTTCGTCAACGAGCCCAATGATGACAGGCCCACCGACTCAGGCTCGGGCCACAAAAGAAAAGACGGGAGGAAGAAGAAGACAAGGCGCATCAAGGAAATTGTCTACTACGACAGCGACGAATCTTCCTCCTCCCAAAAGGACGACGACGACTACGATAGACGAAAGACGGTTAACTCAAACTTTTCTTTCGATTATTCACGCATCCCGCATAGTTCAAATGCTCAATTGCTCCCCATTCCACTTGGCAAGCCCCCTCACTTTGATGGAGAGGATTACGGATTTTGGAGCCACAAAATGCGTACTCACCTGTTTTCTCTCCATCCAAGCATTTGGGAGATTGTGGAAAGTGGAATGAAATTTGATAGCTCGGATAGCCCTGTGTTTATTAATGAACAGATTCATAAAAATGCACAAGCTACTACTGTGTTGCTAGCCTCTTTGTGCAGGGACGAGTATCACAAGGTGAGCGGCTTGGACAATGCCAAGCAGATCTGGGACACCCTCAAGATCTCTCATGAGGGAAACGACGTCACCTTGCTCACCAAAATGGAGTTGGTGGAGGGCGAGCTTGGATGGTTCGCGATGATAAGGGGCGAGGAGCCGACACAAACATACAACCGGCTCAAGACCCTTATCAACAAAATAAGGAGCTACGGGAGCACGCGATGGACGGACCACGACGTCGTCCGCCTAATGCTAAGATCATTTACCGTTCTTGATCCTCATTTGGTGAACAATATACGTGAAAATCCCAGGTACACCAAGATGTCGCCCGAAGAAGTTCTTGGGAAGTTCGTAAGCGGGCGAATGATGATCAAGGAGGCAAGATACGTGGACGACGCGTTGAACGGTCCTAGTCATGAGCCTCAACCCATTGCTCTCAAGGCAACAAGGAGCAAGGAGGCGCTACCAAGCAAGGTGGCGCAAGTTGAGGCGGCCGGACTCAATGATGAGGAGATGGCCCTCATCATTAAGCGCTTCAAGACGGCGCTTAAAGGTCGCAAGGGGCAGCCAAGCAAGACCAAAGCCAAGGGGAAGCGCTCATGCTTCAAATGCGGTAAGCTTGGTCATTGTATTGCTAACTGTCCCGACAATGATAGTGATCAGGACCAAGGGAACAAGAGGGAGAAAAAGAAGCATTACAAGAAGGCCAAGGGCGAGGCACATATCGGAAAGGAGTGGGATTCGGATTGTTCCTCCTCCGACTCTGACAATGAAGGACTCGCCGCCACCACCTTCAACAAGTCATCCCTCTTCCCCAACGAGCGTCACACTTGCCTCATGGCAAGAGAGAAGAAAGTAAGCACTCATACTAGTACTTATGCTTCTTCGAGTGAAGATGAGTCTAGTGATGATGATGAGATAGATTACTCATGCTTATTCAAGGGATTAGATAGAACTAAGGTAGACAAAATTAATGAATTAATTGATGCCTTGAATGACAAGAATATGCTTTTAGAAAAACAAGAGGATTTGTTGTATGAAGAACATGATAAATTTGTAGAAGCACAGAAATCTCTTGCTCTAGAAATTAAGAGGAATGAAATGCTCTCTAGTGAATTATATTCTTGTCATGAAACTATTGCTAAGTTAAAAAGTTTTAATGATGATTTAAATGCTAAACTAGAAGTAGCTAGTAAATCTAATTCTTGTGTAGAAATTGTTGAAACTTGTAATAGGTGTAAAGATTTTGACATTGATGCTTGTAGTGATCATTTAGTTTCAATTTCCAAATTAAATGATGAATTAGCTAGTCTTAATGCCCAACTTAAGACTAGCAAGAATGAATTTGACAAGCTAAAATTTGCAAGGGATGCCTACACGATTGGTAGACACCCCTCAATTAAGGATGGACTTGGCTACAAGAGGGAAGCCAAGAACTTGACAAGCCATAAGGCTCCCATCTCCGCCAAGGAGAAAGGGAAGGCCCCTATGGCTAGTAGTGTGCAAAAGAACCATGCCTTTATGTACTATGATAGAAGACAACCTAGAAATGCTTATAGGAGTTGTAATGTATATAATGCCTTTGATTCTCATGCCATGGTTGCTTCTAGTTCTTCTTATGTGCATGATAGAAATGTTGGTAGGAGAAATGTTATTCATAATATGCCTAGGAGAAATGTCGTTAATGTTCCTAGGAAAGTTAATGAACCTTCTACAATATATCATGCTTTAAATGCTTCTTTTGCTATTTGTAGAAAGGATAGGAAGATAGTTGCTAGAAAATTAGGGGCAAGATGCAAGGGAGACAAAACTTGCATTTGGGTCCCTAAGGATATTTGTGCTAACCTTGCAGGACCCAACATGAGTTGGGTACCTAAGACCCAAGCCTAAATTTGCCTTGCAGGTTTATGCATCCGGGGGTTCAAGCTGGATTATTGACAGCGGATGCACAAACCATATGACGGGGGAGAAGAAGATGTTCACCTCCTACGTCAAGAATAAAGATTCCCAAGATTCAATAATATTCGGTGATGGGAATCAAGGCAAGGTAAAAGGGTTAGGTAAAATTGCAATCTCAAATGAGCACTCTATCTCTAATGTGTTTTTAGTAGAGTCTCTTGGATATAATTTGCTATCTGTTAGTCAATTATGCAATATGGGATATAACTATTTGTTTACAAATGTAGATGTGTCTGTCTTTAGAAGATGTGATGGTTCACTAGCTTTTAAGGGTGTACTAGACGGCAAGCTTTACTTAGTTGATTTTGCAAAAGAAGAGGCCGGTCTAGATGCATGCTTAATGGCTAAGACTTGCATGGGCTGGCTGTGGCATCGCCGCTTAGCACATGTGGGGATGAAGAACCTCCACAAGCTTCTAAAGGGAGAACACGTGATAGGTCTAACCAATGTTCATTTCGAAAAAGATAGACCTTGTGCAGCTTGTCAAGCAGGGAAACACGTGGGAGGCTCTCATCACACCAAAAATGTGATGACAACATCAAGACCCCTGGAGCTGCTACATATGGACCTCTTCGGACCCGTCGCCTATCTGAGCATAGGAGGAAGTAAGTATGGTCTAGTTATCGTTGATGACTTTTCTCGCTTCACTTGGGTGTTCTTTTTGCAGGATAAGTCTGAAACCCAAGGGACCCTCAAGCGCTTCCTAAGGAGAGCTCAAAATGAGTTTGAGCTCAAGGTGAAGAAGATAAGGAGCGACAACGGGTCCGAATTCAAGAACCTTCAAGTGGAGGAGTTTCTTGAGGAGGAGGGGATCAAGCACGAGTTCTCCGCTCCCTACACACCTCAGCAAAATGG
Source organism: Zea luxurians (assembly GCA_029449295.1). Lineage (NCBI taxonomy): Eukaryota > Viridiplantae > Streptophyta > Magnoliopsida > Poales > Poaceae > Zea > Zea luxurians. The sequence goes on along the minus strand of JAOPSE010000014.1, from coordinate 49,419,976 downwards.
TGTGGTAGAGAGGAAGAACAGGACGCTCATAGATATGGCGAGGACTATGCTTGGAGAATTCAAGACCCCCGAGTGCTTTTGGTCGGAAGCCGTGAACACGGCTTGCCACGCCATCAACAGGGTCTACCTTCACCGCCTCCTCAAGAAGACGTCGTATGAGCTGCTAACCGGTAACAAACCTAATGTATCGTATTTTCGTGTTTTTGGGAGTAAATGCTACATTCTAGTGAAGAAGGGTAGGAATTCCAAATTTGCTCCCAAAGCCGTAGAAGGGTTTTTATTAGGTTATGATTCAAATACAAAGGCGTATAGGGTCTTCAACAAATCATCGGGTTTGGTTGAAGTCTCTAGCGACGTTGTATTTGATGAGACTAATGGCTCTCCAAGAGAGCAAGTTGTTGATCTTGATGATGTAGATGAAGAAGACGTTCCAACGGCCGCGATACGCACCATGGCGATTGGAGATGTACGGCCTCAGGAACATTTGGAGCAAGATCAACCGTCTTCCTCAACTATGGTGCATCCCCCAACCCAAGATGACGAACAGGTACCTCAAGTGGAGGCACATGATCAAGGGGGAGCACAGGATGTTCAAGAGGAAGAAGCACCTCAGGCACCTCCAACCCAAGTTCGAGCGACAATTCAAAGGGATCATCCCATCGACCAGATATTGGGTGATATTAGCAAGGGAGTAACTACTCGCTCAAGATTAGTTAATTTTTGTGAGCATTACTCTTTTGTCTCTTCTATTGAGCCTTTCAGGGTAGAAGAGGCCTTGCTAGATCCGGACTGGGTGTTGGCCATGCAGGAGGAACTCAACAACTTCAAGCGCAACGAAGTTTGGACACTGGTGCCTCGTCCCAAGCAAAATGTTGTGGGAACCAAGTGGGTGTTCCGCAACAAACAGGACGAGCACGGGGTGGTGACGAGGAACAAGGCTCGACTTGTGGCAAAAGGTTATGCCCAAGTCGCAGGTTTGGACTTTGAGGAGACTTTTGCTCCTGTGGCTAGGCTAGAATCAATTCGTATCTTGCTAGCATATGCCGCTCACCATTCTTTCAGGTTGTACCAAATGGATGTGAAGAGCGCTTTCCTCAACGGGCTGATCAAGGAGGAGGTGTACGTGGAGCAGCCCCCTGGCTTCGAGGATGAACGGTACCCCGACCATGTGTGTAAGCTCTCTAAGGCGCTCTATGGACTTAAGCAAGCCCCAAGAGCATGGTATGAATGCCTTAGAGACTTTTTAATTGCTAATGCTTTCAAGAGTTTAGCAGGGTGATGACGCAGAAATTCGAGATGTCGATGATGGGCGAGTTGACCTACTTCCTTGGGTTCCAAGTGAAGCAACTCAAGGACGACACCTTCATCTCCCAAACGAAGTACACACAAGATTTGCTAAAGAGGTTTGGGATGAAGGACGCCAAGCCAGCAAAGACGCCGATGGGAACCGACGGACACACCGACCTCAACAAAGGAGGTAAGTCTGTTGATCAAAAAGCATACCGGTCCATGATAGGTTCTTTGCTTTATTTATGTGCTAGTAGACCGGATATTATGCTTAGCGTATGCATGTGTGCTAGATTTCAATCCGATCCGAAGGAGTGTCACTTAGTGGCTGTGAAGCGAATTCTTCGATATTTAGTCGCTACGCCTTGCTTCGGGATCTAGAATCCAAAGGGGTCTAACTTTGACTTGATTGGGTACTCAGATTCCGACTATGCTGGATGTAAGGTTGATATGAAGAGTACATCGGGGACGTGCCAATTCTTAGGAAGGTCCCTGGTGTCATGGAACTCTAAGAAACAAACCTCTGTTGCCCTATCCACCGCTGAGGCCGAGTACGTTGCCGCAGGACAGTGTTGCGCGCAACTACTTTGGATGAGGCAAACCCTCAGGGACTTTGGCTACAATCTGAGCAAAGTCCCACTCCTATGTGATAATGAGAGTGCTATTCGAATAGCGGAAAATCCTGTTGAGCACAGCCGCACAAAGCACATTGACATCCGACATCACTTTTTGAGAGACCACCAGCAAAAGGGGGATATCGAAGTGTTTCATGTTAGCACCGAGAACCAGCTAGCCGATATCTTTACCAAGCCTCTAGATGAGAAGACCTTTTGCAGGCTGCGTAGTGAGCTCAATATCTTAGATTCGCGGAACTTGGATTGAAATGTAGCATACATGTGTTTATGCTTTTGATTATGTTCATTCTGCATATTGTTGCTTATTGTGGTGCTCAAGTTGTACAAACACTCCCTGGACCTCACAAGTCCTGTTTGCAAGTGATGCACATATTTAGGGGGAGCTGTGCTACAACTTGACCCTTTGTGGCTAACCATGTACTTGAGTTTGGTTGTTTTAGTCTCCAAGGAAAATTGAAAGGGAAAAGGTGGACTTGGACCATGCGAGACTTCCACTGCACTCCGATGAAAAGAGTAACTCTTCCAAGTTCATCGTTATACTCTTATTGCCTATTTGCTCTTAGTTGAAGATTTTGGTGAGGCAATGGGGTTAAAGGGCCAAGATTGATCCTGTTTTGGTGCTTGATGCCAAAGGGGGAGAAAATAAAGGCCAAAGCGATAAATGGATCAGCTACCACTTGAGAGATTTTGAAAATAGTAGAATAGAGCTTTTGGTTTGTCAAAACTCTTTTGTTGTCTCTCTTGTCAAAAGTTGGCTTCTTGTGGGGAGAAGTATTGATTATGGGAAAAAGGGGGAGTTTTTGAAATCTTAAATCAATTTCTCTTAGAATGACTCTCTTTATGTCTTAACATGTGTGTTTGACTTAGAGATAGAAATTTGAGTTTGATTTGCAAAAACAAACCAAGTGGTGGCATAGAGTGATCCATATATGTCAAAATTGAATCAAAACAATTTTGAGTTCTTATTTGATTTGATTTTGTACTTGTTCTACTTGCTTTATGTTGTGTTGGCATAAATCACCAAAAAGGGGGAGATTGAAAGGGAAATGTGCCCTTGGGCCATTTCTAAGTATTTTGGTGATTTAGTGTCCAACACAAGTGCCTAAGTGTAAAAAGGTGGACAAAGTACAAATCAAGAATTAAGGTATGTTTCTCAGACTTAGTACATTGTTTTATGGACTAATGTATTGTGTCTAAGTGCTGGAAACAGGAAAAATCCAATTGGAAATGTCTTGGCTCGAGCAGCCAAGAATCTGCTGAGTCTGCAAGCACCGGACTGTCCGGTGGTGCACCGGACAGTGTCCGGTGCGCCAAGCTGGCTCGAGCGAAGTGGCTGCTCTCGGGAATTCACCGGCGACGTACGGCTAAAATTCACCGGACTGTCCGGTGTGCACCGGACTGTCCGCTGAGCCAACGGTCGGCCGCGCAATCTGCGTGGGACACGTGGCCGAGCCAACGGCTAGAAGACGGCACCGGACTGTCCGGTGTGCACCGGACATGTCCGGTGCGCCAACGGCTCTCAGGCTGCCAACGGTCGGCTTCGCTATTTAAGGAAGGAAATCGGGCACCGGACAGTGTCTGGTGTGCACCGGACTGTCCGGTGCCCCCGATGACAGAAGGCAAGAATGGCTTTCCAAATTTGTGCTCAATGACTCCTAGCTGCCTTGGGGCTATAAAAGGGACCCCTAGGCGCATGGAGGAGTACACAAAGCATCCTTTTAGCATCATTGATCACTCACACTTCATTCTTGCGCACTTGTTCGACATTTTAGTGATTTGAGCTCCGTTCTAGTGTGCTAGTCTCTTGAGCTCAAGTCTGGGTTTTGCGTGTGCGTATTCGCTGTGATCTTTGTGTCGTGTGTGAGTTGCTAATCCCTCCCTTGCTCTGTGATTCTTCGTGAACATCTTGTGTAAGGGCGAGAGGCTCCAAGCTGTGGAGATTCCTCGGAAACGGGATTAAGAGAAGCAAAGCAACACCGTGGTATTCAAGTTGGTCTTTGGACCAATTGAGAGGGGTTGATTGCAACCCTCGTCCGTTGGGACGCCACAACATGGAGTAGGCAAGCGTTGGTCTTGGCCGAACCACGGGATAACCACTGTGCCATCTCTGTGATTGATATCTCTTGGTTATTGTGTTGTGTTGAGATCCTTCTCTAGCCACTTGGCAAATTACTGTGCTAACAAGTAACCAAGTTTTGTGGCTTAAGTTTTTGAAGTGTTACAGGATCACCTATTCACCCCCCCCCTCTAGGTGCTCTCACTTATCATCGCGAATCGTCCAAGCTCGCCCTCCACCTACTCCATCTTGGTGAGCAAGGTGACGTCGTTCCCCTCATGAGAAATCTTGAGGGTGTCCCATATTTGCTTGGCGTTATCCAAGCCGCTCACTTTGTGGTATTCATCCCTACACAATGAAGCTAGAAGAACAGTAGTAGCTTGTGCATTCTTATGAATTTGCTCATTAATGAACATGGGACTATCCGTACTATCAAAGTGCATTCCACTCTCTACAATCTCCCATATACTAGGATGGAGAGAGAATAGGTGACTACGCATTTTGTGGCTCCAAAATCCGTAGTCCTCCCCATCAAAGTGTGGAGGCTTGCCGAGAGGAATGGAGAGCAAATGTGAATTTGAACTTTGCGGAATACGAGAGTAGTCAAAAGAAAAGTTCGAATTGACCGGTTTCCTTCTCTCATAGTCGTTGTGGTCGTCGTCCTTTTGGGAAGAAGTAGACTCATCGCTGTCGTTGTAGTAGACTATCTCCTTGATGCGCCTTGTATTCTTCTTCTTCCCATCTTTCCGTCTATGGCCCGAGCCCGAGTCGGTAGGCTTGTCATCCTTCGGCTCGTTGACGAAAGACTCCTTCTCTTTGTCGTTGATCATGATTCCCTTCCCCTTAGGATCCATCTCTTCGGGCGATTAGTCCCTTTGTGAAGAGAACGGCTCTGATACCAATTGAGAGCACCTAGAGGGGGGGTGAATAGGTGATCCTGTGAAACTTGAAAACTTAAGCCACAAAAACTTGGTTAAGCGTTAGCACAGTAAATGCCAAGTGGCTAGAGAGGAGTCAAAACACAATAACCACAAGAAAACAATCCCAGAGATGGCACAGTGGTTATCCCGTGGTTCGGCCAAGACCAACGCTTGCCTACTCCACGTTGTGGCGTCCCAACGGACGAGGGTTGCAATCAACCCCTCTCAAGCGGTCCAAAGACCCACTTGAATACCACGGTGTTTTGCTTGCTTTTCTCAATCCCGTTTGCGAGGAATCTCCACAACTTGGAGCCTCTCGCCCTTACACTAGAAGTTCACAAAGAAGCACGGAGCAAGGGAGGGATTAGCAACGCACTCAAGACAAGAAATCACAGCAACACCACGCACACAAGTCGCAACGAGAGCTCACAACACAACTCAATGAGTTCACCACTCAACTAGAGCTCTAATTGCTATCGCAAAGAATCAAAGGCGCGGAATCGATGTCTTGGTGCTTAGGAATGTTGTAGGAATGCTTGGTGTGCTCCTCCATGCGCCTAGGGGTCCCTTTTATAGCCCCAAGGCAGCTAGGAGCCGTTGAGAGCAATCTAGGAAGGCTGATCTTGCCTTCTGTCGACTGGCGCACTGGACAGTCCGGTGCACACCGGACACTGTCTGGTGCCTAATTTCCTTCCAAAAATGGCACAGTCGACCGTTGGCAGCCTGAGAGCCGTTGGCGCACCGGACATGTCTGGTGCACACCGGACAGTCCGGTGCCTCCTTCTAGCCGTTGGCTCGGCCACGTGTCCCGCGCAGATCGCACGGCCGACCGTTGGCCCGGCCGACCGTTGGCTCACCGGACAGTCCGGTGCACACCGGACAGTCCGGTGAATTATAGCCGTACGTCGCCGATGAATTCCCGAGAGCGACGAGTTCGCCTGTGAACGGCTCACCGGACAGTCCGGTGCACCACCGGACAGTCCGGTGAATTATAGCCGTACACCGCCGTTGAAGTACCGAGAGCAGCCTGTTCGCCAGAGCCAGCCTGGCGCACCGGACACTGTCCGGTGCACCACCGGACAGTCCGGTGCTCCAGACTGAGCAAAGTCTTGGCTGCTCGAGCCAAGGCATTTTCAATTGGTCTTTTCCTGTTTCCAGCACTTAGACACAATACATTAGTCTCTAAAACAATGTACTAAGTCTGAGAAACATACCTTTATCCTTGATTTGTACTTTGTCCACCATTTTACACTTAGGCACTTGTGTTGGACACTAAATCACCAAAATACTTAGAAATGGCCCAAGGGCACATTTCCCTTTCACCCCCCTCTATGTGCTCTAAATTGGTATCGGAGTCGTACTCTTTACTTAAGGGACTAACCGCCCGAAGAGATGGATCCTAAGGGTAAGGGGATGGTGATTAACGACAAGGAGAAGGAGTCCCTCCTCAACGAGCCAAGAGACGACAAGCCTACCGACTCAGGCTCAAGTCACAAGAAGAGGGACGGGAAGAAGAAGAGATGCATCAAGAAGATCATCTACTACGACAGCTATGCATCTTCTTCTTCACCATGGGATGACGACAATGACTCTTCAAAGAAGAAAATGGTTAATCAAAACTATTCATTTGATTATTCCCGTATTCCGTACAATTCAAATACTCATTTGCTATCAATTCCACTTGGGAAACCCCCACACTTTGATGGAGAAGACTATTCTTTCTGGAGTCATAAAATGCATAGTCATTTATTTTCCCTCCATCCTAGTATCTGGGAGATTGTTGAAAATGGAATGCATTTTGATAGTACTAACAATTCCGGTTTCATAAATGAGCAAATTCATAAAAATGCCCAAGCCACTACTGTGCTGCTAGCATCTCTATGCAGGGATGAATATAACAAGGTCAGCGGCTTGGACAACGCCAAACAGATTTGGGACACCCTCAAAATATCTCACGAGGGTAATGACGCCACCATGATCACCAAGATGGAACTGGTGGAAGGCGAGCCGGGGAGGTTCGTGATGATCAGGGGAGAGGAGCCAACACAGACCTACAACAGGCTCAAGACCCTTATCAACAAAATCTGAAGCTACAGAAGCACAAGATGGACGGATCATGACGTTATCTGACTCATGCTCAGGTCATTTACAGTTATTGACCCCCATCTTGTGAATCTTATTCGTAAAAACCCCAGGTACACCAAAATGACGCCCGAGGAGATCCTCAGAAAATTCGTGAGCGGGCGCATGATGGTGAAGGAGGCTCGATATGTGGACGATGCACTAAACGGTCCACTACCCATCTACAAGCCACAGCCTATTGCTCTCAAAGCAACTAGCAGTAAGGAGACGCTACCAAGCAAGGTAGCACAAGTGGAGGCTGCTGGGCTAAATGAAGATGAGATGTCGCTTATCATTAAGCGTTTCAAGACCGCACTCAAAGGACGCAAGGAGTAGACCAACAAGAATAAAACAAGGGGAAAACGCTCCTGCTTCAAATGCGGTAAGACTGGTCACTTTATTGCTCAATGTCCCGATAATGATAATGACCAGGGACAAGAAAAGAGCGGAAGAGGGAGAAAAAGAAGAACTATAGGAAGGCAAAGGGCGAGGCGCACCTTGGAAAGGAATGGGATTCGGACTGCTCCTCTTCTGACTCCGATGATGAAGGATTAGCTGCCTCGGCCTTCGACAAGTCTTCACTCTTCCCCAACGAATGTTATACTTGTCTTATGGCTAAGGAGAAAAAAGTACGTATTCGGGACACACCCAAGTACACTTCATCTAGTGATGAAGAATCTTCCGATGATGAAGTAGATTACTCTGATTTATTTAAGGGGTTAAATCGAGCTAAAGTAGAGAAAATTAATGAATTAATTGATGCTTTAAATGAAAAGGATAAATTGTTAGAAAAGCAAGAGGATATTTTATATGAGGAACATGACAAATTTGTTAGTGTGCAAAAATCTCTTACTTTAGAAATTAAGAGAAATGAAATGCTATCCTCTGAGTTATCTACTTGCCATGAATCCATCTCTAGTTTAAGAAGTTTAAATGATGAATTAAATGCTAAGCTAGAGGAAGTCAACAAAACTAGTTCATGTGTAGTGTTGGGGGCCTTCGGCTTCCGAAGGTCCTCAAAAACATGATTTAACAATGTTTCTGGAGTATAATACATGAACAGGTACCTTTGGGCTCGGATCAGAACCACAGTGTGAAGAAGCACAAAGAATATGAAGGTTGGCGCAGAGCCGAAGCTATGTGCAGGATAGCTTCGGCATGATAGCAGAAAAGGAAACTGACTTAAAAAGGAAAAGGCTATTCAGACCTCGATGGGTTACTATAGAGCCATTAGCAAATGTAAAGGGCATGGGTGTAATTTTAAATAGGCTGCGTCCCATGCCTATAAATAGATGAACAGTGCTCCCGTACTGTTCACGCTGACTTGGCATTTGCTTTTGCGTCACGCTTGTACTTTTACCGTCTTTCAAGCCGAAGGTACATCTGCAATTTGATATCATTTCTATTTTTCCATAATAATAAAATAGAAATGAGTTAATTATAATATATAATTGTTTCTGTTATCTCTTATACTTCATATGATTCCTTCTTCATTATTATATCTTGTGCTGATGAAGGTATGTCCTTCATAACCTTCGCCCAAAAATCATTATATCCCAAGGGAAATAATGCTTCGAAGGACGAAGGACTCTAACGTTTAACATCTTTTGTGTTGCCTTGTTCTTAACTCATAGCATTTGAGAACAAGTCCCCAACATTGGCGCCCACCTCCGATGAACTCTTTTCGACCACCTTCGGCAAGCATTGACCTTCGTCATGCCACCGAAGAAGGCTTCAGCGACAGGGGCTGCCGTTCTGCAGCTGCTGGACCCGAACCAGGAGACCCCTTCTCTTCGAGAGGCCCGAAGATAGAAGAGGAAGGCCACTAGTCCAACACCCCAGGAGGACGAGTTGGACCAAGAAATCAGGAATATGGAGATGCTTCATCAACAAATACAAAGGAAGAAGGAGAAGATAGCTCGACTAGCCGACCTTCAGAGGCAGATTGATGAAGCTACTGAAGAAGTACGCCATCTTGCTCAAGATGAGCAAGAGCGAAGGCCTCAACATAGGGAGCTTCATCAAGAAGGCTTCTTCAACGAGGATGAATGGTACGAGGATTTCCATCATGGAAATTTTGCTTTTGATGATGCTTCTCCTCTGTCAGCAGAACTGCAGGCTACACCTTGGCCCTCATCTTACAAGCCACCCCAACTCCCCATGTATGACGGGCACTCAGATCCGAAGCAGTTTCTGATGAGCTACGAAGCAACCATATCTTCATATGGAGGCAATACCGCAGTCATGGCAAAATCTTTTGTCATGGCAGTCAAGAATGTTGCGCAAACCTGGTACCCCTCTCTTCGGCCAGGAACAATCACATCATGGCAGAAGCTAAAGGACATGTTAATCACCAGTTTCCAAGGGTTTCAGACGAAGCCAGTCACTGCTCAGGCTCTATTTCAATGCACACAAGATCACGAGGAATATCTCTAGGCATACGTCCGAAGGTTCTTGCGTCTGAGAGCACAAGCGCCTACAGTGCCCAATGAAATTGTCATTGAGGCCATGATCAAGGGGCTTCGTCTAGGACCTACTGCCCAGTATTTTGCTAGAAAGCCTCCACAGACTTCGGAGAAGCTGCTTCAAAAGATGGATGAATACATCCGCGCTGATAATGACTTTCGACAAAGAAGGGAGGAGGCCTAAAGGTTCTCTGAGATGACCAGAGGCTTCGGAGGGAGAATCGACCCAAGGCATGTCAGATCAATCCACTCTAACCAGAATGATGATAGACGAAGTCAGCAACAGAGGCCACAATATTCCTCGCAAGCTTCGGGGCACCAGCAAAGCCATCTTCGGTCGCCAGCTCCAAGGGGCAGAGGCGCCAGGGGCTTCGGAGGAAGATTTGGGGATCAGCCCAGAAAAATTTATTGCTTATTCTGTGGTGAGGACAAGGGTCATACCACAAGGATGTGCCATGTCACCATTCAGAAACAGAAAGAAATAGCAGAAGCTGCAGCTCAGCAGAATCAGCCAAAGCAGGTCATGCATACTGCTTCATATCACTCACCCTACATACCAGAGTATGTGGGTAACCATCTTGCAGCGTCTGTTGCTTCGGCTAGTCAGCCATAGGCATCCTGGCCACAGCCTCCACTTCCGCCACCACTACAACCTGCATATTCACGCGGCCAACAGCCAGAAGGGAGTCAGCAGACCCATCAGCAGAGAGAATTCAGGGAAGAGTCCGAAGCTCGCACAGTCAACAGTACTGTGCCAGAGTCAAAGCATATCTACTAAGAGATATCCTACCCTTGAATCAGTTTTTACATTCATTGTCATTCTCTTTCTTACTAAGGAACAGTTGTTGAAAACTTAGTTTTCTTGTCGTTTTCAATTCCTTGTAATAGCTTCGTTTTTGCCATAGTGAAAATATATCTTCTCCACAGACTTACGGAGTCCAAAAAGTCGCCGAGGCACAAAAAGCCGTTCCTAAGTCACAAGTATCTTCGAAGCTACAAAAAGTCGTTCTACTGAACGCAACGTAAGTTTGCCGAAGCTACAAAAAGTCATTCCTAAGGGAGCGTAGGTTTCTGCTCAAAAGTTGTTCCAAAGGGAATGCAGAGCCAAATACCGCCGAAATATAAGGCGAAGCGCGAAAAGTCAACGCGAATACCGCCGAAATAGAAGGCGAAGAAGTTCAAAAGACGTTCCTAAGGGAATGCAGAACTTACAGCGAAAAGTCAGCGCTGATACACCGAAAAATAAGCGGTGAAGCCGAAAAATAAATGGCAAAGAGATTGTGTATTCCAATATGGGGATGTGAGTGTTTGTCTTCGGCACAAAGTATCATTTTCGCATAGCATAACATCATCACATCATTTTGCATAACATAACATCATACATCATACTGCATCAATGGCACAAGAAGGGGACATAATGTTGACCTTCGGAGAATGCTTCGAAAAAGTGAAATTGTGCTAAGGCACAAAATAAGTTTTGAAGAGATACGGTTTTATTAGCTCTAAAGTGGAGGAGAAAGTCTTTTATTGACGAAGTATCAGTATTATGGCGACGTTTGGAGCATTTTTATAAAGCACTCTGATATCAAGGAAGAAAGTCTATTACTGACGAAGCATTAATGTTTCTGCGACGATTGAAGGATTTCTCACGAAGCATAAAAACTCTTCTTTACAAAGCATGAAAAGAAGGGAAGGTGTTTTTTCGCCGAAGGCTCAAAAATGGTACGTACAATAAAAGTTTCATGCATCACAAAGAAATGAATTACAAAGCTATTTATATATTACATTAAAAACTCATGAGCACCAAATATTACAAGCATAGTCCAGCAAATGTTACATTAATATTCTAGCAATGTTTTTACAATATCTATTATTCTTCCTTCAAAACTTCATCTGCAGTTTCGGTCAGCAGTTGGGTAACGACTTCGTCTACAATAGCTTCAGCCATCCTAACAATTTCTGCTGATGCCTTTGCTTCTGGGTCGGTCAATGACTCGGAGGGCTCTGGGGGAGGAGATAGTTCGGCTGCGGTAGAAAACATAAATAAGTTTGAAGTCACAAAAATAAAAAATAAATTTAAAAGCTATTAAGCAATACCTATCCGTCTTTTGAGTTCTGCAGCTTTTTTAGTTGCCTTCGTTGCTTCCCTAGCATCGTGAGTATCTTTTTCGCTCTTCTTTATTATTTCGTGGGCCATCCCTCGGCCGCCATTTTCCCATATGTCAGTAAAGAATTTTCCACCAACTAAGCTTGCTTCGGCCGAGGGGTCCTTTGTATCATCAATAGATAAAGTAGCTTCGGCTTGGGCCAGAGTTTTCACATGATCGCAACCTGATTTCTCCAAGATAGCCGCAATTCCCCTTGCACCTGAGAAGGCGCAGACGTCCCCACGGTCATTTAAAATCTCCTCAAAGGCTTCGGCCTCGCTGCTGATCCATTCAATTGGCCCCTCAGGATTGCCCCGTACGAAGTTGTCTTCACTTGAATATGCGCCAACATTGGCGAAGCTAGTTTTTATTTTTTCCACACATTCTATGGATTTTTCATAACATCTTTCTTTTGAAGAGCGAAGTTCTACAACTGTTTTTCCCAATAATTTTTCCAGTAATCGCTGGCGTCTCAGTCAGCTTCGGCAATAGCACATTTTAATTTTGCTTCAGCCAGCTGTTTTCGAAGATCCTCAATTTCGCATTTCTGGGCTTCAGCTTGGGTTTTGGAAGTAGCTTCGTCTTCTTTTATTTTGTTCACCAATGAGTTTAATATCTTATCTTTTTCAAGACCTTCGTTCCTTAGTTCAATTACTTCAGAACGAAGGTTGTTCAAAGCTATAGTGCATCCTTCATCTTCGGCACTTTTTTGCGCCCTGAGGGTGTTGCTAAGAATGAGGCCCTGCGAAAGGAGTGCGGTACTAAGTATAAGCAAATAAAAAACCTTTTGTTTTAAATTACAAAAAGCTCATTCTCGTACCTTTAAACTATTATATGCTAAACTGTCGGCCAATTCATCTTTTGATAGCACCGAAAGCCCGACTTCTAGAGTCGGGAATCCGAAGCTTCTGCTCATCTCCCGGCAGACAGAAATCTCCTTGTTGTCTAGGAGACAATACAAGAAATCTTCTTCTCCGCTGTCGTTGAATATCAATGCCTCCTTTGGATATTTCAGTTTCCGGGCATAGTATTGAGCTTCTCGCTTTTCTTCTTCAGATAACCTTTTTCCTGAAGCATGTCGTACAAAATAATCAAGTACTTCGGAAGATGCTTCAGGAGTAGGAGTGGTAGTTTTTTCAGGCAAAAATTGTTCTATAGCTTCTTTTTCCGTTTCTTTTTCTTCGATTTCCAAGGATTTCTTCTTGGCGGGCTCTGAAGGCCCAGCTTTGGTCTCGATCTGGCTCTTTGCAGCTTCGGCTTCGGTTACTCTTGTCTCAGACTATGTCTTTGGAGCTTCGGCAGTTTTCCTTGGAGTAGAGCTTGTCTTTATTGTCTCCAGCGCATCTAGTACATTGACCATTCTTTTCCTCTTAGGGGTCGCTGTAAGACCTTTTTGTGCCTTCGGCACTGTCACTTCTGCCGAAGGGCTTGTAATTTCTGATATCTTTGTTCCTTCGATCCCTATATCATCGGCCTTCGGCTCAGCTAATTTGGCTGAGGATGTCTTCGACATTGCAGCCGGCTCTTAAATCTTCTGCGTAGGCGCAGGTTCTTTGGCTTCAGTAGCCGAAGAGGTCTCATCGCCAAATTCGGGCACTACGGTCGGTTCAATATATCGCGGCCGGTGAGTAAGAACCTTCACCTTTTCCCTCTTCGGCGCGGGCTCGCTTGGAGCAGCTAAAGCAGCATCTTTCCCGGAAGTTGCACTCTTTCTCTTCTGCCCCCGTGGCGGGTAGCGGTAATCAGGGTACATGAACCCAATAGCATCAAAAACTCTATTTAGCCTTTTCTTTTTCCGGCTTTCGAAGGCCACAGATAACGCATTATCCTCCGCTTTGGAGTACGGCCCAAGCAGTTCATCACTTGTAGCTTCGATGCACTTCAACCAGTCATCGTCTGGTTCGATAAATTGGTCTCCAAACCTGAAGGTATATTTCAGTCGAACCAAACCACCTTCATTGGGGTTGCTGATGGTTTCTTTTGGCATCTCCCAGTTGACTACCAATGGCCATATCCTATAGGCCACGTGCTCTTGGACTAAGTCCCTTGTCCCGATGAAAGAACAAACTATGCCAAAGGCCCTTCAGCATTCTTCAGCTGCTTCATCAATCTCTACCTTCGGTTTCCGAAGGCCGAAGCGGGACCAAATGGGGCGCATGATGATCTCTTTAATATCTTCTCTCGCCCTTAAATCATTTTTCACATAGAACCATTCTTTCATCCAGTCTCCAGGCCACCTCTTCCGAAAGGTTAGCACTGGGCAGCTTGAGCCTGAACGAGCAACGAAGTTGTAGCAACCAAAATTGTTGTGATACTGCTCCTTACCCCAGGGCTTCGTCTCATATAAAAGTTCGTGCATACTGCAGAAACTTTTTGCACTTGGTTCCAAACCTTGACTCCTCACAGCCCATATGAAGATTCCCATTCTTATGATGGCTTCGGGAGTAATCTGGTGAAGAAAAATCTGGTATATCTTTAAAACTTCAACCACAAAACTGCTTAAGGGGAGCCGAAGCCCAGCCTTGAAGAAGCTTCGGTAGATTACGACTTCATTCTCTTCAGGAACAGGAACAGTCCTGTCTCCATTGTCAGCCCTCACGATGGATATGTCTCGAAAATACCTTCCTCTTATGTTATCAAGATGACTTTTCCTGATAGCCGATTTTCCGAAGACTGTGTGACTTGGTCGCCATGGCCGATCTTCGGAGTATTCGCCCCCACTTTCCATATTATAACTATCGCTGTCATCGGTATCTTTAGATAAGCCTTCTAGAATTTCTTTTGTAATCTTTTCTGTGTTGGTCTTTGCAATTGATTGGATGAATCTAGCAGTTTTTTCCTTAAGAAGCTTCTCCTCCTCGCTCAGCTTCGTTTCAGCAACAGCTTTCTTATCTTGAGACATCTTCTCTTCGGAAATGGTGAAAATGTGCTCTTAAAGCCGAAGCTTAGAAAATCTAAAAAACCAAGCAAGCGTTGGTAGGCAAGAGCTAAAAATTGAGCAAACAGAGTAGATGGCAAAAAGCGTACCAAATGAGCCCGTGGTGTGCTTTTATTTATACGCCTAGTGCGTTGCAGGGTGGAGGGCCCCGCTTGTCATTGACTATTGCTATTCTAGCAAAGGGAAGGTGTTTTTTCAGACCTTCACCTTAGGGCCTTCGTCCATATCGCAATCTGAATTTATTATTCTAACAAATTAATATTGCGAGGGGCTACTGTTGGGGGCCTTCGGCTTCCGAAGGTCCTCAAAAACATGATTTAACAATGTTTCTGGAGTATAATACATGAACAGGTACCTTCAGGCTCGGATCAGAACCACAGTGTGAAGAAGCACAAAGAATACGAAGGTTGGCGCAGAGCCGAAGCTATGTGCAGGACAGCTTCGGCATGGTAGCAGAAAAGGAAACCGACTTAAAAAGGAAAAGGCTATTCAGACCTCGATGGGTTACTATAGAGCCATTAGCAAATGTAAAGGGCATGGGTGTAATTTTACATAGGCTACGTCCCATGCCTATAAATAGATGAATAGTGCTCCTGTACTGTTCACGCTGACTTGGCATTTGCTTTTGCGTCACGCTTGTACTTTTACCTTCTTTCAAGCCGAAGGTACATCTGCAATTTGATATCATTTCTATTTTTCCATAATAATAAAATAGAAATGAGTTAATTATAATATATAATTGTTTATGTTGTCTCTTATACTTCATATGATTCCTTCTTCATTATTATATCTTATGATGATGAAGGTATGTCCTTCATAACCTTCGCCCGAAAATCATTATATCCCAAGGGAAATAATGCTTTGAAGGACGAAGGACTTTAACGTTTAACATCTTTTGTGTTGCCTTGTTCTTAACTCATAGCATTTGAGAACAAGTCCCTAACATGTAGAGCATGTTGTTATTTGTAATAGATGTAAGGATTTTAATGTTGATGCTTGTGATGAACATCTTGCTTCTATTACTAAATTGAACAATGAGGTGGCAAGTCTTAATGCTCAACTTAAGACTTGCAAAGTTGATTTTGATAAATTGAAATTTGCTAGGGATGCCTACACCGTTGGTAGACACCCCTCAATTAAGGATGGACTTGGTTTTCAAAAGAAAACCAAGAACTTAACGAGCCAAAGGACTCCCGTTCTCAACAAGGAGAAAGGGAAGGCTCCTATGGCTAGTAGTCCTCAAAGGAATCATGCCTTTATTTATGATAGGAAAATTGCTAGTCATTCTCATAAGAGTTATGATCATGCTGCTTATTATGATTCAAATGCTATGTTTGCTTCTAGCTCCACTCATGATTATGGTAGAAGTAGGCCTAGGAGAAATCATATTGTGTCTCATGCTCCTAGAAAAATGTGCAATAAACCCTCTACTATTTATCATGCTTGCAATACTTCTTTTGTACTTACATGCAAAAATACAAAAGTAGTGGCTAGAAAATTGGGATCCAAATGCAAGGGAGACAATACTTGTATTTGGGTTCCAAAAGTAATTGTGACTAACCTTCTAGGACCCAACAAGAGTTGGGTACCTAAAACCCAAGCTTAAATTCCTTGCAGGTTTATGCATCCGAGGGCTCTAGCTAGATAATCGACAGCGGATGCACAAACCACATGACGGGGGAGAAGAAGATGTTCACCTCCTACGTCAAGAACAAGGATTCCCAGGATACGATCATCTTTGGAGATGGGAACCAAGGCAAGGTCAAAGGCTTGGGCAAGATTGCCATCACTAACGAGCACTCAATTTCGAATGTATTTCTAGTAGAGTCGCTCGGGTACAACCTTCTATCTGTAAGTCAATTGTGTCACATGGGTTACAATTGTTTGTTTACAAATGTTGATGTATCTGTCTTTAGAAGGAGTGATGGTCCATTAGCTTTTAAGGGTGTATTAGACGGCAAACTCTACTTAGTTGATTTTTCGAAAGAGAATGCTGATCTAGATGCATGCTTAATAGCTAAGACTAATTTGGGCTAGCTCTAGCATCGCAGTCTAGCACATGTTGGGATGAAGAACCTTCATAAACTTCTAAAGGGAGAACATGTGTTAGGACTAACCAATATCTGTTTTGAGAATGACAGACCCTGTGCAGCATGTCAGGCAGGGAAACAGGTAGGAAGCACTCATCACAGCAAGAACATAATGTCAACATCAAGACTATTGGAGCTTCTTCACATGGACCTCTTTGGACCCATTGCCTACCTCAACATCGGGGGAAGTAAGTATGGTCTTGTAATTGTTGATGACTTTTCCCGCTTCACTTGGGTGTTCTTTTTGCAGGATAAATCAGAAACCCAAGGGACCCTAAAGTGCTTTCTAAGGAGGGATCAAAACGAATTTGAGCTAAAGGTGAAAAAGATAAGGAGCGATAACGGGTCCGAATTTAAGAATCTGCAAGTTGAGGAGTATCTTGAGGAGGAAGGCATCAAGCACGAGTTCTCCGCTCCCTACACACCACAGCAAAATGGTGTGGTAGAGAGGAAGAACAGGACGCTAATTGACATGGCGAGAACGATGCTTGGAGAGTTCAAGACACCCGAGCGGTTTTGGTCAGAAGCTATGAACACAGCCTGCCACGCCATAAACCGGCTCTACCTGCACCGTCTCCTCAAGAAGACCTCCTACGAACTCCTTACCGGTAACAAACCCAATGTTTCTTACTTTCGTGTATTTGGGAGCAAATGCTACATTCTAGTGAAGAAAGGTAGACATTCTAAATTTGCTCCCAAGATAGTAGAAGGGTTTTTCCTAGGGTATGAATCAAATGCAAAGGCATATATGGTCTTCAACAAATCATCAGGATTAGTTGAAGTCTCTAGCGATGTTGTATTTGATGAGACTAATGGCTCTCCAAGGGAGCAAGTTGATCTTGATGACATAGATGAAGATGAAGTTCCGATGGCTGCAATACGCACGATGGCGATAGGCGATGTGCGACCACAGGAACCACATGAAGAAGATCAACCATCTTCCTCAACAATGGTGCATCCCCCAACTCAAGAAGGTGAACAGGTACCTCAAGAAGAGGTACATGATCAATGGGGAGCACAAGAAGATCAAGCAATGGAGGAAGAAGCACCATGGGTCCCTCCAACTCAAGTCCGAGCAATGATCCAAAGGAATCACCCCGTCGATCAGATTCTAGGTGACATTAGCAAGGGAGTAACTACTCGTTCATGCTTAGCTAATTTTTGTGAGCATTACTCGTTTGTCTCTTCTATCGAGCCTTTCAGGGTAGAAGAGGCCTTGCAGGATCCGGATTGGGTGTTGGCCATGCAGGAAGAGCTCAACAACTTCAAAAGAAATGAAGTTTGGAGCCTGGTGCCACGTCCAAAGCAAAACGTTGTGGGAACCAAGTGGGTGTTCTGCAACAAGCAAGACGAGCACGCGGTGATGACAAGAAACAAGGCTCAACTTGTGGCAAAAGGTTATGCCCAAGTCGCAGGTTTGGATTTCGAGGAGACTTTTGCTCCTGTGGCTAGGCTAGAGTCTATTCGAATATTATTAGCCTATGCTGCTCACCACTCTTTTAGGCTGTTCCAAATGGATATGAAGAGCACTTTCCTCAAAGGGCTAATCAAGGAGGAGGTATACGTGGAGCAACCCCCTGGCTTTGAGAATGACAGGTATCTCGACCACGTGTATAAGCTCTCTAAGGCGCTCTATGGACTTAAGCAAGCCCCAAGAGCATGGTATGAATGCCTTAGAGATTTCTTAATTGCTAACGCTTTTAAGGTTGGGAAAGCCGATCCCACTCTTTTTACAAAGACTTGTGATGGTGACCTCTTCGTGTGCCAAATTTATGTCAACGACATAATATTTGGTTCTACTAATCAAAAGTCTTGTGAGGAGTTTAGCAGGGTAATGACACAAAAGTTCAAGATGTTGATGATGGGCGAGTTGACTTACTACCTTGGGTTCCAAGTGAAGCAACTCAAGGATGGCACTTTCATCTCCCAAACGAAGTACACACAAGATCTTCTCAAGCGGTTTGGGATGAAGGACACCAAGCCCGCGAAGACACCGATGGGAACTGATGGACACGTTGACCTCAACAAAGGAGGTAAGCCAGTTGATCAAAAGGCATACCGGTCCATGATAGGTTCATTTCTTTATTTATGTGCTAGTAGACCGGACATTATGCTTAGTGTATGCATGTGTGCTAGATATCAATCCGACCCCAAGGAATGTCATTGTTGGGGGGCCTTCGTCCTCCGAAGGTCCTCAAAAACATGATTTAATAATGTTTCCTAAGTGTAACAGATGAACAGGTACCTTCGGACATATATCAAAATCGTACACGACGTCAGAAGCATGGTCAAGATGAAGGATGATGCTGCTCCGAAGCTACGGGCAGAGGAGCTTTGGCTCAACGGCGGAAAAAGGAACCGACTTAAAGGGGAAAAGGCCATCCAGTCCTTGTTGAGTTGTCCATAATTCAGTAGTAAATATGAAGGGCATAAATGTAATTTTACACAGGCTACGCCCTTTGCCTATAAATAGATGAACAGTACTCCCGTACTGTTCACGCTGACTTGTATTCACGGTTGCGTCACGCTTTGATTTTTCACCTTCTGTCAAGCCGAAGATATAAATGTAATTCAATATTATTTCTGTTTATCCATGATAATTAAAGAAAAGATATTAATAGTATTAGATGATTACATGATTATTTATGTTGCCTTTTATATTTCTCATGCTCCTTCTTTCATTAATCTATATTGTAATGCTGAAGGTTCATCCTTCACGACTGTTGGGGACTTGCTCTCAAATGCTATGAATTAAGAACAAGACAACACAAAGAACGTTAAACGTTAAAATCCTTCGTCCTTCGGAACATTATTTCCCTTGGGATATAATGATTCTCGGACGAAGGTTATGAAGGACATACCTTCGTAAGTCATAATATATAATACTGAAGAAAGAATCACATAACAGAAGATAATATGAACAACCATATCTTTTTATTAACTTATTTCTATTTTATTACTATGGAAAAATAGAAATGATATTAAGTTACAAGTGTACCTTCGGCTTGAATGAAGGTAAAGATACAAGCGTGACACAAAAGCAAATGCCAAGTCAGCGTGAACAGTATGGGGGTACTGTTCATCTATTTATAGGCACGGGACACAGCCCATGTAAAATTACACCCATGCCCTTTACATTTGCTAATAACTCTATAGTAACCTATCGAGGTCTAAATAGCCTTTTCATCTTTAAGTCGGTTTCCTTTCCTGCTATCATGCCAAAGTTCTTCTGCGCACAGCTTCGGCTCCGCGCCATCCTTCGTATTCCTTTTGTGCTTCTTCACACTGTGGTTTTAACTCAAGTCCGAAGATACCTGTTCATGCATCATACTCCAGAAACTTTGTTAAATTATGTTTTTGAGGACCTTCGGAAGCCGAAGGCCCCCAACAGTAGCCCCTCGCAATATTAATTTGTTAGAATGATAAATTCATATTGCGATATGGACGAAGGCCCTAAGCCGAAGGTCCGAAAAAACACCTTCCCTTTGCTAGAATAGCAACAGTCACTGACAAGCGGGGCCTTCCAATTTTCAACGCACTAGGCGTATAAATAAGAGCGCACCACGAGCTCATTTGGCACGCTTTCTTGCCATCTGCTCTTGCTTACTCAATTTTTAGCTCTTGTGCACCAACATTTGCTTGACTTTTTAAAATTTTTTAAGCTTCGACTTTGAGAGCACTTTTTCAGCATTTCCGAAGATGTCTCAAGATAAAAAAGTTGTTGCTGAAATGAAGCTGAGCCTTTCTAAGGCGAAGAATCTTGGCTTTCTTGAATCAATAGCGAAGACAAATACAGAGAAGATTACAAGGGAGATTTTGGAAGGTTTATCTGAAGACACTAGTGATAGTGATAGTTATGATGTGGAAAGTGGCGGGGAAGACTCCGAAGATCGACCTTGGCGGCCAAGCCATACAATTTTTGGAAAATCAACTATTAAACAGAGTCATCTCGACAATATGAGGGGAAGATACTTTCGAGATGTGTCTATCGTGAGGGCTGACAACGGAGATAAGACTTCTCCTACTCCCAAAGAGAAGGAAGTCATGATCTTCCGAAGCTTCTTCAAGGCTGGACTTCGGTTCCCCCTAAGCAGTTTTGTGGTGGAAGTTCTGAAGACCTTCCAGGTTTACCTTCATCAAATTACGCCCGAGGCACTCATAAGAATGGGGATCTTCGTATGGGCTGTAAGGAGTCAAGGCTTGGAGCCAAATGCAAAAAGTTTCTGCAGTATACACGAACTGTTATATGAGATAAAACCCTAGGGTAAAGAGCAGTATCATAACAATTTTGGATGCTACAGCTTCGTTGCTCGCTCTGGGTCAAGCTGCCCCGTGCCAACCTTTCGGAAAAGATGGCCCAGAGACTGGATGAAAGAATGGTTCTATGTAAAAAATGATTTAAAGGCACGAGAGGATATTAAAGGGATCATCATGCGCCCTATCTGGCAACGCTTCGGCCTCCGGAAACCGAAGGTAGAAATTGACGAAGCGGCTGAAGAATGTCGCAAGGCCTTCGGCTTAGTCTGCTCTTTCATCGGGACAAGAGACTTAGTTCAAGAGCACGTGGCCTACAGGATATGGCCATTGGTAGCCAACTGGGAGATGCCAAAAGAAACCATCAGCAATCCTCACGAAGGTGGTTTGGTTCGACTAAAATATACCTTTCGGTTTAGAGACCAGTTTATCGAGCCAGACGGCGACCGACCGAAAAGCGTCGAAGCTATAAGTGATGATCTGCTTGGGCTGTACTCCAAGGCGGAGGACAATGCACTATCTACAGCCTTCGGAGGCCGAAAAAAGAAGAGATTAAATAGAGTTTTTGATGCCATCGGATTCATGTATCCTGACTACCGCTACCCGTCACGGGGGCAAAAAAGAAAGAGCACAACTTCCGGGAAAGATGATGCTTCAGCTGCTCCAGGCGAGCCTGCGCCGAAGGGAAAAAAGGTGAAGGTCCTTACTCACCGACCACGCTTCATAGAACTGGCCATAGTGCCCGAATTTGGCGGTGAGAGCTCTTCGGCTACTAAAGCCGAAGAACCTACGATTGCACAGAAAATTGAAGAACCGACTGTAATGCCGAAGGCGTTACCAGCCAAATCAGATGAGCCAAAGGCCACTAATATTGTAGAGATAGAAGTTGAGAAAACAAAGACATTAGAAGTTATAAGCCCTTCGGCAGAGGTGACAATGCCGAAGGCACAAAAGGATCTTACAATGACTCCCAAGACGAAGAGGATGGTGAATGTATTAGATGTGCTGGAAACAATAAAAACTTCAAGCTCTACTCCAAAGAAGACTGTCGAAGCTTCGAAACCACAAATTGAGGCAAAACTATCTGAAGCCGAAGCTGCCAAGAACCAAGCCAAGACCGAAGCTGGGCCCTCAGAGCCCGCCAAGGAGAAATCCTTGGAAATAGAAGAAGAAACGGAAAAAGAGGCTGCAGAAGAAATTCTGTTTGAAAAAACTGCCATTCCTATTCCCGAAGCATCCTCCGAAGCTCTCGATTATATTATACGACATGCTTCGGGAAAGAAGTTATCTGCAGAAGGGAAGCGAGAAGCCCAAAGTTATGCCCAGAGACTAAAATATCCGAAAGGGGTGTTAATATTCAACGACAGCGGAGAAGAAGACTTCTTGTATTGTCTCCCGGACAACAAGGAGATTTCTGTCTGCCGGGAGATGAGCAGGAGCTTCAGATTCCCGACACTAGAAGAGGGGCTCTCGGTGCTGTCAAAAGATGAACTGGCCGACAGCTAAGCATACAATAGCTTAAAGGTGAAAAAATTAGATTCTTGTACTTAAAAACAAAATTGTCTATTTGCTTATACTTAATACCGCACTCCTTTTGCAGGGCCTTATTCTTAGCAACGCCCTCAGGGCGCAAAAAAGTGCCGAAGACGAAGGATGTGCTATAGCTCTGAGCAACCTTCGTTTCGAAGTAATTGAACTAAGGAACGAAGGTCTTGAGAAAGATAAAATATTAAACTCATTAGTGAATAAGATGAAAGAAGACGAAGCTACTTCCAAAGCCCAAGTTGAAGCCCAGAAATGCGAAATTGAAGATCTTCGGAAACAGCTGGTTGAGGCGAATTTAAATGCGCTATCGCCGAAGCTGACCGAGACGTCAGTAACTATTGGAAAAATTATTGGGAAAAGACAGTTGTAGAACTTTGCTCTTCGAAAGAGAAATGTTATGAGAAATCTATAGAATGCGTAGATAAAATAAAGACTAGCTTCGCCAAATGTTGGGTACCATAATTAGGGGTACCCCCAACACTCCTAATCACGGCTGGTAAACACCCTCAGACCAACTGATGGACGTGGTTCAAGTCAAGGCTTCGTCTACCCAAGGGACGCGACCTCACCCGAGCCCAGCCTCGGGCTGGAGCAGTAGTCCCAGACGAGTTCACGCCTCGCCCGAGGGCCGTCTCAGGCAGCGGGCACCCGCTCTTCTCTCCCGAAGCCCGGCTCGGGCAGACTTCGTTGTGAAGCAACCTTGGCTAGACCACCTCACCAACCGATAGCTTCGTAGGCGCATTCAATGAGGGGATGCCTGACGCCATGTCACACCCGGCTTTAAGGAACAAAGCCAGGTGCATCTCATACATGCGCCCAGAAGACAACATATATAATAACAGAGTGTATAGAGATAAATGTCATAAAACATCAGAGTATTTATTACAGAGCGGAAGACTTATTACAAAATAAAATAATAAATATAAAACGAACTAAGGATCGACGGCGCCAATGTCAACTGAGAAACGCCACCTAGAACAGACCATACTCCTCGCCTTGTGGCTCCTCCTGAACCACCTACTCTTCTCCTGTGGGGGGGTGTGAGACAGCAAGAGTGAGCTCACACATGATCATAGCTCAACAAGTTGTGGGGAACCAGTGGACATGAACTCACAAAGGTGGGAGTTCATGTGATGTGTAAGGCTAATCAATGACAGGGGTTAAAGCTGAGCATTGCTTTTAAGTAGTTGGTCAAAATTTTATTAGCAGTTACTAAGTGTAAGTAAATACCAAACCATAAGTAAAGTAATAGAACAAAATTAATAACAAACCCATGCAATGCAAATGACAAAATTGAATTTAAGTTCCATAATTTAAACATCAGAGAGTCCTGAGCCGCTCATGACCGTGAGCTCGGCTAGTATACCAGTTTTACACTCTGCAGAGGTTGTACCCTTTACCCACAAGTCATGTTACCCATCTGCCAAGGGATCGCGACTTCCCATACACCTCTACCTAGGAAGCGCGGCAGGGCAACACTACGAGGCCTTTACAAAGTTCCACTAGCTTCCGAAAACCCGCTACAGTTTATAGGAAGTTCCAATGCAGGGTTCTTGGCTGACCGCCATCGCAGCAAAATCAACCAAGGACCTCCCTACACTGACCACTCCCCTACTGCCCTTGCCCCTTTCGGGTAAGGTAGTCTTCCACTAGCTTTCCTAATTAGTCAGCCAAGGGCATCCCATTAAACCCTTGTGGTGGCACGTGGTTCTCAAGTTAAGCTCTATGTTCCAATTAACATTAATGATCTCAACATGAACATAAATAGAATAACAAAAAGAATTGGAACATAGAGGTAATAAATGATTATCCCAAAACCATATAAAGCAATAGCAAACTACCCAAGTGATTCAGGGGTGAACAAGGTAATGAGATAAACAAATCTAGGGTGACCTATTGGGTCCCATCAAAATTAACCTATGCATGGATAAGTGATATTAAAGAACATTATTAGGTAAAAAGTGGTCAAGGGCACAAATTGCCTTCAATGAGCTCCTGCTCAGCTACTTCAATCTGCTGCTCACCAGGATCCTCGGTCACGGGCTCTTCTACTCGCCACAATACAAACAAGCACAATGCATATAGAGAAATTAACATTACACCAAACATAAGTACAAACTGAATAATGATGATCTACGTGTTGCTACGAGATCGTGGGAACGAGAACCACTAAAATCGGAGTTACGGTTAAGGGGTTATGATTTTTCCGAAGGTTTTATGTATTTGATATAAGATTAAATAGGATATAAATTTTAATGTGACTTTCATGTGAAAACAGTGGTATTAGATGATAGACAATAATATTACAAAACTATAGGAATTGGAACGGATTAATTTGGGCTTAATATGAATTTTATATGAATTACCCAAGTTTTACAATTATTTTTATACTCAAAATCAATTTCTAAATCTATTTTCTGGTTTTATTTAATTCCTGGGCTGCGCCTCAATTTATCCAGAAAGCAGGGGTCGGCGTGCAAACATTCCAAGACTTAGGGAATAAGACCCGTGGACTACGGGTTGAATAGCTTAAAGTGGAGGGTCTCTTTAGAAAGATTTGCAGGCCGAAGGGGTATCGGGTAACTAGAGCCGTTGGATTAGAAACCAAGGGCCCAGATCAAAACCGATGGCAACTCGATCCGCTTCCACCGAACACCGTTGATCCCCCGATCTACGGTCACCTTTTCAAATAAGCCAGATCTAATCCGATGCACACGCTACAGAATCAACGGCTCGGATCTAAAAACCTAAACTGGTATTCTCCCTTTTTAATCCCGATCGTCGATCCACATCAACGGTCCAGACATCATCCGGACGAGATCTCGCCCGATCCGTTCATCATCA
Organism: Zea luxurians; assembly: GCA_029449295.1. Classification (NCBI taxonomy): domain Eukaryota; kingdom Viridiplantae; phylum Streptophyta; class Magnoliopsida; order Poales; family Poaceae; genus Zea; species Zea luxurians. The sequence goes on along the minus strand of JAOPSE010000014.1, from coordinate 49,394,674 downwards.
GATTAGCGGCCCTGGACCCATCTCCCCCAACCCTCCGACGGCTGAAGACGACGTGCACAGGTCTGCGGCCGCGCTCCTCGCCGAAACTGGCCACCAGGCGCTTCGAGGCTTAATCCTACCGATTAACTAGCGCTACGTAAACCGGAGGACCCAGTGATCCGAAAGAGGTGCACCATACCAACAATGGGGAGGCAGAGAAGCAGGACTGTGGGCGACCGGGATGTAGGACGCGTCAAACCAGCGCCGGTAAGGAACGAGAGTGCAGACAGTGCGCCTGGATACCCCACCACCACCAAGGTCTTGATCTGCGCGGCAGCCGTGGTGCACGCCGTGCCGTCTTCAGCAAACGATGCGGATAGCATCGCGCGTTCATGACTGACGGCGGCACCATTGCAACGTCACAACAAAGCACCAATAGGGGAGAACGACAAAGCAGGGAGGAGGGGCGTGCCGGATCGAGGCCGCGACGAGGCCGTAGGTACCCGCGACCTAGGCAAGAACCAGAGGCTGGAGGCAGGAGGATGAAGTTCATGGTCGAGGCGTTATGCTGAAAGGGGATGGCGCGGCAGCGAGTGCGCAACAGCAGAGTGCAGGCAGCGGCGCAGCATCTAGGTCAGGTTTCGGCTTTATTGTCTGGAATCCGAGCCGCAATTCAGGGCGACAGCGGTTGAAACGGCCCAACCGAGGAATCCGGCCCTGCGATTCGGTCAACGGAGTGCAGTGCAAGCGGTGGATCCGAAAACTAGGGGGGAGAAGAAGCTTCTGACGTGCGGGTCCCACCCGTCATCGCCACAGCCCGAAGATCCCACGCGCTCGTTTGACTGGCACACGGGCCCCACGTGTCGGCACGCCACCCAGGGCGCGCGGACGGCCAAGTTGGGCCGCGCGGGATGAACTGTGGGGATGGGCCAGAAATGAGGGCCGCGACACATATAAGTTGTTTTCCCTTTTTCTTTTTATATTTTCCTTTCTCTTTTCTAAATTCTAGAATCTCTTTTAGGTTTTAAATTCCACTTTGGGCTTTTTAATATATTCCTTGTCACATTTTTATTTTATGTTGTCACAAAATGCACACCAAATAAAACCTCAGCATGATGCACAATTTAATAGTATATCCTTTTTATTAATTGTTTTTGGACATGGTGTTCACATGTGATGATGCACAAAGGTTAAACTGACCTAAGGAGAAATTGTTTTCTCTATTCATATTATTACAAAGTGGGTGTTACAAATCCTACCCCCCTTAAAAATAATCTCGTCCTCGAGATTTAAGAAGAACGAGGGAAAAGATGGGGAAAATCTATGCGAAGCTCTTCCTCTCTCTCTCTCAAGTAGCTTCATCTTCTCCATGATGGCTCCATTGTACTTTGCACATCTTTATCACCTTATTTCTTATAACTCGAGTCAAGGTATCCAAAATCTTGATCGGGTATTCCGTATAAGTCAAATCACCCTGAACACTGAGCTCTTCCATTGGTAACTATTCCTCGGGGACACGGAGACACTTCTTAAGTTGAGACACGTGGAACACGTTATGCACATCCGATAGAGTAGCAGGTAGTTCGAGTTGGTATGCCATCTCCCCAACTCTTCTAAAGATCAAGAATGGTCCAATGTAGAGAGGGGACAATTTGCCCTTAACTTTGAATCTCCTCATTCCACGAAGTGGTGACACCTTGAGATACACATAATCTCCTTCTTCAAATTCCAGTGGCCTCCTTCTATTATCAGCATAGCTCTTTTGCCTGGTTTGAGCCACTCTCAAATTCTCTTGAATTATACGGACCTATTCTTCTGCTTCTTGAATCAGTTCAGGCCCAAAGAACTGTCTCTCTCCAGTCTGATCCCAATATAGAGGAGTTCTGCACTTCCTCCCATATAAAGCTTCAAAAGGTGACATCTTCAGACTGGCCTGATAACTATTATTATATGAGAACTCAGCATAAGGTAGACTTTTATCCCAACTTCCTCCATGCTGAAGGGCACATGCTCTCAACATATCTTCCAATCCTTGATTGGTCCTTTCAGTCTGTCCATCAGTCTGAGGGTGATAAGCCGTACTGAAATTCAACTTCGTACTCATGTTCTCATGAAAGCTTCTCCAAAATCTTGAGGTAAACTGTGAACCCCGATCAGACACGATCTTCTTTGGCACTCCATGCAAACACACAATCCGAGCCATATATAACTCTGCTAGCTGAGAACCTTTATAAGTAGTCTTCACCGGAATAAAGTGAGCCACTTTAGTCAATCTATCCACAATCACCCATATAGCATCATATCCTTTCTGGGTGCGAGGCAATCCAGTAATGAAATCCATACCAATCTCTTCCCACTTCCACTCGGGTATCTTCAGTGGGTGCAGTAGTCCAGCTGGCCTCTGGTGTTCAGCCTTAACTCTTTGACATACATCGCACATAGCCACATGTGCAGCTACATCTCTTTTCAATCCGTACCACCAATACTTCCATTTCAAATCCTGATACATCTTAGTACTACCAGGATGAATAGAATAATCCGAGTCATGGGCCTCCTTTAAAATAGTCTCTCGAAGGTTTTCAATATCAGGAACACACATCCTGTCCTTGAACCATACGGTGCCTTGCTCATCTTCCGTAAATTCCGGAACTCGACCTTCAGTAATCAGATCCTTAATCTCTTTTATTTTAGCATCACCAATTTGTCCTTTGCGGATTTCTTGCTCCAAAGTAGGTTCCACATCAATAGTAACTCCTTCAGTATGAGCAACTATCCCCAGGTTAAGTCTCCTGAAATCCTCAACAATCTCATCGGGTAGCTGGGCAATAATAGCTGAATGAACATGCTCCTTTCGACTCAAGGCATCTGCAACCAAATTTGCCTTGCCCAGGTGATAGTGAATTTCCAAATCGTAGTCCTTAATAAGCTCCAACCAACGACGTTGTCTAAGGTTGAGATCCTTCTGAGTGAATATATACTTCAAACTCTTATGGTCCGTGTATACTTGACACTTCTCATCCCACTTAAATTCTCTTCCTTTCTCCAAAAGTGAAGTCATAGGTTTAGCAATCTTAGAAAATCCTTCAATAAATCTCTGATAATAACCAGCAAGTCCCAAGAAACTCCGAATCTCTGTAACTGTAGTGGGTACTCTCCACTCCATTATCTCCTTAACCTTAGCAGGATCCACTGAAATTCCTCCATTAGAAATAATATGACCAAGAAATGGCACCTCGCCAATCCAAAACTCGCACTTGCTGAACTTGGCATATAGCTGGTTATCTCGTAGCTTCTGTAGCACCAACCTCAGATGTTCCTCATGATCGCTATCACTCTGGGAATAAATAAGAATGTCGTCAATGAACACCACTACGAATCTGTCCAAGTACTCCATAAACACCTTATTCATCAAGTTCATAAAATAAGCTGGTGCATTGGTTAATCCAAACGACATAACAATGAACTCATATAATCCATATCGAGTCGAGAAAGCCGTCTTGGGAATATCCGATGGTCTAATCCTCATCTGATGGTAACCGGATCGAAGATCAATCTTCGAGAATACTCTAGCACCTCTCATCTGATCAAATAAATCCTCAATACGGGGTAACGGATACTTGTTCTTCACAGTAACATCGTTGAGTGATCTATAATCCACACACATTCTTTGTGATCCATCCTTCTTCTGTACAAACAGTACCGGTGCTCCCCAAGGTGAGGAACTCGGACGAATGTACCCAGCCTCTTGTAACTCAGTTAATTGCTTCTTAAGTTCCTTCAACTCCTCTACGGACATCCTATATGACCTTTTAGAAATAGGGGCAGTTCCAGGTAAGAGATCGATAACAAACTCAACTTCTCTATCAGGTGACATCCCTGGTAACTCCTCTGGAAAGACATCCGGAAAATCTCTAACCACACGGATGTTGTCACCAACAACTCCTCAGGTATAAAGAACATTGCACGTTTGGATAAGGTGGTTACTGTAATATTAACTTGAAATCTTTCTCCTTTAGGGCTGGTAAGTTCTATGGTTCCCTTAGCCCAGTGTATAAACTGTCTTTGCCTTTCTTAACCATGACATACCAAGGATCAAGCCTATACTGCTCTCTTCTAACAGTATAGGGGTAGCCCATTTGGGTTAGGAATATAGGGTAAGAAAGGAAGAATTGTAGACAAGGCGAGTAATTACGAGAAATGTTACTGCGGGGGATTTATTAGCTAAGTAGATTAGTGTGTTATCCACTAAAGCTAATACATTACCTTATGGTGGTACATGCTAAGATGCCCGTCTATACTATTTCAATCAATCAAAGAAGCAAATCAGACATTGATCATCAGAACAATCAACCAACATTTTTAATATAGAAAATAATTTTAATTTCGTCTTAGGTTCCCTATCTCTGAAAAAGTTCATAGTTATAGGATTCCAAAGTGTGAAATCCATCTTGTCTTGAAGTAGAAAAGATAAGAATAATCAGAGGAGAACAGTAGAAGGTGAGACAGGATCAAGATAAGTATAGAGAGAATCGGAGTAAGGTAAGTATACAATGAATCAGAATAAGATAAGCAGGTAAGGGTTTTGTCCATTTCTATCTAGGTCTCGTCCTACAGTCAACATTTCCTCTGATACCACTTTTGTCACACCCGGCTTTAAGGAACAAAGCCAGGTGCATCTCATACATGCGCCCAGAAGACAACATATATAATAACAGAGTGTATAGAGATAAATGTCATAAAACATCAGAGTATTTATTACAGAGCGGAAGACTTATTACAAAATAAAATAATAAAGATAAAACGAACTAAGGATCGACGGCGCCAATGTCAACTGAGAAACGCCACCTAGAACAGATCATACTCCTCGCCTTGTGGCTCCTCCTGAACCACCTGCTCTTCTCCTGTGGGGGGGGTGCGAGACAGCAAGAGTGAGCTCACACATGATCATAGCTCAACAAGTTGTGGGGAACCAGTGGACATGAACTCACAAAGGTGGGAGTTCATGTGATGTGTAAGGCTAATCAATGACAGGGGTTAAAGCTGAGCATTGCTTTTAAGTAGTTGGTCAAAATTTTATTAGCAGTTACTAAGTGTAAGTAAATACCAAACCATAAGTAAAGTAATAGAACAAAATTAATAACAAACCCATGCAATGCAAATGACAAAATTGAATTTAAGTTCCATAATTTAAACATCAGAGAGTCCTGAGCCGCTCATGACCGTGAGCTCGGCTAGTATACCAGTTTTACACTCTGCAGAGGTTGTACCCTTTACCCACAAGTCATGTTACCCATCTGCCAAGGGATCGCGACTTCCCATACACCTCTACCTAGGAAGCGCGGCAGGGCAACACTACGAGGCCTTTACAAAGTTCCACTAGCTTCCGAAAACCCGCTACAGTTTATAGGAAGTTCCAATGCAGGGTTCTTGGCTGACCGCCATCGCAGCAAAATCAACCAAGGACCTCCCTACACTGACCACTCCCCTACTGCCCTTGTCCCTTTCGGGTAAGGTAGTCTTCCACTAGCTTTCCTAATTAGTCAGCCAAGGGCGTCCCATTAAACCCTTGTGGTGGCACGTGGTTCTCAAGTTAAGCTCTATGTTCCAATTAACATTAATGATCTCAACATGAACATAAATAGAATAACAAAAAGAATTGGAACATAGAGGTAAGAAATGATTATCCCAAAACCATATAAAGCAATAGCAAACTATCCAAGTGATTCAGGGGTGAACAAGGTAATGAGATAAACAAATCTAGGGTGACCTATTGGGTCCCATCAAAATTAACCTATGCATGGATAAGTGATATTAAAGAACATTATTAGGTAAAAAGTGGTCAAGGGCACAACTTGCCTTCAATGAGCTCCTGCTCAGCTACTTCAATCTGCTGCTCACCAGGATCCTCAGTCACGGGCTCTTCTACTCGCCACAATACAAACAATCACAGTGCATATAGAGAAATTAACATTACACCAAACATAAGTACAAACTGAATAATAATGATCTACGTGTTGCTATGAGATCGTGGGAACGAGAACCACTAAAATCGGAGTTACGGTTAAGGGGTTATGATTTTTCCGAAGGTTTTATGTATTTGATATAAGATTAAATAGGATATAAATTTTAATGTGACTTTCATGTCAAAACAGTGGTATTAGATGATAGACAATAATATTACAAAACTATAGGAATTGGAACGGATTAATTTGGGCTTAATATGAATTTTATATGAATTACCCAAGTTTTACAATTATTTTTATACTCAAAATCAATTTCTAAATCTATTTTCTGGTTTTATTTAATTCCTAGGCTGCGCCTCAATTTATCCAGAAAGCAGGGGCCGGCGTGCAAACATTCCAAGACTTAGGGAATAAGACCCGTGGACTGCGGGTTGAATAGCTTAAAGTGGAGGGTCTCTTTAGAAAGATTTGCAGGCCGAAGGGGTATCGGGTAACTAGAGCCGTTGGATTAGAAACCAAGGGCCCAGATCAAAACCGATGGCAACTCGATCCGCTTCCACCGAACACCGTTGATCCCCCGATCTACGGTCACCTTTTCAAATAAGCCAGATCTAATCCGATGCACACGCTACGGAATCAACGGCTCGGATCTAAAAACCTAAACTGGTATTCTCCCTTTTTAATCCCGACCGTCGATCCACATCAACGGTCCAGACATCATCCGGACGAGATCTCGTCCGATCCGTTCATCATCAGATTAGCGGCCCCGGACCCATCTCCCCCAACCCTCCGACGGCTGAAGACGACGTGCACAGGTCTGCGGCCGCGCTCCTCGCCGGAACTGGCCACCAGGCGCTTCGAGGCTTAATCCTACCAATTAACTAGCGCTACGTAAACCGGAGGACCCAGTGATCCGAAAGAGGTGCACCATACCAGCAATGGGGAGGCAGAGAAGCAGGGCAGCGGGCGACCAGGATGTAGGACGCGTCAAACCAGCGCCGGTAAGGAACGAGAGTGCAGACAGCGCGCCTGGATACCCCACCACCACCAAGGTCTTGATCTGCGCGGCAGCCGTGGTGCACGCCGTGCCGTCTTCAGCAAACGATGCGGATAGCATCGCGCGTTCATGACTGACGGTGGCACCATTGCAACGTCACAGCAAAGCACCAATAGGGGAGAACGACAAAGCAGGGAGGAGGGGCGTGCCGGATCGAGGCCGCGACGAGGCCGTAGGTACCCGCGACCTGGGCAAGAACCAGAGGCTGGAGGCAGGAGGATGAAGTTCATGGCCGAGGCGTTATGCTGAAAGGGGATGGCGCGGCAGCGAGTGCGCAACAGCAGAGTGCAGGCGACGGCGCAGCATCTAGGTCAGGTCTCGGCTTTATTGCTTGGAATCCGAGCCGCAATTCAGGGCGACAGCGGTTGAAACGGCCCAACCGAGGAATCCGGCCCTGCGATTCGGTCAACGGAGTGCAGTGCAAGCGGTGGATCCGAAAACTGGGGGGAGAAGAAGCTTCTGACGTGCGGGTCCCACCCGTCATCGCCACAGCCCGAAGATCCCACGCGCTCGTTTGACTGGCACACGGGCCCCACGTGTCGGCACGCCACCCAGGGCGCGCGGACGGCCAAGTTGGGCCGCGCGGGATGAACTATGGGGATGGGCCAGAAATGAGGGCCGCGACCCATATAAGTTGTTTTCCCTTTTTCTTTTTATATTTTCCTTTCTCTTTTTAAAATTCTAGAATCTCTTTTAGGTTTTAAATTCCACTTTGGGCTTTTTAATATATTCCTTGTCACATTTTTATTTTATGTTGTCACAAAATGCACACCAAATAAAACCTCAGCATGATGCAGAATTTAATAGTATATCCTTTTTATTAATTGTTTTTGGACATGGTGTTCACATGTGATGATGCACAAAGGTTAAACTGACCTAAGGAGAAATTGTTTTCTCTATTCATATTATTACAATGTGGGTGTTACACGCCATATCCTGACACACCGCCTCAGTCGGCCAGGCCAAAGTGATCGCAGTCACTTCGCCCCTCTTCTTTACTAACCGATATGACGGGAAAACAGCGCCGCTCGCCCCGCTCCGACTGCTGTGCCTACCACCCAGGCGAAGACTGATGACAAGTCACGATCAACCACCGGGTTCGGTCTCGGGCACAACAAGAAGCTCCGCCTCGGCCGACCTCAGGCTCCAGCCTCGGGAGGAGATCTCCGCCTCGCCGGACCTCAGGCTCCAGCCTTGGGAGGAGGTCTCCGCCTCGCTCGACCCTCGGACTCGGCCTCGACCTCGGTCTCGGGAGGAATCGCGTCCTCGCCCGACCACGGCCTCGACCTCAAGAGAAGTCTCCGCCTCGCCCGACCTTGGGCTCGGACCGACCGTGCCAATAGGGGATACATCATTACCCTATCCCTAGCCTGCTCAGGCTACAAGGAACAAGACCGGCGTCCCATCTGGCTTACCCCGGCGACGGGTAATGATGGTGCCCTGCTTGCACCATGACACCGGTGGCTCTCAGCCCCTTACGGCAGCAAGGAGACGTCAGCAGGATCCTTGTCGCACTGCCAGCTGTGCTCCTACAGGACTCAGGCGCTCCTCCGACGGCCACGCTATCACGTGTACAGGGCTCAAGCTCTCCCCCAACAGCCACGTTGGCATGTACACAAGGCTTAGGCATCTCTCTGCCGGACACGTTAGCGCATAACTACACCCCCCATTGTACGTCTGGACCCTCTCCTTGCGTCTATAAAAGGGAGGTCCAGGGCCATCCTGAGGGGGGTTTGCGTGGGGAAGGAGCGAACGAACAGGCTCTCTCTCATTCTCTCTCTCCCTCTCGCGACGTGCTTGTAACCCCGACTACGAGCGGCACCCCTGGTGCAGGATAATACAAGGCTTGTCCCACCTCTTGTGTTCCATCCCGCGCCAACCCATCTGGGCAGGGGCACGCAGCGACAATCTCACTCGTCGGTCCAGGGACCCCCCGGGTCCGAAACGCCGACAGTTGGCGCGCCAGGTAGGGGCCTGCTGCATGTTAACGAACGCCTTCCCGTTGAGTTCCATATGGGGAGTCTTCAGCAACCTCTTCAGCCCGGGACGGTGCTCCGCTTTGGGAGTCTCGAGTCCATGTCCCTCGACGCCAGCTACGACATGGTACTCCTCCCCCCGCTGCATGACGACAACGACGGTCTTTGACTCGCTCGGCGGAGGCGAGCTCGGCGACAGCATCTCCCCGCGGCAGAAGAGGGGCACTCCGGTCGTCCCCGCCACCCTCCTCACCAGAGAAGGCAGAGACGGGGCAACCATGGCCACGCAGGAGGCGAAACCTTGTCAGCTGTCGCACCAGAGCGAGTCGACGACGCCGGCACTCCCCTGGGGGACATGTCGGGCATTGTCCTTGCACCTGAGACGACGGCGGGTGTCACTTCCTCGCAACGTGTCAGCCCCAAGCGGACTGATGACGCCAGCACCCTCGCAAAGGATCTGCTGGGCGTTACCCTCGTACCTGAGATGATGGTGTGCTCCGCCCCCAACGCGACTTCACCACCGTCCATCGACCAAGAGGTACCATCCGTTTTCCATCCCGTACCCTTTCGATTCAGCTTCGATCCACCTAGCGACCCCGCTATGGTGAGCGCTTTCGTAAAAGCGTATCCAAACCTTCCGGGGTACCACATGTGGTCGACCTGGGACCGACTGACAGCCGTCTCAACCTTCGAACCGGCGGGTTCCGAGGAAGAGGACGACCCCAACTCTGGTTGGGATTTCTCTTGCCTCAATGACCCCGGTGCCGTGCTGGACTTCATGTCCGCATGTGACCACTGTCTCTCCGGTTAATCTGACGATGGCCACGGCCTTGACAACGAGGGTTATGGCCCAAGTCGCGAATGTTTCCACATCGATCAGGGAGATCACAACAAAGGCAACCACCTCGGTATGCCGGAGGTTGACGATCCCCCTGGGCTCGCATCTCACGTTGACATCCCGTGGGAGCTAGCTGTGGTCCTAGTCCCTGCGGGGGGTCAGGACATACCGCTCGAGCAAATCCGTGAGATGTAGGCCCGGGTCGACGGGGAAGCAGGCCGGCTTGTGCAGCTCCGACAGAACATCGAACAGGAGTGGGCAGGCCGAACACTCGCCGGAGAAGCCTGTCATCGGGCCCAAGACATCCGGCGCCGCATCGTCGACAATGCAAGGGCAGCGCTGCCCCCGACCGTCAGCGGGTCCGGCCAGGACCTAGCTGCAGCGGTGATGCTACTTTGAGCCATGCCGGAGCCATCCACCACCGAGGGACGGCGTATCTAGGGTGAACTCAAGCATCTCCTGGAAGGCGTCGTGGTTCGACGCGCCGAGAGCTCCGCCTCCCGGAGGCGAGCTGACCCCTCGGAGCATCACGTGGTGTCCTCCCGACGCATGCGGGAAGCCTCGGTCCATCCCGAGCGCACGTGGGACGAGGCGCCTGCCGCCCGGGATCGCCTTGACAACGAGCACCACCATCTCGACCGTCGAACCCACCTCGACGAGAAGGTGCGCCGAGGCTACAATCCCAGGCGTGGGGGACGCTGCGACAACGAGGAGGATCGCAGCCCCTCGCCCGAGCCACCCAGTCCGCGAGTCTTCAGCTGGGCCATACGACGAGCGTCGTTCCCCACCCGTTTCCAAGCCCTGACTACCATCACCAAGTACTCGGGGGAGACGAGGCCGGAGCTGTGGCTCGTGGACTACCGACTAGCATGCCAGTTGGGAGGGGCGGATGATGACAACCTCATCATCCGTAAATCTACCCCTTTTCCTCTCCGACGCCGCCCGAGCCTGGCTGGAGCATCTGCCTCCTGCGCAGATCTCCGACTGGGACGATCTAGTCAAGGCTTTCGCGGGAAACTTCCAAGGCACGTACGTGCGCCCTGGGAACTCGTGGGATCTCCGAAGCTGCCGCCAGCAGCCAGGGGAGTCCCTTCGAGAGTACATCAGGCGGTTTTCGAAGCAGCACACTGAGCTGCCCAACGTCACCGACTCGGATGTCATCGGGGCTTTCCTTGCCGGCACCACTTGCCGAGACCTGGTGAGCAAACTAGGGCGCAAGACTCCCACCCGTGCGAGCGAACTGATGGACGTCGCCACCAAGTTTGCCTCAAGTCAGGGGCGGTCGAAGCCATCTTCCGAAAAGACAAGCAGCCTCAGGGAGAGCCGAAGAAAGACACCCCCGAGGCGTCCGCCCAGCGGGGCACGAAGAAGAAGGCCAAGAACAAGTCGTAAGCGAAGCGTGACGTCGCTGACACGAATCTCGTCGCTGCAGCCGAGCACAGGAACCCTCGGAAACCTCCTAGAGGGGCCGGCGCGTTTGACAAGATGCTCAAAGAGCCATGCCCCTATCATCAGGGTCCCGTCAAGCACACCCTCGAAGAATGTGTCATGCTTCGGCGCTACTTCCATAAGACCGGACCTCCGGCGGAAGATGGCCAGGGCCATGACAACGACAAGAAGGAGGGCGGCAAGGAAGATGAGTTCCCGGAGGTCCACAACTGCTTCATGACCTACGGCGGGCAGGCGGCAAACGCCTCGGCTCGGCACCGCAAGCAGGAGCGCCGGGAGGTCTGCTTGGTGAAGGTGGCAACGCCAGTCTACCTAGACTGGTCCGACAAGCCTATCACCTTCGACCGAGGTGACCACCCCGACTTCGTGCCAAGCCCAGGAAGGTACCCGCTCGTCGTCGACCCGATCATCAGCAACGTTAGGCTCTCCAAAGTCCTCATGGACGGAGGCAGCAGCCTTAACATCATCTACACCGAGACCCTAGAACTCTTGGGGGTTGATAGGTCCGAGGTCCGGGCCAGTGCGGCACCCTTCCACGGGATCGCCCCCGGGAAGCGAATCCTGCCCCTCGGACGGATCGACTTACCCGTCTGCTTCGGGACTCCCTCCAACTTCCGAAAGGAAGCTCTCACCTTTGAGGTCGTCGGGTTCCGAGGAACCTACCATGTGGTGTTGGGAAGGCCGTGCTACGCCAAGTTCATGGTCGTCCCCAACTACACCTACCTCAAGCTCAAGATGCCGGGCCCGAACGGGATCATCACCGTCGGATCCACGTACCGCCACGCGTACGAATGCGACGTGGAGTGCGTGGAGTACGCTGAGGCCCTCACTGAGTCTGAGGCCCTCATCGCCGACCTGGAACACCTCTCCAAGGAGGCGCCCGACGCGAAGCGGCACGCCGGCAACTTCGAACCAGTTGAGGCGGTCAAGTTCGTCTCTCTCGACCCCAGCAACGACGCCAGTAAGAAAGTCTGGATCGGCTCCGAGCTCGACCCCAAATAGGAAGCAATGCTCGTCGACTTTCTCCGCGAACGCCGAAGTCTTTGCGTGGAGTCCCTCGGACATGCCCGGCATACCGAGGGACGTCGCCAAGCACTCACTGGACATCAGAGATGGAGCCTGACCCATGAAGCAAAGCCTGCATCGTTTTGTCGAAGAAAAGCGCAGGGCCATAGGCGAGGAGATCCACAAGCTACTCGCGGCAGGGTTCATCAAAGAGGTATTCCATCCTGAATGGTTGGCTAACCCTGTTCTTGTAAGGAAGAAGGATGGGAAATGGAGGATGTGTCTAGACTACACTGGTCTAAACAAAGCATATCCGAAAGTTCCCTACCCTCTACCTCGCATCGATCAAATTGTGGACTCCACTGCTGGGTGCGAAACCCTGTCATTCCTCGATGCCTACTCAGGCTATCACCAAATCAAGTTGAAAGAGTCCGACCAGCTCGCGACTTCTTTCATCACACCTTTTGGCATGTACTGTTACACTACAATGTCATTTGGTTTGAGGAATGCAGGCACCACCTACCAGAGGTGCATGAACCACGTGTTCGGAGAACACATCGGCAGAACGGTCGAGGCTTACGTCGATGACATCATTGTCAAGACGAAGAAAGCCTCCGACCTCTTCTCTGACCTTGAAACGACATTCAAGTGTCTGAGAGCGGAAGGCGTGAAACTCAATCCCGAGAAGTGTGTCTTCGGAGTCCCCCGAGGCATGCTCCTGGGATTCATCGTCTCCGAGCGGGGCATCGAGGCCAATCCGAAGAAAATCGCGGCCATCACCAACATGGGACCGATCAAAGATTTGAAAGGAGTACAGAGGGTCATGGGATGCCTTGCGGCTCTGAGCCGCTTCATCTCACGCCTTGGCGAGAAAGGCTTGCCTCTATACCGTCTCTTAAGGAAGGCTGAGCACTTCACTTGGACCCCCGAGGCCGAGGAAGCCCTCGGAAACCTTAAGGCGCTGCTTACAAACACACCCATCCTGGTGCCCCCCGCTGCAGGAGAAGCCCTCTTGATCTATGTAGCCGCAACCACTCAGGTGGTTAGAGCCGCGGTCGTAGTCGAGAGACGAGAAGAAGGGCATGCACTGCTCATCCAGAGGCCAGTCTACTTCATCAGCGAAGTGCTTTCCGAGACCAAAGTCCGCTACCTGCAGATCCAGAAGCTGCTCTACGCAGTGGTTCTGACACGACGAAAGTTGTGACACTACTTCGAGTCTCATCCGGTGACTGTGGTGTCATCCTTCCCCCTGGGGGAGATCATCCAGTGCCCTGAGGCCTCAGGTAGGATAGCAAAGTGGGCGGTGGAACTCATGGGCGAAACGCTATCATTCGCCCCTCGGAAGGCCATAAAATCCCAGGTCTTGGCAGACTTCCTGGCTGAGTGGACTGACACCTAGTTGCCAACAACTCCAATCCAACCTGAGCTCTGGACCATGTACTTCGATGGGTCACTCATGAAAACCTGAGCTCTGGACCTAGTTGCCAACAACGTCATTCGCCTCCATTTTCCGTCGTCAAACAACGTGGCCGTGTACGAGGCTCTGGTTAACGGGCTACGCATCACCATCGAGCTAAGGGTCTGGCGCCTCGACGCTCATGGCGACTCGTAGCTTGTCATCGACCAAGTCATGAAGAACTCCCACTATCGCGACCGGAGGATGGAAGCCTACTGCGACGAAGTCCGGCGCCTGGAAGACAAGTTCTATGAGCTGGAGCTCAACCACATCGCCCGACGGTACAACGAGACTGCGGACGAGCTGGCGAAGATAGCCTTGGGGCAGACGACGGTTCCCCCAGACGTCTTCTCCAGAGACCTACATCAACCATCCGTCAAGATCGACGACGCACCCGAGCCCGAGGAAGCCTCGGCCCAGCCCAAGGTACCCTCGGCCGAGCCCGAGGAGGCCTCGACCGAACCCGAGGTACCCTCGGCCATCGAGGAAGAGGCCTTGCCCGTCGAGGAGGAACAGAATGGGGACACACCAGATCCGAACTGGCAGACCGCGTACCTAGAATATCTCCTCCAAGGAGAGCTTCCCCTCGACAAGGCCAAGGCTCGGCGGCTGGCTCGGCGCGCCAAGTCATTCGTCTTGCTGGGTGATGAAAAGGAGCTCTATCACCACAGCCCCTCGGGCATCCTCCAACGATGCATATCCATCTCCTAAGGACAAGAGCTGTTGCGAGAAATACACTCGGGGGCTTGCGGCCACCATGCAACACCTCGAGCCCTCATGGGGAACGCCTTCCGACAAGGTTTCTACTGGCCAACCACGGTGGCCGACGCCACTAGGATTGTACGCTCCTACCGGGGGTGTCAATTCTACGCAAAGCAAACACGCCTTCCCGCTCAGGCCCTACAGACGATACCCATCGCCTGGCCGTTTGCTGTGTGGGGTCTAGACCTCATCGGTCCCTTGCAGAAGGCACCCGGGGGCTTCTCGCACCTACTGGTCGCCATCGACAAATTCTCCAAGTGGATCGAGGTCCGACCCTTAACCAGCATCAGGTCCGAGCAGGCAGTGGTGTTCTTCACCAACATCATCCATCAATTCGGGGTCCCAAACTCCATCATCACCGATAATGGCGCGCAGTTCACCGGAAAAAAGTTCCTGGACTTCTGCGACGACCACCACATCCGTGTGGACTGGGCCGCCGTAGCTCACCCCATGACGAATGGGCAGGTGGAGCGTGGCAACGGTATGATTTTGCAGGGACTCAAACCGAGGATCTACAACGACCTCAACAAGTTCGGCAAGCGGTGGATGAAAGAGCTACCCTCGGTAGTCTAGAGTCTGAGGACGACGCCGAGCCAGGCCACAGGTTTCTCGCCGTTTTTTCTACTCTATGGGGCCGAGGCCGTCCTCCCCATGGACTTAGAATACGGCTCCTCGAGGACCAGGGCGTACGACGACCGAAGCAACCAGACCAGCCGAGAGGACTCGCTAGACCAGCTCGAAGAGGCTCGGGATGTTGCCTTACTACATTCGGCACGGTACCAGCAGTCGCTGCGACGCTACCACGCCCGAGGCGTTCAGCCCCGAGGCTTCCAAGTGGGAGACTTGGTGCTTCGTCTATGACAGGACGCTAGAGGGCGCCACAAGCTCACTCCTCCCTGGGAAGGGCCCTTCATCATCGCTAAGATTTTGAAGCCCGGAACATACAAGCTGGTCAACGACCAAGGCAAGGTCTACAGCAACGCTTGGAACATCCAACAGCTAGTCGCTTCTACCCTTAAGATGTTTTAAGTCATTCATGTACCACGCTCTCTTTACATACATAAAGTCTAACCGTCAAGGAAGGGTCGGCCTTGCCTCAGCAAAGCCCGACCCTCCCTCGGGGGCTAGAAGGGGGGAACCCCCTCTGCGTCAAAATTTTCCTCAGAAAAATTTTTTCTACCAAAACGACCATTCGTGCTTTTGACTTCTGTATCGATAGCGGGATCCTAAAAACGACGAGAGTACACGTAAGCGGCAATGCCGACCGAGCCAAGGGACTCCTACGCCTCCGGGATACGGATACCCCTCTCGTCACCTTTCGCGAAAAGTAACTCTCGCTCGGACAAGTGGTTCTGCTACCAACGAACAAGTCATGGCGCACGAAACAAGAGGGAAGAAAACGCAGCTTTATGATACGATGATGAAAGTGTTTAGGCCTCGGCGGCCGCAAAGAACACACGCATGCTACAAATAAACTGCTCCAGTAGGATCAGGCATCGGCAGGGGAAGCAGCTGCGCCCTCGGCGCCGTTTCCTCCTTCGGCGAAGTCTGTCCCAGCCTCAGACGACGACGCGGGCGGAAGGATCTCCACCTCGAAGGAGGAGGCCAGCACCGCGCTCGGGCCCTCGACGGCTGCGTCAAGCCTCTGGACCACGGCTAAGGTAGCCTCGTCTTCATCGGGTAGACAGTACCCCTCACTGACCTGCTCCAAGTCCACGTCATAGTGGGAAGCGAGCATGGCGAAGGCCCGCCTAACGCCGTGGTGCAGCGCCCCGCGGAGTCTGCTGCGCACATGGCCATCCAAGGCCCGCAGATGACTCTGGGGGGAGCTACCCGAGGGGACGTCGTCAAGATCAAAGGCTCGGCAAAAGCCCGAGATAGCCTCGGACATAACCACACGGTCAGCCTCATTTTGCTCAACCGCCCGGGCGTGCGCCTTGACGGACTCATTAAGAGTCGTCTCGAGCTCTGCAGATAGCCGATCAAAATTCTTCAGACACGAGTTGAAGAACGAAGCTGAATTGAAGTCGCAAAGTAGGCGAAACATACCTTCAGCCCGGGCACGCTCCTGCGAGGCCATGACTTGGGCAGACTGGGCAGATCCAACGGCCACAGCCAGGTCCACCGCAAGGGCCCCGGCCCGAGCAGACACCTCGGCCAGCTGACCCTCAAGGGCCTCAGCCCGGCCCGCGGCCTGGGCAGCTTGGCTCCGAGATTGGTCCCGCTCGTCGATGGCCTGGCCAAGCTCCAGCTGCCACTGCTGTGCCTCCGTCCATGCCAACGCCGCCTCTGCCCGCGCCGCCGCTGCCTCCGCCTTTAGATCATCACAGAGCAGCCGAAGGTCCACCAGCTCGGTGCTCTGTCGGGCAAGGCGCTCGTTAGCCTTGGCAAGCGCGGCCCTCTGGGACCGCAGCGAACCCAAGATGCCGCTCTCGCGGCGGATGAACAGCGACTTGGTGGTGCTTACATCCGCCAGTTCCTGAGCAAGGAAGACAAGGTATTACAAAGAATGCCTTGGCCATGCAAGGTATGCACCTGAAATCCTTACCTGGAGGACCCTAGGAACGTCTCTGGAAAGGATCTCCATGGTCGACCGAAGCGACCCCATCGCCGCCTCGGCATACTCGCGGAGCTCATCTCGAGACTGCTCCTCCTGCTCATCGATGAGGACGAGGAGGGGTTTCGAGGCGCCGCGGCTCCAGAACTGGAACGCCTGCCCACACCACTCATTGGGATTGCGCTGCGCGGGGATGAGGACGCTGCCCCCTGAGACGGGCCGTGGCGTTATGCGCTCCTCCGCCAAGGCGTCGGGTTCCCCTGCAGTCAACACGTCAGGCACCATCGCCATCGACGCGCTGGGCTCCCCCTCGGCTAAGGTGGCGGGTTTCCGGTCGCCAACCTCGGCAACAGCGTTAGCCCTCTCCTCAGGGCCAGGAATAGGCGAATCAGCAACGACCGCAGCAGGAGTCGACGTCGGCATCGATGACACGTCAGGCGGGCTCGAGGCCACGGCCGTGTCAGCAGCCTCCCCCAGCACGACGGTCGCCCCGACGGAGGGGTCGGCCTGGGAGGCTTGCCCCATGGCAGCTCGTGCCGCCTGGGCCCCCCGCTCGGGAGCATCCTATGCGGAGGCCAGCCAACCGGCATGGCGCGCCACGGCACCAGCTGCAGAAGCCGGCACTATCTTAAGGGCCTTCGTGGGGGTTAGGCCAGTCAGGCCCTGCCTCCGCTTGCTGAAAGGAAGAGAGAAAGCAAGTTCAAGACATGCGACGAAAGAAGCCAAAACAGAGGCATCCTCAGACACTTACCCACTCCGGACCAAGGCCAATCGTGCCTGCGGGGAGGCCCATCGGGCCTCGGTCCCCGCAGGCGCCGCCAAGGGTTGCCCCGCTACTGACTTCGGCGCCGCTCCCACCTCGGGCGCCCGAGGCGCCGAAGGAGCGGCCTGCCTAGGCGTCGCCGCAGCGGCCGGAGGATCGACCTCCTGCACAGCCGGCACGGGCGCTTGCCCCTGGGGGGACAGAGGGGTCGGCCTAACTCCCCGGAGTCAACGCAGCTACCTCGGCCAAGGGGTCAGGTGCCCCCTCGGCCTGACTCCACTCCTCGGACTAGGACCCCGATGTCCCGGCCTCGGACACTGATGGTACCAGCCCACTTGGAGGCTGGCACGGCAACCCCTGGCCCGGCCCCGGGTCCGGGCTGAGGCCAAGATGGGCCACCATGTCGTCATCCTCGTCATCATCATCATCATCCTCGTCGTCGGGCATCTCCGGCGACGGCTCCCTCGGGAGCCCATCCCTCTCTTATCTCCGACGACGCTTCTCCAAGGCGTCCCGAGCTCGCATCCACTCGCGAGCCCAAGCCTTCTCCGCGTCCTTCTTCTTCTTCTCCTCCGCGGCGACCCTTCGCGTAGCTCGGTCCACCGCGTCCTCCGGGACCCGCGGCAGGGCGGGTTTATAAAAACTTAACCCCTAAGAAAGCAAAGATCCCAACAGTGGGAATCGAAGGCAACTCAGCACAATACAGGAGAAGGATCGGATACTTACCAGGGAAACATACCCATGGTCGGGACGCATCGTAGGCTGGGTAAGGGCGCCGGCATCCAGCCTCCCTACCGTACCCGCTACCCGCTTGCGGAGGTCGTCGTCGGGGAGGGAGGCCGAGGACATCTGCGAGCCCTCCAGATCGACCCCGGTCTCATCTCCGAGAGCTGCAACCGCCGCTCTGCCAAAGGGAGCACCCTCCGGCGATGGATAGCGGCAACAACCCCCGCAGCGGTAAGGCCCCCATCTCGTAACTTCTGCAAAGCCTGCAGGATAGGCTGGAGCTTCTCCTGTCTCTCGCGCGTGGCACCCCAGCGCCAGTTGCTGCCGGCGGCGGTCACCACTCGCTGAGAAAACTACGGAAGCCTCCCGTCGTCGTTCCGGAGATAAAACCATCGGCGCTACCACACCTTGTTCGAAGACACAAGGATGGCAGGGATGTACTGCTGTGCGCGCCCCTGCCTTAGCTGGAGGGTGCAGCCACCAGCCCGCACCGCCATATGGACCTTCTTCGCATCCGTCGTCAAGGCGAAGAGCTCCACGGAGAAGAGGTGGGTCCATAGATCCCAGTGAACTTCGATCCCCAGAAAACCCTCACAAACCGCCGCGAAGATGGCCGCTTGCGCAATGGAGTTGGGGTTGAGGTTGTGCAGCTCCACCCCGTAGTGGTGCAGGAGCGCCCGCATAAAGCGGCTCGCTGGCACTCCGAACCCCCGCTCATGGAAGGCGATGAAGCTAACCACGTACCCTGGCGGCGGGGAAGGGACGACCTCGCTCGGGGCCATCCACTCCGGCTGCGCCCCACCGGAGAGGGGACGGAGCAGACCATCGGCGACAAGGGCCTCCAGATCCTTCGCGACGACGGTGAAGGAGAGCCACGGGTCGCGCGGCGGGACAACGGTCACCCTGTCAGCCATCACCGAACAAAGGTGGTGGAGGCGGAGGGGATGAGGTGCGCGGTTTCCTTTTCCCTGGCTATTCTCTTAGGTTGCGAAAACCAGAGCAAAAGGCAGGCACAAATGGCATAGTGACGAACCACTGCCGGCCCCCCTTCCGAGTATATAAAGGCCCGGGCGAGAACCGTTCAAAACTTCGCCCAAACTCGCCGCGAAATTCAAAACTCGAAGGTAAAGCGATCTTTCCGTTCCTCAAACGGCTCGCACGCGCAACGGGCGCCACGCGAATCGCCCGTCTCGTCGCATTAACTCCCCGGCGGAGCAGGCGACACCTCTGGCAGGTGAGGCAGGCGTCTCTTCGCCTCCACCATGATGACCGCGTCAAAAAAGGTGTGCCACCTTATTTAAATTCGTATCCTTCCCCTCCTCCTCTCTCTCTCTCTTGCTATAGGGACCGGGAAAGGGGATGTTGTGGAAAGGATCCTTCTCGGCGAAGGAAGCGGGCCCCGAGCCCTCCTACTGATCAGGGGTTCGAAGGCTGGCCCCTCGAAAGGGTTTCGACAGCCGCCTAGAGCACTCGGGCTTCAAGCCCATTACTGATCAGGGGTTCGAAGGCTGGCCCCTTGGAAGGGTCGACATCCGCCCCAGAGCGCCCGGGCTCCGTGCCCATTACTGATCGGGGGTTTGTAGGCTGGCCCCTTGGAAGGGTTCGACAGTCGCCCCAGAACACGCAGAGTGAGGGATGACTCTGGGTACGTCCGATACATGGCCGGGGCTCGGGCTACACTCCTGAGGTACCCTAGGACATTTCCGAGACCGGCGGGAACGATTTGTAACAGAATCCCACCGGAGGGAGGCATCAAGCCCTCGGACCCTGTCGAAGGGGTCTGGGTTCGGCGAATCACCCGCAGTACTTTTGGAGCGCGCCTCTAGGCCACCAGCCGACCCCTAACGAACAGGGCACGGGCGTCCACTCGGATCACCCGTTAGCAGCTCACTGGAAAACCATGTTCGGCGCCCTCCGAGGGCAACATGGCGCTTCCCCCCCCCCCATCCTCCTTGTGGAAAGGCGACGCAGGGGCGTATGATAAAAGTCGGGAAAGTCCTTGATCGCCCTCTCACTCTGTGCAGAGGCTCGGGGGCTGCTCTCGCACCCGGCTACGGCCAAACTGTTGACAGCGTCAACAAACCAGCTTGATAACTTGGAACCTGACCATGCACCCGGGCTACGGCCAGGCTGCATGAGAGAACGATCAGACCGGCCGAGGCACCACGAAAAGCATTCAGACCTCAGAGGAGTCAAACCACTCCTCCGAGACCTCGGGGGCTACACCCGGCGGGTGTGCTCGCGCGCACCCACCAGAACAAAGCAAAACCGAGAAAGGTCGGTCCCCTCACCAAAAATGCGGCAAAAGCCTCCAAGCGAATACCAACACTCCCTTCGAGGCTCGGGGGCTACTGTCGGGTACCATAATTAGGGGTACCCCCAACACTCCTAATCACGGCTGGTAAACACCCTCAGACCAACTAACGGACGTGGTTCAAGTCAAGGCTTCGTCTACCCTAGGGACGCGACCGCACCCGAGCCCAGTCTCAGGCTGGAGCAGTAGTCCCAGACGAGTTCATGCCTCGCCCGAGGGCCGTCTCAGGCAGCGGGCACCCCCTCGGCTCTCCCGAAGCCCGGCTCGGGCAGGCTTCATTGTGCAGCAACCTTGGCCAGACCGCCTCACCAACCGATCGCTTTGCAGGCGCATTCAATGCAGGGGATGCCTAACGCCGTATCCTGACACACGCGCCTCAGTCGACCAGGTCGAAGTGACCGCAGTCACTTCGCCCCTCTTCTTTACTGACCGATATGACGGGAAAACAGCACCGCTCACCCCGCTCCGACTGCCGTGCCTACCACCCAGGCAAAGACTGACGACAAGTCACGATCAACCACCGGGTTCGGTCTCGGGCGCAACAGGAAGCTCCGCCTCGCCCGACCTCAGGCTCCAGCCTCAGGAGGAGGTCTCCGCCTCACCCGACCTCAGGCTCCAACCTCGGGAGGAGGTCTCCACCTCGCCCGACCCTCGGACTCGGCCTCGACCTCGGTCTTGGGAGGAATCGTGTCCTCGCTCGACCTCGGCCTCGGCCTTAAGAGAAGTCTCCGCCTCGCCCGACCTTGGGCTCGGATCGACCGCGCCAACAGGGGATACATCATTACCCTATCCCTAGCCTGCTCAGGCTACAAGGAACAAGACCGGCGTCCCATCTAGCTTACCCCGGCGACGGGTAATGATGGTGCCCCGCATGCACCATGACGCCGGTGGCTCTCAGCCCCTTACGGCAGCAAAGAGACATCAGCAGGATCCTTGCCGCACTGCCAGCTGTGCTCCTACAGGACTTAGGCGCTCCTCCGACGGCCACGCTATCACGTGTACAGGGCTCAAGCTCTCCCCCGACAGCCATGTTGGCATGTACACAAGGCTTAGGCATCTCTCTGCCGGACACGTTAGCGCATAGCTACACCCCCCATTGTACGTCTGGACCCTCTCCTTGCGTCTATAAAAGGGAGTCCAGGGCCATCCTGAGGGGGGTTCACACGGGGGAAGGAGCGAATGAACAGGCTCTCTCTCATTCTCTCTCTCCCTCTCGCGACGTGCTTGTAACCCCTACTACGAGCGGCACCCCTGCTGCAGGATAATACAAGGCTTGTCCCACCTCTTGTGTTCCATCCCGCGCTAACCCATCTAGGTAGGGGCACGCAGCGACAATGTCACTCGTCGGTCCAGGGACCCCCCGGGTCCGAAACGCCGACACCAAAGTTGGCACATACTCTAGCGAGGATAACTTCGTAAGAGGCGATCCAGAGGGCCCGATTGAGTGGATCAGCAACGAGGCCGAAGCTTTTGAGGAAATTTTGAATGGTCGTGGGTATGTCTGCGCCTTCTCAGGTGCCAGAGGGATTGCGGCTATTTTGGAGAAGTCCGGTTGTGAGCATGTGAAAGCTTTGGCCCAAGCCGAAGCTACTTTATCCATTGAAGATACAAAAGACCCCTCAGCCGAAGCAAGCTTAGTTGGCGAAAAAATTTTTACTGACGTCTGGGAGAATGGCGGCCGAGGGATGGCCCACGAGATAATAAAAAAGAGCGAAAAAGATTCTCACGATGCAAAAGAAGCAACAAAGGCAGCTGAGAAAGCTACGGAACTCGAGAAGCGGATAGGTATTGCTTAATAATTTTTAACTTTATTTTCTAATTTTATGACTTCGAACTTATTTACGTTTTCTACTGCAGCCGAACTATCTCCTTCCCCGGAGCTCTTCGAGCCAATGGTCGACCCAGAAGCAAAGAAAGAAGATGAGATCATTAAAATGGCCGAAGCTATTTTGGACAAAGCTATCGCTCAACTGTTAAACGAAACTGCAGAAGCAGTTTTGAAAGAAGAATACTGTTATTGTAAAGACATTTGGAATGTAATATTTGCTGAACAAAGTATGTAACATCTTGTAGTCTTGAATGTAATATATAAGCTATTTGTGACTCAATTCTTGACGATGCATGAAACTTTACGTACATACCATTTTTGAGCCTTCGGCGAAAAAACACCTTCCCTTCTTTTCATGCTTCATAAAGAATATCCATATTCCGTAAAACATTAAGCTTCGTGAGCAATAGATTCCTTTCCACATTAGAGTTGATGAAGTTGCACTCCTTCAAAACATTTTGTGCCTTGGCACAACTTCTTCGAAGCAATTTCCTAAGATCAATATTATATCCCCTTCTTGTGCCATTGATGCGATATGATGTATGATGTTATGCTATGCGAATGCTGTGATGATGTTATGCTATGCAAAATGATATTCGTGCCGAAGATACACACACATTCCCTCAGCAGTATACACAACCACTTCGCCGTTTATTTTTCGGCTTCACCGCTTATTTTTCGGTGTATCAGCGTTGACTTTTCGCTGTAAGTTCTGCATCCCCTTAGGAACGTCTTTTGAACTTCTTCGCCTTCTATTTCGGTGGTATTCATGTTGACTTTTCGCGCTTCGCCTTATATTTCAGCGGAATCAACGTTTATTTTTCGCTGTAAGCTCTGCATTCCCTTTGGAACGACTTTTGAGCAGAAAACTTACGCTGCGCTCCCTTAGGAACGACTTTTTGCAACTTAGGCAAGCTTACGTTGCGTTCCGTAGAACAACTTTTTGTAGCTTCGGAGATGTTTTTTGTAGCCACAAGTTCTCTTAGGAACAAATGTTCATGCTTCGGCAACTTTCGGACTCTGTAGGTCTGTGAAGAAGGTATATTATATCTTGACAATAACGAAGCTATTACAAGAATCTAAAAACAACAAAAGGAACTGTGCTTTCATTGATTGCCCTTTATTAAATAGAAAACGATGGCGAATGCAAAAAAACTGTTGCAGAGGTAGGATATCTTCTAGTAGATGTGCTTCGATTCTGGCACAGTGTTGTTGACTGTGCGAGCTTAGGACTCCTCTCTGAAATCTCATTGCTGGTGAGTGTGCTGGCTCCCTTTTGGCTGTTGGCCTTGTTGCATTGGTGGTGGAGGTGGAGGCTGTTGCCAAGATGCCTGAGGTTGACTTGCCGAAGCAACAGAAGCTGCAGGATGGTTACCCACATACTCTGGGATGTACGGTGAATGATACGAAGCAGTATGCATAACTTGCTTCGGCTGGTTCTGTTGAGCTGCAGCTTCTGCTATCTCCTTCTATTTCTGGATGGTGACATGGCACATCCTTGTAGTATGGCCCTTATCCTCACCGCAGAATAGACAATAAATTTTCCTGGGCTGATCCCCAAACCTTCCACCGAAGCCCCTTGCGCCTCTTCCCCTTGGGGCTGAAGGCCGAGGATAGCTTTGTTGCTGTCCCAAAGCTTGGGAAGAATATTGCAGCCTCTGTCGCTGACTTCCTCTATCGTCATTCTGAGTGGAGTGGATGGACCTAACGTGCATTTGGTGGATTCTCCCTCTGAAACCCCTGGTCATTTCGGAGAACCTGTAAGCTTCCTCCCTTCTCTGACGAAAGTCATTGTCAGCGCGAATGTATTCATCCATCTTTTGGAGCAGCTTCTCCAGAGTCTAAGGGGGTTTTCTGGCGAAGTATTGGGCCGTAGGTCCTGGCCGAAGCCCCTTGATAATGGCCTCAATGACAATTTCATTGGGCACCGTTGGCGCCTGTGCCCTCAGACGCAAGAACCTTCGAACATACGCCTGAAGGTATTCTTCGTAATCTTGGGTGCACTGGAACAAAGCTTGAGCGGTGACTGGCTTCGTCTGAAACCCTTGGAAACTGGTGATCAGCATGTCCTTCAGCTTCTGACATGATGTGATTGTTCCTGGCCGAAGAGAGGAGTACCAGGTTTGTGCAACATTCTTGACTGCCATGACGAAAGACTTCGCCATGACTGCAGTATTGCCACCATACGAAGATATGGTCGCTTCGTAGCTCATCAGAAATTGCTTTGGATCTGAGTGTCCGTCATACATGGGGAGCTAGGGTGGCTTGTAATACGGGGGCCAAGGTGTAGCCTGTAGCTCTGCTGACAGAGGAGAAGCATCATCAAAAGCAAAATTCCCATGATGGAAATCCTCATACCAGTCATCCTCGTTGAAGAAGCCCTCTTGATAAAGCTCTATGTGCTGGGGCCTTCGGTTTTGCTCATCTTGAGCAAGATGACGAACTTCTTCAGTGGCTTCGTCTATCTGCCTTTGTAGGTCAGCTAGCTGAGCCATCTTTTCCTTCTTCCTTTGCACTTGCTGATGGAGCATCTCCATATTCCTGATTTCTTGGTCCAAGTCGTCCTCCTGGAGCGTTGGACTGGTGGCCTTCCTTTTCTGGCTTCGGGCCTCTCGAAGAGAAAGGGTGTCCTGGTTCAGGTCCAACGGCTGCAGAGCGGCAGCCCCTGTCGCTGAAGCTTTCTTTGGCGGCATGACGAAGGTCGATGCTTGCCGAAGGTGGTCGAAAAAGGTTCACCGAAGGTGGGCGCCAATGTTGGGGACTTGCTCTCAAATGCTATGAATTAAGAACAAGACAACACAAAGAACGTTAAACGTTAAAATCCTTCGTCCTTCGGAACATTATTTCCCTTGGGATATAATGATTCTCGGACGAAGGTTATGAAGGACATACCTTCGTAAGTCATAATATATAATACTGAAGAAAGAATCACGTAACAGAAGATAATATGAACAGCCATATCTTTTTATTAACTTATTTCTATTTTATTACTATGGAAAAATAGAAATGATATTAAGTTACAAGTGTACCTTCGGCTTGAATGAAGGTAAAGATACAAGTGTGACACAAAAGCAAATGCCAAGTCAGCGTGAACAGTATGGGGGTACTGTTCATCTATTTATAGGCACGAGACGCAGCCCATGTAAAATTACACCCATGCCCTTTACATTTGCTAATAACTCTATAGTAACCTGTCGAGGTCTAAATAGCCTTTTCATCTTTAAGTCGGTTTCCTTTCCTGCTATCATGCCGAAGCTCTTCTGCGCACAGCTTCGGCTCCGCGCCATCCTTCGTATTCTTTTTGTGCTTCTTCACACTGTGGTTTTAACTCAAGTCCGAAGATACCTATTCATGCATCATACTCCAGAAACTTTGTTAAATTATGTTTTTGAGGACCTTCGGAAGCCGAAGGCCCCCAACAACGACCTTCGTCCAAAGATCATTATATCCTAGGGGAAATAATGCTTCGAAGGATGAAGGGCCTTAACCTTTAACATTTTATGTTGCCTTGTTCTTAATTCATAGCATTTGAGAACAAGACCCCAACAGTCACCTTGTGGCTGTTAAGCGAATTCTTAGGTATTTAGTTTCTATGCCTTGCTTTGGGATCTGGTATCCAAAGGGTTCTACCTTTGACTTAATTGGATACTCAGACTACGATTATGCCAGGTGCAAGGTTGATAGGAAGAGCACATCAGGGACGTGCCAATTTCTAGGAAGGTCCCTGGTGTCCTGGAGTTCAAAGAAACAAACATTCGTTGCCCTATCCACCGCTGAGGCCGAGTATGTTACCGCAGGACAGTGTTGTGTGCAACTACTTTGGATGAGGCAAACCCTCCGGGACTTTGGCTATAATCTGAGCAAAGTCCCACTCCTATGTGACAATGAGAGTGCAATCCGCTTGGCGGATAATCCTATTGAACACAGCCGCAGTAAGCACATAGACATCCGGCATCACTTCCTAAGAGACCACCAGCAAAAGGGAGATATCAAGGTGTACAATATTAGCACCGAGAACTAGCTAGCCGATATCTTCACTAAGCCTTTAGATGACAAAAGGTTTTGCAGGTTACGTAATGAGCTAAATGTCTTAGATTCGCGTAACTTGGATTGATCTATAGCATACATGTGTTCTATGCCTTTGATCATGTTACTTTATGCATTTCAATCAATTATTGTTATTTATGGTGCTCAAATTGTACAAGTGATCCCCGAACCTCACAAGTCCATATGCGATGATGCACATATTAAGGGAGAGATGTACTACAACTTGACCCTTTGAGACTAACCTGGTTGTTTGAGTATCCTTGATGTAGTTTCAAAGGTGCATTGAAAGGGAAAAGTGAACTTGGACGATGAAAAGACTTCCACTGCACTCCGGTATTAGTGTGATTACTTCCAAGTTCATACTTGCAATCTCATTGCCTTTTTGCTCTTAATTGACATTTTTGGTGAGGCAATGGGGTAAAAGGGCCAAAAATGATCCCGTTTTGGTGCTTAATGCCAAAGGGGGAGAAATTAAGGCCAAAGCAAATGGATCAGCCAACCACTTGTGAATTTTGAAAATAATAGAGTTAGAACTTTTGTTTTGTCCAAAATACTCTTATTGCAAAATTTGGTCTCTTATGGGGGAGAATTTTGATTATGGGAAAAAGGGGGAGTTTTTGGCACTTGATCAATTTTTCTCTTGGAATATCTCTCGATTTGCCCAAACAAGTGTGTTTGACTAAGAGATAGGAAAAAGAATTTGATTTGCAAAAACAAACCAAGTGGTGGCAAAGAGTGATCCAAATATGCCAAATCATAAGCAAAAATTATTTTGGTCTTCAGTTGCATTGATGTTGCACTCTTTTTGTTGCTTTTTGATGTGTTGGCATAAATGAACAAAAAGGGGGAGATTGAAAGGGAAATGTGCCCTTAGGCCATTTCTATAATTGTTTTGGCGATTAAGTGTCCAACACAAATGTTTTGAACTCTTATGTGCTAAACAAGCAAAAGGTGCAAATCAAAGACAATGTATGTTTCTAGACTTAGTGAATTGTTTTTAAGTACTAACATGGTTATCTAAGTGCTAGAAACAGTGCCGAAGAGAGAAGAAATGCTGTGTACAGCCAACTCCACCTCGGTGTGGCGCACCGGACTGTCCAGTACCCCAGGCGAGTCTCCGGTGAACTAGCCACTCTCGAGATTCGATGGAGTCGTACGGCTATAATTTACCGGACTGTCCAGTGAGACATCCGCGGCGAACTCGTCGCTCTCGGGAAAAGGAACAGGGCAACGTGGCTATAATTCACTGGACTATTCGGCGGTGCATCGGACTGTCCGGTTCGCCAACGGTCGGACGCGCGATCAACGCGCGACACGTGGCTGCTCCAACGGTCGGCTGGGTGCACCGAACTGTCTAGTGTGCACACCGGACAGTGTCCAGTGCGCCATCTGACCCGCGGGAGCAACGGTCGACTGTGCCCGATTTGGAAGGAGATCGTGCACCAGACAAGCTACAGTGGCTGTCCGTTGGCGCACCAGATTGTCCGGTGCGCCACTCGACAGAAGGCAAGGATAGCCTTCCATGTTGATCTCCAACGGCTCCTAGCTGCCTTGGGGCTATAAAAGGGACCCCTAGGCGCATGGAGAAGTATACCAAGCACTCACTAAGCATACTAAGACATCCCGACTCCGCTCCCACGCTTTTGATTCATCGTGTTAGTGATTTGAGCTTAATTCGAGTTGTGAACTCCTTGTATTGTCCTTTGAGCTCAAGTCTTCACTTGTGTGTGTGGTTGTGCTGCGTATTTAAGTCTTGTGTGTGTTGCTCTCCTAACCTTACTCTCGTGCTTTCTTTGTGATCTATATTGTAAGGGCGAGAGGCTCCAACTTGTGGAGATTCCTCACAAACGGGAAGAGTACTCTAAGATAAAACACCGTGGTATTCAAGTTGATCATTGGATCACTTGAAAGGGGTTGAGTGCAACCCTCGTCCATTGGGACGCCATAATGTGGAAGTAGGCAAGTATTACTTGGCCGAACCACGGGACAAAAATCGTGTGTCTCGTGTGTTGCTTCTTGTGATTGCTTTGTTTGCACGAGCGTGTTTCATAGCCACTTGATATCACTAACATCTTAATAATCAAGTTTGTGGCTATTTAGTATTTGATTTTACAGGATCACCTATTCACCCCCTCTAGGTGCTCTCACGAACCGAGGGGTGTCCCGAGTTGCTGACGGCGAGGCGGAATTCACTGAGGCAACGTGCGCAGCGAGGGCTCGACGGCGACCGTAGAATAGGCGGCAGACTTCGGTGAGCAGCGACGGAGCTCCCTGGGCGCGAGCAAAGTGAGAGAGGGGGTGAGGGTGTGTGGCTGCAGGCGCAACTGAGCGAGGGGAGTGAGTGAGTGGGGTGCAGGCGCTAAAAGAAGGTCAGGTGCATGCGGAGGTTGGAAAACGCGTGCCCTGGTTGCGTCCATGGCAGAGTGCGCAGGCGGGAGGTTAGGGATTGTAACACCCCTGGTGTTACTATAACTAAAACTTGAGCATGGCATCATAAGCATTGGCATTGCATATGTTTGACACACCTAGAGTGCATTCACTAGGCAAAAATTGCAAACAAGTTGTATTGTTTTAATGTTTTACAAATAGGACCCTGGTTAAAGGACTTAACCCTAAATAGTGATTAATGGGGGCAAAACTTAACCCAAGTTAAGAAAACCTAAAGGCTTTAGGGTAAAGGTCATAAAATGACCCTAAGAACAAAGTTGAACCCCACTTATACCCCTGGAATACCAGAAACCCTAATTGGAACCCTGGGAAACCCTGAAACCAAACCCTAGGGACCTAAGTGTAAAATTAGTCCACCTTTGGGCTAAAGTGTAAAAACCAAGCCAAATAAGTATCTTAAGTCATTTGGGTCACTCATATGTGAATTTGCAAACCAAACCCTGAATTTTGGACTTATTTGCAAAAGAGCCCTATTTGAACTCTTTTGATTAAGTCTGAAATTCAGTGTGTTGTGCCCATCTTTGTGACTTTGTAACTTACAAAGTATAGGGTTTTTGCCCTAGGTCACCACATCAAAGTTGAAGACCAATTATAGGGGAACAACTTTGCTAAAGAGTGTGAGATTAGTTGTTATGAGAAATTTAGAGAAAAACCCAATCCAAAACTGGCTGTCAGGCTAGTTCAGTCTGAAGTTCAGAGTTACAGTGCTATGGGGTGAACTTTGAGCTCGATTTTGATTCGGATCCAGTGCTCAAATGTGATCAAGTCCTATAGTTGAGTTGTAGCTGGTATGTAGCACTACAACTTTGGTGCAGAGACTTGGACCTGTTGTCACATGAAATCTGGAGAAAAATGACTCTAAACTCGCTCGGTCAGGTGCACTGATGAACGTATGGCCATGGTACAGTAACCGTTAACCTGAAGAAGATCTTCCCCGTGCCCGTCGCTGGTAGCCGTCGCCGTCGATCGTCGTTTGTCACGATTCGTGCTCAGTAGTCTTTAGATAAGCACGGCCGGTGTGAGTCCTCGCCGTCGGTGAGCTGGAGGCCACCCGGTCAGCCGCAGGACACCTCCCCTTTACTCATCGGTTGATCGGGATAAGAGTTCGCCGCCGTTGGTCGATTATCACCGTGCGCCGCGTGTCCAAGCTTTTCCACCGCGCCGTCGTGACTCCTCTAGGCCATCCCATCGTCGACGGGGAGCTTGCCACGGCGGTAGACACGTATTCACCGCGCGCCAAGCTTCTTCCTTGCCTCCGGCCGCCAGCTCGTCGCGGACAAATTGAGGGCCACCGCTCTCGAAGTCTATAAATTGAGCCCCCCTCGGCTTCGCCATGTATTTTACTAGCTATCGCACCCGCTCCCACACTCGATCGTCCACCTGCTCGCCTGAATTTCGCGTTTCCCCCAATTCGGTTCTCCGCCGCCGTAGAAGTGAGCTCACCGTGGTCAGCCCTCCACTGGTCAGCCCCGGTCCTCTGTTACTTCGTTTGAGTACCCTCCCACCTCTGTGATGCTTGCCGAGCCATGGAATTGAACTTGGGGCTATCGGGTCGCCGGGAACACGATCATGTTGCCGCTTCACTCACGGCCACCGTGGCCAGGGTCCCCTAGTTGATCAATAGCCAAATTAGTTTGGGGAAAATGCTTAGAGTCGATCCAATTCCGTTTCTGTTGCTCGGAGAGCTCAGCCGTTGCCCCGTTCGGCCGGTCTGCTGGCTCGCCGGAGCGCGGCCGTGCGCGAGCGCCGTCGGGGACGTGCGGTTGTGAATTGACAGAAACCCGAGGGCCTTTTCGTGAACTGTCAGTGACTTAACACAATAGTGAATGGACCTACTTCGGTTTAGCTGTTAAGCCGGGGGCCTCTGCGCAAAACCTCCCTCGCGGGCGCGCGCGCGCGGGCGCGTTTTATCGTGGACCTGGGTTTGTTGGGCCAGAATCGGCCCAATCCTATTCATCCTTTTGCTTTTTCTTTTTCCAGCAGAGCCAAAATAATTATAGAAAAATGTGGAAAAATGCTAAAATTGTGAAACTAATTTTCTTAGGCTTGTTAATTTCCCTAGAATTTAATAAAAATAAACTCATGATTTTTAGATCAAATAGGGAATTTTAGGGTATTTAAAATAGCCTAAACCATTGGTTCTGGATTTTTAGAAAATAAATAATAAGTCCAAAATTTCCCAAACTTTTTATGTGAGCTTTTCACATTATTTAGAAGCCATGGGTAGAGTTTGGTTTGATTTGGACCTTGTTTGATCACTAAACCCAAAACCACCCCCCTGCTCCATGAACTCCTTTACTGACTCCGGAAACCCTAGGTTCTCGGGGTACCGTGAAGGAAAGTTGTACTCAAGACATAAATAATAAGTTTATGCTATCTTTGCATCCTCATAAGCATTCCATGACATCCATTCTTATGCATCTATATGGTTATATTAGAGCACGAAGAAGAAGAAGTTTCTGAAGAGGGGATACCACCCACCTCTGATCCTCAAGCAGACAACTGCTTTTATTTCGATATTTGTGGATCCGAGCAAGACACACCTGATAACAAAGGCAAGCCCCGGTGCATTTGCCACCTTCCTTGATGTTTTTAAAATCTTTCTCACTTGCTTGCTGCATTAGGTGATAGGAGTTGATTGATTAAACAATTCCTGCATTACCTTCCTTGATCTTGATTACCCTCCTTGAAACCCTGTTTTTACAAAAAGGTTTTACTATGCTTAGTATTGCTTTAGAAAAACAAAAGGATTTGTTTTACAAAAGATGTTTGGCAAAGTGGGAGGGATGTTTTCGAAAATAAAACTTGATGGTGAATCCATCATGGCCGTGATGGATTCAACATCGGAAAAGATGTACCTCTGCCAGGTACCAAGTTTTTGGGTTAAAAAGATTAAGCTGAGACCGGGCGGGTGACTTGCACGAGAAGAGAGTCTCGGTGTAGTGTCTCCGTCTGAGTCGATTAAGGACCTTGTCGATGTAGGCTTGATGATCGAGGACCCTTTAACTGGTCACATGCCTCGTCATGGGTAAGCCTTGCCTCGGGCAGACTAAGGCCGGAATAAGATAACACGAAATGGGAGTGGAGCGGTGGCGAGAGTAGCGTGTACCCTCCGTGGCAAGAGGCTGGACGGTGGTGTATCTGTGCTCTCGGTTTGCGTGAACCTGATCCGGTCTTAAGAACCCCAGTGGCGGGTTGACATATGCAAGGGTTAAGTGCTACATATGTCGTGTGATTGGATATCCTCAGCTGAGTATAATCGATTCGGATCGCCGTACCTTCGCGGTTATGAAGACTTGGTCACTGCCCTACACGTAGCATTCCACTAAAGATCATGGGCTTTTGTTAAAGAAATTGGCTAGTGCAGGACCAGTGATTGAACTAGGGTAGAAAGAACTCTAGTGCAGGTAATTTTACCTAACTTGACAAATAAAATTGGACTTTTAAGGATCCACTTTAGTAAGCATTTCTGCAAAACAGAGTCTTTGATTATTGAGAAGCCTTACCTTGACTCCCATATAACCAGCATACCCTTGAGAGTCTTTTCCTTAGTCGGGTAAGACTTGCTGAGTAATTCCATACTCAGGGTTTATCCCTTCGTTGTTTTTAGGTGGGGAAGTAGCAGACTTTTGCTGCTTCTGTGCTAAGGTGGTTCCCAAAGAAGAAAACCAAGACTGAAGTGCGGGAGGACTCGGTCCTCCATCTAGGATCTTTTGTTTATAGTCTTTCGGGAGAAGTTTGTGTCTCCCTGGTTTGTATAATTATTACTTCTATGCACTCACTTTTAGACTGGTCTGTAAATAAATAACTCGAGCTTGCTTTTTGAAATAAATGTAAGTTTATGTAATTCGCTTCCGCATTTCTTGATCTCCGATGATCTGTAATGTCTGCAAGACGGGTGAAACGTTCCTGGTGAGGTAAGGAAAGATACCGAGCTTGTCGAGTAACCTAGGAACATCTACAGGGTGTCTGATAGACAAGGACAACTGTAGGTGGGCCTGATTACTTGGGAGGTTCCGTCACAGCTGGTATCGGAGCGTAGCCCTTCTTTGCAGATATTAAGGCATCTTCAAAAAGATTTTTAAAAGTCTTACCTAAAGATTCTTTTCTCTTCTTACCTAAGTATTCTGAAGAGTTTATCTTAAAGACCAGATAGGAAGAGTGCAACGTATAGAAGGTTGAATCGACCAAGGTTGATTCTGTACTTACTCATGCATCATGCTAAGAATTATGCTAATAAATTTTACCCTTAGAAAGATGCCGCCACGCACAAGGCTCACAGCACGTAAGTCAACGGGACCAATTGGAGTACCCCGGCATCAACTGGCCCCTCGACACGAAAGCAGTAGCAGCGGGAGTAATGACCCCATAGGAGACATGGAAGCCGAAGTGAGTCGACTTCAAGCAACGCTGCGACACAGGACCAATACTTGGATCGCAGACGGAGATAGAATAAATGAACTAAGAAGGGACATCCGTCACTTGCAGGATCAGCTGGCTGATCGGGACTTAGCACTTGACTGGGCAGTACAGTCACATATGTTAGCATGTGTTAAGGAAGCAAGGGCTCAGGCCCGAATTAAAGAACTTAGCACAGCTGTCGACAACCTGCAGGTCTACTGCAATACGTTGCATGAGGAAGTCCATGTGCTATACTCACAACTACACCCTAGTGAGCCTGCACACTCTGCTGAGGCGGAAGCCGGACCCTCTCACGTTGCGGGACGCGCGTTGGGTGGGGAGTTAGATCTTTTTGAACCCCCTCCTTTGAGGTTGGTGGACGTCTGGACTCCCACACCTGACAATGAAGCCGCCAAAAGCAACGGAAAGCAGGACTAATGGTGTAATAAAGTAGAGTAGTGTATTGTAAGGGTGTACTGTTGTATAATAGGTTAAACTTTTGTAAAATGGGTAATGTATCCTGTTGTATAATATCGAGTCTGTACCATTACTCTTTATAGTAATGTAAAACGGAAGGTTTTCTTTGGCACATTATGTTTATTCAAATGTTTTTGCCTCAGATGCCGACCCGGACTCGCGGACAGGATGCAGCCGGAACATCCAGGGGTCGGGATGTTACACCGAATCCACCTCCAGTTCCACCCACGCTTGCCGAGGCAATTGCTGCCTTGGTGAATGCTACAGCCGACAATACCCGCTTCCTGAGGGAGATGGCGGGTCAGCAGCAGCTTCAGCAACAAGCCGGAAGAGGTTTTCAACAAGGTCCCCGTGAGACTACTTATCTGGATTTCTCCGAGACTCGTCCGCCTCTCTTCATCAAAGCAGAAGACCCGCTCGAAGCCGACGAATGGATAAGGGTCATTGAACAGAAATTTGGCCTTCTTCGATGTTCGGAAACACAGAAGCCATTGTTTGCGGCACAGCAACTCCGAGGCCCTGCCAGTACTTGGTGGGGGAACTTTGTGGCCATCCAACCGGACAACCATCAAATTACATGGAACGAGTTTAAAGCAGCATTCCGCGAGCATTACATTCCTGAGGGAGTGCTGCACATGAAGCAAGAAGAGTTCATGAAACTGAAGCAAGGGGGAGATACTGTTA
Source organism: Zea luxurians (assembly GCA_029449295.1). Lineage (NCBI taxonomy): Eukaryota > Viridiplantae > Streptophyta > Magnoliopsida > Poales > Poaceae > Zea > Zea luxurians. The sequence goes on along the minus strand of JAOPSE010000014.1, from coordinate 49,359,944 downwards.
ACCAGTATCTCAACAAATTCAATCACCTGTCACAATACGCAATTGATCAGGTGAACACAGATTTGAAGAAAAGGAATTGTTTTATGAGAGGTCTGAATGACCGAATGCAGCGAAAAATGGCTGCATGTATTGATCTCACCTACGGGAAGGCTGTCAGCACAGCCTTATCTGTGGAGGCCAAATATGCAAATTCTGGGAAAAGTAAGGGATTCAGTGGTGATAGGCCTAGTCAAGGCCCGGTAAAGAGGCAACGGTTTATTCTCCGGCCCTCTAACCAGAACCGTTCAAGTGCACCATCTTTCCCTTTCAAGCAGCCCATAATTATTCGTCCCAACAAAGCTCCTACTGTCCAAAGTCAGCCGGGTGCCCCAGGCACTCGATTCCCTGCTCTGCCAAGTTCTTCAACTGGATGTTTTAACTGTGGCAAATCTGGGCATTTTATTAAAGATTGCCCCTATCCTCGGCAAAATCAGGCTAATAATCAACAAGGATCAGGGAATGCAGCTCCAGGCAAGGGAAGTACTTCGGGCAAGAATACCAAGAAAACGGGGCGAGTATATTATACGCAAGTGGCTACCACACCGGAGGGAGAGCCGGTGATGATGGGTACGTTCCCTGTGGCCAGTCACCCTGCAATTATTCTTTTTGATTCTGGTGCTTCACATACCTTTATTAGCAAGACATTTGTGGAGCAACATCACATTGCATGTCATGAATCAAAAGAGGGATTTAAAATTCATTCACCTGGGGGACACATTTTTACTAGAGAAGTGGCCTATGAGGTGCCAGTAACCATGGCCGGACGGAACTTTCCTGCTAACATGATTGTTCTGAAAGGCCAGGATATAGATGTAATTTTGGGTATGAATTGGTTAACCCAACACAAGGCAATTCTCAACACTGAACTCAGAACCGTCAGGTTGAGTTATAATCAAGAAGAAATTCTCTTGTCTCTCCCCAAAACCAATCCAGCCAAAGCTTCTGGTAGAATATTTGAAGCCATTGTACCGGAGATCAAGAACATTCCTGTAGTATGTGAGTTTCTAGATGTATTTCCGGAAGATTTGCCTGGACTACCCCCTGAAAGAGATGTAGAATTCGTAATTGAGCTAAAGCCCGGTACGGCTCCCATCTCCCGAAGATCGTACCGTATGCCCCCTAATGAGTTGGCGGAATTGAAGATTCAATTACAAGATCTACTGAATAAAGGATTTATCCGGCCAAGCTCGTCCCCGTGGGGTTGTCCCGCCATCTTTGTGAAGAAGAAGGATCAAACCTTGCGCATGTGCGTGGACTATCGGCCCCTAAATGAGGTCACCATTAAGAATAAGTACCCTCTTCCAAGGATCGATATCTTATTTGATCAACTGACTGGGGCGAGGGTATTTTCCAAAATTGATCTTAGGTCGGGCTATCATCAAATCCGTATTCGGCCCGAGGATATACCGAAGACCGCGTTTACTACGCGATATGGATTGTTTGAATACCTAGTAATGTCTTTCGGGCTCACCAATGCTCCTGCCCACTTCACCTATTTGATGAACTCGGTGTTCATGCCTGAGTTGGACAAGTTTGTGGTGGTCTTCATCGACGATATTTTGATATACTCTAAAAATGAAGAGGAGCATGCTCAGCACCTACGGATTGTATTGACGCGCCTGAGGGAACATCAGCTGTATGCCAAGTTCAGCAAGTGCGCGTTCTGGCTGGAGGAAATTCAATTTCTGGGGCACGTGTTATCAGCTAAAGGAATTGCGGTAGATTCTAGCAAGGTCAAAGATATTCTGGAATGGAAACCCCCAACAACTGTTCACCAAGTCCGGAGTTTTCTTGGACTAGCTGGATATTATCGCAGATTCATACCAGATTTTTCTAAGCTTGTGAAGCCAATCACAAGTTTGTTGAAAAATGACATTAAGTTCAATTGGTCTTCTAAGTGTAACGAAGCCTTTGAGCAACTGAAGACACTATTGACCACTGCTCCGGTATTGGCTCAACCGGACATCACTAAGCCTTTTGATGTATATTGTGATGCGTCAGGCAGTGGACTCGGCTGTGTGCTGATGCAAGAGGGCCGAGTAATTGTGTATGCTTCAAGGCAGTTACGCCGACATGAAGAGCATTATCCAACACATGATTTAGAGCTAGCTGCTGTGATTCATGCCCTGAAAATATATGGCGTCACTATCTGCTGGGAAATATCTGTCATATATATACAGATCATAAGAGTTTGAAGTATATATTTACCCAGTCAGAGTTAAATATGAGGCAAAGACGATGGCTTGAGCTCATTAAAGACTATGAACTGGAGATCCATTATCACCCAGGCAAAGCCAATGTGGTGGCAGATGCATTGAGTCGTAAGACTTCCTGCCACTGTCTTATGATAAAGACCTCCGAAAGCACTTTATGTCAAGAAATGGAAAAGTTAAACCTGGGGATAATCCAACAAGGGACTCTGAATCAGCTAAAGCTTGAGTCAACCATTTTGCAAAGGATAATTGATGCTCAAAAGGATAATCTGGGTATGAAGCACATACGAGAGAAGATAAGGGCTGGTACAGCCAAATGTTTCAAGGAAGACGATCAAGGTGTGTTATGGTTTAACAACCGCATAGTAGTGCCAAGGGATGAAGAACTCCGCCAGCAAATCTTAGATGAAGCGCATCTTAGTCGCTATTCCATTCATCCGGGAAGCACTAAGATGTATCATGATCTAAAACAACATTACTGGTGGACCAAGATGAAGATTGAAATTGCACGCTATGTGGCTAAGTGTGACACTTGCAGACGTGTCAAAGCCATACACATGAAAACTGCTGGTCCATTGCAATCTTTGCCAACCCCAACATGGAAATGGGAAGACATAAGCATGGACTTCATTGTGGGATTGCCCAGGACCACAAAAGGGTATGACTCTATTTGGGTTATCATTGATCGACTCACAAAGATCGCCCACTTCCTCCCTGTCAAAGTAAAATATCCTGTCATTACCTATGCGGAATTATACATTGCCCGTATTCTCAGTTTGCATGGTATTCCAAAGACCATAGTGTCGGATCGTGGACCTCAGTTCGTATCCAAATTTTGGGAAGAACTTCATAAATCCTTGGGTACTAAGTTACTCCACAGTTCGGCCTATCATCCTCAAACCAGTGGACAAACTGAGAGAGTGAATCAGATACTCGAAGATATGCTACGGGCATGTGTCCTGGATTTCTCAACAAAATGGGATGAATGTTTGCCCTTAGCGGAGTTTTCATATAATAACAGTTATCAAGAAAGTATCAAGATGGCACCTTTTGAAGCTTTATATGGGCGACGGTGTCGAACTCCGCTAAATTGGTCTGAACCTGGAGAAAGATACTTCTTTAGGCCTGATATGGTGAAAGAGGTCGAAGAAAAGGTTCAGAAAATAGTTCATAATATGAAGAAAGCCCAAGCTTGTCAGAAGAGTTACGCAGACAAACGGCGAAGGCCCTTGTATTTCCTGGAAGGAGACTATGTTTACCTGAAGGTCTCACCCATGAAGGGCGTATCGCGTTTTGGGGTTAAAGGAAAACTTGCACCCAGATACATTGGTCCATTCCTGGTGCTTGAGCAATGTGGACCAGTGGCATACCGACTCCAACTACCCGAAACATTGTCTGCTGTGCATAATGTGTTCCACGTGTCACAATTGAAGAAGTGTCTTCGGGTTCCCGATCGAACCGTTGAAGTGACTGATGTTGTCCTGGAACCAGATTTAACATACTCGGAACATCCCATTCGAGTTCTGGATCAAAAGGACAGGGTTACTCGGAGAAAGACTCTCAAGTTTTATAAGATACAGTGGAACCAGCATTCGGAAGATGAGGCTACATGGGAAACCCAAGACTTCTTAGATAAGAATTTCCCAGGCTTTCTAGCCTCTTGTAAGTTGTAAAGTTTGTATAGCTGTGTAATAAAGGAATGAACCCCCACACCACCCCTGCCTTGTACCAAAAATAAGGAAATAAAGATGTGACACATTTCCTTTTCCATTACTCACCCTAGGATTTTAAATCTCGGGACGAGATTCTTTTATGGGGGGAAGGATGTAACACCCCTGGTGTTACTATAACTAAAACTTGAGCATGGCATCATAAGCATTGGCATTGCATATGTTTGACACACCTAGAGTGCATTCACTAGGCAAAAATTGCAAACAAGTTGTATTGTTTTAATGTTTTACAAATAGGACCCTGGTTAAAGGACTTAACCCTAAATAGTGATTAATGGGGGCAAAACTTAACCCAAGTTAAGAAAACCTAAAGGCTTTAGGGTAAAGGTCATAAAATGACCCTAAGAACAAAGTTGAACCCCACTTATACCCCTGGAATACCAGAAACCCTAATTGGAACCCTGGGAAACCCTGAAACCAAACCCTAGGGACCTAAGTGTAAAATTAGTCCACCTTTGGGCTAAAGTGTAAAAACCAAGCCAAATAAGTATCTTAAGTCATTTGGGTCACTCATATGTGAATTTGCAAACCAAACCCTGAATTTTGGACTTATTTGCAAAAGAGCCCTATTTGAACTCTTTTGATTAAGTCTGAAATTCAGTGTGTTGTGCCCATCTTTGTGACTTTGTAACTTACAAAGTATAGGGTTTTTGCCCTAGGTCACCACATCAAAGTTGAAGACCAATTATAGGGGAACAACTTTGCTAAAGAGTGTGAGATTAGTTGTTATGAGAAATTTAGAGAAAAACCCAATCCAAAACTGGCTGTCAGGCTAGTTCAGTCTGAAGTTCAGAGTTACAGTGCTATGGGGTGAACTTTGAGCTCGATTTTGATTCGGATCCAGTGCTCAAATGTGATCAAGTCCTATAGTTGAGTTGTAGCTGGTATGTAGCACTACAACTTTGGTGCAGAGACTTGGACCTGTTGTCACATGAAATCTGGAGAAAAATGACTCTAAACTCGCTCGGTCAGGTGCACTAATGAACGTATGGCCATGGTACAGTAACCGTTAACCTGAAGAAGATCTTCCCCGTGCCCGTCGCCGGTAGCCGTCGCCGTCGATCGTCGTTCGTCACGATTCGTGCTCAGTAGTCTTTAGATAAGCACGGCCGGTGTGAGTCCTCGCCGTCGGTGAGCTGGAGGCCACCCGGTCAGCCGCAGGACACCTCCCCTTTACTCATCGGTTGATCGGGATAAGAGTTCGCCGCCGTTGGTCGATTATCACCGTGCGCCGCATGTCCAAGCTTTTCCACTGCGCCGTCGTGACTCCTCTAGGCCATCCCATCGTCGACGGGGAGCTTGCCACGGCGGTAGACACGTATTCACCGCGCGCCAAGCTTCTTCCTTGCCTCCGGCCGCCAGCTCGTCGCGGACAAATTGAGGGCCACCGCTCTCGGAGTCTATAAATTGAGCCCCCCTCGGCTTCGCCATGTATTTTACTAGCTATCGCACCCGCTCCCACACTCGATCGTCCACCTGCTCGCCTGAATTTCGCGTTTCCCCCAATTCGGTTCTCCGCCGCCGTAGAAGTGAGCTCACCGTGGTCAGCCCTCCACTGGTCAGCCCCGGTCCTCTATTACTTCGTTTGAGTACCCTCCCACCTCTGTGATGCTTGCCGAGCCATGGAATTGAACTTGGGGCTATCGGGTCACCGGGAACACGATCATGTTGCCGCTTCACTCACGGCCACCGTGGCCAGGGTCCCCTAGTTGATCAATAGCCAAATTAGTTTGGGGAAAATGCTTAGAGTCGATCCAATTCCGTTTCTGTTGCTCGGAGAGCTCAGCCGTTGCCCCGTTCGGCCGGTCTGCTGGCTCGCCGGAGCGCGGCCGTGCGCGAGCGCCGTCGGGGACGTGCGGTTGTGAATTGACAGAAACCCGAGGGCCTTTTCGTGAACTGTCAGTGACTTAACACAATAGTGAATGGACCTTCTTCGGTTTAGCTGTTAAGCCGGGGGCCTCTGCGCAAAACCTCCCTCACGGGCGCGCGCGCGCGGGCGCGTTTTATCGTGGACCTGGGTTTGTTGGGCCAGAATCGGCCCAATCCTATTCATCCTTTTGCTTTTTCTTTTTCCAGCAGAGCCAAAATAATTATAGAAAAATGTGGAAAAATGCTAAAATTGTGAAACTAATTTTCTTAGGCTTGTTAATTTCCCTAGAATTTAATAAAAATAAACTCATGATTTTTAGATCAAATAGGGAATTTTAGGGTATTTAAAATAGCCTAAACCATTGGTTCTGGATTTTTAGAAAATAAATAATAAGTCCAAAATTTCCCAAACTTTTTATGTGAGCTTTTCACATTATTTAGAAGCCATGGGTAGAGTTTGGTTTGATTTGGACCTTGTTTGATCACTAAACCCAAAACCACCCCTCTGCTCCATGAACTCCTTTACTGACTCCGGAAACCCTAGGTTCTCGGGGTACCGTGAAGGAAAGTTGTACTCAAGACATAAATAATAAGTTTATGCTATCTTTGCATCCTCATAAGCATTCCATGACATCCATTCTTATGCATCTATATGGTTATATTAGAGCACGAAGAAGAAGAAGAAGTTTCTGAAGAGGGGATACCACCCACCTCTGATCCTCAAGCAGACAACTGCTTTTATTTCGATATTTGTGGATCCGAGCAAGACACACCTGATAACAAAGGCAAGCCCCGGTGCATTTGCCACCTTCCTTGATGTTTTTAAAATCTTTCTCACTTGCTTGCTGCATTAGGTGATAGGAGTTGATTGATTAAACAATTCCTGCATTACCTTCCTTGATCTTGATTACCCTCCTTGAAACCCTGTTTTTACAAAAAGGTTTTACTATGCTTAGTATTGCTTTAGAAAAACAAAAGGATTTGTTTTACAAAAGATGTTTGGCAAAGTGGGAGGGATGTTTTCGAAAATAAAACTTGATGGTGAATCCATCATGGCCGTGATGGATTCAACATCGGAAAAGATGTACCTCTGCCAGGTACCAAGTTTTTGGGTTAAAAAGATTAAGCTGAGACCGGGCGGGTGACTTGCACGAGAAGAGAGTCTCGGTGTAGTGTCTCCGTCTGAGTCGATTAAGGACCTTGTCGATGTAGGCTTGATGATCGAGGACCCTTTAACTGGTCACATGCCTCGTCATGGGTAAGCCTTGCCTCGGGCAGACTAAGGCCGGAATAAGATAACACGAAATGGGAGTGGAGCGGTGGCGAGAGTAGCGTGTACCCTCCGTGGCATGAGGCTGGACGGTGGTGTATCTGTGCTCTCGGTTTGCGTGAACCTGATCCGGTCTTAAGAACCCCGGTGGCGGGTTGACATATGCAAGGGTTAAGTGCTACATATGTCGTGTGATTGGAGATCCTCAGCTGAGTATAATCGATTCGGATCGCCGTACCTTCGCGGTTATGAAGACTTGGTCACTGCCCTACACGTAGCATTCCACTAAAGATGATGGGCTTTTGTTAAAGAAATTGGCTAGTGCAGGACCAGTGATTGAACTAGGGTAGAAAGAACTCTAGTGCAGGTAATTTTACCTAACTTGACAAATAAAATTGGACTTTTAAGGATCCACTTTAGTAAGCATTTCTGCAAAACAGAGTCTTTGATTATTGAGAAGCCTTACCTTGACTCCCATATAACCAGCATACCCTTGAGAGTCTTTTCCTTAGTCGGGTAAGACTTGCTGAGTAATTCCATACTCAGGGTTTATCCCTTCGTTGTTTTTAGGTGGGGAAGTAGCAGACTTTTGCTGCTTCTGTGCTAAGGTGGTTCCCAAAGAAGAAAACCAAGACTGAAGTGCGGGAGGACTCGGTCCTCCATCTAGGATCTTTTGTTTATAGTCTTTCGGGAGAAGTTTGTGTCTCCCTGGTTTGTATAATTATTACTTCTATGCACTCACTTTTAGACTGGTCTGTAAATAAATAACTCGAGCTTGCTTTTTGAAATAAATGTAAGTTTATGTAATTCGCTTCCGCATTTCTTGATCTCTGATGATCTGTAATGTCTGCAAGACGGGTGAAACGTTCCTGGTGAGGTAAGGAAAGATACCGAGCTTGTCGAGTAACCTAGGAACATCTACAGGGTGTCTGATAGACAAGGACAACTGTAGGTGGGCCTGATTACTTGGGAGGTTCCGTCACAGGGATGAGGGGTTGTAACGCCCTGAATTTGGGGGGTAGAATTTTTCTCTTCTTTTTACTCACCAAATTCAGGTGTTACTCTCTTTTCTCTTCCCGTTTCGCTCCTTCTTCCCAATTTCAAAGCAATATAGCGACTGGTGTCCATACCGTGTGTAAACAAAAACCTAAGTTGACATGGGTGTTGCATCATGCTGAATCATATTTCTTTGTCTGATGTCGTGTTTAAACGCGTGTTCGCCTCGTCTCGTTTCGGATTTTGCTTCACGAATTGGATTCCGATCTGTGGGTGTGCGTGCCACGGGATTTTGACCCATGGTGCGGCCCAACCAGGCCTGACCCGGCCTCGGCCCGTGCGCCCCTGGCGCTCCTGCCACTCCCCCATGCGCGCCCCCTCCCCTGGTCTCTTTCCCTCATTCAATTCTCCCACGCAGCAACCTCCTCTCCCACCTCTCTCTCTCTCCCCGTGGTGCCCTAGGTTTTGGAGACGGTGATCACCGGATTTGGACCCTGAGGTGAGCTCCCCCTCCCCTCCCCTTCTTCTTCCTCCCACGCGGTCCCCTGGCGCGCCCTCGCACGGCCCCCTAGCGCGCTCCCCATGGCCCCCCGGCGCGTCCCGCGCGGCCCCCTGGCGCGCCCTCGTGCGGCCCCCCCGGCGCGCTCCCCGCGGCCCCCGGCGGCACGTCCCATGTAGCCCCCTGGCACGCTCCATGCGCGGCCCACCAGCGCGATCCCCATGGCGGCCCCCCGACGCATCCCATGCGGCCCCCCGGCGCGGCTCCCCTGGCCTCGACAGCATGACCCATTGGCCTCCGGCGGCGCGGCTCCCCGGCCCCCTGCACGTGGCCCCCTGGCCCCGGCGGCGCGGCCGTCCCATCCCCCTACGCGCGGCCGTCCCGGCCACGGTGTGCATGGCTCCCGGTGCGTGGCCCCTGCCTTCGACAGCGTCGTCCCTCGGCGTGGCCCCTACGCGCGGCCCGGCGCGGCTCGCGTGGCCTCGACGCGGCTTGCACGGCCTCGCGCCCCCCGTTCACCCAACGTGTTCCTGCATGCGCAGCCCCACGCGTGCGGTGATTGATTCTTGGTTTTAAATAATTTTAAACCCTGTTTAGTTAGCGTAATGCGTCACGCGCTTCGTCTGCGACGAATTTGTTTAATTTCATATTCTATTGATGTGCTATGTTGCGCGCTTCATCACGCGACGATCCATTTTAATTTCAGGTTATTTAATGTATGACGTCGCGCGTCCAGTCACGTGACGTTCCATTTTAAATTCAGTTTGGCTGACGTATGCCGTCGTGCGTTTCGTCGCGCGACGCTTAACGTCTCTTTATAATTATTGCCAGTGTCTCGTTGCGCGCTCTATCGCGCGACGAGTCATTTGTTTCTTATTTCAATTTAAATGTTGTGTCGCACGTCCCGCCGCGCGACAATTCCCTTTAATTCACCTTTATCTGCTTATAATGATTAAATATGGAACATGACTTTACCCTATGCTAAACGCGATGGCCAAATTAATACTATTCTGTTTAGACGAGTACTCTGATTTATAATCACATAACGTGATCGCTTCTCGACCGTAGCCTCGACCATTACTTTCTTTTTCTCGTTTAGTTGTAGGTGCGAACCCTGCGTCGAACGTCTATTTATTTATTGCATTCTATTGTATGGTGTACTGTTCCTTTGTATTAAATGTGTGGAATGTATGTTTGAAACTCGTATAGATAACGGTCAGTTGGCGGAGTCCGAAGGAGTTGCAGGTGAAGACCCTGAGCAGCAGTCGGTTAGTGAAGGCAAGTGTCCCTTGACCCATCTATGTCCTACTCATTCTTATAATTCACTCCCCGCATTTACACAGTTTATACCTAAGGATTGACTAGGTTTTGTCTATCTTGTCCTGTTTACCTATTTTGGTTGGGTTATTTCAGTTTAGCTTTTTGCTAGCGCTTCATATTAAATCAATGAATATGATGAGATTATATATGATACGTTGTTTCCCCTTTTGATTATGATGATGGTACTGTGACATTTAAGGGAACTTGAGCTGTTTCTCGAGTGTCTCTCCGTAAGGACTGGTTCGTTGGATGACCGCCCAGGAAAACAGTGCAACCATGAGGGTGGAATGGGACGCCCTTAGCTGAATAATTAGAGAAACTGAGGTGTAGTTCGCTTCATCATCGTGCCGTCAATGGGGCTCGGTGTATGCGGCTCGCTCTACCAAGGTTGGTTTGCCCCTTGGGGAGGAGTGCGGTACATTTAGGAAACCTAACGAGCGGCTACAGCCTCAGGGAATCTTTGTAAAGGCTACATAGTGAAACCCTGCCTATTCACCTTGGTAGTGTTTAAGGGTTTGATCGGCCCAAGGCAAGAGGGAATCACGGCTTGTGGGTAAAGTATGCAACCTCTGCAGAGTGTTATGAAACTGATATATCAGCCGTGCTCGCGGTTATGAGCGGCCAAGGGAGCTCCATTGATTAGAGATACTTGATCAGAGATGTATGGTTTATAGGTGGTGATGAGGAAGATGATTTTGGTTATGACTATGGTACTAGTAAGTGGTATTCTTTCTGTTTGGAAAGGGTACATCGGGTTAATAACTTGGGCTAATTCTAAAACATGGCTTTCTACTAGTAAGTAATAACTTGACCAACTAAAAGCAACTGCTTGACTTAACTCCACATAAAGCTAGTCCACTACAGCCAAAAGGGACATTTTGCTGAGTATGTTGATGTGTACTCACCCTTGCTTTACACACCAAACCCCCCCAGGTTGTCCGCGTTGCAACCACTGCTCAGGTGAAGATGAAGTCATGGAGGAGGACTTCCAGGAGTTCCAAGATTATGACGAGTTCTAGGCATGGGTTAGCGGCAACCCCCAGTCAGCTGCCTGTGTAGGCCGTGTGTATCTACGTTTCTTTTCAGCACTTTGATTATTGTTGAAGACTATGTGGATGTCTTGGACATCATGATGTAATCGACTATTATTACCCTTTTATTTTATTACTTTGAACACTGTGTAATGATGTCCAGTTATGTAACTGGTGTGTACGTGAATTGCTGATCCTGGCACATACATGGTTCGCATTCAGTTTGCCTTCTAAAACCGGGTGTGACATAGGTGGTATCAAAACCGTGCTGACTATAGGACCGCTAACCTAGAGTAGAATAGTCGTTCTAAGGATTATAGACCTCTATTCTCACCTTGACTTTGGTATCCCTTCAAAAGTTGGTCATATCGACCAAACCTATGTTCTACTATATATATTATACCTTGCTGAAAATCTTGTTTTATTCTAATCCCTTATTTATTTATGGTTTACTTGCTGTCATATTAGTTCTGTTCTCACTCTTATGCTTACGGTGTCTTTTGTAGATGGCTCGTCTTAGACACACTGCACGGAAGTCTGTCATCCCCTTCTTACCCTCTCATCTCGCAGAGCGTCCGCTTCGCTGTCTGGTGGCTGGTCAGTCTAGCCATTTGGAGAGGCTGCACCACCGCCTGCACGAGGAGCAAGAACGTCGACGACAGGAGCTGGAGCAACAGGGCTCTTCTTTGTCGCTTCAGCAGGAGATAGAGTGTGTGAGGAGCTGCTCCCCTGTGCTCCCACTGGAAGCACCCCCTGCACCACCACTGAGCGCCCCAGCCGCTGGAGTAGCTGCTGGAGGAGACCTAGACGATGGAGGTGGCGACAACAGCTCGAGCCACAACACCGACCTTTCAGCTGACCAGGAGCCAGAAGGATGGGTTGCTCGACCCATCACCCGTGACGCCGCTCGCGGGTGTCACTTTCATGATGCGCTCGACACCTTGCTACGCCAGGCACTTGACTGGCGCACTTGGTCTATCGAGTATCGCTGTGTTGTCTTTCAGCATAGTCGCGGGGTTTACCCGGACCATTGGGAGGCGACTTGTTTGGTGCGCCATCCGGAGAACAGTCTCTGGGGTGCGGAGGTCTGCTCAGAGCACTATTCTATCTCTAAGCGGGACTCAGCCGAGGCAGCCATGCAAGATGTCGCACGGCGTGCGCTTTCGCACTACTGCTTAGTGTTCGGTGGGGTAGCCGATGGTCTCAACCTGAGGTATTACCCTCGCCGTCCATCTAGTAGCATAGGAGGCGTGGTTGTCTCACCTGTCGGTGAGGACAATCCTAGGTTGAGCAGCACAATCAACCTAGCCGTCGTGCTAAACATGGAGCTGGACCATGCATTAGATGAGCTGAGTAGGGCTCATGCTGAGATTGCCCAGCTGCGGGCTGAGTGCGCCGATCATCGTCACCTGGAGGATGGCTCCCCCGCTCCCGTCGGGACTCAGCACCCGTACCGCTCACCTTAGCGTGGACACCATGCTTATGGTAACCCCGACTGTAGGACCAAGATAAATTTAGAACCATAAGTCGTCAGTGTCAAATCTTGTAATTAATGCAAAATATATATATATAGAAGCTATAGTCTTAGCATCAGTCTTTCTCTTAGTTAGTCTTAGTTAGACATGGTAGTTTGCTTATCCTGTGCCTTTATGTTTGTCATGATGAACTATGTTGGATTTAGATCTTTGTAATGACTGTCACCAGGGTGTAGGCATCCCCTGCACTTTGGTTTACCTATTGAATGTTAATAAAAATTAGTTACCTAGTTGGGAAGCCCTTTTGTTCCACTTTCCTCTTTATCTGAGAAGCTGTGTTGGTCTGTGTTGGAGATCAGTGAAGATGTTCATCTGTTTAGTGTTGTGGAAGAATTCTATACTCTTTTCTTATGCTGCAAGTTGCAAGATTAGTTCTAATGTGTGATTGCATTCTGCAGATGTCAGAAAACAGGCGCAGAGGAGGAAGGCGTGCTTAGCAGGAGCAGGCAGCCCCGCAGGATGAGGCACCCCGTCAGTAGCTGCCACCACCGCCCCCTATGACCATTGAGCAGATGTTCCTAATGCAGACTCAGGCAGTTCAAGCCATTGGTCAGACTCTAGCCGCCATTCAACAGCAGCAGCAGCCACCACCTCAGCCTCAGATGCCCAGAGACAAGCGTGCTGAATTCATGAGAGGTCATCCCCCAGTGTTCGCTCACTCTTCTGACCCCATGGATGCTGAAGACTGGCTGCACACCGTGGAGTGGGAATTGCACACCGCTCAGTGTGATGACAGGGAGAAAGTTCTGTATGGTGCCCGCTAGTTGAGAGGAGCAGCCCAGTCTTGGTAGGAGTCTTATCTCGCCACCCATGCCAACCCCGACACTATTACCTGGGAGGAATTCAGAAACAATTTCTGCTAGTACCATGTTCCCGCAGGCCTGATGACAGTGAAGAAGGAGGAGTTCCTGGCACTCAATCAACGACCTATGTCTGTCAGTGAGTACCGAGACAGGTTTCTGTAGCTGTCCCGCTATGCTCCTGAAGATGTCAACACCGACGCCAAGAGGCAGTATCGTTTCCTGAGAGGCTTGGTCGACCCTCTGCAGTATCAGCTGATGAATCATACCTTCCCCACATTTCAGCACCTGATCGACAGAGCAATTATGACATAGAGGAAGCGCAAAGAGATGGAGGATCGCAAGCATAAGATCAGTGGACCTCAGCCTGGAAGCAGCAATCGCCCTCGCTTCTCGGGCAATCCACCTCAGCATTTCAAGCAGAACCAGTGCCCACCTCAGCAGCAGCAGTTCCAAAGGCAGTATCCTCAGCACCAGCAGCAGAATCGCCAGAACAATCAGTCAGGAGGAGGTCAGTTCCAAAGGCAGAATCAGCAGGCACCTCGTCTTCCTACCCCAGCAAACCAACAGAACAGTCAAGCAGCCCCAGTTCAGGGTGGAAGCAGAGCATGTTTCCATTGTGGAGAGCAAGGCCATTGGGTGATGCAATGTCCGAAGAAGGCAGCCCAGCAGCAGTCAGGCCCCAGTGCCCCAGCAAAGCAAAATGTGTCTCAGCCTGGAGCAGGCAACCGCTCTCAACCACACTATAACCATGGGAGACTAAATCACTTGGAGGCTAAACAGTTCAGGAAACACCCGGCATGATAGTAGGTATGTTTCCAGTCGACTCCCATATTGCAGAAGTGTTATTTGATACTGGAGCAACGCATTCATTTATTACTGCATCATGGGTAGAAGCACATAATCTTCCAATCACTACCATGTCAACCCCCATCCAAATTGACTCAGTCGATGGTAGAATTCGAGACAATAGCATTTGCTTGAATGTAAGTGTGGAAATAAGGGGGATAGTGTTTCCCGCTAATCTCATAGTAATGGGTACTCAGGGAATAAATGTCATCCTAGGGATGAATTGGCTAGATAAGTACCAGGCAATTATCAGTTGTGATAAAAGGACAATTAAGTTGGTGTCCACACTAGGAGAAGAAGCGGTAGCCGAGTTAATCTCACCTGAGCCAAGGAAAAAAGTTGTCATCAGATGGCTATTGATAGCAAAGAGCCAGATTCACTCGAGATTATCAAAGTGGTGTCCGAATTTCCAGATGTGTTCCCGAAAGACTTTCCAGGCATGCCACCTGAGCGAAAAGTTGAGTTTGCCATAGAGCTTCTTACTGGCATCGCCCCCATTTCTAAAAGAGCCTACAAAGTATCTGGACCAGAGTTAGTTGAACTTAAGAAGCAGATCGATGAGCTATCAGAGAAAGGTTACATAAGGCCAAGCACCTCGCCTTGGGCCGCCCCTGTCCTGTTCGTGGAGAAGAAAGATGGCACTAGGAGGATGTGTATCGATTATCGAGCTCTGAATGAGGTCACGATTAAGAACAAGTACCCTTGCCCAGAATAGAAGATCTGTTCGACCAGTTGAGAGGAGCCAGCATGTTTTCAAAGATAGATCTGAGGTCAGGTTATCACCAGCTCAGGATTCGACCCTCAGACATTCCGAAGACGGCATTCATTACCAAGTATGGGTTGTATGAGTTCACTGTGATGTCCTTTGGTCTAACGAATGCACCAACCTTCTTCATGAATCTGATGAACAGTATATTCATGGATTATCTCGACAAGTTTGTGGTGGTATTTATTGATGATATTCTTATATATTCCCAAAGTGAAGAAGAGCATGTGAATCATTTGAAGATGGTTTTGCAGAGATTGCGAGGGCACCAGTTGTATGCAAAGTTGAGCAAGTGCGAGTTCTGGATTGACGAAGTCCTGTTCTTGGGTCACATAATCAACAAAGATGGATTGGCTATGGATCTGAAGAAAGTGGCAAACATTCTGAACTGGAAAGCGCCAACAGATGCCCAAGGAATCAAGAGTTTCATTGGAATGGCCGGATATTATCGGTGATTCATTGAAGGGTTTACGAAGATTGCGAAACCAATGATAGCTTTACTAGGCAACAAAGTTGAGTTCAAGTGGATCCAGAAATGTCAAGAGGCTTTTGAAGCGCTGAAAGGAAAGTTGACTACAGCGCCTGTCTTAGTCTTGCCCGATGTGCACAAGCCCTTCTCAGTGTATTACGATGCTTGTTACACTGGTTTGGGATGCGTGTTGATGCAAGAGGGAAGAGTTGTGGCTTACTTGTCCTGACAGATGAAGGTTCATGAGCAGAATTACCCAATCCATGACCTAGAGTTGGCAGCAGTGGTTCATGCACTGAAGACATGGAGGCACTATCTGTATGGACAGAAATGCGATGTTTACACAGACCACAAGAGTCTGAAGTACATATTCACTCAATCGGAGCTGAATATGAGGCAACGAAGATGGTTAGAATTGATCAAGGACTATGAATTGGAGATTCATTACCATCCAGGCAAAGCGAACGTAGTGGCAAACGCTTTGAGCAGGAAAAGTCAAGTCAACCTGATGGTCGCTCATCCGATGCCTTATGAACTGGCCAAAGAGTTTGATAGGTTGAGCCTCGGATTTCTGAACAATATGCGAGGAGTAACAGTTGAGTTAGAACCCACCTTGGAGCGGGAAATCAAAGAAGCACAGAAGAATGATGAGAAGATCAATGAAATCCGGCAGCTAATTTTAGAAGGCAGAGGCAAAGATTTTTGGGAAGATGCAGAAGGTGTGATATGGTTCAAAGACCGTTTGTGTGTTCCCAATGTCCAGTCCATTTGGGAGTTGATCCTCAAGGAAGCTCATGAGTCAGCTTATTCCATACACCCTGGAAGTGAGAAGATGTATCAGGATCTGAAGAAGAAATTCTGGTGGTACGGAATGAAAAGGGAGATCGCAGAGCATGTGGCTATATGTGACAGTTGTCAAAGGATCAAGGCAGAGCATTAGAGGCCAGCTAGATTGTTGCAACCGTTGCGAATTCCTCAGTGGAAATGAGATGAAATCGGAATGGACTTTATAGTCGGATTACCTCGCACCCGAGCCGGCTATGATTCCATCTAGGTAGTAGTGGACCGTTTGACCAAGTCAGCCCACTTTATAACTGTCAAGACCAACTACAGCAGTGCAGTATTGGTAGAGTTGTACATGTCCCGGATCGTTTGTCTTCATGGTGTGCCAAAGAAGATAGTGTCAGACAGAGGAACACAGTTCACCTCTCATTTCTGGCAGTAGTTGCATGAAGCTTTGGGTACACATCTGAATTTTAGTTCAGCTTACCATCCACAGACAGACGGCTAGACTGAAAGAACTAATCAAATCATTGAAGATATGTTTAGAGCTTGTGCGTTGCAAGATCAGTCCGGATGGGACAAGAACCTTATGCAGAATTCTCCTATAACAATAGCTACCAAGCCAGCTTAAAGATGTCACCATTTCAGGCGCTTTATGGGAGGAGTTGTAGAACTCCGTTGCAATGGGATCAGCCTAGGGAAAAGCAAGTGTTTGGGCCAGACATTTTGCTTGAAGCTAAAGAGAACATCAAGATGGTTCGAGAGAATCTAAAGATAGTGCAATCAAGGCAGCGAAGCTATGTAGACACAAGAAGGAGAGAGCTGAGTTTTGAAGTCGAAGATTTTGTCTATCTGAAAGTATCGCCTATCAGAGGAGTCAGAAGATTCGGAGTCAAAGGCAAGCTAGCACCCCTCTATGTTGGTCTGTACCAGATTCTCGCAAGGCGTGGAGAAGTGGCCTATCAGCTCAGTTTGCCAGAAGGCTTGTCCGCAGTGCATGATGTCTTTCATGTGTCTTAGTTGAAGAAGTGTCTGCGTGTACTAGAAGAGCAGTTGCCAGTGGAAGGTCTGGAAGTCCAGGAGGACTTGACCTACATAGAGAAGCCAGCGCAAATTCATGAGACTGCAGACAGAGTCACTCGGAGGAAAACTATCAGAATGTGCAAAGTTAGATGGAGTCACCACTCTGAGGAAGAAGCAACCTAGGAGCGTGAAGATGATCTGATGGCCAAATACCCTGAACTCTTTGCTAGCCAACCTTGAATCTCGAGGGCGAGATTCTTTTAAGGGGGATAGGTTTGTAATGCCCTGAAATTGGGGGGTAGAATTTTTCTCTTCTTTTTACTCACCAAATTCAAGCGTTACTCTCTTTTCTCTTCCTGTTTCGCTCCTTCTTCCCAATTTCAAAGCAATATAGCGACTGGTGTCCATATCGTGTGTAAACAAAAACCTAAGTTGACATGGGTGTTGCATCATGCCGAATCATATTTCTTTGTCTGATGTCGTGTTTAATCGCGTGTTCACCTCGTCTCGTTTCGGATTTTGCTTCGTGAATTGGATTCAGATCTGTGGGTGTGCGTGCCATGGGATTTTGACCCACGGTGTGGCCCAGCCCGGCCTGACCCGGCCCAGCTTGGCCCGGCCTCGGCCCGCGCGCCCCCCTCCCCTGGTCTCTTTCCCTCATTCAATTCTCCTGCGCTGCAACCTCCTCTCCCACCTCTCTCTCTCTCCCCGTGGTGCCCTAGGTTTTGGAGATGGTGATCGCCGGATTTGGACCCTAAGGTGAGCTCCCCCTCCCCTCCCCTCTCCCTCTCTCTCTTCCCCTCCCCTCCCCTTCTTCCTCTCACGCGGTCCCCTGGCGCGCCCTGCGTGGCCCCTTGGCGCGCTTCCCCTCGTGGCCCTGGCCCCAGCGGCGCTCCCCATGGCGGCCCCCCGGCACGGCTCCCCCGGCCCTAGCAGCGCGGCCCCTTGGCTCCCGGCAGCGCGTCTCCCCGGCCCCTGCGCGTGGCCCCCTGGCCCCGGCGGCGCGGTCGTCCCGGCCCCCTGCGCGTGGCTCCCGGTGCGCGGCTCCTGCCTTCGGCAGCGTGGTCCCCCAGCGTGGCCCCTACGCGCGGCCCGGCATGGCTCGCGTGGCCTCGGTGCGGCTTGCTCGGCCTCGCGCCCCCCGTTCACCCAACACATTCCCGCGTGCGCAGCCCCACGCGCGCGGTGATTGATTCTTGGTTTTAAATAATTTTAAACCCTGTTTAGTTAGCGTACTGCATCACGCGCTTCGTCGTGCGATGAATTTGTTTAATTTCAGATTCTATTAATGTGATGCGTCGCGGTGCTTCGTCGCGCGACGATCCATTTTAATTTCAGGTTGTTTAATGTATGACGTCGCGCGTCCAGTCACGTGACATTCCATTTTAAATTCAGTTTGGCTAACGTATGTCGTCGTGCGTTTCGTCGCGTGACGCTTAACGTCTCTTTATAATTATTGTCAGTGTCTCGTTGTGCGCTCTGTCGCGCTACGAGTTGTTTGTTTCTTATTTCAATTTAAGTGCTATGTCGCGCGTCCCGCCACGCGATAATTCCCTTTAATTCACCTTTATCTGCTTATAATGATTAAACATGGAACATGACTTTACCCTATGCTAAACACGATGGCCAAATTAATACTATTCTGTTTAGACGAGTACTCTGATTTATAATCGCGTAACGTGATCGCTTCTCGACCGTAGCCTCGACCGTTACTTTCTCTTTCTCGTTTAGTTGTAGGTGCGAACCCTGCGTTGAACGTCTGTTTATTTATTGCATTCTATTGTATGGTGTATTGTTCCTTTGTATTAAATGTGTGGAATGTATGTTTGAAACTCGTATAGATAACGGTCAGTTGGCGGAGTCCGAAAGAGTTGCAGGTGAAGACCCTGAGCAGCAGTCGGTTGGTGAAAGCAAGTGTCCCTTGACCCATCTATGTCCTACTCATTCTTATAATTCACTCCCCGCATTTACACAGTTTATACCTAAGGATTGACTAGCTTTTGTCTATCTTGTTCTTGTTTACCTATTTTGGTTGGGTTGTTTCAGTTTAGCTTTCTGCTAGCGCTTCACATTAAATCAATGAACATGATGAGATTATATATGATACACTGTTTTCTCTTTTGATTATGATGATGGTACTGTGACATTTAAGGGAACTCGAGCTGTTTCTCGAGTGTCTCTCCGTAAGGACTAGTTTGTTGGATGACCGCCCGGGAAAACAGTGCAACCATGAAGGTGGAATGGGACGCCCTTAGCTGAATAATTAGAGGAACTGAGGTGTAGTTCGCTTCGCCGTCATGCCGTTAATGGGGCTCGGTGTATGCGGCTCGCTCTGCCAAGGTTGGTTTGCCCCTTGGGGAGGAGTGCGGTACCTTTAGGAAACCTAACGGGCGGCTACAGCCTTAGGGAATCTTTGTAAAGGCTACGCAGTGAAACCCTGCCTATTCACCTTGGTATTGTTTAAGGGTTTGATCGGCACGATGCAAGAGGGAATCACAGCTTGTGGGTAAAGTGCGCAACCTCAGAGTGTTATGAAACTGATACATCAGCCGTGCTCGCGGTTATGAGTGGCCAAGGGAGATCCATTGACTAGAGATACTTGATCAGAGATGTATGGTTTACAGGTGGTGATGAGGATGATGATTTTCATTATGACTATGGTACTGGTAAGTGCTATTCTTACCGTTTGGAAAGGGTACATCGGGTTAATAACTTGGGTTAATTCTAAAACATGGCTTTCTACTAGTAAGTAATAACCTGACCAACTAAAAGCAACTGCTTGACTTAACTCCACATAAAGCTAGTCCACTACAGCCAAACGGGACATTTTGCTGAGTATGTTGATGTGTACTCACCCTTGCTTTACACACCAACCCCCCCAGGCTGTCCATGTTGCAACCTCTGCTCAGGTGAAGATGAAGTCGTGGAGGAGAACTTCCAGGAGTTCCAAGATTATGATGAGTTCTAGGCGTGGGTTAGCGGCAACCCCCAGTCGGCTGCCTGTGTAGGCCGTGAGTATCTACGTTTCTTTTCAGCACTTTGATTATTGTTGAAGACTATGTGGATGTCTTGGACATCATGATGTAGTCGACTATTATTACCCTTTTATGTTATTACTTTGAGCACTGTGTGATGATGTCCAGTTGTGTAACTGCTATGTATGTGAGTTGCTGATCCTGGCACGTACATGGTTCGCATTCGGTTTGCCTTCTAAAACCAGGTGTGATAGGGGTGTGGCTGACAGGCGGGGTCCGCGGGCCAGCGAGGGCGCACAACAACGGGTGGTCAACTACTGATAGGGAGGTCCCACGGGACATCGGGAGAAAGAACGCGCGTGCGGATGAGTTTGGCGCCGACAGGCCTGGCCCACCGGGCAGCGGGAGGGAGAGGGAGAGAGAGAGAGCATGCGTGCGCGGACGCGAGCGGTCGCTGGCAGGTGGGGTCCACCTATTAGGCGACGCGTGCGCGTGCGGCCTGGCTAGGATGAGCTGGCCCGGCTAGGCTAAATTGGCCTTTTCTTTTTCTCTAGAATTTCTTATGGCTTTTCTATTTTATTTTCCCTAGGGTTTTCAATTCAAATTCAAACTAATTCAAACATGTGCAACAATTCAAAGAATATTTTAAGCTCAGCATGATGCAACATTTCATGACTCATATTGTTTTGATAAAATAAATAATTAATCCATCTCCTAATTAATTCAATTCTAGCTAAAAGAAAGAGAGAGAGAGTCTAGAGAGAGATATAAGAGTAACACCTGAATTAGGTAGATAATTAGAAAGAAATTTTATACCCCCAAATTCAAGGTGTTACACCAACGGTGACTTGGAGCACCGGATAGTCCGGTACCACCCACCGGACGGTTCGATGCCCCCTAGAACAGGAAACTAGCCAATCAGAGGATTTGTAGCCATTGCACTGTGCGGTGTCTAGTGTGCACCAGATAGTCCGGTGCACCCACGAACAGAAGGTAACCAGGGCCTTCCAAATGGAGCTCCAACGGCTCCTAGGTCCCTTGGGGCTATAAAAGGACCCCTTAGGCGCATAGAGCAGGATACCAAGTATCCTTTGAACATCCTATAACATCAAGACATTGCAACCACGCTATTGCTTTGCTAGATAGAGATTAGAGCATGTGTTTTGAGTTGTAACTCTGTTGCGTCGTCTCTTGTGCTCTTCTGTCGACTTGTGTGCATGTGTTACTGTGATTTTGTCTCTTGTGTGTGTTTCTTCTTCCCCTTACTCCTTTGTTTGATTGAGATAATTGTGTAAGGTGTGAGAGACTCCAACATGTGGACATTCCTCACAAAGGAGAAAATGTGATATAAGGAAGAAAACTAGGTACTCAAGTTTGATCTTTGGATCACTTAAGAGGGGTTGAGTGCAACCCTTGACCGAAGGAGGTCACCACAACGTGGAGTAGGCATTGGCCGAACCACGAGATAAAATCACCGCGTCACTTGTGCTTTTCTTTATTGTGATTGTTTTCTTCCATAGAGTTCTCACATATTCACTTGTGTTATTATTCCTAAGTTTGATAAATATCTTAAAGGAGCAATCAAGTGAAGAGTTCTCCTCTTCTCTCTACCTCTATTCATCTCAACTTGGTTTTGGTTCTACTAACACTTATTATAAACCAAGTTTGTCTTGTTTAGAGTTGATTTTTGCAGGATCACCTATTCACCCCCCCCCCCCTCTAGGTGCTCTCAATTGGTATCAGAGTCGTTCTCTTCATCAATGGACTAATCACCCGAAGAGATGGATCCTAAGGACAAGGGGATTGTGATCAATGACAAGGAGAAGGAGACTCTCAACATCAATGAGCCAAAAGGTGACAAGCCCACCAACTTAGGCTCAAATAACAAGAGGAAGGATGGGAAGAAGAAGAAGAAGCGCATTAAGGAGATCATCTACTACGACAGTGATGCCTCCGCCTTCGACAAATCCTCCCTCTTCCCCAACAAACGACATACATGCCTCATGGCTAAGGAGAAGAAGGTATGTACACGAAATACTCCCAAGTACACTTCTTCTAGCGATGAGGATTATGATGATGATCTAGATTATAGTGATCTCTTTAAGGGATTAGAAAGATCCAAAGTTGATAAAATTAATGAATTGATTGATGCTCTTAATGAGAAGGATTGGTTGGTTGTTAGAAAAGCAAGAGGACATTCTTTATGAAGAACATGATAAATTTGTTAATGTTGAAAAATTTCTTGCTTTGGAAATTAAGAAGAATGAAATGCTTACTTTTGAGTTGTCTTCTTGCCATGATTCTATTTCTATCCTTAAGGGTGCAAATGCTGATTTAAATGACAAGATAGAAAAATTGAATGATACTAGTTCATCCTTGGAACATGTTTCTATTTGCGATAGATGTAAATATTTTGATGCTTGCAATGATCATGACTCTACCTTCATGCTCAACTTAAAATATGCAAAGATGAATGTGATAAAGTTAAATTTGCTAGGGTTTCTTATACCATTGGTACACATCCCTCCATTAAAGATAGACTTGGTTTCCAAAGGGGAACCAAGGATTAAAGAGCCAAAAGGCCTCCAACACCATTAGGGAGAAAGGGAAGGCACCCTTGGCTAGTAGCTCGCATTCTTTTCATGATAATAAAAACCATGCTTACTTGTATGCTTCACATGTTGCTCATCATGACGTGTGTAATGATCATGTTGTTTTACCTATGTGTTATGATGATTTTTCTTCTCATGTCATGATTGCTGCTTCTAGCTCTTATCATGTTCATGGTAGAAGTAGACCTAGGTGCCATATGTCTCATGTTGTTTCTAATATGCCTAAGGTTAGTGTTGCATCTCATGGTTCGTCTATGCTATTTCGTACTTTTGAGGCATCTTATGTGCTTTATTGTAAAAATAATAGAAGTGTTGCTTCCAATGTGGGACCAAAATACAAGAAGGGTAAGACTTGCATTTGGGTTCCAAAGACTTATGTTACTAACCTTGTAGGACCCAACAAGAGTTGGGTACCTAAATCCCAAGATTAAAATTGCCTTGCGGGTTTATGCATCCGGGGGCTCAAGTTGGATTATTGATAGCGGATGCACAAACCACATGATGGGGGAGAAGATGTTCACTTCCTACATCAAGAACAAGGATTCCCATGATACGATTATCCTTGGAGATGGGAACCAAGGCAAAGTCAAAGGTTTGGGTAAAATAGCCATCACTACCGAGCATTCAATTTCTAATGTTTTCTTAGTGGAATCGTTTGGTTATAATTTTCTTTTTGTTAGTCAATTATGTTGTATGGGTTACAATTGTCTATTTACAAATGTTGATGTAACTATCTTTAGAAGGAGTGGTGGTTCATTAGCATTTAAAGGTGTTTCTGACGACAAGCTTTATTTAGTGGATTTTACTAAAGAGAATGCCAATCTAGATACATGTTTACTTGTTAATTCCAACATGGGCTGCCTTTGGTATCACCATCTAGCACATGTTGGGATGAAGAATCTTCATAAGCTTTAAAGGGAGTACATGTGTTAGGACTAACCGATGTCTGTTTTGATAAAGATAGACCTTGTGCAGCATGCCAAGCAGGTAAACAGGTGGGAACAAGTCATCCAAGCAAAAATGTGATGACAACATCAAAATCGCTAGAGCTTCTCCACATGGATCTCTTCGGGCCAGTTGCTTATCTTAGCATCGGTGAAAGTAAGTATGGTCTTGTAATTGTTGATGACTATTCCCGCTTCATTTGGGTATTCTTTTTACAAGATAAATCTGAAACCCAAGAAACCCTCAAGCACTTCTTAAAACGGGCTCAAAATGAGTTTGAGCTAAGAGTAAAGAAGATAAGAAGTGATAATGGATCTGAGTTCAAAAACCTTCAAGTGGAAGAATATCTTGAGGAGGGAAGGCATCAAGCATGAGTTCTTAGCTCTCTACACACCACAACAAAATGGTGTAGTGGAGAGGAAGAACAGGATGCTCATTGACATGGCAAGGATGATGCTTCGAGAGTACAAGACACCGGAACGGTTTTGGTCGGAAGCCGTGAATACGACTTTCCATGCCATAAACTGTCTCTACCTTCATCGGCTTCTCAAGAAGACGGTCTATGAACTTCTTACCAGTAACAAACCCAATGTCTCTTACTTTCGAGTATTTGGGAGCAAATGCTAGAAGAAAGGTAGGCATTCAAAGTTTGCTCCCAAAGCCATTAAAGGGTTTTTACTTGGTTATGACACAAAAACAAAGGCATATAGAGTATTCAACAAATCTTTAGGTTTAGTTGAAGTCTCTAGTGACGTTGTATTTGATGAGACTAATGGCTCTCAAAGAGAGCAAGTTTATCTTGATGATATAGATGAACAGGACTATGGCAATAGGCGGTTGTAAACCCCAAAATTTGGTAGAAGAAAAATATATATCATAAATAAAGAAACAAAAATATCTAGGATAGTGTTTCAAGAATTCTTGAGACCTTTGAGAATTTATAAGGGTCTTTCCTATCCATAAATAATTGATAACATTAAATTAGTTAAGCAACTAATAAATAGATAAAGAAAGGTTGACCTCTTGCCAATAGTTTTGTGGTAATGCATTTTATGGACAACACAAATTAGATCTCCAATTTTAAATGAAAACATGAAATTGGAAAATGAGAAAGGGAATTTCCAATAAAAACCATTTATTCCTTCCATAAATAAATGACAAAGAAAATAAATAATAATATAGTAAACAGTGGAGATTATATTCACATTAGTATTACTTTTGGCGCTTGGATAATTTAAATTCAAAAGAGGAATTTGAATCTGATTTGGAAATCTGAAATTAAAATAGAAAAGAAAAGAATAAATGGAAAACCTTACCTGTGTCTTGGGCTGAATCTCCTTCACACGGTCCAACTTCTCCACTCAGCCAGCCCACAACCTCACTTAGCTCTCTGTTACTGCCTGGTGGGGCCCCTTGCCAGTCACTGCCACGCCATAGCTCTACCTCATGCACGCGTGCGCTTGGCCGTGGCGCTCTCGCGCCCCGCTCTCTAACTTTTGGGGCCGTGCGTCAACCACCTGATGCGCTCTTGCTCGTTGGCGTGTAGCCCCGCTTGGTAGACAAACTCGCCTCGCTGTGTTGCTAGCGTGTGGGGTCGCTCCGTCAGCCCTGACACCCACCTCGGAACAACCTCACGAGCGCGCGGTAACAACCCCATGTGGCGCGCAAGATCCGCGACCCTCCTCTACCTAGAATCCACGGCGTAGACCCTATAAAACCAGGACCCAAGATGTCGCAACCCCCTCAACCCAGCCTGCCAACGGAATTGAGCTCATCGCAGGGAGATAAACTGGGAGGGAAGAATGGATTTCCACCGCCACGGCTGATTCGTGTTGGCGTCGTGTTGGGTTCCTTAGACCGGGCCTGAGAGCTTCGCTATGTCTTCCTGGGACTGCCGATTGCCTTCGCAGGAGGGGAAAATCACTCGGTTGCCGGTGATTTCTCACCAGAATCACAGTGCCGTCGTTGTGCCGCCATTCGCCATGGCTAGAGGACATCGCTTGCTTCTACACCGGTTCGTTACCCCTATCCCCTTTGTTTAGTTCCCTGAATGATGTAGCTCTCCTCCAATTAGAGTATTGTGGATCAGCGCGCCATCGGGTCGAGCTCACCGGAGCCTGCCACCGCGGGCGATGTTCTTTGGCCGCGCCTGGCCATTAGTTGGGGAAGAAGCCCCGTTGTCCATCGGATTGCGATTGTGCGACTCAGATTGATCCGGGCATAGCGTTTCGTCTAGGGGGTTCACCACCGTGGATCTTGGATCCTGCGGGTGAGGGCGAGTGCAGGTTTATCAGGGCCGTGGATCAATCGGTATCATTGATCTCGGATCGCACGGTCGTAGTCGCGTACCAGTTTAGAGGGGACTTGATTTAATCTCATGCGTCTAATTCTGATCCAACGGTCCAGATTGGTACATACCCCTTCACTCGGATTATTATGCAAAAGAGACCCCGTGATATTTACAAATTGACCCGCCGTCCACCCTAATTCATTTAACATTGCGGATTGATCCTTTTCTTGTGGTTTGGCCCCTGAGCTTTCAAGATTTTGTGGCCGCCGTCCATTGATCCAGAAAATTAAGGAAAAGATTTCTAAGTAATGTTTTTAAGTGTAAACTAAATATAAAAATACCTAGAAGCGTAGAAAAACCATAACTTCTTTGTGGTAGCTCCGATTTAACCCGTCCCAGTTGCAATAGGTTCGTATTAACACTACCTACAACCTTGTAGCTTTATTTTATTATCAAACCTAGATTAAAATTTTGGTACTTAATTTCTGTTACACTCTACTCCTAAATCTTTAGAAATTCATAAGTCTTTAACCGTAATTCCGAATTTAGTGGGTCGTGAATCCACGATCTCGTAGCGATGCGTAGATTATTATTATGCAGTTTGTTCTTATGTTTGGTGTGATGTTAATTTGCCTATACGATGTTTGTCTGTATTGCTACGTTTAGCAGTGAGGACACGTGTCATCTGAAGAGCAAGTTGGTACCTGGAATCTCAAGTCCTAGGCAAGTTGTGCCCTTGATCACTTCTTTTTACCCAAGCATGTTTTTATTAATCATAATGATCTACATAGGTTAATTTTTATGGGACCCAATAGGTTACCCTAGTTTGACTATCTTTATACCTTGTTTACCACTGAAATTTTGGGTAGTACTTGCTATTGCTTTATGTGGTTTTGGGTATAGAGATACACATTATTCATGATTATACTTTTATTATCAGTTGTTATTTACTGTTCATGATAAGATCATTATGTTAATTGGAACATGGAGAACCACCTGAGAAAATAGTGCTACCACAAGGGTGGTATGGGGCGCCCTTGGCTGACTAATTAGGAAAGCTAGTGGAGGACTATCTTACCTGAAAGGGGCAAGGGCAGTAGGGGAGTGGTCGTTGTAGGGAGGCCCTTGGGTCGATTTTGCTGCGATGGCGGTCAGGCGAGGGGTCCCTGCATTGGAGCTTCCTAGAAACTGTAGCGGGTTTTTTAAAGCTAGTGGAACTTTATAAAGGCCTCGTAGTGTTACCCTGCCTCGCCTCCTTGGTAGAGGTGTATGGGAGTGGCCTTCTCTTGGCAGATTGGGTAACATGACTTGTGGTTAAAGATGCGTAACCTCTGCAGAGTGTAAAACTGGTATATCAGTCGTGCTCACGGTCATGAGCAGCTCGGACACTCACATGATTAATTTATGGAACTAAATTCAATTTGTCATATGCATTGCATTACGGGTGTTGTTATCACTTTTGTTCTACTAATTAATTGAGTTGGTATTTACTTATACTTAGTAAATAGTAATTGCTAATAAAATTTTGACCAACTTTAAAAGCAATGCTCAGCTTTAACCATCCTCTTTGGTAAGCCATACACTTCACATGAATTCCCACCTTTGGCGAGTTCATGCACATTATTCCCCACAACTTGTTGAGCGATGAACGTGTCACACCCGGTTTTGGAAGGCAAACCAAGTGCGAACTATGTACGTGCCAGGATCAGAACTCACGTACACAGCGATTACATAAATGAACATCAATGCACATTGCTCGAATAATAACTTAAGAGAGTATTAACTTATTACATCACAGAGTCATAGACATCCACATAGTCATCAACTTAACAGTTAAATCAAAGTGCTAGCGAAACGCAGTAAAGATAAGGCCTTCACAGGCAGCTGACTGGGGGTTGCCGCCAACCCACACCTAGAATTCGTCGTAGTCTTAGAACTCCTGGAAGTCTCCTTCCACGGCTTCGCCTTCTCCTGAGCAGTGGTTACAATGCGGACAACCTGGTGTTTTGTGGTAAAGCAAGGATGAGTACACATCAACGTACTCAGCAAATGTCCCATTTGGCTGAAGTGGACTAGCTTTATGTGGGGTTAGGTTCAAGCAGTTGCTTTTAGTTGGTCAGGTATTTATCATTAGTAGAAGCCAGATTTTAGCATTAATCAACCCATGAACCATTTCCTCATCGAGGAACAACATCATCATATTCGAACCAAAACCATAACATAATCCTTGTATCTCGAACCATCTGTATCTCTAATCAAAGAGGATCCCAAGGCTGCTCTTAACCGTGAGCACGGCTGATATATCAGTTTCACTACCCTCTGCAGAGGTCGCACACTTTACCCATGAGTCATGATTCCCTTTCTACCCGGGAGAGCTAATCCCCATTGACCACTACCTAGGTGGTCCGGCAGGGTATCACTACGTAGCTTTTACAAAGATTCCCTAGAGATCATAGTTGCCCGTTAGGTTTCTCCAGTTTGATAAACACAGTACCCCTCCCCGCAGGAGAGTGACTAACAAAAAGCAAAACGAAAGAACCTCGGCACTCAGCCTCGGCAGAGCAAGCACTGTGCCTGGACCCCATTGACGGCACGACGGCGAAGCAACTACACCTCTAGTTCCTCTAATTAATTAGCTAAGGGCGCCCCATTTCACCCTCATGGTTGCACTGTTATCCCGGGTGGTCTCTCAACGAACAGGTCCTTACGGAGAGGTACTCAGGAAACAGCCTGAGCCCCCTAGAGTATCACAAGATCATCAACATCATCAGGATAACAGTATCATAAATATTCACATCATGTTCATTGATTAAGTTAAGGCAATAGCAGAATGCTAACCATAATAACCCATAAGGTCATCAAGGATAAAGTAAAGTGTAAAGCTAGTCAATCCTTAGGTTTCAAGTAAGTAATGCGGGGTAGTAAGTTATAAGTGAATAGGACATAATGGGTCAGAGGACACTTGCCTTCACCAAACTGCTGATCAGAGACCTCCTCTGCAACTTCCTCGGGAAACACAGACTGCTCGTTGTCTACGTAAAGTAATCATTCACACTATGCACTTGGGAAATAACAAACAAAACAATATACCAAACATATGCAGCAGAGAGATCACAAGTTCATAATAGAAAAGGGATAGGCACTCTGGTATTCCCTAGGTCTGGGGTAGAGGACTATACAAAGTGAGTCATTATCCACTAATCAGGTTTAAGTCAGTGGTGGGATTAAATCATTATCTGGTTTTAAGTTCCTAAACTTAGGTGTTTAAGTCCATAAACTTAAGTGCTCCAACTTTTATTAAAGTCTACTATCTTTTATTTACCTCAAATAAGGTTCCAATAACCTTAATCCTACCCTAATGATTAACCATTATTTGGGACATGGAAACAGCAGGGAAATATTGCATAAACAGATAGATAATAATATTATGAACATTTTGCAATTTGAAGCACCTAATTTGGAGTTCATATGGCAAAGTTATGAATTTTACAAGTTTAGGGGTTAAAAATATACCCTAAGGACCTATTTTGAATTAAATAAAAGGCCCGAGGACTTAACTGCGAGAAACCAGGGACGGCGGGTTCAATTTCCAGAAAACAGAGGGGTTCTTTAAGAAAACGCGCGGGCGAAGGGGTATCGGGCTCCTACAGCCGTTAGATCTCGGGCGGACGGCCAGGATTAGATCCTGCGGGCGGGCGCGCGGGCGCGCGACAGCCTGAGTGGCTGACAGGCGGGGCCGGGCGGCAGAGCGGGCGCGCGACAGCCTGAGTGGCTGACAGGCGGGGCCGGGCGGCAGAGCGGGGCGCGAGCGGGCTGACAGGCGGGGCCGGGCGGCAGAGCGGGGCGCGAGCGGGCTGACAGGCGGGGCCGGGCGGCAGAGCGGGGCGCGGGGGGAAACGGCTCTGGGCCGTCGGATCTTGGGCGGACGGCTAGGATTGGACTCGGCCTATTTAAAACGGGGCCGTCCGATCTGAGATGGACGGCGGGGATGGGGCGGCTGGCTTCTGCCTCCTTCCCCAGCCAGCTGAGGCGGCGGCGCCCGTCCCCGCGGCGGAGAACTCGCCGGAGACGAGGGGCGCGGGGGCCCTGCGGGTTCCCGGGGCGACCTGAGTGGCCGGGGAGGTTGGGGAGGGCACGGGGAATTCTCTGGTGGGGTCTGGGTCGGGGCAGGGGCACCGGAGGGGGGCGGTTCACGGCGAAGCGGCTCGGCGGCGGCGTTAAGCAACTCCGACGAGGAATTAAGCGCGACAGAGTGCAATAGAGGGGAAGGGAGAGGGCATGGGAGGTTCCTTACCTCAAGGCGAACTCCGGGGACTCCTCGGTGGCGGCGATGACGCGACGGTGACCCGGGGCGACAGTGGCGGACCCTCGCGGCTACACGGAGGACGGCGGGTGAGCGCGGGCAGAGGGATTCGGGGAGGGGGAGGGGAAATTGGAGCGCGTCCCGGGTTGTGGACGTCGGGGCGGAGCTCACCGTGGCAATGGACACGGCGGAGCTCCAACGGCGGCCAGGAAACGAGCTCGGGACGGCGGCGGTTCGCGACGATGGCGCTCTGGCGTGCGCGCAGCGAGGGGGAGGTGAGAGAGGGGTCGGCAGGTGCGCAAATGAGGGAGGGGGAGAGGGCGAGTGGGGTTCGGGGCTCTAGTGGCCGAGGCGAGGGCGGTTGCGAGCTTCACGCGCGTCGTGGGCGCGGAGACCGCGGCAACGCGCAGCTCGGGCGACAGTTACGCGAGGACGAGGGAGCTGACAGTCCGGGCCCGCGAGCAGAGAGAGCGAGAGGGGGAGGGCGCACGCGCGGGGAAACGGCAGCGCCGACAGGCGGGGCCCGCGAGCAGAGAGAGAGCGAGGCGGGCGCGGAGACGGCGGGCGCGCTGACAGGCCGGGCCCGCGGCGCAGAGAGAGCGAGAGGGGGAGGGCGCGCGCGCGGGGTGGGCCTGATGGGCCGAAAGGCCGAGGGGGCGGGGGAAAGCGGGCTTCTTTACCTTTTTCTTTTATTCTGGAATTGTTTTTCTCTTTTCTTTTTATTTTCTCCTTTTGATTCAAATTCAAATGAGCCACAAATTCAAATTAGACTTTTTGAGAATTATGCACCAAACAAAAGTGACATCTAGGGTTCAACATGATGCAACAGTTCACACTCCCTTAGGGTTTGAGCTAATAGACTATAATTATAAATAAAATAACCACTTTTCTCCTATAGAAATGAGAGAGAGAAGATTGGGGAAGGATGAGAAAAGGGAAGTAACACCTGAATTTGTGAATATGAGCAAAGAAATTTTATACCCCCAAATTCAGGGTGTTACAGAACGTATGTGAGCTCACTCTTGCTATCTCACACCCCCACAGGTCAAAAACATGTACTGCAGGATGAGGCACATGGAGGATGCTGTGACGAGTTCGTGAGAGGTCTAGGCCGTCGTCTTCCAATCAACTTTGGGTTGCTAGATGGTTGTCTTCTTATGATGTAATTATTTATTTATTTTGTACAGAACTTCTATTATTTAGTAATGATGTGACATTCGTTTCTGTACCATGATTCATCATATGTGTGAGACTTTGTCGCAGCACACCTGGTGTTTATTTCGCGTCTAGGTTTTGGACCCCTAAAACCCGGGTGTGACAGCGGTGTGCGACCACATGAACAACAAGAGCAGGATCAACCTTCTACCTCCACAATGGTACAACCCCCAACTCAAGATGATGCACAAGCACATCAAGAGCACAAGAACAAGATGGAAGGGAGGAAGGAGTACCACAAGCACCTTCAACCCCAAGTCCGCACCAACATTCAAAGAGATCATCCATTTGATCATATTCTTGGTGACATAAGCAAGGGAGTAATCACTCGTTCACGTATTGAAAACTTTTGTGAGCAATACCCTTTTGTTTCTTCTATTGAGCTTTTCAGGGTAGAAGAAGTCTTGCAGGATCTGGACTGTGTGTTGGCCATGCAAAAGGAGCTCAACAACTTCAAGAGAAATGAAGTATGGAGCCTGGTGCCACGTCCAAAGCATAACGTTGTGGCACCAAGTGGGTGTTTCGCAACAAGCAAGACTAGTATGGAGTGGTCACAAGAAACAAAGCAAGACTTGTAGAAAAAGGTTATGCTCAAGTCGCATGTTTAGATTTTGAGGATACTTTTGCTCCTGTAGCTAGACTTAAGTCTATTCGAATATTGTATAACTCATATGCGGATCTTTTTGTTGATTTAACAAGGAACATGTCTCACATATAGTACATAGGCTTAAAATAAACTTTATTATATAATTTTTCATGAACTAGCTAATACTTTAAACCATATTTAAAGGGTTTACAATTTTCAAAAAGTCAAACAAATTCATTTTAACAATATATATATATATATATTAATATTTTTCATAATTAATATCGTTAAATGGATCACCTAATCTATTTTTATAATAAGTTTATTTATAGATATAAATATTACTAGTATTTTAAAGCTTATCAAACTTTTAAAAAAATGACCAACATAAATATCGTACCGATACTTACAAAGTGATAGAGGAAATAACTTGCTCATTTTGGACCGCATTCCAAACCTTGAGCTTTTATTTGTATTTATATTTTCTAGAAATATTTATAAATTATTAAATTATTATTGCTCTTGAAAAGTTTGATCGTCACGAATATCTTAGCTACAACTATTTTGGAACGGACATAGTACTAGTCATTTCTCTATATAGAAATACTAAGAGCGTCTCCATAGGAGCTCTAAACATGGTTGTATTCTAGAATATTATGTTTAGATCCATAAAACACCATCCAACAGTAATCTTATTTTATAAAAATTATCAAATAATTATTGGGCACGATCACTTGGGTCCTAAATATGGTATCCTATATACTAGAGCATTAAACTCATTTTCTCTTAATAATCAACTATTTATTCTTTTAATAATATGATTTATTTATTTTAAAGCATTATTTAAGGTCTAACTGTCTGGTTAAATTATATGCAAATTTAGAGCACAGGATATTATCAATAGAATTTATGTTAAAAGTGCTCTAATATAATTTAGGAAAAATTGAATTGTACTTGCTTCGTTGCTTCTCGGTTGTCGCACAGGCGGCGTCTGACAGCACAGGAGCGGGACACGCCCCGCGCGCGCCTCCCGCTATCACATTCTCACCGGCTGCCCCGGTCGCGCTCCCTCCTCCTGCAGCCATCAGAAAAGGGGGCAAAAAGGCCACCGAATTCTCCTCGCCCGGGCACAACCTCGCTCCAGAGTCCAGGCCAGACCAGCAGGCCGCCTTTCCGCTCGAGCACCCACGCAATCATCACCGCCGTCTTCCTCTCGCTCTTCTCTTCCCCTTCCATTCCTCGGCACCACGTCCTCGGGAACGCCGCATGCCCTCCGCACAAGGCGCCGCCTGTTCCCGGTGACCGCGGGGCCGAGATCGGCGCGCCATGGCCGCGCCCGGAGGCCTGGACCAGGACTGTGCACAGGACGCCGCCATTAAGCTCTTCGGCCGCAGCATCCCGGTTCTCCACTCCTCCGTCTTCGCCGCCACCGCCGCGGCCGCATCCGAGGTGAGCAGCAACAGTCTCAGTTCTCGGATTCATTCCCTGACGAGGGACGGGGATCTTTCATGGTCGACGGGTTCTCGCGGGGGGCAGGATGGTCATTGCCGGCCGTTTCTGAGGAAAAGGGAGAGGACGGGAAAGCGGAATCGGATACGCTTTTTCTTCCCCCTGCTTTTACGCTGTCAAATGCGTGTTGGTGGATCATGGTTCCTGCTGGGATTCTGGTCGCTGTTGCTGCGAAAAGATTCTTCCTTTTGGAGCCCTGTTTGATTTCATACCTCATTAAAAAAAAAAGCTGTGGGTTTATGTGTTTGCTTCTTCAGTGTTTGTACGGGAATTTTCTTCCGATACGTGTTTCTTCACCAAGTCACTCTCCGTATTTACGGTGAGATTTATGTTGGTTTATCCCTTACCCAGATTCTAATCATGTGAGCCTTCGGCCTGCCTATAATCGTTTCATGCTGACTGCTTAGGGATTACTTCTGTTCATGCTTGATGTGATAGCTTGGAATCGAAATGTTCAATATGTACGATAAGAAGATTGGTTGCCTTTTCGTAGTGTCCACGTACGATTTTGTTTCTTTTTTTCTTTAGAAAGATACATTGCCTTTGTCTGTGGAGAAATCGCTGAGAATTTCCTTGTTTTCGTGGGGGTAATCAGTAATGCCATGGAAAAGGTAAGGAACATTCAGGTTACATCAGTTAACAGACTATTAATCAGGTTCCTTGAGTTCCTTTGGATGTCTTTCTTTTTGAGAGGGGGGGGGGGGGGGGGAGGTTCCTCTGACTACTTGCACATGTACTATTTCATCTAATTAAGGTTTGCACATGTGATTCAGCCTAATCTTGTTGGACATAAGTGCATTACCATACTTCTATAGTCGGACAAATAATTTGTTGAAAAGCAAAAGCACAAGTTCTAACAACCTGAGTTGTGTGGCATGGAATGCAAATCATGTAACACATTGGGTGGTTCTTGTGAGTATTGATCCATCATTTAATTTCATCAGTTACTGTCAGCACACAAATTGTCTAAATGTTTCCATATTTTTATGCATAATAGTAACTAATTGTACCTCAAGTGCCAAATAAAATGGTAGTTGGTAACTGTTGCTTAGTGTTAGTATTGGGTACCTGTGTCTGGATCTGAATTAAACTAAAATTCTGCTTCATATAACGTTTTTCATATTCTCACTTGTCTAATCTACTATGATCTGATGTTTATCCTCTGATGACACGTCATAAATTATCTCTTTCAGGTTAGCACCAAATTAGCAAATGATGTTAGAAGCAATGATGGCATGCCATGCCTTCCAAACATGTCTTTGATTGTCAAAACAAATCCCTTCCCTTCCAAGAGCAATATGAAGAATGGTTTACAGGCAATCAGCAGTCAGCATGGGAAAATGGAAGCTGATTCCAACTCTGAGGAAGCTAAGAATAGTTTACAAGCTATCATCAGTCAGCCTGGGAAAAGATACGGTTCCAAGTCTGAGGAAGCTAAGACTGAATCTGGTGGATCTGGCCAAGAGAAGGTACTCAAGAAGCCAGATAAGATTCTGCCTTGCCCTCGCTGCAATAGTATGGAAACAAAGTTCTGCTACTTCAACAATTACAACGTGAACCAGCCCAGGCATTTCTGCCGAAACTGCAAGAGGTACTGGACTGCCGGGGGGACTATGAGAAATGTCCCTGTAGGTTCTGGTAGACGCAGAAATAAGGATCCATCTCATCACCATCATTTCACCAAGGTGTGTGATTATACCATAGCTACTAATGGAGACGTTTCTGATGCAACTCAGTGCCAGTCCGTTGCAGCCAAGCCATGTCTCCTTCAAGGTTCAGGAAAACAAAATGAAACAGCGTGCAAGTCTGTATCTCCAGTCAGTAATATTAAAGAGCAGAACAATGCCGACCTTATTTCCTTGGTCTCTGGTGATAATAAGGAAGAGAAATCATGTGCATCCTCTGCAGTGGTATCTGGTTCCTCCGAAAATTGGATGCCAGAAAATACAGTTAAAAAGGAGGAGGATAATACTTCAGCGTACGGTAATGGTGTGAAAGTACCTGATCACAAAATGCAGTCTCACCATGCTGGACCCGTTTCGGTGTTCTCCAGAAATCCTGCTGCAGTCATGGTGACTAATCAGTGCTCAGAAGATGGTATTCATACGCAGGGAAATGGTATGGTCAGTCCTCTTTCACTGCCACCACTACCCATGGTACCAACCCCAGGAATTTGTGCACCTGCTGTTCCATTCCCTTTCCCTCTCGTGCCAGCCTTCGTGAGCTGCATTCCTGGCTGGCCAAGTGGACTATGGGGTGCACCATGGCCTGGAAGTAGTGCCCCTACATTACTACCTCTTCCTCCAAACGGTTTAGCTCTTTCAGGAAGCAACTCTGGGGTGTTAGGAAAGCATACAAGGGTAGCTGATTTGCAGGAAGAACAGAAGGCAGAAAAGAAGTTTTGGGTCCCTAAAGCTCTCCGAATTGACAACCCAGAAGAGGCAGCAAAGAGTTCAATCTGGGCCTCTCTTGGTATCAAGCCTGATGACAGAATCATATTCAAGCCTTTCCAGTCCAAGGATCTGAAAAATAGTGTGACTAAGACGCCAGAATCCCTGCAGGCCAATCCAGCAGCGTTTTCCCGCTCTCAGACATTTCAGGAGAGGGCCTGATACAAAAATAAAGTGTCCTCAAAACAAAGGATACCAGAGGATGGTCAATGTTCCTATTTAAGCTTTTTCTTGAGTTGATCAGTCGCTAAGCGCAGCAGTTTAGCAATCAACTCAGGCCTGGCCAAGATTTACATTTTTTTTTCTTTCTTTCTAGCGATAGCTAGGTTGGTGTGAAGATTCTGACTGCTCAAGGAGCGCTTATGTAAATACAGTAGGCCTGTGAATTGATGTTGAATGTCGATAGTCTTTTACCTGGCACCGGCTCAATTATAGTTATAAGTCATTCTGGTTTTCGTAAACACATATTTTGCTATTCTAATTCATCCTATAAAAAAAGAAAAAATCTATCATTTTTTAATCCATCATATTAGATAGTTTTTTTATTTTTTATTATTTAAAATAAATTAGAACTTGATATGTTGGTAGAGTAAATAACGAAGTGCATCAATAAATATTTTATATTTTGAGAATTCTTATGACTTTTGGAAGTTTAGTTGCACAAATATTGCACGGGAAGCTTGATTGCAAACTTGTTTTTTGTCGGATATAATATATATCTAGACGTATAATATATAACTAAACATCAAAATAACATACAATTTGGAATGAAAGAGTACGTAAGAGCATCTCCAAAAAAAATGACAAAAAGTTACCCCTAAAAAGTTGTTTTCAGGAGCAGCCAAAAAAGATTGAGGCATGTGTTTTCTTCTATTCTCCAACAAAAACGTAAAATGTAGATGGAAAACTGTAAACTAGGCAGGTTGGGCTGCAAAGCTGGGTCCAATATACCCTACAAGATTCGTCAACGACCAGTGCATATTTATTTATTTTATTGTATCGTTGTCACGTTATTATGGTATAGTTGTTGTGGTATAGAGAGGGAGCTGTGATGTAGGCAGGGAAGTGCTTACCTCTCTTGATCTATGATGTCTAAGATGTGCCATGTGCGTGTTGGGTGTACAGGAAAACAAATAGCGTGACGGCCGGTGGGAGACAGATGTAACGGTGGTGATTTTGGGGGAACCAAAATGTTCTATGTTTGTAGCTACATGAGGGAAGTTTTGGGGCTATGAAAAAGATGGGAGATGTTTAAGGAATCTGTTGGGGACTTAATTTTTCATTTTTCCCTAAAATTTCAGTTTAAAAGAGATTTTAAGGGACCTTTTGGAGATGCTCCTACATTGACGTCATGAAGTGGATAACTAGGTTCATGAGTCTTAATGAGATATTGAATGAGATGACACATTATCGTATTTGATGACATGGCACAGTATTTATAATGAGAGAGATGGAGAGAGTTTCATAGGAGGAGAGAGTGTTTTATCCAGATGAAACTCGGGATACACAATTTCATAGACAAAATCTGATGTGTCACTTTTGAAAACCGTGCAATGAAACTACTACTTGAAATGGCCTAATGCACTACCACTGTTTGATTTAAGGGCAAAGTTAGATGGGATAAGATCATTCATGGATTTTAGCCTTTTATTTCAAACGTGGGACGAACCATATTTTGGTCAGTTGGATGGATAAAGGTGGACTGAATGAGAAGAATTAGCTAATTATATCTATTTTTAAATAAAAATAACAACTAATTATACAGTATTAAATATGTAATGATACTAAGCTTATCATGATAACCATATTTAACATAAAATATGTTAATCAGTACTAGATGTATATATATTTTTACTCTACTTGGAGGGGTTTGTGTATGCGTGTAGACACTTGTACAATATAATTACCGCTTTGGAGCAAGCTTATTATATATCTTATTATCTATGTTGTTGTGCTGTCGTCGGTAAGCTCGTCGTCACTGCGTGCGCGCTTGCCCCTCACTCGCGTCTATTCTGCTTCTAGTCGTGGCCCTACCCCCGCTTGCTTCGCCTCCAATCCAAGGTGTGACACCATGCATAACGTGGTCCATGCCATCCACTGCTCCCTCGCGTCTGGTCGGGTGGGCTAGATACTGATGATATTTTCCTAAAACATGTAGCAGAACCTCTCAAGTTATTAAGTCTACCTACAGTTGTCTTTGTTCTAAGGACCTTGAACAACCCTGTAGATACACATAATCACTTGACAAGCTCGGTAACTGTACCTTCATCATTCCGCCCAAGAGCGTTTCACCCGTCACGCAAATATTACGTCACATCGGAGGAAAGAATAAGCGAAAGCGAATTATAATAACTTAATTTATACTAACAAGATATAGAGAGAGTATACTTATTACAATACCAAGGTAATATGAGTGCATAAAGTATTATTATTACAGACCCGGGAGGCAAAACACCCTCCCGCACACAAGTTTATTGATTTCAAAGTGGGAGGCCAACATCCTCCCGCGACCACTTCACTGCTGGGGCTCTTCCTTGGAAACCACCTTTGATGAAAACAGCAAAAGTCTACTGTTTCCTCACCTACAACAACATGGGTTCAAAAACCCTGAGTACGGAGTGTACTTTTACAAGTCTTATCCGACAAAAGAAAAGACTCTCAAGGATATGCTGGCTTCAGGGAGTCAAGGTAAGGCTATTCAAATAAATCAAAGATTCTGTTTGCAGAAATGCTTACTAATAGTGGATCCTTAAAAATTCAATTTTATTATCAGGTTAAGTCATTACCTGTAGCTGGAGTTCTTTCTATCCTAGTTCAAGCACTCGGCCTGCACTAGCCATCTTTTATCACCCTTTTACTTTACTGGATTGCTACGTGTAGGGCAGTGACCAAGTCTTCATATCCGAGAAGTAACGGTGATCCGAATCGATTAATACCCAGCTGGGGATCTCCAACGACACGACATATGTAGCACTTAACCCTTGCATATGTCAACTCGTCAGCGGGTTTCTTAAGACCAGACCGGGTTCACGCCAACCGAGAGCACAGTTACACCACCGTCCAGCCTCTTGCCACGGAGGGTACACCTACTCTCGCCATCTCTCCACTCCCATTGCGTGTTGGCCTTTCTGGTATTAGTCTGCCCGAGGCAAAGCTTACCCATGACGAGGCATGTGGCCAGTTAAAAGGTCCTCAATCAGCAAGCCTACATCAACACGGTTCTTAATCGACTCAGACGGAGACACTACATCGAGACTTCCTTCTCGTGCAAGTCACTCGTCCAGTCTCGTATTTATCATTTTCAATCCCCAAAATTTGGTACCTGACAGAGGTACATCTTGTCTGATGTTGAACCCATCATGGCCATGATGGATTCACCACCAAGCTTTATTTTTGAAAACATCCTATTCCATCTCAAGCATCATCTTTGGTTTAAAACAAAACCTTTTTGTTTTCTAAAGCAAGACTAAGCATCAGAAAACCTTTTAATAAAATAGGTAATTAAGGAATGGTAAACAGTTTCTAGGAAGGAAATGCAGCAATTGGTTTAGCACCCAATTCCTATTACCTAATGCATCATTTAAGTGATAAACAGTTTAAATTCACAAGGAAAGGATAAATGCACCGGGGCTTGCCTTGTGTTGTAGGGGATTGGGGATCTGTTCCACAGATGTCAAAATAAAAACAATTCCCGGCAGGTGGAGTTTCAGTTGGTGGTGCAGCTTCCTCTTCCTCGACAATTACTTCTTCGTTTTCTATACATAACTATACATATACATGAATGCTCATGTGATGCTATGAATATGCAATCATAATAGAGATACTTCAAGTTGTATCTTGAATACAACTTTCCTTCACGGTACACCAGGGAAACTAGGGTTTTCTGAGTCAGTACTTTACTAGAATAAGGCAAATATTACCTAGAAAGCTAGGGTTTTGGGTTTGGGGATCAAACAATGTCCAAGTTCTAAGTATTATATTAGGATTTCCTAAAAAGTTTTATGATTTTTGGGATTATTAAATAATTTCTAAAATTTCAAAAGACTAAGTTTAGGCCTTCTGAAATATTAAATAATTCATGGTTGGGGCTAAAAATCTTGGAACTATTTTTATTAAATACTAGAGGAATTTAGAAATTTAGTAAAATTGGTCCCATATTTTTATCATTTTTCTAAAATTTCCTATGGATTTCCAAACTTAATCATAAAAAGAAAAGGAGAAAGTTATCAACAGTGTTGGGCCGAAACCAGCCCAAGCGGCCCATCAACAGGGGAAATCCGCACCCGCGCGCACCCTCGTCGGTCATCTTGCGTAGAGGTCCCTAGTGTTTTGAAAAAAACGGTAAAGAATCCTTTATGCTATTCCCCTGTCTCGCTGACATCTGCATTAAGGCCCCTAGACTTCTTTCTCTTCACAACTCAAGTCCACGATGGCGAACGACGGTGAGCGTGCACTCCGACGAGCCTGGACCGGCCGAGATACGCAACGACTAAGCTTCTTACTTGGCCGACACCGAATTCTACCCTTGGCGACCCTAATCCTTCTACCAATTGCACAGTTCTAGCTCAAAAATCTCTCTATCCACGGTGATGGCGCAAACCGAGGACAATCCGAGGTGTTCCCGGTGATATAACGGGGTCTAGTTCAATTGGCTAGGCCGATAAGCATTCATAGCACACCAAGGTGCTGAAACGAGGGTAAGGAGGGTGTGAACGGACCTAGAAACGACGGTTCACGATGCGGTGGTTTATGGCGACACGGAGAACTGAATTGGGGGAAGAGAGGAATTAGAGCGCTATGGTGGCTAATCAGAGGCAAGGGCGGGTGCTTTGGCTTCGTGACAACCTAACGGAGCTAGCGACAC
Source organism: Zea luxurians (assembly GCA_029449295.1). NCBI lineage: Eukaryota > Viridiplantae > Streptophyta > Magnoliopsida > Poales > Poaceae > Zea > Zea luxurians. The sequence goes on along the minus strand of JAOPSE010000014.1, from coordinate 49,319,003 downwards.
ATTCAATTTATAGTGTTCGAGGGAGGTGGTTCCGAATTTTGAAGGAGAAGGCTGGCGGCCGAAGAGAGAGGTGAGTCACCGGAGTCGCATAACGTGGCATTTACCGGGGCAGTGTCTCAGGCGATGAACAAGCTACCTAAGGCGGTCTACTGCGACGTGGTAAACTTCCTAAGGCATGGCACAACCGGGGAAAACGACGTCAGCCACGGCGATGACCGTGCGACCACGTCGCCGGGCAAGTGGGCACGATGACAGAGTAATACAGCGTTCCAAACTTATCCCCGCGCGAGATCTTTTACCCCCCACGGTTATCCATTTTGCGCCGGGCACGAATCACGACACCGGTAAGGATCGCGGCGCGAGGGTCACCGGCGGTGAGGGGCGATGCATCTGAAGGTTTTTTTCAGTCTACTGTACAATGGGAAACCCCATTCAGAGTGCCTGACGGCGCAATTTGCAAGGCTTTGATCTCCGATTTCCATGTGGCAACTTGTTAATCCTTCTGTAACAAAATTGTTGTCCTATAATACCTCTTTAACTTTGTTATAGTAACCATACCCAATCCATCATTTAATCCTACTCAAAATCGATTCCAAAGTTCATCCCAGGTCACTGTCAGTAAAATTCAAACTTAGAGTTGACTAACAACCCGAATTTAGGTCCATTTTCTCCACATTTTGTATGTAATCAAGGCTTAGTTACTTAAGCAAAGTTATACTCCTATCATGGCTCTTCAAATTTGATGTGCTGACCTAGGGCGAAATTCTTATGAATTTAAAAATATAGAGCCCCAAAGTTGACTCTATTCAACTGAAATTCAGACTTAACCATGTAGTGTTCATGGGGTAACTTTTGCAAATAAGTCCAAATTCCACCACACTACTCGAAAATCCTTCAATGTAAAAGTTACTTGGTTTGTGATGTTTTATCATTCTGATATTTGCACTTTGGTCCAAAAGTGCCTAGAATTTACATTTACCCCTAGTGTTCCAATTAGGGTTTTCTAGGGTTTCTTTTAGGGTTTTGAGTACTTTAGGGTTTTTGTGCTGCTAAAGTTCATCAAATGTGATATCATGTGAACATTTCTCATGGCTCTTGAGTTTTTTACTCATTTTGGCTTCACTTTCATCCTTAAGCCCTAATTCTAGGGTCAAATACCCTACCCTAAGGTTAAGCATTCTTCAAGTCCTATCATCACAACTTGTTTGAAAATTTTACCTAGTGAATGCATTCTAGATGTGTCAAACACATGAAATGTCAATGCACATGATGTCATGCTCAAGTTTTAGTGCTAGTAACACCAGGGGTGTTACATCATCCTTCCCCCCATAAAAGAATCTCATCCCGAGATTTAAGGTCCTAGGGTAAGTAATGGAAAAGGAAACACGTCACATCTTTATTTCCTTATTTGTCTTATAGAGCAGGGGGTGGTATGGGGTTATCCTAACTTTACAATCGGATATTCATGTCTTACATGTTACATGAAGCTAAAAACCTTGGAAAATTCTTTTCCAAGAAGTCTTGAGTCTCCCAGGTAGCTTCATCTTCAGTATGCTGGTTCCATTGTACCTTATAAAATTTAAGAGTCCTTTTTCAGGTGATCCGGTCCTTATGATCCAAAACTCAAATGGGATGTTCTGAATACGTTAAGTCTGGTTTCAAGGTAACATCTACCACGTTGATGGTTCGATCAGGAACCGGAAGGCACTTTTTAATTGAGATACATGGAACACATTATGTACTGTAGACAATGCTTCTGGCAGTTGGAGTCAGTATGCCACTGGTCCACATTGCTCAAGAATGAGAAATGGGCCAATATATCGGGGTGCCAGCTATGAACCTCGTTCTTGCACACGTGCGCATTTAGATAATATATCACCATGTGCTAACCCCTGTTGCTCAAAAGAAAGCCAATTTTTGAATGAGCATCAAGCTGCAGGATCAAAAGAAAGGAACAAGAAAGCAAAGCAACTAAGGAGAAGACGCATTTGAAAGGGAAATGTGCCCTTGGGCCATTTCTAAGTATTTTGGTGATTTAGTGTCCAACACAAGTGCTTAAGTGTTAAACTATGCCAAATGGTGGACAAAGTGCAAATCAATACAAAGGTATGATTCTAGACTTAGTACGTTGGTTTTTGTGTACTAACATATTTGTCTAAGTGCTAGAATCAGAGAAAATACAATTGGATAAGTCTTGGCTCGAGCAGCCAAGACTCTGCTCGGTCTGGGTGCACCGGAGTGTCCGGTGGTGCACCGGACAGTGTCCGGTGCGCCGGGCTAGCTCTGGTGAAATGGCTGCTCTCGGGACTTCGACGGCGGTGTACGGCTATAAATCACCGGACTGTCCGGTGGTGCACTGGACTGTCCGGTGAGCCATTCACAGGCGAAGTCGTCGCTCTCGGGAAGCGATCAACGGTGTACGGCTATAAATCACCGGACTGTCCGGTGGTGCATCGGACTGTCCGGTGAGCCAACGGTCGGCCGCGTAATCCGCGCGTGACGTGTGGCCGGGCCAATGGTCTGAAGGGGGCACCGGACTGTCCGGTGTGCACCGGACAGTGTTCAGTGCGCCAACGGCTCCAAATCGCCAACGGTCGGCTGCACCAAAATAGGAAAGAAATCCGCACCGGACAGTGTCCGGTGGTGCACCGGACTATCCGGTGCGCCAGGCAACTGAAGGCAAGAATTGCCTTCCTGGAATGCTCTCAATGGCTCCTAGCTGCCTTGGGGCTATAAAAGGGACCCCTAGGCGCATGGAGGAGTATACCAAGCATTCTCTAAGCATTCCTAAGCACCAAGACTCCAATTCCGCGCATTCGGTTCTTTGTGATAGCAACTAGATCTCCATTTGAGTAGATAACTTGTCGAGTTGTGTTGAGAGCTCAAGTTGTGACTTGTGTGCGTGTTGTTGCTCTGATTTTGTGTCTTGTGTGCGTTGCTCATCCCATCCTTACTTTTGTGCTTCTTTGTGATAATCAAATTGTAAGGGCGAGAGGCTCCAAAGTGTGGAGATTCCTCGCAAGCGGGATATAGTAAAGTAAAAGCAAAACACCGTGGTATTCAAGTGGGTCTTTGGACCGCTTGAAAGGGGTTGAGTGTAACCCTCGTCCGTTGGGACACCACAACGTGGAGTAGGCAAGTGTTGGACTTGGCCGAACCATGGGATAAACCACTGTGCCATCTCTGTGTTGATCTCTTTGTGGTTATTGTGTTTTGCAAGAACTCCTCTCTAGCCACTTGGCTTTATTGTGCTAACGCCTAATCAAGTTTTGTGGGATTAAGGTTCAAGTTTTTACAGGATCACCTATTCACCCCCCCTCTAGGTGCTCTCAATTGGTATCAGAGCCGTTCTCTTCACGTAAGGGACTAATCGCCCGAAGAGATGGATCCTAAGGGCAAGGGGATGGTGGTCAATGATAAGGAGAAGGAGTCCTTCGTCAACGAGCCGAAAGATGACAAGCCTACTGACTCGGGCTCGGGCCACAAAAGAAAAGACGGGAAGAAGAAGAAAACAAGGCGCATCAAGGAGATAGTCTACTACGACAGCGACGAATCTTCCTCTTCCCAAAAGGACGACAACGACTATGAGAAAAAGAAGACGGTTAATTCAAACTTCTCTTTTGATTATTCTCGTATTCCACATAGTTCAAATGCACATTTGCTTTCCATTCCTCTTGGCAAACCTCCACACTTTGATGGGGAGGACTACGGATTTTGGAGTCACAAAATGCGTAGTCACTTGTTCTCTCTCCGTCCAAGTATATGGGAGATAGTAGAAAATGGAATGCAATTTGATAGCACGGATAGTCCTTTGTTTATCAATGAACAGATTCATAAAAATGCACAAGCTACTACTGTGTTGTTAGCCTCATTGTGCAGGGATGAGTACCATAAGGTGAGCAGCTTGGATAACACCAAGCAGATATGGGACACCCTCAGGATCTCTCATGAGGGAAATGACGTCACCATGCTCACCAAGATGGAGTTGGTGGAAGGCGAACTTGGGAGATTCGCAATGATCAGGGGGGAGGAGCCAACCCAAACATACAACAGGCTCAAGACCCTCGTCAACAAAATAAGGAGCTATGGAAGCACGCGATGGACGGACCATGACGTCGTCCGCCTAATGCTAAGGTCTTTCACTGTCCTTGATCCACATCTTGTAAACAATATTCGTGAGAATCCTAGGTACACCAAGATGTCACCCGAAGAAATACTTGGAAAGTTCGTAAGCGGGCGGATGATGATTAAGGAGGCAAGATACATCGATGAGGCGTTGAATGGTCCAATTCATGAGCCTCAAGCCATTGCTCTCAAGGCAACGAGTAGCAAGGAGGCGCTACCTAGCAAGGTGGCGCAAGTTGAGGCGGCGGGGCTAAATGAGGAAGAGATGGCCCTCATCATCAAGCGCTTCAAGACGGCGCTAAAGGGCCACAAGGAGCATCCCAAAAAGAACAATACGAAGGGAAAGCGCTCCTGCTTCAAGTGCAGTAAGATTGGTCATTTTATCGCTAATTGTCCCGATAATGATAGTGACCAGGAACAAGATAAGAAGAGAGAAAAGAAGAAGGCTTACAAGAAGGCTAAGGGCGAGGCACACCTTGGCAAGGAATGCGACTTGGATTGCTCGTCGTCCGACTCCGACAACGAAGGACTCGCCGCATCAGCCTTCAACAAATCATCCCTCTTCCCAAACGAGCGTCACACATGCCTCATGGCGAAGGAGAAGAAGGTATGTACTCAAAAATCTACTTATGCTTCTTCTAGTGATGATGAATCTAGCGATGATGAAATAGATTACTCTAGTTTGTTCAAGGGCTTAGATAGAACTAAAATTGATAAGATTAATGAATTGATTGATGCTTTGAATGATAAGAATAGATTGTTAGAAAAGCAAGAGGATCTTTTGTACGAAGAACATGATAAATTTGTAGAGGCACAAAAATCTCTTGCTTTAGAGGTTAAAAGGAATGAAATGCTTTCTTGTGAACTATCTACTTGCCATGAGACAATTTCTAGTTTAAAAAGTGTTAATGATGATTTAAATGCTAAACTAGAAGTAGCAAATAGATCTAACTCTTGTGTAGAACATGTTGTGATTTGCAATAGGTGTAAAGATTTTAATGTTGATGCTTGTAGTGAACACCTAGTTTCGATTGCAAAGTTAAATGATGAAATGGCTAGTCTTAATGCCCAACTTAAGACTAGCAAGAGTGAATTTGACAAACTAAAATTTGCAAGGGATGCCTACACTATTGGTAGACACCCCTCAATTAAGGATGGGCTTGGCTTTAAGAAGGAAGCCAAGAACTTAACAAGTCATAAGGCTTCCATCTCCACCAAGGAGAAAGGGAAGGCCCCTATGGCTAATAGTGCTCAAAAGAATCATGCATTTATTTATGATAGGAAATTTTCTAGAAATGTTCATCATGATAGGAGTTGTAATGCTTATGATTCAAATGCAATGTTTGCTTCAAGTTCTTCCTATGTGCATGGTAGAGATATGCCTAGGAGAAATGTCATTCATCATATTCCTAGGAGAAATGTTGCTCATGTTCCTAGGAAAATTAATGAATCTTCTACAATTTATCATGCTTGCAATGCTTCTTTTGAAATTTGTAGAAAGGATAAGAAGGTGATTGCTAGGAAATTAGGGACAAAATGCAAGGGAGACAAAACTTGCATTTGGGTCCCTAAGACCATTGTTACTAACCTTGTAGGACCCAACAAGAGTTGGGTACCTAAGACCCAAGCCTAATTTGCCTTGCAGGTTTATGCATCCGAGGGATCAAGCTGGATTATCGACAACGGATGCACAAACCACATGACGGGGGAGAAGAAGATGTTCACCTCCTACGTCAAGAACAAAGATTCCCAAGACTCAATCATATTCGGTGACGGGAATCAAGGCAAGGTCAAAGGACTAGGGAAGATTGCTATTTCATCTGAGCACTCTATTTCTAATGTGTTCTTAGTTGAGTTGCTTGGATATAACTTGTTGTCTGTAAGTCAGCTTTGTAATATGGGATATAATTGCTTATTCACAAATGTAGATGTGTATGTCTTTAGAAGAAGTGATGGTTCATTAGCTTTTAAGGGTGTACTAGACGGCAAACTTTATTTAGTTGATTTTGCAAAAGAGGAGGTCAGTCTAGATGCATGCTTAATTGCTAAGACTAGCATGGGCTGGCTGTGGCATCGCCGTTTAGCACATGTTGGGATGAAGAACCTTCACAAACTTCTAAAGGGAGAACATGTGTTAGGTCTAACAAATGTGCATTTCGAAAAAGATAGACCTTGTGCAGCTTGTCAAGCAGGTAAACAAGTGGGAAGTGCTCATCACATCAAGAACGTGATGACTACGTCAAGACCACTGGAGCTATTGCATATGGATCTCTTCGGACCCGTTGCCTACCTAAGCATAGGAGGAAGTAAGTATGGTCTTGTTATAGTTGATGATTTTTCCCGCTTCACTTGGGTATTCTTTTTGCAGGATAAATCTGAAACCCAAGGGACCCTCAAGCGCTTCCTAAGGAGAGCTCAAAATGAGTTTGAGCTCAAGGTGAAGAAGATAAGGAGCGACAACGGGTCCGAGTTCAAGAACCTTCAAATGGAGGAGTACCTTGAGGAGGAAGGAATCAAGCACGAGTTCTCCGCTCCCTACACACCACAGCAAAATGGTGTGGTAGAGAGGAAGAACAGGACGCTTATAGACATGGCGAGGACAATGCTTGGAGAGTTCAAGACGCCCGAGCGGTTTTGGTCGGAAGCCGTGAACACGGCTTGCCACGCCATCAACCGGGTCTACCTTCATCGCCTCCTCAAGAAGACATCATACGAGCTACTAACCGGTAACAAACCCAATGTTTCGTATTTCTGAGTTTTTGGGAGTAAATGCTACATTCTAGTGAAGAAGGGTAGGAATTCCAAATTTGCTCCCAAAGCGGTAGAAGGGTTTTTGTTAGGTTATGACTCAAATACAAAGGCGTATAGAGTCTTCAACAAATCATCGGGTTTGGTTGAAGTCTCTAGCGACGTTGTATTTGATGAGACTAATGGCTCTCCAAGAGAGCAAGTTGTTGATCTTGATGATGTAGATGATGAAGACGTTCCAACGGCCGCAATAAGCACCATGGCGATTGGCGATGTGCGACCACAGGAACACGAGGAGCAAGATCAACCTTCTTCCTCAACAATGGTGCATCCCCCAACTCAAGACGATGAACAGGTTCATCAAGAGGAGGCATGTGATCAAAGGGGAGCACAGGATGTCCAAGTTGAAGAGGAAGAAGCACCACAGGCCCCTCCAACTCAAGTTCGAGCGATGATTCAAAGGAACCATCCCATCGACCTGATTTTTGGGTGACATTAGCAAGGGAGTAACCACTCGCTCTAGATTAGCTAATTTATGTGAGCATTACTCTTTTGTCTCTTCTATTGAGCCTTTCAGGGTAGAAGAGGCCTTGCTAGATCCGGACTGGGTGTTGGCCATGCAGGAAGAGCTCAATAACTTTAAAAGAAATGAAGTTTGGACGTTGGTGCCTCGTCCCAAGCAAAATGTTGTGGGAACCAAGTGGGTGTTCTGCAACAAACAAGACGAGCACGGAGTGGTGACAAGGAACAAGGCTCGACTTGTGGCAAAAGGTTATGCCCAAGTCGCAGGTTTGGACTTTGAGGAGACTTTTGCTCCTGTGGCTAGGCTAGAGTCCATTCGTATTTTGCTAGCATATGCCGCTCACCATTCCTTTAGGTTGTTCCAAATGGATGTGAAGAGCGCTTTCCTCAACGGGCCAATCAAGGAGGAGGTGTACGTGGAGCAACCCCCTGGCTTTGAGGATGAACGGTACCCCGACCACGTATGTAAGCTCTCTAAGGCACTCTATGGACTTAAGAAAGCCCCAAGAGCATGGTATGAATGCCTTAGAGACTTTTTAATTGCTAATGCTTTCAAGGTTGGGAAAGCCGATCCAACTTTATTCACTAAGACTTGTGATGGTGATTTATTTGTGTACCAAATTTGTGTCGATGACATAATATTTGGTTCTACTAACCAAAAGTCTTGTGAAGAGTTTAGCAGGGTGATGACTCAAAAGTTTGAAATGTCGATGATGGGCGAGTTGAACTACTTCCTTGGGTTCCAAGTGAAGCAACTCGAGGACGACACTTTCATTTCCCAAACGAAGTATATGCAAGACTTGCTTAAGCGGTTTGGGATGAAGGACGCCAAGCCTGCAAAGACTCCGATGGGAACTGATGGACACGTCGACCTCAACAAAGGAGTAAGTCTGTTGATCAAAAAGCATACCGGTCCATGATAGGTTCTTTGCTTTATTTATGTGCTAGTAGACCGGATATTATGCTTAGTGTATGCATGTGTGCTAGATTTCAATCCGATCCAAGAGAGTGTCACTTAGTGGCCATGAAGCGAATTCTTAGATATTTAGTCGCTACGCCTTGCTTCGGGATCTCGTATCCAAAGGGGTCTACCTTTGACTTAATTGGATATTCAGACTCCGATTATGCTGGATGTAAGGTCGATAGGAAGAGTACATCGGGGACATGCCAATTCTTAGGAAGGTCCCTGGTGTCATGGAGTTCTAAGAAACAAACTTCCGTTGCCCTATCCACCGCTGAGGCCGAGTACGTTGCCGCAGGACAGTGTTGCGCGCAACTACTTTGGATGAGGCAAACCCTTCGGGACTTTGGCTATAATCTGAGCAAAGTCCCACTCCTATGTGATAATGAGAGTGCTATCCGCATGGCGGATAATCCTGTTGAACACAGCCACACAAAGCACATAGACATCTGGCATCACTTTTTGAGAGACCACCAGCAAAAGGGAGATATCGAAGTGTTTTATATTAGCACCGAGAACCAGCTAGCCAATATCTTTACCAAGCCTTTAGATGAGAAGACCTTTTGCAGGCTGCGTAGTGAGCTAAATGTCTTAGATTCGCGGAACTTGGATTGATTTATAGCATACATGTGTTCATGCCTTTGATCATGTTCCTTATGCATTTTGTTGTTTATTTATGGTGCTCAAGTTGTACAAACACTCCCTGGACCTCAAAAGTCCATGTGTGAGTGATGCACATATTTAGGGGGAGATGTGCTACAACTTGACCCTTTGAGACTAACCGTGTGCTTGAGTTTGCTTGATTTAGTCTCAAAGGTGGATTGAAAGGGAAAGGTGGACTTGGACCATGCAAGACTTCCACTGCACTCTGATGAGAGGGTAACTTACTCCAAGTCCATCTTAATATCCTTATTGCCCTGGTACTCTTATTTGAAGATTTTGGTGAGACAATGGGGTTTAGGGGCCAAGATTGATCCCGTTTTGGTGCTTGATGCCAAAGGGGGAGAAAATAAGGCCAAAGCAAGAAATGGATCAGCTACCACTTGAGAATTTTGAAAATAGTAGAGTTAAAGAGCCTTTGTTTTGTCAAAATACTCTTGTTATCTCTTATTGTCAAAAGTTGGTCTCTTGTGGGGAGAATGTTTGATTATGGGAAAAGGGGGAGTTTTTGAATCTTTGATCATTTTCTCTTGGAATACCTCTCTTTATGTCTCTACAAGTGAATTTGACTTAGAGATAGGAATTTGAGTTTGATTTGCAAAAACAAACCAAGTGGTGGCAAAGAATGATCCAAATATGCCAAATTTGAATCGAAATCATTTCTTGTTCAAAATTGCACTTCTTTTAGTGGCTTTATGTTGTGTTGGCATAAATCACCAAAAAGGGGGAGATTGAAAGGGAAATGTGCCCTTGGGCCATTTCTAAGTATTTTGGTGATTTAGTGTCCAACACAAGTGCTTAAGTGTTAAACTATGCCAAATGGTGGACAAAGTGCAAATCAATACAAAGGTATGATTCTAGACTTAGTACATTGGTTTTTGTGTACTAACATATTTGTCTAAGTGCTAGAATCAGAGAAAATACAATTGGATAAGTCTTGGCTCGAGCAGCCAAGACTCTGCTCGGTCTGGGTGCACCGGACTGTCCGGTGGTGCACCGGACAGTGTCCGGTGCGCCGGGCTGGCTCTGGTGAAATGGCTGCTCTCGGGACTTCGACGGCGGTGTACGGCTATAAATCACCGGACTGTCCGGTGAGCCATTCACAGGCGAAGTCGTCGCTCTCGGGAAGCGATCAACGGCGTACGGCTATAAATCACCGGACTGTCCGGTGAGCCAACGGTCGGCCACGTAATCCCCACGTGACGCGTGGCCGGGCCAACAGTCTGAAGGGGGCACCAGACAGTGTCCGGTGCGCCAACGGCTCCAAATCGCCAACGGTCGGCTACGCCAAAATAGGAAAGAAATCCGCACCGGACAGTGTCCGGTGGTGCACCGGACTGTCCGGTGCGCCAGGCGACTGAAGGCAAGAATTGCCTTCCTGGAATGCTCTCAACGGCTCCTAGCTGCCTTGGGGCTATAAAAGGGACCCCTAGGCGCATGGAGGAGTATACCAAGCATTCTCTAAGCATTCCTAAGCACCAAGACTCCAATTCCGCGCATTCGATTCTTTGTGATAGCAACTAGAGCTCCATTTGAGTAGATAACTTGTCGAGTTGTGTTGAGAGCTCAAGTTGTGACTTGTGTGCGTGTTGTTGCTCTGATTTTGTGTCTTATGTACGTTGCTCATCCCATCCTTACTTCTGTGCTTCTTTGTGATAATCAAATTGTAAGGGCGAGAGGCTCCAAAGTGTGGAGATTCCTCGCAAGCGGGATATAGTAAAGTAAAAGCAAAACACCGTGGTATTCAAGTGGGTCTTTGGACCGCTTGAAAGGGGTTGAGTGTAAACCTCGTCCGCTGGGACGCCACAACGTGGAGTAGGCAAGTGTTGGACTTGGCCGAACCACGGGATAAACCACTGTGCCATCTCTGTGTTGATCTCTTTGTGTTTATTGTGTTTTGCAAGAACTCCTCTCTAGCCACTTGGCTTTATTGTGCTAACGCCTAATCAAGTTTTGTGGGATTAAGGTTCAAGTTTTTACAGGATCACCTATTCGCCCCCCCCTCTAGGTGCTCTCAGCATTGCTCAACCTCTTCAAAATATCCACGGACGCGTGGTGAAGAAGCTTGAGACGGGAGAAACCGCAGCAAGTGTTAAACTCCATAAGAAGGATGTTCCTAAAGCAATAAATGAAGCAATCAACATAAACAAGGAAAAAGGTAAAAATTCAATTAGTCATGTTGTTTGCACTGATCATCTCTCTATGTCATCCAAGAGCAAAAGGGAAGAGGAAAAAGGAGGTGCTTCAAGTGCAAGGAATTAGGCCACTTCATTGCGTCTTGTCCACACAAAGACAAGGATGAAGGGATGAGGAGATGTTTTGAATGCAACGATAAGGACCATATGATCACTTCATGTCCGCTCATGAAGAATCAAAGACGTGCACCCTCCAAGATGACCCTCACTAAGAAAAAGGACAAACAGCAAGCGTCATGTCAGGTTGAGCGATGCTTCTGCTACATGTGTGGTGAGCATGGTCATCTACCTAAGGTATGTAAGAAGGGTAAGGTTCCTAAGCAAGTACATTTATCTCAATGCTATTCGCTTAGGAGACCCAAATCATACACTTGTGCTAGATCAGTAATGAGATCACCTAGAACTAGCACAAATGCTATTTGGATACCAAAGGCTTTTTTAGATGAACATTATGGACCCATCCCAAGATGGGTACCAAACTGTGCCAACTAGACCATGCAGCTGCCTCGAGATGACTAGAGACCTTGGGAGAGCTTAAGATGGTTAATTCAAACTCTATGCTTAAGCCGTCAATTTTATTGTCTATTTATTGACGCAAGGTTGAATTATTGTGCAATACTAATCCCATGTTCATCTCGAGTTAAATAAGTTGTAGAAGTCCTTAATCATTATTAGTGAATCAAGCAAAGGACTTTGATGAGAATCTGCAACTTGCTCTCTAAAGGACGGTACCCATGTATCTTAAGTGCATTGTTTCCAATCAGTATTGCTCTTAAGTTGGATTGTCGTGCTATACCTATCCTTGGAGTAGTTATGCTTTTGAGATTGCTTGTGTTGAATACCTTTCAATTAATGATTCATGATTTCCAAGATCATAATGATTCTTGCTCAATCATGATTGTGTGCTTTATAGGTTATATATGTTGAATCATTCAACGGATAGCTTTTCATTTGATATATCTACCATGATTAACTCTCTTGGTGCATGTGGCTAAACCTGTATCTGTTTGTAAATCATGTTGTGTGGTTTTTAATGATTATGTATTAACCTATGTGCAAGCATGATAGTTTTGTTTAATCCATGTTCACATGATTACTTTGTCTTGGTACTCTGTGTATACCAAAACAAGAAATCCATGTTGTGTCTCTAATGCACCCTCTCGAGCTATGAGGTGCATGAGCAAAAGGAGCCCTCAATTGGTGACAACAGGTGCTCTCACTCCACACTACCTAAAAGAATGGATCTCATGGCATTCAAGTAAAAGGCAAAGGTATGGGGAATGGAACTATGCAATTTCCTTGAATATCTTGAAGTTCCGTTGATTGTGATCATAGCTATGTTCTTGCCTTTCAATTGGTAGTATCTTGGCTTAGGTGCTTTATGCTTTAAAATGTTGTTTCCTTTGGTGTACCTAAGAAAATACTTCTTAATCATGGTGTGCTTAGACATTGTGCTTTATACGCATGATCTTATCGTTTTTCAATTGGTATATGTGTTGCAATGATCATCATGTGTGAAGCGTGCCTAGGTTGCTTTTAAAATGTTATATATCTTGAGGCATGCATTGTTTCCACTACTCATAAGTTGTATTATGTCATCTATTCAATTGGTATATTTTTGTGATGCAATTGATATATTATGCCTAGACCAAGGTATGTTGTGATCCCCTCTAGTTTTGAGGATGTTAGAATGAGCAAGGTGCAAGTCATTCAAATACTTGATGCACAACTTTAGGGGGAGCACACATAACTTGTGTCTTTTGAGACTAACTGTTTCTTGAGTGATCCTGTATAGTCTCAAGGTGGAAAAGGGAAGATGAGCAAGAAATGGAGCAATCAGGACTTGGGTACCTCCACAAGTCGAGTAATTGGTATCTAAAGTTGTGAGAAATTGCGTATTTAAGGATTGCTCGTGCTCTATAATAGTTGGTCACCCTAGATGCTTGTCTTTAAATATCATGGAGCTATGACAGTGATGATCTTTCAATTGGTAGCCTTGGTAGTGTGCTTCAATTGGTATCTTTTTGTAATCACTAGAATAGAAGCTTCATCTTGTGCCATAATACTATAACTTGTTCTAAGTTTGGTGTCTTAGCATCAAGAAAAGGTCAGGATAAAGGATCAGGCACAAGTGTGAAGGAGCTCCCTAGAGATAAAACTTTCAAGATGGAAATCTTAAATTGATGGCAAAAGGAACTCTGCCTAGTTAGATGGAAAGTACACCATAACATGGTAAAGGTACAAAAGGAGGTATTGACCTTTTTGTGTATTTGTACCTTAATTTTCCTCCAATGCTTGTGTTGCATATGTTTAATGTGTAAGGGGGAGTAATGTTAGTGTGTTGCATTTTCCCCGCTTAATACCCTACTGTCCCTTGACATCATCCTATGTTCTTGCTTGAATATGGTTTTGGTGTTTGATGTCAAAGGGGGATAATTTGTGCATTAAATCTTACCTCGACCTGAGAGGAAAGCTTATCTTAAGGGTGAAGAGGGTGAAGATTAATTTTTTGAGTTCCTATGATCTTAAGGAAGAATGTGTTAGTTTTGTTGATAATACTTATCATATGCTTCTTGTTGTATGGTGATAATGCATAATTAGTGCTTCCGGTGATATGAATCAATTGGTATCTATTGTGTGTTGTCCTGTAATAGATATTCATGTGGTTCTGGTGCTTTAAATTGGTATCTTAATGGTGAATAGTGGTAGGTTGATATTCATGTGGTATATCCACTTATTGGTGTTTAACTCTGATTCTGTGCATTTGTGTGTTATACGCATCACGGTTTAATTATTGACACAATGCATCCCACGGGTGCTAAGGTGTAGTTATGCTTCGAATTAGCCTAAGTATGTGTAATTTGGCATATAAGGCCAAAGTTAAGATTTTAATGTAAGTACATATTTAGGGGGAGCATTCTATAAACTTAGAATTCAAAATTTGTGCTTTAAATCTTATTCTTGTGTAAGCTTTAATTGTGTTGCCATCAATCACCAAAAAGGGGGAGATTGAATGCTCTCTTGTGGGTTTTGGTGTTTGTATGACAACCCAATTAAAGGACTAACAAGTGTGCTAAGTGTTGAACAGGTGCTTAATGCAAAGCTAACAGGGTTCAACACAAGTGAACAAGTGTGATGGTCCAAAGACTGGATCATCTATAGATAATGGACATCACAAGTAAGATGGACATTGCTTAAGTGAGACTCGATGTGCGTAACTCATAGATAACCGATCAAGCCAAGGATGGAGGCAAGAAGAGCTTCGAGGTACCGAGTGCATGGGAGAAGGTCAAGGAGACCAGGTTCCCAAAGCTAGGGGTGAAGAAGAAGACTTGCAAAGTCAAGGTTGATCGAGTTAAGAAGAGTTATGATGCATCAAGGATCACTACATAAGGACATGACTTACAACCGATGAGGTAACATCTACAATTATGTGGTGTAAGTCATAAGGCTCAAAATCAAGCTCGGGAAGTGAACAAGGGGGTTGGAGCTCAGATATGTCAATCTAGATCAAGTCAAGTTGACTTGATGCTTTAGAGTCCAACATCGACCTCAAACATGCCAAATTGGGTAAAATGATGAAAAAAGTTAAGTATGTAAGGTTTGAGTGTTCAACCATTTTGCATACACCTCTTACTATAAGTTTGGTGCTTTGGTTTGCTCTCTAACTCTTTCTGTAGAGAAAGTGCCATTCTGATCTCTGCTTGAGGAGAAACAGAAAAGCTAGAAGAAGAACAAGAAAGAGGCAAGTTTCTAGGACTAAATAAATTGGATTATACTCTAAATGTGTTTATTTAAGTCTCAGGAAAATCCTCCCAAAAGTTGAAGTCAGACGGAGAAAGAATGGAGGAAAAAGCACTTAGTGTGCTGTTGGCTGGTGCACAAGACAGTGAATAGTAACTGTCCGGTGCATAGGACAGTGAATAGTAACATGTCCGGTGCATAGGACAGCGAATAGTAACATGTCCGGTGCATAGGCCAGTGAATAGTTAGTCTGTCCGGTGCACAGTACAGTGAATACTTACTCTGTCTGGTGCACAGGACAGTGAATAGTTACTCTGTCCGGTGCACAGGACAGTGAATAGTAACATGTCCGGTGCACAGGACAGTGAATAGTAACATGTCCGGTGCACCAACGGCTAGTTCTTCTAGAGAAGGAAACTGTCAATCAGATCCGTTTCTGTTCACTGTCCGGTGCACCCGCAACCAGGTAAGGTTGGGAGCTTCCAAATGAAGTTCCAACGGCTCCTAGGCCCTTTAGGACTACAAAAGGGATCCTAGGCGCCTCCAACAAGTACACAAGAGCAGCCAACAAGTCCATACATCATTTGGATCAATTCTTTCTCTCCCTCTCTTATGTATCTCTCTAGTTTGTGTAGAAGCGAAGTTATAAGCCTTTATAGAGAGGGGAAGTGCTGCTGAGAGCTAGAGCAAAATCTTGGGCGCATTGTTACTCTGCCGGAGTGATGTCGAGAAGATTGTAAGCAGCCATAACATCGTTGTAACTGATATCAACATAGTGGAAGGCTCTATCTGTCGCACTGATAGATCTGAGCAAATGGAGGAAGGAGTTGAAACAGACTCCAAGCCAAGGTGTGGCTAACTCCAATGAGGACTAGGCAAGCATTTCAGGCTTGGCCGAACCTCGGGATAAATCCCTGTGTCTATGTGCTCTGCTCTGTGATGTGTGCTGTTTCTCTATCTTATTTGATGTTTATACTTGCACTTCAATATTTATATGTGGTACAAGCTATCTTCGAAGTGCAGCGTATTTTAAGACAGGAACTTCAATTCCGCTGCAACCTACTCAAAGGGTTTTTCATTCCACTGCGATCTAGCCTTCGAGTAGGGTAAGAATTTCCAGTTATAAAGTTATAATTATTATTCGCCTATTCACCTCCCCTCTAGGCGACATCCAAATCCTGTTCCCGGGCATAGGGTACTTTCAATTGGTATCAGAGCTAGACCTCTCCAGTGTGGGCTTAGCTGTCCGGAGATGACGATGTCGTCACAAGAGGTAACTGTAGAACTTCTTAATTCTGATGGCTCTAACTATGCATCCTGGTCTTTTAATTTATATAATACTTTTAGGAGTTTAGGTCCTAAAGTAGAGCAAATATTTGAAGCTAGTGTTTTGCCCATTAACATTGATATGAAAAATCCATCTGAGCATGATCCAAGATGTTTGCGTCAAAATTATCAAGCCTATGACATCCTAGTCAATTCCCTTAGCAAAGATGTTTATTTTGCTGTCATAGGTAATTATAGTGATGTTCTTGTCGATGCTCATGATCTATGGACTAGAATTAAAATAAAATATTCTGAGTCCAAATGTACTACTTCTACTCCCTATGTTGCTTGTTGTACTAATCTTTTGAAGGGAGAAGAAAAACGATGGCAACCAAATGATGAATCCACCTCACTGACAGGTTTGTCTTTCACTAGTTATAAATGTCTTATTGCTAACAATGATAGTGGAGACGAAAGCGATGATGAGGAGGAATATGAGGATGATAGCGAGGATGAGTCTTCATCACCACAAGGTACATTTTCCTGTATTTCTTCCACTAATAATAATGACAGGGAAAATAAGACCAACGATGTGGAAGAAGAGGAGATTCACCGGTTCTACACCCATCTCAACAAAGAAGACAAAGTGCTCTTTGTTAAGCTGTTGAGGAGGAACAAGGAACAAGGCGAGACGCTTCTCGAGCTGGAGGAGACTCACATCAAAACAAACGACATCCTAGAGAAGATGACCAAAGAACATGAGGAGCTAAGGTGCTCTCATGATGATTTGGTCCAACGGTATGATTCAGTTTTAATTGAGGAAAGAAATAATGATGATGCTTTATCTTGTGTTGCTCAACTTAAAATTGAAAATGCCATGCTTGAGAGGCAAGTAGAATTGCTAACTCATGATAAACTTGCTCTTACTGAAAAATATGATATGTTGTCTTGTTATCATGATAATCTTTTGGATAGACATATCATGCTTGATGTTGCTCATGAGGTTGTAATTGCAAACTTAAATTCCTATGAACCTCATTCTTGCACATGTGCACATTTAGATGTGGTACAAGGTATCTTTGAAGTGCAGGGTATTTTAAGATAGGAACTTCAATTCCGCTGCAACCTACTCAAAGGGTTTTTCATTCTCATTCCACTGTGATCCAGCCTTCGAGTAGAGTAAGAATTTCTAGTTATAAAGTTATAATTATTATTCGCCTATTCACCCCTCTAAGCGACATCCAGATCATGTTCCCGGGCATAGGAAAGTTTCACTTACTAAGAACATGTCTAGCTTCTCAAAGGTGGGGTAAAGTCTATTGTTAGACTAGGTAAACTGTCTGCCTACCAGATCCAATTCTATCAATCCAACTTGGTCTATAATAGCACTAGAAAGATGGCTCCATTAATTTAATCCCCTAGGTTTATTTTTATCTCTCTTCTGATAATATTGAAATCCCCACCCACCAAGAGGGGGGAATGACAACTATTGCAAAAAGATCAAGCTCACACAAGAAATCTCTTTTTTCTTGAGCAGCACCAAAAATATTGATAAAGGTCCAAACCGTATTCTTCTCCTTGTGTTTTATCCAACTGCTAATCATGAAACTACCAATTTCATGATTAATCACCTCAAAAGTGTCCTCATGCATTGAAACTCGACAGTAAGCCTCCAGATCTACCATTAGGACACGTAACAACTCAGCTATACTTTCTATTACCACTAATACCATCTAACCAAGACTGATTAAAATTCCTCTTTTTAGTCTCTTGTAGACCAATGAAATCCAACTTTTATTCACATATGAATTCTTTAAGAAACTCATATTTACCCAACTTTCTCAAACCTTGACAATTCTAGATAATTCCTTTCATTATGAAACTCGGTGAGGTTTGGATTTTTTGCCCCTATGAAATTTACCATTAGGGGCACATCTCACTACAGGGGAAATCATTTTTTGCCCTTATTCTTTTTTATCTAAGTCTTATGTCCTTTGATGACAAACTTTCCTTGTCAATATCAAGAAAAAAAAAGTCATCCTCTCTTCCACAATCTAAAGTGTTGGGGGCCTTCGTCTTCCGAAGGTCCTCAAAAACATGACTAACAATGTTTCCCAAGCATAATATATGTACAGGAACCTTCGGACTCGGTATGAAGCTGTACACAATATGCAAAGCAGGATCGGAACGAAGGTTGAACCAGTGCCGAAGCTACGCGCAAGGAAGCTTCAGCTCAGTAGCAGAGAGAGGAACCGACTTTAGGAGGAAAAGGCTATCTAGTCCTCAGCAGATTGTTATTAAGTCAATAGTAAATATGAAGGGCATGAATGTAATTTTACACAGGCTGCGTCCTGTGCCTATAAATAGATGAACAGTACTCCCGTACTGTTCACGCTAACTTGTATTCGCTCGTGCGTCATGCTTGGACTTTTACCTTCTGTTAATTCATGATAATTCAATATTGTTTCTGTTTATCCATGATAATAAAAAGAAGATATATTAATGATGTCATATGATTATTCATGTTGTCTTTTATATTTCATATGCTTCTTCCATTAACACACACAGTGATGATGAAGGTATGTCCTTCATGACCTTCATCTGGAGATCATTATATCCTAAGGGAAATAATGCTTCGAAGGACGAAGAGCATTAACCTTTAACATCATGTGTTGCCTTGTTCTTAACTCATAGCATTTGAGAATAAGTCACCAACATTGGCGCCCACCTCCGGTGTACTCACTTCCATAATCTTCGGCAAAGCATCAATCTTCGTAATGCCGCCGAAGAAGATAACAGCGCCAGGGGCTGCATTGCAGCCACTGGACACAAACCAGGAGACTCTCTCTCTCCGAGAGGCCAGAAGCCAAAAGAGGAAAGCCACCAGTCCAACACTTCGGGAGGAGGACCAGTTGGACCAGGAGATCAGGGACATGGAAATCATCCACCAGCAGGTGCAGAGGAAGAAGGAGAAAATGGCTGGGCTGATCGACCTTCAAAGGAAGATCGATGAAGCTACTGAGGAAGTGCGTCATCTTACTCAAGATGATCATGACCGAAGGCCCCGACACAGGGAGCTTCATCAAGAGGGCTCATTCAACGAAGATGAGTGGTACGATGATTTTAATCATGGTACCTTTACTTTTGATGATGCTTCTCCCTTGGCAGCAGAGTTGCAGGCTATCCCATGGCCACAATCCTACAAGCCACCCCAGCTACCCATGCACGATGGGCACTCGGACCCAAAGCAATTCTTGATGAGCTATGAGGCAACAATATCCTCATACGGAGGCAACGCAGCTATCATGGCAAAGTCCTTCGTCATGGCAGTCCAAAACGTGGCCTAGACATGGTATTCTTCTCTTTGGCCAGGGACAATCACGTCATGGCAGAAGCTCAAGGACATGTTGGTTACCAGTTTTCAAGGCTTTCAGACGAAGCCAGTCACAGCTTAGGCCTTGTTTCAGTGCACACACAAGACCATGATGAATACCTTCAGGCGTATGTCCGAAGGTTCTTGCGACTGAGAGCACAAGCGCCCACAGCGCCCAATGAAATTGTCATTGAGGCCATGATCAAGGGTCTTCGGCCAAGGCCTACGGCTCAATACTTTGCCAGGAAGCCCCCCAGACTCTGGAGAAGCTACTTCAGAAAATGGATGAGTACATCCAAGCTAACAATGACTTTCGACAAAGAAGGGAGGAGGCTTACAGATTTTCTGAGATGACTAGGGGCTTCAGAGGGAGAGTCCACCCTAGGCACGTCAGATCAATCCATAGCTCCAGTCAGAATGATGACAAAGGAAGCCAGCTTCAGAGGCCGCAGCACACCTCACAGTCTTTGGGACAGAGCAAAGCTCCTTCAGGCCGCCAGCTCCAAGGGGCAGAGGCGCTAGGGGCTTCGGAGGAAGATATGGGGATCAGCCCAAGAAGATCTATTGCTTATTCTGTGGTGAGGACAAGGGCCATACTACAAGAATGTGCCAAATCACTATTCTGAAGCAAAAGGAGATCGCCGAAGCCGAAGCTCGGCAGAATCAGCCGAAGCAGGTCTTACACACTGCTTCGTGCCACTCTCCTTACATACCAGAATATGTGGGCAATCATCCTGCAGCTTCTGTTGCTTCGGCAAGCCATTCGCAGGCCTCTTGGCCTCAGCCACCACCGCCTCCACCACTGCAACCTGTTTATTCCCGAAGCCAGCAGTCAGAAGGGCGCCAGCACTCCCAACAGCAACGTGAATTTAGAGAGGAATCCGAAGCTCGTACAGTCAACAGTACTGTGCTAGAATCAAAGCACATATACTAAGCGATATCCTGTCTCTGAAGTACTTTTATGTTCTATGCCATTTTGCTTTTTAATAAGGATCAAGCAATGTAAATTTAGTTTCAATTCCGTGTAATATTTCTGTTTCTATCAGAACAAAATTTATCTTCCTCATAGATTTACGAAGTTTAAAAATTGCCGAAGCTACAAAAAGTCATTCCTGAGGGAGCGCAGCGTAAGTTTTGTGCTCAAAAGACCTAAGGGAATGCAGAGCTAAAATTGCCAAAGTTACAAAAAGTCATTCCTAAGGGAGCGCAACCTAAGTTTTCTGCTCAAAAGTCGTTCCAAAGGGAATGCAGAGCCAAATACCGCCGAAATATAAGGCGAAGAAGTTCAAAAGACGTTCCTAAGGGGATGCAGAACTTATACCGCCGAAATAGAAGGCGAAGAAGTTCAAAAGACATTCCTAAGGGGATGCAAAACTTACACCGAAAAATAAACGGTGAACACCGAAAAATAAACGGTGAAGAAGTGAAAGGGAAATATGCCTTTGGGCAATTTCCATTATGTTTTGGTGATTAAGTGCCCAACACATTTAAATGAGCCCTCTTGTGCTAAATCGAGAGAAAAGTGATAATCAAAGCAAAGGTATGATTCTAGACTTAGTACATTGGTTTTTGTGTACTAATATATTTGTCTAAGTGCTGGAATCAGAGAAAAGAGAAGAAGAAAAGAACTTGGCTCGAAGCATCCAAGACTCAGCGCAGTCTAGCACACCGGACTGTCCGGTGATGCACCGGACAGTGTTCGATGCGCTAGGCCAGCCTTCAGTGAACAGGCCACTCTCGGGAACTGAGGGCGGTTTACGACTATAATTCACCAGACTGTCCGGTGGTGCACCGGACTGTCCGGTGAGCCGTCTACGGTGAAGTCATCGCTCTCGGGAATCGTTCAACGGTATACGGCTAAAATTCACCGGACGGTCCAGGGAGGCACCGGACTGTCCGGTGAGCCAACGGTCGAGTGCGCCAACGGTCGGCCGCACAATCCGGGCGTGACGCGTGGGCGCGCCAACGGTCGGCAGGGGCACCAGATTGTCCGGTGCGCACTGGACAGTGTCCGGTGCGCCAACGGCTACAATTCTGCAGCAGTCGGCTGTGCCATTTTTGGAAGGTGATCTGCACCGGACAATGAACAGTGTGTGTCCGGTGGTGCACCGGACTGTCCGATGCGCCACCCGATAGAAGGCAAGAATTGTCTTCCTAGATTGCCTCCAACGGCTCCTAGCTACCTTGGGGCTATAAAAGGGACCCCTAGGCGCATGGAGGAGACACCCAAGCATTCTTTGATCATCTCTAAGCACCAAGACTCCATTCTCGTGCATTTGATTCTTTGTGATAAGTGACTTGAGCTCTAGTTGAGTAGAGAACTCCCCACATTGTGTTGTGAGCTCAAGTTGTGGCTTATGTGCGTGTTTGTGTTCGTGCTTTAAGTCTTGTGTGTGTTGCTCTCCCCTCCCTTACTTCCGTGCTTCTTTGTGACCATCAATTGTAAGGGTGAGAGGCTCCAAGTTGTGGAGAATCCTCGCGAACGGGAGATAGTAAAAGAAAGGAAAACACTGTGGTATTCAAGTTGATCATTGGATCACTTGAAAGGGGTTGAGTGCAACCCTCGTCCATTGGGACACCACAACATGGAGTAGGCAAGTGCTACTTGGCCGAACCATAGGATAAATCATCGTGTCTCTTGTGCCTATTTTCTTCGTGACTATTGTGTTTCACAAGAGCTCGGTCCTTAGCCACTTGATTCTATTGAGCTAACACTTAACCAAGTTTTTGTGGCTACAAGTGTTTGATTTTTACAGGATCACCTATTCACCCCCCTCTAGGTGCTCTCAATTGGTATCGGAACCGTTCTCTTCACAAAAGGGACTAATCACCCAAAGAGATGGATCCTAAGGGAAAGGGGATGGTGGTCAATGATAAGGAGAAGGAATCCATCTTCAACGAGCCAAGGGACGACAAACCTACTGACTCTGGCTCGAGTCATAAGAAGAAGGATGGGAAGAAGAAGAGGCGCATCAAGAAGATCGTCTACTACGACAGCGATGAGTTTTCTTCTTCCCAAAGAGACGACGATTACGACGAGAAAAAGAAAACGGTCAACTCAAACTTTTCTTTTGATTATTCTCATATTCCATTTAACTCTAATGCTCATTTACTTTCAATTCCACTTGGGAAACCTCTGCACTTTGATGGAGAAGACTACCCATTTTGGAGTCACAAAATGCGTAGTCACCTATTCTCTCTCCATCTAAGCATTTGGGAGATTGTTGAAAACAGAATGCTTTTTGATAGTACTGACAACCCCATTTTCATTAATGAGAAAATCCATAAAAATGCACAAGCTACCACTGTGTTGTTAGCATCCTTGTGCAGGGACGAGTACAATAAGGTGAGCGGCTTGGACAACGCCCAGCAAATCTGGGACACCCTCAAGATCTCTCATGAGGAAAACGATGCCACCATGATCACCAAGATGGAGTTGGTGGAAGGCAAACTGGGGAGGTTCGGAATGATCAAGGGAGAGGAACCAATGCAAATGTACAACCGGCTCAAGACCCTAGTCAACAAAATCAGGAGCTATGGAAGCACGAGATGGACCGATCACAACGTCGTCCGGCTTATGCTCAGGTCCTTCACTGTTCTTGATCCTCATCTTGTGAATTCAATCCGTGAGAATCCTAGGTACACAAAGATGACGCCCGAGGAAATACTCGAAAAGTTTGTAAGCGGGCGTATGATGATCAAGGAGGCAAGATATGTTGATGAGGCATTGAATGGCCCAATGCCTATCTACGAGCCTCAAACCGTTGCTCTCAAAGCAACAAGCAGCAGGGAGGCGCTACCTAGCAAGGTGGCGCAAGTTGAGGCGGCCGGGCTAAACGAAGATGAAATGGCCCTCATCATCAAGCGCTTCAAGATGGCGCTAAAAGGACGCAAGGAGCATCCCAACAAAAGCAAGACAAAGGGAAAGCACTCCTACTTCAAGTGTGGTAAGACTGGTCACTTTATTGCTAACTGTCCCAATAATGATAGTGACCAGGGACAAGAAAAGAGCGGGAAGAGGGAGAAAAAGAAGTCCTACAAGAAGGCGAAGGGTGAGGCGCACCTTGGCAAGGAGTGGGATTCGGATTGCTCTTCGTCCGACTCCAACGACGAAGGACTCGCCGCCTCGGCCTTCAACAAGTCATCTCTCTTCCCCAACGGGCGCCACACCTGCCTCATGGCAAAGGAGAAAAAGGTAAACGCTCGAGATACCCCTACGTATGCTTCTTCAAGTGATGATGAATCTAGTGATGATGAAGTAGACTACACAAGTTTATTCAAAGGTTTAGATAGAACTAAAATTGATAAGATCAATGAATTGATTGATGTTTTAAATGAGAAGAATAGATTGTTAGAGAAGCAAGAAGATATTTTATATGAAGAGCATGACAAATTCATTAGTGTGCAAAAATCTCTTGCTTTAGAAGTAAAGAGGAATGAGATGCTTTCCTCCGAATTATCTACTTGTCATGAAACTGTGTCTAGCTTAAGAAGTATTAATGATGATTTAAATGCTAAGCTAGAAGTTGTTAATAAATCTAGTTCTTTTGTAGAGCATGTTGTTATCTGTAATAGATGTAAGGATTTTGATGTTGATGCATGTGTTGAGCACCTTACTTCTATTACAAAATTAAATGGTGAAGTGGCTAGTCTTAATGCCCAACTTAAGACTAGCAAAAATGACTTTGATAAACTAAAATTTGCAAGGGATGCCTACACTTTTGGTAGACACCCCTCTATTAAGGATGGGCTTGGCTTTCGAAAGGAAGCCAAGAACTTAACAAGTCAAAGGGCTCCCATTTCCGCCAAGGAGAAAGGGAAGGCCCCTATGGCTAATAGTGCTCAAAGAAATCATGCTTTCATTTATA
The DNA here is from genome assembly GCA_029449295.1 of Zea luxurians. Lineage (NCBI taxonomy): Eukaryota > Viridiplantae > Streptophyta > Magnoliopsida > Poales > Poaceae > Zea > Zea luxurians. The sequence continues at coordinate 49,294,541 of JAOPSE010000014.1, read as the reverse complement.
GTGATAGAAAGTTTTCTAGAAATGCTCATAGGAGTTATGCTTATGATTCACTTGCTATGATTGCATCAAGTTCTTCTTTTGTGCATGGTAGAAATATGCCTAGGAAAAATGTTGCTCATGTGCCTAGGAAAGTTTATAATGAACCTTCTACAATTTACCATGCTTGCAATACTTCTTTTGCAATTTGTTGTAAGAATAAGAAAGTGATTGCTAGGAAGTTGGGGGCCAAATGCAAGGGAGACAAGACTTGCATTTGGATCCCAAAGACTATTATAACTAACCTTGTAGGACCCAACAAGAGTTGGGTACCTAAAACCCAAGCCTAATTTGCCTTGCAAGTTTATGCATCCGAGGGCTCAAGCTAGATTATCGACAGCGGATGCACAAACCACATGACGAGGGAGAAGAAGATGTTCACCTCCTACGTCAAGAACAAGGATTCCCAAGATACAATCATATTTGGAGATGGGAATCAAGGCAAGGTCAAAGGCTTAGGCAAGGTAGCCATCACCATTGAGCACTCTATCTCTAATGTATTTCTAGTAGAGTTGCTAGGCTATAATCTACTGTCTGTTAGTCAATTGTGCCACATGGGTTATAATTGTCTATTTACAAATGTAGATGTGTCTGTCTTTAGAAGAAATGATGGTTCACTAGCTTTTATGGATGTACTAGATGGCAAACTCTATTTAGTGGATTTTTCGAAAGAGGAGGCCGATCTAGATGCATGCTTAATTGCTAAGACTAGCATGGGCTGGCTGTGGCATCGCCGTCTAGCACATGTTGGGATGAAGAACCTTCACAAACTTCTAAATGGAGAACATGTGTTAGGTCTAACAAATGTGTTTTTCGAAAAAGATAGACCTTGTGCAGCTTGTCAAGCAGGCAAACAGGTGGGAAGCGCTCATCACAGCAAGAACGTGATGACCACATCAAGACCTCTGGAGTTACTTCACATGGACCTCTTTGGACCCGTCGCCTACCTCAGCATAGGGGGAAGTAAGTATGGTCTTGTTGTTGTTGATGATTTTTCCCGCTTCACTTGGGTATTCTTTTTGCAGGATAAATCAGAAACCCAAGGGACCCACAAGCGCTTTCTAAGGCGAGCTCAAAACGAGTTTGAACTCAAAGTGAAAAAGATTAGAAGCGACAACGGGTCCGAGTTCAAGAACCTTCAAGTGGAGGAGTTTCTTGAGGAGTAAGGAATCAAGCACGAGTTCTCTGCTCCCTACACACCACAGCAAAACGGTGTGGTAGAGAGGAAGAATAGGACGCTTATAGACAAGGCGAGGACGATGCTTGAAGAATTCAAGACGCCCGAGCGGTTTTGGTAGGAAGCTGTGAACATAGCTTGCCACGCCATAAACCGGGTCTACCTTCATCGCCTCCTCAAGAAGACGTCGTATGAACTTCTAACCGGTAACAAACCCAATGTGTCTTATTTTCATGTATTTGGGAGTAAATGTTACATACTAGTGAAGAAAGGTAGGAACTCCAAATTTGCTCCCAAAGCTGTAGAAGGGTTTTTGCTAGGTTATGATTCAAATACAAAGGTGTATAGAGTTTTCAACAAATCATTGGGTTTGGTTGAAGTCTCTAGCGACATTGCATTTGATGAAACTAATGGCTCTCCAACAGAGCAAGTTGATCTTGATGATGTAGATGAAGATGATGTTCCAACGGACGCAATTCGCACCATGGCAATTGGAGATGTGCGACCAAAGGAACACCAAGAGCAAGATCAACCTTCTTCCTCAACGATGGTGCACCCCCCAACTCAAGATGATGAACAGGTTCCTCAAGAGGAGGCGTGTGATCAAGGGGGACCACAAGAAGATCAAATTGTGGAGGAAGAAGCACCACGGGCCCCTCCAACTCAAGTTTGAGCGACGATTCAAAGGAATCATCCCGTCGACCAGATCTTGGGTGATATAAGCAAGGGAGTAACTACTCGCTCACATCTAGCTAATTTTTGTGAGCATTACTCGTTTGTCTCTTCTATTGAGCCTTTCAAGGTAGAAGAGGCCTTGCTAGATCTGGACTGGGTGTTGGCCATGCAGGAAGAGCTCAACAACTTCAAGCGAAATGAAGTTTGGACACTGGTGCCGCGTCCCAAGCAAAACGTTGTGGGAACCAAGTGGGTGTTCCGCAACAAGCAAGACAAGCACGGGGTGGTGACATGAAACAAGGCTCGACTTGTGGCAAAAGGTTATGCCCAAGTCGCAGGTTTGGATTTCGAGGAGACTTTTGCTCCTGTGGCTAGGCTAGAGTCGATTTGCATTTTGTTAGCCTATGCCGCTCACCATTCTTTCAGGTTGTTCCAAATGGACGTGAAGAGCGCTTTCCTCAACGGGCCAATCAAGGAGGAGGTGTACGTGGAGCAACCCCCTGGCTTTGAGGATGAATGGTACCCCGACCACGTGTGTAAGCTCTCTATGGTGCTCTATGGACTTAAGCAAGCCCTAAGAGCATGGTATGAATGCCTTAGAGATTTTCTAAGTGCTAATGCTTTTAAGGTTGGGAAAGCCGATCCAACCCTTTTCACTAAGACTTGCGATGGTGACCTATTTGTGTGCCAAATTTATGTCGATGACATAATGTTTGGTTCTACTAACCAAAAGTCTTGTGAAGAGTTTAGCAGGGTGATGACACAGAAATTTGAGATGTCGATGATGGGCGAGTTGAACTACTTCCTTGGGTTCCAAGTGAAGCAACTCAAGGACTGCACCTTTATCTCTCAAACGAAGTACACGCAAGACATGCTCAAGCGGTTTGGGATGAAGGACGCCAAGCCCGCAAAGACTCCAATGTGAACCGACGGACATGTCGACCTCAACAAAGGAGGTAAGTCCGTTGATCAAAAGGCATATCGGTCTATGATAGGGTCTTTGTTGGGGACTTGTTCTCAAATGCTATGAATTAAGAACAAGGCAACACAGAAAATGTTAAATGTTAAAGTCCTTCATCCTTCGAAGCATTTTTTACCTTGGGATATAATGATCTTCGGACGAAGGTTATGAAGGACATACCTTCAGCAGCATAACATATAATGATGAAGAAGGAACCATATGAAATATAAAATAACATAAACAATCATGTATTATTATCAACTCATTTCTATTTTATTATTGTAAAAAATAGAAATGATATCAAATTACAAATGTACCTTCGGCTTGAAAGAAGGTAAAAGTACAAGCGTGACGCAAAAGCAAATGCCAAGTCAGCGTGAACAGTACGGGAGCACTGTTCATCTATTTATAGGCACGGGACGCAGCCCATGTAGAATTACACTGATGCCCTTTACATATGCTAATGGCTCTATAGTAACCCATCGAGGTCTGAATAGCCTTTTCCTTTTTAAGTTGATTTCCTTTTCTGCTATCATGCCGAAGCTCTCCTGCACATAGCTTCGGCTCTGCACCAACCTTCGTATTCTTTGTGCTTCTTCACACTGTGGTTCTGATCCGAGCCCGAAGGTACCTGTTCATGTATTATACTCCAGAAACATTGTTAAATCATGTTTTTGAGGACCTTCAGAAGCCGAAGGCCCCCAACAGTCTTTACTTTATTTATATACTAGCAGACCGGATATTATGCTTAGCGTATGCATGTGTGCTAGATTTCAATCCAACCCAAGGGAGTGTCACCTTGTGGCCGTTAAGCGAATTCTTAGATATTTAGTTGCTACGCCTTGCTTCGGGATCTGGTATCCAAAGGGGTCTACCTTTGACTTGATTGGATACTCAGACTCCGACTATGCTGGATGTAAGGTTGATAGGAAGAGTACATCAGGGACGTGCCAATTCCTAGGAAGGTCCCTGGTGTCTTGGAGTTCTAAGAAATAAACTTTCGTTGCCCTATCCACCGCTGAGGCCGAGTATGTTGCCGCAGGACAGTGTTGCGCGCAACTACTTTGGATGAGGCAAACCCTCCGAGACTTTGGCTACAATCTGAGCAAAGTCCCACTCCTATGTGACAATGAGAGTGCAATCCGCATGGCGGACAATCCTGTTGAACACAGCCGCACAAAGTACATAGACATCCGGCATCACTTTTTGAGAGACCACCAGCAAAAGGGAGATATCGAAGTGTTTTATGTTATCACCGAGAACCAGCTAGCCGATATCTTTACCAAGCCTTTAGATGAGAAGACCTTTTGCAGGCTACGTAGTGAGCTAAATGTTCATGTAACTTGGATTGATCTAGAGCATACATGTGTTTTATGCCTTTGATCATGTTCCTTTATGCATATTATTGCTTATTTATGGTGCTCAAGTTGTGCAAGGGATCCCCGGACCTCACAAGTCCATGTGTGAATGATGCACATATTTAGGGGGAGAAATGCTACAACTTGACCCTTTGAGACTAACCGTGTGCTTGAGTTTTCTTAATTTAGTCTCAAAGGTGGATTGAAAGGGAAAAGGTGAACTTGGACCATGCAAGACTTCCACTGCACTCCGATGAGAGGGTAATTTACTCCAAGTTCATTGCCATGCTCTTATTGCCTTTTTACTCTTAATTGACGGTTTTGGTGAGGCAATGGGGTTTAAGGGCCAATAATGATCCCATTTTGGTGCTTAATGCCAAAGGGGAGAAATTAAGGCCAAAGCAAATGGATCAGCTACCACTTGAGAATTTTGAAAATAGTAGAGTTAGAACTTTTGGTTTGTCAAAATACTCTTATGTGCAAAATTTGGCCTCTTGTGGGGAGAATGTAGGATTATGGGAAAAAGGGGGAGTTTGTGGCTCTTGATCAATTTTTCTCATGGAATACCTCTCTTTATGCCTAAACAAGTGTGTTTGACTTAGAGATAGAAAAATGAGTTTGATTTCAAAAACAAACCAAGTGGTGGCAAAGAATGATCCAAATATGTCAAATCAGAGTTTAAAACAATTTGGTCTTCAATTTGAATCGATGTTGCATGTTTTGCATTGCTTTTGGAAGTGTTGGCATAAATCACCAAAAAGGGGGAGATTGAAAGGGAAATATGCCTTTGGGCAATTTCCATTATGTTTTGGTGATTAAGTACCCAACACATTTAAATGAGCCCTCTTGTGCTAAATCGAGAGAAAAGTGATAATCAAAGCAAAGATATGATTCTAGACTTAGTACATTGGTTTTTGTGTACTAATATATTTGTCAAAGTGCTGGAATCAGAGAAAAGAGAAGAAGAAAAGAACTTGGCTCGAAGCAGCCAAGACTCAGCGCAGTCTGGCACACCAGACTGTCCGATGGTGCATCGGACAGTGTCCGGTGTGCCAGGCCAGCCTCCGGTGAACAGGCCACTCTCGGGAACTGACGGCAGTGTACGGCTATAATTCATCGGACTGTCCGGTGGTGCACCGGACTGTCCGTTGAGTCGTCTGCGGCGAAGTCGTCGCTCTCGGGAATCGTTCAACGATGTAAGGCTAAAATTCACCGGACGGTCCGGGGAGGCACCGGACTGTCCGGTGAGCCAACGGTTGACTGCGCCAACGGTCGGCAGGGGGCACCGGACTGTCCGGTGCACACCGGACAGTGTCCGGTGCGCCAACGGCTACAATTCTGCAATGGTCGGTTGTGCCATTTTAGGAAGGCGATCTGCACCGGACAATGAACAGTGCCTGTCTGGTGGTGCACCGGACTGTCTGGTGCGCCACTCGATAGAAGGCAAGAATTGCCTTCCTAGATTGCCTCCAACGGCTCCTAGCTGCCTTGGGGCTATAAAAGGGACCCCTATCCACATGGAGGAGACATCCAAGCATTCTTTGATCATCTCTAAGCACCAAGACTCCATTCTCGCACATTTGATTCTTTGTGGTAAGTGACTTGAGCTCTAGTTGAGTAGAGAACTCCCCGCATTGTGTTGTCAGCTCAAGTTGTGGCTTGTGTGCGTGTTTGTGTTCGTGCTTTGAGTCTTGTGTGTGTTGCTCTCCCCTCCCTTACTTCCGTGCTTCTTTGTGATCATCAATTGTAAGGGCGAGAGGCTCCAAGTTGTGGAGAATTCTCGCGAAAGGAAAACACCGTGGTATTCAAGTTGATCCTTGGATCACTTTAAAGGGGTTGAGTGCAACCCACGTCCATTGGGATGCCACAACGTGGAGTAGGCAAGTGCTACTTGGCCGAACCACGGGATAAATCATCGTGTCTCTTGTGCCTGTTTTCTTCGTGACTATTATGTTTCACAAGAGCTCGGTCCTTAGCCACTTGATTCTATTGAGCTAACACTTAACCAAGTTTTTGTGGCTACAAGTGTTTGATTTTTACAGGATCACCTATTCACCCCCCTGTAACTGAGAGCACCTAGAGGGGGGGTGAATAGGTGATCCTGTGAAACTTTAAAACTTAAGCCACAAAAACTTGTTAAGTGTTAGTTCAATAATGCCAAGTGGCTAGAGAGGAGTCCCAACAAAACACAATAACCACAGAAGATCAATCACAGAGATGGCACAGTGGTTTATCCCGTGGTTCGGCCAAGACCAACGCTTGCCTACTCCACGTTGTGGCGTCCCAACGGATGAGGGTTGCAATCAACCCCTCTCAAGCGGTCCAAAGACCCACTTGAATACCACGGTGTTTTGTTTTCTTCTCTTTATCCCGTTTGCAAGGAATCTCCACAAATTGGAGTCTCTTGCCCTTACAAGTATATGATCACAAAGAAGCACAGAGTAAGGGAGGGAAGCAACACACACAAATCCACAGCGAAATGCGCACACAAACAGCCAAGAGTCGAGCTCGAATGACTATCTCAAAGTTCTCACTAGAACGGAGCTCGAATCACTTAGAATCACAAATGAATGCGCAAAGAATGAGTGTGGATGATCAAGAATGCTCTAAGGTTGCTTGGATGCCTCCTCCATGCGCCTAGGGGCCCCTTTTATAGCCCCAAGGCAGCTAGGAGCCGTTGAGAGCAAATCTGGAAGGCTATCCTTGCCTTCTGCCGTCAGGTGCACCGGACAGTCCGGTGTACACCGGACACTGTCCGGTGCCCGATTTCTTTCCAAAAATGGCGCTGCCGACCGTTGCAGACCGTTGCAGATCTGGGAGCCGTTGGCGCACCGGACATGTCCGGTGCACACCGGACAGTCTGGTGCCCCCTTCCGACCGTTGGCTCGGCCACGTGTCCCGCGCAGATTGCGCGGCCGACCGTTGGCCCGGCCGACCGTTGGCTCACCGGACAGTCCGGTGAATTTTAGCCGTACGCCGTCGGCGAATTCCCGAGAGCAGCCAGTTCGTGCCGAGTCAGCCTGGCGCACCGGACACTGTCCGGTGCACACCGGACAGTCCGGTGTGCCAGACCGAGCTGAGTCTTGGCTGTACACAGCCAAGTCTTTTTCTCCTCTTTTCTTTTCTTCTTCTTTCTGTTTCTAACACTTAAACAAGTATATTAGTACACAAAACCAATGTACTAAGGCTTAGAAACATACCTTTACTTCATGATTTGCACTTTGTTCATCCATGGACATAAATTCACATTTAAGCACTTGTGTTGGCACTCAATCACCAAAATACTTAGAAATGGCCCAAGGGCACATTTCCCTTTCAATCTCCCCCTTTTTGGTGATTTATGCCAACACAACATAAAGCAAGTAGAACAAGTACAAAAACACTTCAAATAAGAACTCAAATTATTTTGATTCATTTTTGACATATATGGATCACTCTATGCCACCACTTGGTTTGTTTTTGCAAATCAAACTCGAATTTCTATATCTAAGTCAAACACACATGTTGAAGCATAAAGAGAGTCATTTCAAAAGAGATTGATCAAAGATTTCAAAAACTCCCCCTTTTTCCCATAATCACTACTTCTCCCCGCAAGAAGCCAACTTTTGATAAGAGAGACAACAAAAGAGTTTTGTCAAACCAAAAGCTCTATTCTACTATTTTCAAAATCTCTCAAGTGGTAGCTGATCCATTTTTGCTTTGGCCTTTATTTTCTCCCCCTTTGGCATCAAGCACCAAAACGGGATCAATTTTGGCCCTATAACCCCATTGCCTCACCAAAATCTCCAATTAAGAGCAAATGGCAATAAGAGTTCATTAGATGAACTTGGAATAGGTTACCCTCTCATCGGAGTGCAGTGGAAGTCTGTCATGGTCCAAGTCCACCTTTCCCTTTCAATTCTCCTTTGAGACTAAAACAAGCAAACTCAAGCATATGGTTAGTCTCAAAGGGTCAAGTTGTAACACATCTCCCCCTAAAGCTGTGCATCACTTTGCAACGGACTTGTGAGGTCCAGGGAGTGTTTGTACAACTTGAGCACCATACTTAACAACAATATGCAAAAAGAAACATGATCAAACGCATAAATACATGTATGCTACATTTCAATCCAAGTTTCGCGAATCTAAGATATTTAGCTCACTACGCAGCCTGCAAAAGGTCTTCTCATCTAGAGGCTTGGTAAAGATATCGGCTAGCTGGTTCTCGGTGCTAACATGAAACACTTCGATATCCCCCTTTTGCTGGTGGTCTCTCAAAAAGTGATGCCGGATGTCAATGTGCTTTGTGCGGCTGTGCTCAACAGGATTTTCCGCTATTCGGATAGCACTCTCATTATCACATAGGAGTGGGACTTTGCTCAAATTGTAGCCAAAGTCCCTGAGGGTTTGCCTCATCCAAAGTAGTTGCGTGCAACACTGTCCTGCGGCAACATACTCGGCCTCAGCGGTGGATAGGGCAACGGATGTTTGTTTCTTAGAGTTCCATGACACCAGGGACCTTCCTAAGAATTGGCACGTCCCCGATGTACTCTTCCTATCGACCTTACATCCAGCATAGTCGGAATCTGAGTACCCAATCAAGTCAAAGTTAGACCCCTTTGGATACCAGATCCCGAAGCAAGGCGTAGCAACCAAATATCTAAGAGTTCGCTTCACCGCCACTAAGTGACACTCCTTAGGATCGGATTGAAATCTGGCACACATGCATACGCTAAGCATAATATCCGGTCTACTAGCACATAAATAAAGTAAAGATCCTATCATTGACCGGTATGCTTTTTGATCAACGGACTTACCTCCTTTGTTGAGGTCGGTGTGTCCGTCGGTTCCCATCGGCGTTTTTGCGGGCTTTGCGTCCTTCATCCCAAACCTCTTTAGCAAATCTTGCGTGTACTTCGTTTGGGAGATGAAGGTGCCGTCCTTGAGTTGCTTCACTTGAAATCCAAGGAAGTAGGTCAACTCGCCCATCATCGACATCTCGAATTTCTGCGTCATCACCCTGCTAAACTCTTCACAAGACTTTTGGTTAGTAGAACCAAATATTATGTCATCGACATAAATTTGGCACACAAAAAGATCACCGTCGCAAGTCTTAGTAAAAAGAGTTGGATCGGCTTTCCCAACCTTGAAAGCATTAGTAATTAAAAAGTCTCTAAGGCATTCATACCATGCTCTTGGGGCTTGCTTAAGTCCATAGAGCGCCTTAGAGAGCTTACACACGTGGTCGGGGTACCGTTCATCCTCGAAGCTAGGGGGCTGCTCCACGTACACCTCCTCTTTGATCGGCCCGTTGAGGAAAGCGCTCTTCACATCCATTTGGTACAACCTGAAAGAATGGTGAGCGGCATATGCTAGCATGATACGAATTGATTCTAGCCTAGCCACAGGAGCAAACGTCTCCTTAAAGTCCAAACCTGCGACTTGGGCATAACCTTTTGCCACAAGTCGAGCCTTGTTCCTCGTCACCACCCCGTGCTCGTCCTGTTTGTTGCGGAACACGCACTTGGTTCCCACAACATTTTGCTTGGGACGAGGCACCAGTGTCCAAACTTCGTTGCGCTTGAAGTTGTTGAGTTCCTCCTGCATGGCCAACACCCAGTCCGGATCTAGCAAGGCCTCCTCTACCCTGAAAGGCTCAATAGAAGAGACAAAGGAGTAATGTTCACAAAAATTAACTAGTCGAGACCGAGTAGTTACTCCCTTGCTAATGTCACCCAGAATTTGGTCGACGGGATGATCCCTTTGAATCATCGCTCGAACTTGGGTTGGAGGTGCCGGTTGCGCTTCTTCCTCCATCACTTGATCATCTTGTCCTCCCCCTTGATCACACGCCTCCTTTTGATGAACCTGTTCATCGTCTTGAGTTGGGGGATGCACCGTTGTTGAGGAAGAAGGTTGATCTCGTTTATCTTGTTCCTATGGCCGAACGTCTCCAATCGCCATGGTTCGTATAGCGGCCGTCGGAACATCTTCTTCATCTATATCATCACAATCAACAACTTGCTCTCTTGGAGAGCCATTAGTCTCATCAAATACAACGTCGCTAGAGACTTCAACCAAACCCGATGATTTGTTGAAGACCCTATACGCCTTTGTATTTGAATCATAACCTAATAAAAACCCTTCTACAGCTTTGGGAGCAAACTTAGAATTTCTACCCTTCTTCACTAGAATGTAGCATTTGCTCCCAAATACACGAAAGTAAGATACATTGGGTTTGTTACCGGTTAGAAGCTCGTACGAAGTCTTCTTGAGGAGGCGATGAAGGTAGACCCTGTTGATGGCGTGACAAGCCGTGTTCACAGCTTCCGACCAAAAGCACTCGGGGGTCTTGAACTCTCCAAGCATTGTCCTTGCCATATCGATCAGCGTCCTGTTCTTCCTCTCTACCACACCATTTTGCTATGGTGTGTAGGGAGCGGAGAACTCGTGCTTGATCCCTTCCTCCTCAAGGAACTCCTCCACTTGAAGGTTCTTGAATTCGGACCCGTTGTCGCTCCTTATCTTTTTCACCTTGAGCTCAAACTCATTTTGAGCTCTCCTCAGGAAGCGCTTGAGGGTCCCTTGGGTTTCAGACTTATCCTGCAAAAAGAACACCCAAGTGAAGCGGGAAAAGTCATCAACAATAACTAGACCATACTTACTTCCTCCTATGCTTAGATAGGCGACGGGTCCGAAGAGGTCCATATGCAGCAGCTCCAGGGGTCTTGACGTGGTCATCACATTCTTGCTGTGATGTGCTCCTCCCACTTGTTTACCTGCTTGACAAGCTGCACAAGGTCTATCTTTTTTGAAATAAACATTGGTTAGACCTATCACGTGTTCTCCCTTTAGAAGCTTGTGCAGGTTCTTCATCCCCACATGTGCTAAGCGGCGATGCCACAGCCAGCCAATGCAAGTCTTAGCCATTAAGCATGCATCTAGACCGGCCTCTTCTTTTGCAAAATCAACTAAGTAAAGCTTGCCGTCTAGTACACCCTTAAAAGCTAGTGAACCATCACATCTTCTAAAGACAGACACATCTACATTTGTAAATAAACAATTATATCCCATATTGCACAGTTGACTAACAGATAGCAAATTGTAACCAAGAGACTCAACTAAAAACACATTTGAGATTGAGTGCTCATTAGAAATTGCAATTTTACCTAACCCTTTTACCTTGCCTTGATTCCCATCACCGAATATAATTGAATCTTGTGAATCCTTATTTTTGACGTAGGAGGTGAACATCTTCTTCTCCCCCGTCATATGGTTTGTGCATCCGCTGTCGATAATCCAGCTTGAACCCCCGGATGCATAAACCTGCAAGGCAAATTTAGGCTTGGGTCTTAGGTACCCAACTCATGTTGGGTCCTGCAAGGTTAGCACAAATATCCTTAGGGACCCAAATGCAAGTTTTATCTCCCTTGCATCTTGCCCCTAACTTCCTAGCAATTACCTTCTTACCCTTTCTACAAATAGCAAAGGGAGCATTGCAAGCATAATAAATGGTAGAAGGTTTGTTCACAACTTTTCTAGGAACATGAGCAAAATTTCTCCTAGGCATATGCACAACATTTCTCCTACACATATCTCTATCATGCTTATAGGAAGAACTAGAAGCAAACATGGCATGAGAATCATAAACATGTGAATCAAGATCATTATAAGCATTTCTAGCATGTCTCCTATCATGGTATAAGAAAGCATGGTTCTTTTTAGCACTACTAGCCATAGGGGCCTTCCCTTTCTCCTTGACGAAGATGGGAGCCTTATGGCTTGTTAAGTTCTTGGCCTCTCTCTTGAAGCCAAGACCATCCTTAATTGAGGGGTGTCTACCAACCGTGTAGGCATCCCTTGCAAATTTTATTTTATCAACTTCACTCTTGCTAGTCTTAAGTTGAGCATTAAGACTAGCCAATTCATCATTAAGTTTTGAAATTGAAACTAGGTGTTCACTACAAGCATTAACATCAAAATCCTTACACCTAGTGCAAATTGTAACATTTTCAACACTTGCTACTTCTAGTTTAGCGGTTAAAACATTAATTTCACCTTTTAAAGAAGAAATGGTTTCATTACAAGTAGAAAGTTCACAAGAAAGAATTCCATTTCTTTTAACTTCTAGAGCAAGCGAATTTTGTGCACTAACAAATTTATCATGCTCTTCATATAAAAGATCTTCTTGTTTTTCTAAGATTCTATCCTTTTCATTCAAAGCATCAATCAATTCATTAATCTTAGCTATCTTAGTTCTATCCAATCCCTTGAATAAACTAGAATAATCTATTTCATCCTCACTAGACTCATCATCACTAGAAGAATCATAAGTATTAGCATTACTGGTGATTACCTTCTTCTCCCTTGCCATGAGGCAAGTGTGATGCTCGTGGGGGAAGAGAGCCGTTTTGTTGAAGGCAGTGGCGGCGAGTCCTTCGTCGTCGGAGTCGGACAAAGAGCAATCCGAGTCCCACTCCTTTCCAAGGTGTGCTTCACCTTTGGCCTTCTTGTAAACTTTCTTGTTCTCTCTCTTCCCGTTTTTTCCTTGCTCCTGGTAACTATCATTTTCGGGACAGTTAGCAATAAAATGACCAACCTTACCACATTTGAAGCATGAGCGCTTCCCCTTTGTCTTGGTCTTGCTTGTCTGCCCCTGGCGACCATTTAGCACCGTCTTGAATCTCTTGATGATGAGAGCCATCTCTTCATCATTGAGCCTGGCCGCCTCAACTTGCGCCACCTTGCTAGGTAGCGACTCCTTGCTCCTTGTTGCCTTGAGAGCAATGGGTTGAGGCTCGTGGATTGGACCGTTCAACGCTTCGTCGACGTATCTTGCCTCCTTGATCATCATCCGCCCGCTTACGAATTTTCCAAGTACTTCCTCGGGCGTCATCATCGTGTACCTGGGATTCTCACGAATATTGTTCACGAGATGAGGATCAAGAACGGTAAAGGATCTTAGCATTAGGCGGACGACGTCGTGGTCCGTCCATCGCGTGCTTCCGTAGCTCCTTATTTTGTTGATAAGGGTCTTGAGCCGGTTGTACGTTTGAGTTGGCTCCTCTCCCCTTATCATGGCGAATCGACCAAGCTCGCCCTCCACCAACTCCATCTTGGTGAGCATGGTGATGTCGTTCCCCTCGTGAGAGATCTTGAGGGTGTCCCATATTTGCTTGGCATTGTCCAAGCAGCTCACCTTGTTGTACTCTTCCCTGCACAAGGATGCTAAGAGAACAGTAGTAGCTTGTGCATTTCTATGGATCTGTTCATTTATAAGCAAAGGGCTATCCGAGCTATCAAATTTCATTCCATTCTCTACAATCTCCCATATGCTTGGATGGAGAGAGAATAAGTGACTACGCATTTTGTGACTCCAAAATCCGTAGTCCTCCCCATCGAAGTGTGGAGGTTTGCCAAGAGGAATGGAAAGCAAATGCGAATTCGAACTATGTTGAATACGAGAATAATCAAACGAAAAGTTCGAATTGACCGTCTTTTTGTAGTCGTTGTCGTCGTCCTTTTGGGAAGAAGTAGATTCATCACTATCGTCGTAGTAGATGATCTCCTTGATGCGCCTCGTCTTCTTCTTCTTTCCTTCCTTCCGTCTATGGCCCGAGCCGGAGTCGGTAGGCTTGTCGTCCTTCGGCTCGTTGGCGAAGGATTCCTTCTCTTTGTCGTTGATCACAATTCCCTTCCCCTTAGGATCCATCTCTTCGGGCGGTTAGTCCCTTTTGTGAAGAGAACGGCTTTGATACCAATTGAGAGCACCTAGAGGGGGGGGTGAATAGGTGATCCTGTGAAACTTTAAAACTTAAGCCACAAAAACTTGTTAAGTGTTAGTTCAATAATGCCAAGTGGCTAGAGAGGAGTCCCAACAAAACACAATAACCACAGAAGATCAATCACAGAGATGGCACAGTGGTTTATCCCGTGGTTCGGCCAAGACCAACGCTTGCCTACTCCACGTTGTGGCGTCCCAACGGACGAGGGTTGCAATCAACCCCTCTCAAGCGGTCCAAAGACCCACTTGAATACCACGGTGTTTTGTTTTCTTCTCTTTATCCCGTTTGCAAGGAATCTCCACAAATTGGAGTCTCTTGCCCTTACAAGTATATGATCACAAAGAAGCACAGAGTAAGGGAGGGAAGCAACACACACAAATCCACAGCGAAATGCGCACACAAACAGCCAAGAGTCGAGCTCGAATGACTATCTCAAAGTTCTCACTAGAACGGAGCTCGAATCACTTAGAATCACAAATGAATGCGCAAAGAATGAGTGTGGATGATCAAGAATGCTCTAAGGTTGCTTGGATGCCTCCTCCATGCACCTAGGGGCCCCTTTTATAGCCCCAAGGCAGCTAGGAGCCGTTGAGAGCAAATCTGGAAGGCTATCCTTGCCTTCTGCCGTCGGGTGCACCGGACACTGTCCGGTGCCCGATTTCTTTCCAAAAATGGCGTTGCCGACCGTTGCAGACCGTTGCAGATCTGGGAGCCGTTGGCGCACCGGACATGTCCGGTGCACACCGGACAGTCCGGTGCCCCCTTCCGACCGTTGGCTCGGCCACGTGTCCCGCGCAGATTGCGCGGCCGACCGTTGGCCCGGCCGACCGTTGGCTCACCGGACAGTCCGGTGCACACCGGACAGTCCGGTGAATTTTAGCCGTACGCCGTCGGCGAATTCCCGAGAGCAGCCAGTTCGTGCCGAGTCAGCCTGGCGCACCGGACACTGTCCGGTGCACACCAGACAGTCCGGTGTGCCAGACCGAGCTGAGTCTTGGCTGTACACAGCCAAGTCTTTTTCTCCTCTTTTCTTTTCTTCTTCTTTCTGTTTCTAACACTTAAACAAGTATATTAGTACACAAAACCAATGTACTAAGGCTTAGAAACATACCTTTACTTCATGATTTGCACTTTGTTCATCCATGGACATAAATTCACATTTAAGCACTTGTGTTGGCACTCAATCACCAAAATACTTAGAAATGGCCCAAGGGCACATTTCCCTTTCAGTAACATCCCAAAATCTCAACCCAAGGTTTGGAACCCTAATCTCCTAAACCCCCCCTTATTTCTATTTTCTCCTTAAACTCCATCCTAAGGTCATCTCATCATATGCATACACTTGGATTGTTAGGAACACCTCACATAGATTATTTTCAACACTTAAGATTATTTAGCTAATTGTTGGTTCAAAAGAAAAGGAAATAAAAAGAAACAAAAATAGAAAATGGAAGTGAAATAGAAAACAGAAAAAGAAAAAGGAAAAAACCCTTCCCCCCTCGGTTGGGCCGTTTTCGGCCCAAACCGCGACGCGCCCGCTTCTCCCCCCCCCCCTCCCCTCCCGGCCCAAGCGGCCAAGCTGCGCGCGCCTGACAGCCCGGCCCCACCAGTTAGTGGCTCCACCCCTCTCCCTCTCGCACCACTCTCCCACTGGCAGCCCGGGCCCGCCTGTCAGGACCGTCGTCCCGCCCATGCCATCACTGGCGTGTTCGCCGCTGACCGCCTCCCGCCCCGTCGCTTCGCCATTAACGCTCGCACCGGCCTCAGCGACCACCCCGCCACTGTACCCGAGCCGTCCCCTCACCCCTCGCCTGCCCGAGCCATCTCGTCGCCGTTTGCTCCATCCCCGCCATCATGGCAAGCTCGTCGGCGCTCGCCGTCCCCCCCCCCCTTCCTTCCCCCTCCCGGGCGCCTATAAAAGGGACCACCCGAGCTCCGTTTCCTCCACACCAGCCCCAGCCATCTCCTCCACTCCTCCCCGAGCCCAATTGAGCTAACGCCACCGCGTTCCCCCTTCACTCTGGTGAGCTTCGTTCTCTCCTCGTTAGTAGCTTTTGGTCGAATTAATTTGGTGTTTGAGCTCCGCCACTCACTCACGATCGCAACGCACCCATCCCCACCTCATATTGCGCTCGGCTGCCTCGCCGGCGACCTCACCGCCGCGAGCACCCGCCACCGCGCCGTGGACCGGCCACCCTAGGTCCCCGCCGGTCAAATTGACCCCACCCCCGTGATCCCCTACCCCCGCCCGTGCCTCACCACAGCTCCCCCGCCACAGAACCGGACCCACGGCGGAGAACCGCTGCGAGATTTCACCGGCGGTCGAGCTCCGGTCGACCTTTCCCCCCTCCATCGCCGCTCCGCGCCATTAAACCCCCCTTCCCTCGCTGACGTGTCAGCCTGCACCACGGCGCCGTCCCCCGCCGTCTCCCTCGCGCATGGGCCGTGTGGGCCAAAATCTCCCCCCCCCCCCCCCCCCCCGGCCCAGCAAGCAGGAATTCCCTTTTCTTATTCTTTTCCCATTTCTTTTTCCCATTTTCGAATATATAATTATATGCTGATATTTTATGCGCCAAAAATAGTTTAAATAAATTATAGGGCACAAAAATAATAAGATATAAGAAATGGCACACCCCACTAAAGTCACCATGATTGATGTATTGTTCTTATATGTGTTTGTTAGCGGAAGAGGGATCCGACCCTCCAGAATTTATAGCTCCGAAAGAAGGTCAGGAACCCGACCCCTTGAGAGCACCTAGAGGGGGGGTGAATAGGTGATCCTATAGAACTTGAAACTTAAGCCACAAAAACTTGGTTAAGCGTTAGCACAATAATTGCCAAGTGGCTAGAGAGGAGTCTTCAACAAAACACAATAACCACAAGAGATCAATCAAAGAGATGGCACGATGGTTATCCCGTGGTTCGGCCAAGACCAACGCTTGCCTACTCCACGTTGTGGCGTCCCAACGGACGAGGATTGCAATCAACCCCTCTCAAGCGGTCCAAACACCCACTTGAATACCACGGTGTTTTGCTTGCTTTTCTTAATCCCGTTTGCGAGGAATCTCCACAACTTGGAGCCTCTCGCCCTTACACTTGAAGTTCACAAAGAAGCACAGAGTAAGGGAGGGATTAGCAACTCACACAAGACACTAAGATCACAGCAAATACACACACACAAGACCCAGACTTAAGCTCAAAAGACTAGCACACTAGAACGGAGCTCAAATCACTAGAATGTCGAACAAGTGCGCAAGAATGAAGTGTGAGTGATCAAGAGTGTTCAAGGAATGCTTGGTGTACTCCTCCATGCGCCTAGGGGTCCCTTTTATAGCCCCAAGGCAGCTAGGAGCCGTTGAGAGCAATCCTGGAAGGCAGATCTTGCCTTCTGTCGACTGGCGCACCGGACAGTCCGGTGCACCACCGGACACTGTCCGGTGCAGATATCCTTCCTTATTTGGCGAAGCCGACCGTTGGAGATCCAGAGCCGTTGGCGCACCGGACACTGTCCGGTGCACACCGGACAGTCCGGTGCACCAATGTGACCGTTGGCTCGGCCACGCGTCACGAGCGGAATCCTTGGCCGACCATTGCCCCGGCTGACTGTTGACTCACCGGACAGTCCGGTGCACCACCGGACAGACCGGTGAATTTTAGCCGTACGCCGTTAATCATCTCGCGAGAGCGACGAGTTCGCCTGTGAACGGCTCACCGGACAGTCCGGTGTGAATTTTAGCCGTACACCACCGTCGAAGTCCCGAGAGCAGCCTATTCGCCAGAGCCAGCCTGGCGCACCGGACACTGTCCGGTGCGCCACCGGACAGTCCGGTGCACCCAGACTGAGCAGACGTTGGCTGAACAAAGCCATCTCATTTCCTATTCAATCTTTCCTGTTTCCAGCACTTAGACACAATACATTAGTCCATAAAACAATGTACTAAGTCTAGAAACATACCTTTTGACTTGATTTGCCCTTTGTTCACCACATTGCATAGATCAACACAAAAGCACTTGCGTTGGCACTCAATCACCAAAATACTTAGAAATGGCCCAAGGGCACATTTCCCTTTCAATCTCCCCCTTTTTGGTGATTTATGCCAACACAACATAAAGCAACTAGAACAAGTGCAATATCAATGCAGATGAAAACCAAAAGTTGTTTTGAATCAATTTTGGCATATATGGATCACTCTTTGCCACCACTTGGTTTGTTTTTGCAAATCAAACTCAAATTCCTATCTCTAATTCAATTCCACTTGTATAGACATAAAGAGAGGTATTCCAACAGAAATTGATCAAGGATTTCCAAAACTCCCCCTTTTTCTCATAATCAACACTTCTCCCCACAAGAGGCCAACTTTTGACAAAAGAGACAATAAAAGAGTTTTGACAAGCCAAAAGCTCTAATCTACTATTTTCAAAATTTCTCAAGTGGTAGCTGATCCATCTATTGCTTTGGCCTTTATTTTCTCCCCCTTTGGCATCAAGCACCAAAACGGGATCAATCTTGGCCCTTTAACCCCATTGCCTCACCAATAATCTTCAAATAAGAGTACAAAGGCAATAAGAGTACATGAGATGAACTTGGAATAAGTTACCCTCTCATCGGAGTGCAGTGGAAGTCTTTCATGGTCCAAGTCCACCTTTTCCCTTTCAAACCTCCTTTGAGACTAAATCAAGCAAACTCAAGCAAACGGTTAGTCTCAAAGGGTCAAGTTGTAACACAACTCCCCCTAAATATGTGCATCACTTGCAAAGGACTTGTGAGGTCCGGGGAGTGATTGTACAACTTGAGCACCATAGTAAGCAACAAAATGCATAAGGAACATGATCAAAGGCATAAATACATGTATGCTATGAATCAATCCAAGTTCCGCGAATCTAGGACATTTAGCTCACTACGCAGCCTGCAAAAGGTCTTTTCATCTAAAGGCTTAGTGAAGATATCAGCTAGCTGGTTCTCGGTGCTAACATGAAACACTTCGATATCTCCCTTTTGCTGGTGGTCTCTCAAAAAGTGATGCCGGATGTCAATGTGCTTTGTGCGGCTGTGCTCAACAGGATTTTCCGCTATTTGGATAGCACTCTCATTGTCACATAGGAGTGGGACTTTGCTCAGATTGTAGCCAAAGTCCTGGAGGGTTTGCCTCATCCAAAGTAGTTGTGCACAACACTGTCCTGCGGCAACGTACTCGGCCTCAGCGGTGGATAGGGCAACGGAAGTTTGTTTCTTAGAGTTCCACGACACCAGGGACCTTCCTAAGAATTGGCACGTCCCCGATGTACTCTTCCTATCGACCTTACATCCAGCATAGTCGGAATCTGAGTATCCAATCAAGTCAAAGTTAGACCCCTTTGGATACTAGATCCTGAAGCAAGGCGTAGCGACTAAATATCTAAGAATTCGCTTCACGGCCACTAAGTGACACTCCCTTGGATCGGATTGAAATCTAGCACACATGCATACGCTAAGCATAATATCCGGTCTACTAGCACACACATAAAGTAAAGACCCTATCATAGACCGGTATGCCTTTGTTGAGGTCGGTGTGTCCACTCGGTTCCCATCGGAGTCTTTGCGGGCTTGGCGTCCTTCATCCCAAACCGCTTTAGCAAGTCTTGCGTGTACTTCGTTTGGGAGATGAAAGTGTCGTCCTTGAGTTGCTTCACTTGGAACCCAAGGAAGTAGTTCAACTCGCCCATCATCGACATCTCGAATTTCTGCGTCATCACCCTGCTAAACTCTTCACAAGACTTTTGGTTAGTAGAACCAAATATTATGTCATCGACATAAATTTGGCACACAAAAAGATCACCATCGCAAGTCTTAGTGAAAAGAGTTGGATCAGCTTTCCCAACCTTGAAAGCATTAGCAATTAAAAAGTCTCTAAGGCATTCATACCATGCTCTTGGGGCTTGCTTAAGTCCATAGAGCGCCTTAGAGAGCTTACACACGTGGTCGGGGTACCGTTCATCCTCGAAGCCAGGGGGTTGCTCCACGTATACCTCCTCCTTGATCGGCCCGTTGAGGAAAGCGCTCTTCACATCCATTTGGTACAACCTGAAAGAATGGTGAGCGGCATATGCTAGCAAAATACGAATTGATTCTAGCCTAGCCACAGGAGAAAACGTCTCCTCAAAGTCCAAACCTGCGACTTGGGCATAACCTTTTGTCACAAGTCGAGCCTTGTTCCTCGTCACCACCCCGTGCTCGTCCTGTTTGTTACGGAACACCCATTTGGTTCCCACAACATTTTGCTTGGGACGAGGCACCAGTGTCCAAACTTCATTGCGCTTGAAGTTGTTGAGTTCCTCCTGCATGGCCAACACCCAGTCCGGATCTAGCAAGGCCTCTTCTACCCTGAAAGGCTCAATAGAAGAGACAAAGGAGTAATGCTCACAAAAATTAACTAATCTTGAACGAGTAGTTACTCCCTTGCTAATATCACCCAAAATTTGGTCGACGAGATGATTCCTTTGAATCATTGCTCGAACTTGGGTTGGAGGTGCCTGAGGTGCTTCTTCCTCTTCACTTTGAACATCCTGTGCTCCCCCTTGATCATGCGCCTCCACTTGAGGTACCTGTTCGTCATCTTAGGTTGGGGGATGCACCATTGTTGAGGAAGATGGTTGATCTTGCTCTAATTGTTCATGTGGTCGCACATCGCCAATCGCCATGGTGCGCATTGCGGCCGTTGGAACGTCTTCTTCATCTACATCATCAAGATCAACAACTTGCTCTCTTGGGGAGCCATTAGTCTCATCAAATACAACATCGCTAGAGACTTCAACCAAACCTGATGATTTGTTGAAGACCCTATACGCCTTTGTATTTGAGTCATAACCTAATAAAAACCCTTCTACAGCTTTGGGAGCAAATTTAGAAGTTCTACCTTTCTTCACAAGAATATAACACTTGCTCCCAAATACACGAAAATAAGACACATTGGGTTTGTTACCAGTTAGCAGCTCATATGAAGTCTTCTTGAGGAGACGATGAAGATAGACCCTGTTGATGGCGTGGCAAGCCGTTTTCACGGCTTCTGACAAAAAACGCTCGGGGGTCTTGAACTTTCCAAGCATAGTCCTCGCCATATCGATGAGCGTCCTGTTCTTCCTCTCTACCACACCATTTTGCTGAGGTGTGTAGGGAGCGGAGAACTTGTGCTTGATCCCCTCCTCCTCAAGGAACTCCTCCACTTGAAGATTCTTGAATTCGGACCCGTTGTCGCTCCTTATTTTCTTCACCTTGAGCTCAAACTCATTTTGAGCTCTCCTGAGGAAGCGCTTGAGGGTCCCTTGGGTTTCAGATTTATCCTGCAAAAAGAATACCCAAGTGAAGCGGGAAAAATCATCAACTATAACAAGACCATACTTACTTCCTCCTATACTTAGATAGGCGACGGGTCCGAAGAGGTCCATATGAAGCATCTCCAAGGGTCTTGATGTGGTCATCACATTTTTGGTGTGATGAGAGCCTCCCACCTGTTTCCCTGCTTGACAAGCTGCACAAGGTCTATTTTTTTCGAAATGTACATTAGTTAGACCTATCACGTGTTCTCCCTTTAGAAGTTTGTGGAGGTTCTTCATCCCCACATGTGCTAAGCGGCGATGCCACAACCAGCCCATGCAAGTCTTAGCCATTAAGCATGCATCTAGACCGGCCTCTTCTTTTGCAAAATCAACCAAATAAAGTTTGCCGTCTAGTACACCCTTAAAAGCTAGTGAACCATCACACCTTCTAAAGACAGACACATCTACATTTGTGAATAGACAATTATATCCCATATTGCATAATTGACTAACAGATAACAAATTATATCCAAGCGACTCAACTAAAAACACATTAGAAATAGAGTGCTCGGATGAAATAGCAATTTTACCTAACCCTTTTACCTTGCCTTGGTTCCCATCACCGAATATTATTGAATCTTGGGGATCCTTGTTCTTGACGTAGGAAGAGAACATCCTCTTTTCCCCCGTCATGTGGTTTGTGCATCCGCTGTCGATAATCCAGCTTGAACCCCCAGATGCATAAACCTGCAAGGCAAATTTAGGCTTGGGTCTTAGGTACCCAACTCTTGTTGGGTCCTACAAGGTTAGTCACAATTGTCTTAGGGACCCAAATGCAAGTTTTATCTCCCTTGCATCTTGCCCCTAACTTCCTAGCAATCACCTTCTTATTCTTTCTATAAATGACAAAAGAAGCATTGCAAGCATGATATATTGTGGAAGGTTCATTAACTTTCCTAGGAACATTAACAACATTTCTCCTAGGCATATTATGAACAACATTTCTCTTACCAACATTTCTATCATGCACATAGGAAGAACTAGAAGCAAACATGGCATGAGAATCAAAAGCATCATATGCATTACTACTCCTATAAGTATTTCTAGATTGTCTCCTATCATGGTACATAATAGCATGGTTCTTTTGCACACTACTAGCCATAGGGGCCTTTCCTTTCTCCTTGGCGGAGATGGGATCCTTATGGCTTGTTAAGTTCTTGACTTCCCTCTTGAAGCCAAGACCATCCTCAATTGAGGGGTGTCTACCAATTGTGTAGGCATCCCTTGCAAATTTTAGTTTGTCAAATTCACTCTTGCTAGTCTTAAGTTGGGCATTAAGACTAGCTACTTCATCATTTAATTTGGAAATGCACTCTAGGTGTTCACTACAAGTATCAACATTAAGATCTTTACACCTAGTGCAAACATGTTCTACACAAGAGTTAGATTTACTAGCTACTTCTAGTTTAGCATTTAAATCATTATTAACACCTTTTAAAGTAGCAATGGTTTCATGACAAGTAGATAGTTCAGAAGAAAGCATTTCATTTCTTTTAACTTCTAAAGCATGAGCTTTTTGTGCCTCTACAAATTTATCATGTTCTTCATACAACAAATCCTCTTGCTTTTCTAAAAGTCTATCCTTTTCATTCAAGGCATCAATTAACTCATTAATTTTGCCAATTTTAATTCTATCCAAACCTTTAAATAAACTAGAATAGTCTATCTCATCGTCATCACTAGAATCATCACTTGAAGAAGCATAAGTGGTATCCCGAGTACATACCTTCTTCTCCTTCGCCATGAGGCATGTGTGATGCTCGTTGGGGAAGAGGGATGACTTGTTGAAGGCAGTGGCGGCGAGTCCTTCATTGTCGGAGTCGGAGGAGGAGCAATCCGAATCCCACTCCTTTCTGATATATGCCTCACCCTTGGCCTTCTTGTAATTCTTCTTCTCCCTCTTGTTTCCTTTTTCCTGGTCACTATCATTATCGGGACAGTTAGCAATAAAATGACCAAGCTTACCACATTTGAAGCATGAGCGCTTCCCCTTTGACTTGGTCTTGCTTGGCTGTCCCTTGCGACTCTTAAGCGCCGTCTTGAAGCGCTTGATGATGAGGGCCATCTCTTCATCATTGAGCCCTGCCACCTCAACTTGCGCCACCTTGCTAGGTAACGCCTCCTTGCTTCTCATTGCCTTGAGAGCAATGGGTTGAGGCTCATTGATTGGACCATTCAGTGTGTCGTCCACGTACCTCGCCTCCTTGATCATCATTCGCCCGCTTACGAATTTTCCAAGGACTTCTTCGGGCGACATTTTGGTGTACCTAGGATTCTCACGAATATTATTCACCAAATGTGGATCAAGAACGGTAAAGGACCTTAGCATTAGTCGGACGACGTCGTGGTCCGTCCATCGTGTGCTTCCGTAGCTCCTTATTTTGTTGATAAGGGTCTTGAGCCGGTTGTATGTTTGGGTTGGCTCCTCACCCCTTATCATCGCAAATCTTCCGAGCTCGCCTTCTACCAACTCCATCTTGGTGAGCAAGGTGACGTCATTCCCCTCATGAGAGATCTTGAGGGTGTCCCAGATTTGCTTGGCATTGTCCAAGCCGCTCACCTTATGGTACTCGTCCCTGCACAAGGAGGCTAACAACACAGTAGTAGCTTGTGCATTTCTATGAATCTGTTCATTAATAAAAATAGGACTATCCGAGCTATCAAATTTCATTCCATTCTCAACAATCTCCCATATGCTTGGATGGAGAGAGAACAGGTGACTACGCATTTTGTGGCTCCAAAATCCGTAGTCCTCCCCATCAAAGTGTGGAGGCTTGCCGAGAGGAATGGAGAGCAAATGTGAATTTGAACTTTGAGGAATACGCGAATAATCGAAAGAAAAGTTTGAGTTAACCGTCTTTCGTTTGTCGTAGTCGTTGTCGTCGTTGTCCTTATGGGAAGAAGTGGACTCATCACTGTCGTCGTAGTAGACGATCTCCTTGATGCGTCTCGTCTTCTTCTTCTTTCCATCTTTGCGTCTGTGGCCCGAGCCCGAGTCGGTAGGCTTGTCATTGTTGGAACTTGCTCACAGGCGCAAGATGATCCAACGGGGAGATGTGGTGATGCAAACAGGGTTTCTGCACGTGATGGCAATAACTCTGTTCATCTAGCCTCTCAAGGGCACTGTGCGGGGGTATTTATAGGTATCTGAGTGACCAGCGTCCTGTGTTAAGGACGCATGTGCCCTCAGACACCTGGGTTATCCCCAGAATATTCCCATAAAGCGGGGTTACAGACCGTAATTACAGGGATGCCTTTACAAATTAGGCCCGTAATGCGCAGCGGCCACGCAGGGCCTGTTACGATGGGCCGTGTGGTCGTGGGCCTGCGTGCTGGACGAGGTCGCAAGATGGGACGACCTCGTCACAGGTCTTCGTCCGGTGACATATGGGACAAAGGGTGAGCCTGCCCGTTGTCTTATCTCCGTTGGTCCAACGATTACGGCGAAGGCATCGAGCGAAGGGTGGCGTCTTCGCCTTCGCCCCAACATTTGCCCTCTGAGGGACCAGTTCGACTAAGTCATCTGGTGCCGAAGACGTCGCTAGATGGCAGAGACGCTGCCCTCACTCGAAGTGGTTCCGCGGGGGTTTTTGACATGACCGTTGATTGACACCGTACTGTTGGACTGCGGGTTTCCCGAAGCGCCATGCCCTGTGTATAAAAGGGGGCGGGGGGCGGCGCGTTTTGAACTTTATCTTTCCGCGCTCCGTGAAAACCCTAGTTGCCTTTTCCACCTTCTTACTGCTCGTCTGCCTTCCTTGCTCTTGTTCGCCGGAGATCTGGCCCGAGTGAAGCAGACCGCCCGCCACCGCCGACGGTACGTAGCGATGCCGACCTCTTCTTCTTCTGCTGCCGCTACACCGCCGGCCGACGCGTCGTCTGAGGAGACGTTGAGCACTGTGGCGGCGGAGGAGTTGCGCGCCGGCGATACGGTGGATTTCGGTGTGTCGCGGATGTCCTCGGTCCACGTGCAAGATATGCAGTGGCTTGGTTACTTTGGCGGCGGAGTCGCTCGTGTTCCGGGGACGGAGGAGGTCCCCGAGCCGGAAGGCGAGTTGGTTGTGTTCGAGGCGTTCTTTGCCGCTGGTCTTCGACTGCCTGTGCACAGATTTGTGGGAGAAGTCCTGCGCAAATTTAACGTCCAGATTCATCAACTGACTCCGAATGCTGTGGTGGCTCTGTCGAAGTATGTCTGGGCGACGACTTCGTACGACGGACAGCCATCGGTCGAAGTCTTCGCGAAGTACTATTGCCTGCATTGGTAGAAAAGGATGATCGGAAATGAGGTTGCCCAGTTTGGGTCCTGTACATTTACGCCGAAGACCGGCAAGACCACGATGGAGGTAGTTGAGTTAGTTCCTTGCGCCCGCAACAAGTGGGACAACTGGCATGAGTTTTGGTTCTACGTTGCGGAGGGCACAGTCGAAGACCATCCGGGGCTCCCCGTGGCCAAGATGTGCTCGCATTATTACTCAGCATACCCGCCGTTTGAAGTGGCGGAGGGGGATGCGGACGAAGGGGCCCTTTGGTGCGCCGCCGGCCTGAGCAGCGGGCACGATTTGGTTGAGGAGCTTGTGGCGTACGGGGTGTGGCCTTTGGCGCATGGCTGGGCGTTGGGCGAAGTATGCCCTCGCCAGATGCCTTCCCATGGTGGGAAGCTGGTGCGAAGTCCCGCCTTCGCGCTGGATCTGCATAGCCGCGATCCAGCCGCCTTTGTGCGTGAGGCGGAGGATGGGGCGGTGCGGATTGTCGATCGGTACGTGCCGAGGACAGAGGGCCAGCGTAGCTGGGATATTCGCGGGTCTAATGACCGCTTGAACAGGGTTTTCGAGTTGAACCGACTGCCGTATGGCGGTTATCCCGGCCAAGACGATGTGGATCGTCGCGGGAAGAATCCGGTGGTAGAGACTGGAGACGACCCCGCGCCGACGGCCGCCCGATCCTCTAAGAAGAGGAAACTAGGTATTGCTGTGGGAGGACTAGGTGTGTCTGATGGTTTTGCTAGGGAGTTGATGAGGACATGCGCGGCCCCAGGGGGAAGGATGTCTTCGCCCGAGCTCCGGGAGTCTTCGGCGCGGATGCTGAGGGTTACCGGGGGTTGGTGGCCTAAGAATGTTCCTGTCCCCCGCGCGGCCGATGAAGACTTTTTTACATCTCGCATGGTTCGTGACTGGAAAGTGTTTCCTTACGGGCGGAATGTTGCTGCTGTTGTGTCGGCAGTGATGGACAAGGATCGTCAGGGAGCTGCACAGAAGCGCCAGGCGGTCGTCAGGCTTCATGAGGCCAGGCTGAAGAGGCCGCGGGGGACTGCGAAAGCTGCTGCCCCCGGCGGAAGGCAGCCACCGCTGGCGGCGAAGTTGGCCATCCCTGCATCCAGCAGGGCGCCGGAGGCTGCGAAGGCGGCTGCCGCCGGTGGTTACAAATCTGTGAAGGCCGCCCCTGTGCCCAGCGGGGTGCCGAAGGCTGCGAAGGTGGCCCGAGAGTTGCCGCCGCCGGGCAAGCGCGTCGCCGACTTCGCCACCGACATTAGTGTGGAAGATTATCTTGTTGATAAGTCGCTGGCTCGAGCTTTTTTTTAAATATGTTGATATGTCGCAGGGTCGGACGAAGGCCAACTTGTTGTTCTGCTTGTCGTGGCGACCGCGGCGGCTGCCGTGGTACCCAGGGCGAAGGGCAGTGCTCTTAGTACCGGTGGTGAGATTCCGGCGCTCGCTGCCGTCAGGGACGAGGCGGGTGCTGTGTCCCGCCGGTTGAAGGAGCTGAAGGAGGCACTAAGTCAGGTACGTTGAGCTAGACTTTGGTTTTTTACCGGCTTTGCTGGGGCTGTGGTCTTATGTGTGTCTTGTAGGCGGCTGACTTCGCTGACCGTATGGCGTCAGGGGCCCTGACGGCAGTTGTGTCTGCCGAAGTCGAGAGACTTCGGACGCAACATGCTGACGCCATCCGGGAAAAGTCGGCCGCCGACAGCAAATGCCGCAAGCTGGCGGATAAGGTGGCCGCGCTGGAGGGTGAGAGGGCTGACCTCCGGCGCCAACTAGCGGAGGAAAGGAAGGAGGCTAATGAGGCCCTTGCCAAGGCGCAGTCTGTGCAGGCGGAAGCCAATTTGGCGCGGGCGGAGGGCAGTCTTGCCAGGCAGCGCGCCGAGGAGTTGGAGGGGCGGCTCAACGCTCTGCAGGCCCGTGTGGAGAGGGTCGAGGCTTCGACGCGCTCGGAGGCTGAGCGGACACGCAAATAGCTTGTGGATTCATACCATGAGCTGGGCGCGCGGACCGCTGACTTCGAAGTGCCGGACCGAGAGCCCGGACTTCGCTGCTTCGAGTGGATACAAGAGGAGTTGCTGGCGCTCCCCACCATTGTGGAGGGGTTTATGTCCTATGCCTCCCTGGTCACCTGCGAGGGGGCGATGAACGCGCTATCTCGCGAAGGGTGCCGGCACTATGAGGTCTTCGACCAAGCTGATGAGGATTTCGAGCGCGATATTTACAAGGTTGAGGACCCTATGGTGAAGGAATCCGCGGGAGCCCTCTACGACCGGATGTGGGGCCCCCACAGTCGGGAGGTGGTTAGGGAGCGGGCTGAGACGGCGAGGGGTCAGGTAATGTTTGGCTTTTGT
Source organism: Zea luxurians (assembly GCA_029449295.1). Taxonomy (NCBI): domain Eukaryota; kingdom Viridiplantae; phylum Streptophyta; class Magnoliopsida; order Poales; family Poaceae; genus Zea; species Zea luxurians. The sequence goes on along the minus strand of JAOPSE010000014.1, from coordinate 49,266,604 downwards.
TTGGTGTTTGTTGAATGTGGGTTTGCTGGATCTGTGTGCTGTGTCTCAGGCGGCGCGTGCGAGAGGGTGGATGACTTCGGGGCTTTGAACAGCGCGCAGCCTGACTTGGAGGCGAACCCGATGGTGGCTACGTCCGAGACCGCCCCGGAGCTGCCCCAGGAAACCGTCGAAGGCGTTCCCGATGCTCCCGCAACCACTGCGGCCGGCGGAGGCCCGTCGCCAACTGCCGCGCCGAGGGCTGAGGATCCTGTGGAGATGGCGGCGGAGCCGGCAGTGGAGGATCCCGCGACGGCTGGGTCTTCGCAGGTGGCTTAGTGGGTGTGGGTAGTTAGGGAATTTTGGATATGTTGCTGAACCTTGGTTGTTGCGCAGGTTCAAGATTTTGGGCCTGCGCACGCAACCGCTACTACTAATTTTTTGGCGGCTTCGACCGTGGATGATGGGAATAAATCGGATGAGTCTGCATCTAAGTTTTCTGATTTTGGTGACTCTGGGGGCTCGGTTGAGTGGATCGAAGAGTCGTCGGATGAGGACTTGGACTATTTTGCGGCCTTGGATGTGGCAGCGGCGGAGGCTTCGCCGCATGCTGCGGATGCTGAAGTTGTGCCTGGTTCGAGTGCTGGGCGTAGGCGGCGAAGGGCAGTCGCGAAGCGTAGAGTGAGTGAGGTGGACGGTGGTCGGCTTCGTGTGAGTAGGGCTGGCAGGCAGGAACTGCTGTCCTTGTCGGGCGCTGTGAGTGCAGGTGAGGGGGAGCTGCGAAGTCTTTTTGCGGGTGAGGAGCTGAGGATAATGCTTTTTAACTATAGGGAGATGGGAATTATTCCGAAGGTTGAGCCGATGTAAAGTGTGATGCCCTCGCTTGTACGTATGTAATAGCTTGTATGATGAAGTTATGTGCCTTCGGCTATGCTCACGAAGTCGTTACGTACTTGGTCTGGTGTGTTTGTTATGTTGCGCTAGTGCGCATGTAGTCGTTCTTTGTGCGGACGGTTTGGTGTAGTCGTTTTCGCACTTGTTAGGCTTCGTCCGGCTGCACCCTTAGGCGACTGTTGCACGGATAGTCTTCGCGGAAGACTTCGATTTTTCGCACTTGCTGTGCTAGCCCGGCTGCACCCTTAGGCGACTTCTGCACGGATAGTCTTCGTGGAAGACTACGATTTTTCGCACTTGTGCTAGTCCGGCTGCACCCTTAGGCGACTTCTGCACGGATAGTCTTCGCAGAAGACTTCGATTTTTCGCACTTGTTGTGCTAGTCCGGCTGCACCCTTAGGCGACTTCTGTACGGATAGTTTTCGCGGAAGACTTCGATTTTTCGCACTTGTTGTGCTAGTCCGGCTGCACCCTTAGGCGACTTCTGCACGGATAGTCTTCGCGGAAGACTTCGATTTTTTGCACTTGTTGTGCTAGTCCGGCTGCACCCTTAGGCAACTTCTGCATGGATAGTCTTCGCGGAAGACTTCGATTTCGCACTTGTTGTGCTAGTCCGGCTGCACCCTTAGGCGACTTCTGCACGGATAGTCTTCGCGAAAGACTTCGATTTTTCGCACTTGTTGTGCTAGTCCGGCTGCACCCTTAGGCGACTTCTGCACGGATAGTCTTCGCGGAAGACTTCGATTTTTCGCACTTGTTGTGCTAGTCCGACTGCACCCTTAGGCGACTTCTGCGCGGAATTGTCGCACGCGAGGGTGGCTGATGCTGGGCCTCGCGGTGACTATGTATTGGTCGAATGTCGAAGACCGTCAGTGCGGTCTTTTTTCGACGTAGATTTTGTGGGGGATTTTGCACTTGTATATTACATGACTCCGCCTCGTTTAAAACCTCACCCCCCGGGAGGAAAAGAGTGCGGGCCAGAATAAAAATTGTCTTTGCGAATTACAAGGGCGAGCTGGCCCTGATGAGTCAAACAAAAAATTTGCGGAGATTATCGATGTTCCAGGAATGCTCCAGGTCTTCGCCGTTTGGCGTTGCGAGCCTGTATGCGCTGGGGGAGGCCTTCGTCTTGACAATGAAAGGGCCCTCCCACTTGGGCTCCAGCTTGCCCCTGGACTCTGTTCGAGCTGTACGAACGAGTACGAGGTCCCCTTCGCTGAATTCCCTTGAGATGACTGCCTGATCACGCCATGCCTTTGTCTGGGCTTGGTATTTGTCCAGGGCTTGTAGGGCAAAGACGCAATCTCCGTCGATGAGGTCCTTCGAAGTTGGCTCGTCTACGTCTGGGACAGCCGACGCGGCTGTCCGAGGCGACCCATGCTTTATTTCTTGCGGAGTCATGGCCTCCGATCCGTATAATAGGTAGAAGGGGGTGAACCCAGTCGCCCTGCACTTAGTTGTATTCAGTGCCCAGACCACTTCGGGTAACAGGTCGGGCCACTTGCCTTTTTTGTCGTCGAGGAGCATTTTCTTGACGGCTGTGAAAATTTTGCCGTTGGCACGCTCCATGACTCCGTTGGACTGGGGGTGGTACACGGAGGCGAAGGCAAGCTTGGTGCCGATGGAGAAGCAGAAGTCTTTGAAATCTTGGTTGTCGAACTGCTTGCTGTTGTCGACCGTGAGTTCAGACGGTACTCCGAAGCTGCAGACAATATTTTGCCAGAAGAATTTCTGGGCTGTCTTCGATGTGATGGTGGATACTGCCCTCGCTTCAATCCATTTGGTGAAGTATTCAACGGCGACGAAGGTGAACTTGAGGTTCCCCTGAGCCGTGGGCAGGGGCCCGACAATGTCTAGGCCCCAACGCTGAAGGGGCCACGTGTGGGCGATCAGCTTCGTGAACTGCGAGGGGCGCCCCGAGCGTGGGGAAAATTTCTGACAGGCTTCGCAGGATCTGACGACCCGATTTGCGGCGCAAATAATGGCAGGCCAGTAGAAACCTTGGCGAATCACCTTTGCCGCTAGGGCCCTAGGCCCCGCGTGGGAGCCGCAGGTCCCCTTGTGGACTTCGCGCAGGATTTGGACGCCTTCAGTCTCGGTGACGCACTTAAGCATCGGTTGACTGACCCCCTTCTTGTAAAGTTGGCCCTCGATCAGTGCGAAGTCCCAGCTTCGGTGGTGGAGGCGCTTGGCCTCATTGCTGTCGATTGGGTGATAGTACCCCTGCAGGTATAGGGTTATTGGCGCCCGCTAGTCTTTGGTCATGATGAGGTTGATTATGCGGTGGCCTTCGCTGTCGTTGGTTATTTGGAGCCCTTCGGGGCTGCGGACGGCTGGCGTGCCGATGACGTGGTAGAACACGTCGGAGGGTAGGGCTTCACCCCTGGCGGCTGCCTTGGCCAATGCGTCGGCTTCTTCATTCTTGGCTCGGACCACATGCTGCAATGTGAATCCCTTGAATTGTCTCTCGAGACTTCGGATGGCCGCGAGGTATTGCATAAGAGCGGGGTCCTTTGCTGCATAATCTTTCTTGACCTGGGCGGCGACTACTTTGGAGTCTGTTCGGACTATGCAGGTGGTGACACCGAGGGCTCTTAGTTTGCGGAGGCCGAGGATGACAGCTTCGTATTCTGCTATGTTGTTTGTGCATCTGTCAGATTCTAGAGCGAAGCTTAAGCGTGCCGCGTATCTGTGCTTGATCCCGGCAGGTGAGGTGATGACTGCAGTAGCGCCTGCCCCCGCATGGCACCAAGCGCCATCGTAGTGGATTGTCCAGACTTTCTCTACAGACGGGTCCGGCTGTGTTATTGGCCCGGTCCAGTCGACGATGAAGTCTGCTAGAACTTGTGACTTGATCGCCGTCCTGGGCTCAAAAGTGATGTGGTAGCCGGAGAGTTCGGCCGCCCATTTGGCGATCCGTACTGATGCCTCCGGGTTTCTGAATAATTCGCCGAGTCCCCTATCTGAGGTGACGCGGACCTTGAATGCTTCAAAGTAGTGGCGCAGTTTGAGCGAAGACATGACAACAGCATATGCAATCTTTTCGAGTTCCGTCATGTTACACTTTGACGGTGTGAGCACTTCAGAGACGTAATAAACTAGGCACTGTCTGATCACGCCCTCTACTGTCTGCTCCTGAACTAGTGCCGCGCTGACCGCGTGTGGCGATGCCGCCACGTAAAGCAACAGGGGTAGCGAAGAGTCGGGGCTTGTAAGAACCGCCAACTCCAACAGGTACTGTTTTAGTGAGGCGAAGGCCGCCGCCTGCTCTGGTCCCCAAGCGAAGTCTTTTGCACCGTGGAGTGTTTTGAGGAAGGGAAGACTTCGCTCAGCGGATTTGGAGATGAATCTGTTGAGGGCGGCCAATCTGCCCGTCAGACGCTGGACCTCTCTTGCCGACTGTGGGGGCGTCATGTTGATGATGGCCTGAATTTTGGTTGGGTTGGCCTCGATGCCGCGGTGTGATACCAGGTAGCCCAATATTTTCCCTTGGCGAATGCTGAAGACGCACTTTTCTGGGTTCAGGCGAAGTCGTGCGTCTCGCATGTTCGCGAATGTCTCGGCGAGGTCGGCGAGATGGTCCTCCTTACTCCTGCTGGCGACGACGATGTCGTCCACATATGTGAATATATTTCTGCCAACTTGCCCCTCGAGCACAGTTTTGGTAAGCCGGGAGAAGGTGGACCCGGCGTTCTTGAGTCCCTCCGGCATTCTGATGAAACAATATGTGCCGAAGGGTGTTATAAAACTGGTGCTAGCCTTGTCTTCCTCCTTCATGTATATTTGGTGGTAACCGGAGAAGCAGTCGAGGAGTGACATGACTTCGCATCCGGCCGCGCTATCGACTATTTTGTCGATCCGCGGCAAAGGGAAGTTGTCCTTTGGGCAGACCTTGTTGAGACTGGTGAAGTCGATGCACATTCGCCACTTGCCGCTCTTTTTCTGCACCATCACAACGTTGGAGAGCCACGTGGGGTAAGCCACTGGCTCGATAAATTTGGCTTCCAGGAGGCGGTGTACCTCTGCCTTGGCGGCCTCTGTCTTCTCGTCGGACATTTTGTGAAGCCGCTGTTTTTTCGGTCTCACCGAAGGGTCGATTCCCAAGCTGTGCTCAATTATGGATCGGCTGACCCCGACCAGGTCGAGGGCTGACCAAGCGAAGACGTCTTTGTTCTTGGACAAGCAGCAGAGGAGTTTCTCTTCTTCCTGCGAAGTGAGGTCTTCGCTGATGGTGACTGTCTGCTTGGGCGTGGCCTGGTCGAGGGGAACAGTCTTGGTCCCGTCGTTGCTCTGCAGTTGTGCCTTGTGCTCTTTGTCGGTTGGGCTGACAGACGCAGGGACTTCGCGCTGGGCCGTGAGGCAGTGCACATTTCTTTGTCCGGGGACGAAGTCCCGCTCTATGTTGTGCGCAGTCTGTTGATTGCCGTAGACCGCAATGGCGCCTAACGGACCTGGTATCTTCATGCACAGGTACAGTCCATGAATGGCTGCCTCAAACTTGTTGATAGAGCCCTGGCCCATGATGGCATTGTACGGATACACCATATCGACGATATCAAAGGTTATTTGCTCACTTCGGGCATTGGGTGCTACACCGAAGGAGAGAGGCAGTTCTATTTTGCCGACAGGAAAAGTGCCCTTGCCGCCGAAACCATACAATGGGTTGTCCGAAGGCTTGAGCAGGTTGTGGCTTATGCCCATGCGGTCGAAGGCATGGAGGAAAATGATGTCTGCTTGACTGCCATTGTCGACTAGGACTTTGTGCAGGTCCCAGCCTACCACGCTGCAGTTGATAACCATGGCGTCGATGTGGGGGGCGCTGCGCAGGTCGACGTCTCGTGCGTCGAAGGTTAGCGGTACGTGGGACCACTTTGTCTACACGACTGGGCCGGTGACGGCGACGTGGTTGATGCTGCGGTAGTGGTCCCGCTTCTGCCGCTTTGTGTCGAAGTCGGTGCTGGACCCCCCAGTGATCATATGAATGACTCCGCGATACGGCTGATCAGCGAAGTCTTCTTGTTTTGGGGCATGGGGGTGGGGGATGTTCTGATGTTGCTGGTGTGGAGGTGGGGGTGGGGGAGGTACGATTTGTACTTCCTGGTGGTGTTGGTATGCGTGGTGCGGTGGATGCGGGGCGGGGGCGTGGATGTATGGTGGAGGGGGTTGCTGATAAGTGTGCGCGACAACTCTGGGGTTGTCGGCTGGTTGCGCCCGTGCCATCCTGTCTTTGGTGGCCTTCGTTTCTGGGCAGTCTTTGGTTTGGTGGGCGCAGTCTTCGCCATGAAAAAACAGTAGAATCGGCGCGGCGGCTGCGCACGCCCCCGACACCTACCGCGAGTTCCGTTTCCGCGGCCCTGGGGGGGATACTCCTGGCGGCGAGGGGCGTCAGCTGCGGGGTGCTGGTTGGCGATGTTGTGCACTTGCTGCTGATTGTGGCTGTCTCGACCGGAGTCTGGCTGCGGAGTCCTCGTCCACATGCGGCTGGACTGTGGAGCATCTTTGGGTTTCCTCTGAGACTCGACCTTGCACTGGTGGAGCTCTTCGGATTTGGCGTATTTTTCAAATAGCTGATATAATTCCTGGAGGTTCTTGGGCGGGTCCCTGATGCAGTGGCTGTAAAGGACGCCGGCGCGAAGGCCACTGATGGCGTAGTGGATGGCGATCTGGTCATCAACTGAGGGCAGCTGTGACTTGAGTGTTAGAAACTTGCGGTAATACTCCCACAGAGTCTCTTTTTCCAGCTGCTTGCAGAGTGAGAGTTCGGCCAAGGCGTCGGTGTCTGGGCGGTACCCTTGGAAGTTGAGCAGGAATTTGTCCCGGAGGCTTCTCCAGGAGTCAATGGACAGCAGGGGCAACCTGGTGAACCAGGTGAGAGCTGGGCCTTCGAGGGCGATGATGAAAGACTTGGCCATTGTGGCGTCGTCCCCTCTGGAAGATGCAACAGTGACCTGATAACTCATGATGTACTGTGCTGGGTCCGTGCTGCCGTTGTACTTGGGATAGGTCCCTGCCCGGAAGTTGGCAGGCCAGGGTGTCACTTGCAGATGTGGCGCCAGGGGACTTCGCTCGTCGAGGTAGTTGACCCCTTGAAATGGCGCGGCGTGTGGGAAGGCGAAGTGCGGGTCTTCCATTTGCGCGCTCTGTTGCAGGGGCGGCCCGTGCTGCAGGCCGAGGTGGCCTTCGCGTATGTCTTCCGGTTGTGCGCGCTGTTGCAGGGGTGGCCCATGCTGCAGGCTGAGGTGGCCTTTGCGCTGCATCAGCGCGATCTCCCGCTCGAGGTCCTGGGCCTTCTGCTCTTCGTCGCGTATCATTTGCCGCACCTTGGCTAGTGCGGACACGCGCTGGCGCTTGGCCTCCAGTATCTCTTTTTGCCTCTGGAGATTGCAGTTCTTGAGGCGTAGGGCGCGCAGCTGTAGCTGTTCTTCCGCTAAAACGCCGAGGACTTCACCGTCCTCGGTGAGGTCCGCGCCCTCCGGAGGGGCGAAGCCTGGGGGAGGTTGCGGTTGTCCTTCAAGGCCACAGGTGCGGAGAGCGTCATCTTCACAGGTGCGGAGAACGTCGTCTTCAGTAGCCTCTTGGTGGGTGGAGTGGGTGAGTGCGAGGGCCTTGCCCTTTTTTGCGGCCAGCAGTGCTGCCTTCGCAGCCTCGTCAGCCTTCGAGCTAGCTTTCTTGGGTGCCATCGCGGGTGGTTTTTTCGTAGCACGAACGGTGGGCGCCAAATGTTGGACTTGCTCATAGGTGCAAGATGATCCAACGGGGAGATGTGGTGATGCAAACAGGGTTTCTGCACGTGATGGCAATAGCTCTGTTCATCCAGCCTCTCAAGGGCACTGTGCGGGGGTATTTATAGGTATCTGAGTGACCAGCGTCTTGTGTTAAGGACGCATGTGCCCTTAGACACCTGGGTTATCCCCGGAATATTCCCATAAAGCGGGGTTACAGACCGTAATTACAGGGATGCCATTACAAATTAGGCCCGTAATGCACAGCGGCCACGCAGGGCCTGTTACAATGGGCCGTGTGGTCGTGGGCCTGCGTGCTGGACGAGGTCGCAAGATGGGACGACCTCGTCACAGGTCTTCGTCCGGTGACGTATGGGACGAAGGGTGAGCCTGCCCGTTGTCTTGTCTCCGTTGGTCCAACGATTACGGCGAAGGCATCGAGCGAAGGGTGGCGTCTTCGCCTTCGCCCCAACAGTCATCCTTAGGCTCGTTGACGAAGGACTCCTTCTCTTTATCGTTGATCACGATTCCCTTCCCCTTAGGATCCATCCCTTCAGGCGATTAGTCCCTTTGTGAAGAGAACGGCTCTGATACCAATTGAGAGCACCTAGAGGGGGGGGTGAATAGGTGATCCTGTAGAACTTGAAACTTAAGCCACAAAAACTTGGTTAAGCGTTAGCACAATAATTGCCAAGTGGCTAGAGAGGAGTCTTCAACAAAACACAATAACCACAAGAGATCAATCACAGAGATGGCACGATGGTTATCCCGTGGTTCGGCCAAGACCAACGCTTGCCTACTCCACATTGTGGCGTCCCAACGGACGAGGGTTGCAATCAACCCCTCTCAAGCGGTCCAAAGACCCACTTGAATACCACGGTGTTTTGCTTGCTTTTCTTAATCCCGTTTGCGAGGAATCTCCACAACTTGGAGCATCTCGCCCTTACACTTGAAGTTCACAAAGAAGCACGGAGTAAGGGAGGGATTAGCAACTCACACAAGACACTAAGATCACAGCAAATACACACACACAAGACCCAGACTTAAGCTCAAAAGACTAGCACACTAGAACGGAGCTCAAATCACTAGAATGTCGAACAAGTGCGCAAGAATGAACTATGAGTGATCAAGAGTGTTCAAGGAATGCTTGGTGTACTCCTCCATGCGCCTAGGGGTCCCTTTTATAGCCCCAAGGCAGCTAGGAGCCGTTGAGAGCAATCCTGGAAGGCAGATCTTGCCTTCTGTCGACTGGCGCACCGGACAGTTCGGTGCACCACCAGACACTGTCCGGCGCAGATATCCTTCCTTATTTGGCGAAGCCGACCGTTGGAGATCCAGAGCCGTTGGCGCACCGGACACTGTCCAGTGCACACCGGACAGTCCGGTGCACCAATGTGACCGTTGGCTCGGCCACGCGTCACGCGCGGAATCCTCGGCCGACCGTTGCCCCGGCTGACTATTGACTCACCGGACAGTCCGGTGCACCACCGGACAGACCGGTGAATTTTAGCCGTACGCCGTTAATCATCTCCCGAGAGCGACGAGTTCGCCTGTGAACGGCACACCGGACAGTCCGGTGCACCACCGGACAGACCGGTGAATTTTAGCCGTACACCGCCGTCGAAGTCCCGAGAGCAGCCTATTCGCCAGAGCCAGCCTGGCACACCGGACACTGTCCGGTGCGCCACCGGACAGTCTGGTGCACCCAGACTGAGCAGACTTTGGCTGAACAAAGCCATCTCATTTCCTATTCAATCTTTCCTGTTTCCAGCACTTAGACACAATACATTAGTCCATAAAACAATGTACTAAGTCTAGAAACATACCTTTTGACTTGATTTGCCCTTTGTTCACCACATTGCATAGATCAACACAAAAGCACTTGCGTTGGCACTCAATCACCAAAATACTTAGAAATGGCCCAAGGGCACATTTCCCTTTCACCCCTTCGAGATAAATCTTTTGTGCTAGGAAAGCTTCAACGAAGGCAAGTTCATCCTTCCCTTGATGCATAATTTACCTATTTCTCTCTACCACTACCTAAGCCGGGATTAAGGGATGGAATCTATTTGCATGGTGAGCATGAGAGAGCCTGCATTAGCTAATACCTTTTGATCACAAGATAAGGGATAAGAAAAGTGTGTGAACAACGATGTTTTCCAAAAAGTGTGTGATGAAGGGTATTCACCCTCATCACCTGGTGAGTAGGATGATCAGGGACTCCCTGGTTTAGGGGAGGGCCTAAGGTGATGGCTCAGCTGGTTTAGGCGTGAGCAGAAGGATTGTCCTCTCGTATAAGGACCGGTTTGTCATCCTTCACTACCTGTACTCATGAAAAGTACAACCACTCGAAGCTATGTGGGCAGTCACTCGATCTGAACTCGTACGGTCCAACCCGAGGGTTATGAAGGCTGGGGAGCACCGGGAGGATAAGGAGGGGGAATGTTTTGTCCGGTTTGGGCATGGCAGTGGCCTGACTCCTTCCAGTATAACCGTTAAGGTTAGGACGTGCGAGGAAAGAAAGAGATTCGGCATTCGGGTCTCACGACGGTGAGATCGCAGAAACCGGACTAGTGGGTAAAGTGTACCCCTCTGCGCAGAGTTTAAACCTATTCGAATAGTCCGTGTCCACTGGTATGGACGAGTCTGGTGTGGTATGACAATTAGTGTTTCTACAACAACCGAAACGGGGAAATATGTGTGTGTGTGTAAGTGTGTCTCTGGAAAAGAAAATGGTGCCACGGGAGCGGAAGCTCAGTGGTGGTTAAGCAAGTGTTATTTCTATTGTTTCGGGAAAACCCTAAGAACAAGTATTGCCTTTCTCTGAGAAAAAGAAGAGTGACTTCAACTCCACCATATGAAGCATGTATGATATAGGTCTCTTTCTCTTTACGGGAGCCGGGTGGTGAAAGGGAAATAGGCTTACACCTTTTCCTAAATAGATTTTGGTGGTTGAGTTGCCCAACACAAATAATTGGACTAACTAGTTTGCTCTAGATTATGAGTTTTACCGGTGCCATAGGTTCACATCAAACCAATAAAAAGACAAAGAAAGGGCTAAAAGGAAAGGAGCAAAGGAAACCGAAGTGCTCCCTAGTCTGGCGCACCGGACTATCCGATGTGCCACCGGACAGTGTCCGGTGCACCAGGGAAGATCGACTTCAAACTCTTCACCTTCAGGTTTTCCAGACGCACCTCCGCTATAATTCACCAGACTGTTCGGTGTGCCACCGGACTGTCCGGTGCACCAGCGGAGCAACGGCTATCTGCACGAAACGGTCGACTCTGCAAAGTAAACAGTGCAAATCAGATGTCAGAGCAGACGGACAGAGGGGCACCGGACTGTCCGGTGTCGCACCGGACTGTCCGGTGTCGCACCGGACTATCCGGTGCCACATGAAGACTAAGCCTCCAACGGTCGACCAGCTCCAAGCCCTAACGGGAGGATGACGTGGCGGCGCACCGGACACTGTCCGGTGGCACACCGGACTGTCTGGTGCACCCATCGCCAGCAGTCTTCTCCAACGGCTACAATTTGGTTGGTGGCTATAAATACCACCCCAACCGGCCACTTCAAGGTGTGGGAGCCCAAGCAACATTCCAAGTCATCTAGTTGACATACTCAAGCCCTCCCAACCACATATATTCATTGATCAATCCTATACACAAGATTTAGACCACTACAACCAACACAAGTGCCACAAAAGATAGAGCAAGCAAGAGAGAGCTACTCATTTGAGTTTAGCACTAGTGCCTTGTGAGATTCACTGAGAGATAGTGTGTGCTACTTCTTTGTGTTCATTTGCGCGTGGAGTTTTGACTCCCATTGAACTTCCTCCAAAGTTTTGGAGGCTTGTAAAGCTAGCAAGAGACACCAAAGAGTGTGGTGGTCCTTGCGGGATCTTGAGTGATCCGTGAGAAGAAGAAGAGCTCGCCGGTCTTGCGTGATCGGTGGAGAGAGGGAAAGGGTTGAAAGAGACCCGTCCTTAGTGGACTCCTCAATGGGGACTAGGCCTTCGAGGGCCGAACCTCGGTAAAACAAATCACCCGTGTCTCGTGTGCTTATTGCTTGTGATTTGTTTGTTCTTTCCCTTTCTAAGTTTTTTCTTGCACTATTCTTTGCTAATACTATTTGGTGTTGCTTTAAGTTAAATTCTCATTTAGTGAAGCAACACCTTGCAAGAAAGAACTTGTGCTATTGCTCTTCTTATCTAAGCCCTCTTGCTTTATTCTCATAAACTTATTAGTTGTATTGTTTTATCAATTCCGCATTATTTGAAAGCAATACTCTTTTCAAGCAAGGACTTAGTTTTTATACTTCGACAATTGTATATCTTGTTCTAACCACTAATCAAGGGATCTAGTTGGGGGATAAAGTTTTAATTTTCAGGTTTTGCCTATTCACCCCCCCCCCCCTCTAGGCGACTTTCAATTGGTATCAGAGCCAGGCACTTCATATTGAGTCTAACAACTCGAAGTGATGGCTCGAAGAAGATCCCAAAAGAACAAGAAGTCAACTCGGAAGGAGGTATCTCTTGAGATTCTATTTGATGATTGTTCTAATTATGCTTCATGGTCTACTAGTGTGATAAATGCTTTTAGAATTGTGGACTCCCGATTAGAACAAATTATAGACAAGAGTATCATGCCCTTCAATTATGATAGAAAAAATATTTTCGAGGAAGATCAAAGATGTTTAAGCTTAAATTGTCTTGCTCTTGACATCTTAGGTAATTCTCTTAGCAAAGAAGATTATCATGCCTTCATAATTAATCGTTATGAAAACATTCCTGATGCGCATGATATTTGGACTAGAATTAAAAGTAAATTTGATGAGTCCAAACATGATAGTTCATTTTGTGCTTCTACTTCCTTTGGTATTTGTGAAACTAACCCTTTGAAGGAAGAAGAAGAAAATGAACGATGGAGACCAAACGATGAACCCACCTCTCCAAAAGGTTTGTCTTCCCATTTTGATTCCCACATATGTTGTGTGGCTAACAAAAATGATAGCGGAAACACAAATGAGGATGAGGAGGAAGAAAGAAGCTTCTTGCAACTCTACGCTCACCAAAGCCAAGAAGATAAGGCGGTCATGCTCAAACTTCTAAAAAGAGCGAGAGAGCAAAGAGAAGCTCGTCAAAGGCTAGAAGATATTCTCTCCATAAAAATGCTACACTTTGACGAGTTGACTAAAGAACATGAGGAGCTTAAGTGCTCTCATGTTGATTTGGTCCAAAGGTATGAAACTATTTCAATTGAGCAAGATAACACTTTACATTGTATCGCTCAATTAGTAAATAGGAATACCTTGCTTAAGGACCAAGTAGAAAAGCTAAAAGATGAAAATCTAGCTTTTCAAGAAAAATATGATATGCTTCTATGTTCTCATGAAAATCTTATGGATGATCATATCATATTGAATTTGACTCATGAGGTTGTGATAGAAAACTTAAAATCCCAACAACCTCACTCGTGCACATGTGTTCAAATTGAAACTACATTACCATGTGCTAATGCTTGTTGTCCGTCGACAAGCAAATCTTCCTTTGAGCTAAAATTTGCAGGAACAAATGATGATACATGTCAAAAGCTCAAAGAAGAAAATGAGAGGCTAAAGATAAGCTTGACACAGCTTAAAGGGAAGTGCATTGCTCAACCTTCTCAAGATAACCGTGATCACATGGTGAAGAAGCTTGAGACGGGAACAACCGTGGCATGCACTATATCCCTTGAAGAAAATGTCAAGGACTTGAGGATTGCCAAGAGGAAGAAACAAAAGATGAAATTCAATACCTCCTCCAAAAGCCTCAACCATGCCTCCACAAAAGGTAACATCCAAGGTAATAATCAAGCCACACTTCACACTAAGAGAAGTAAGAAGTGTAGTGAATGCTTTGAAAAGGGACACTCGATTAGGTCATGTTCCTATATTAAAAATGACTTGATTATTAACAAGGATGATAAGGTTTATTTTAAATGCTCCAAGAAGGGACACTTGTTTAGGTCTTGTCCCCATTTAAAACAAAAAGGCATAATGTTGGAAAAGAAAATATTCACTAACCATGTAGCAAGAAAGAAACAAGGAAGGAAGAAATCTTCAAGGGTCAAAGATCGCCTATGCTACATATGCCGAAACAAGGGACATCAATGCAAAGATTGTTCCATTGGTAACACTTCCACTCCTAGCTTGTCAATTAATTCTCATGTAACTAGGCAACCCAAAATTGCAACTTGTGCTAGAAAGGTAATGAGTTTACCTAGTGCTAACACAAAGGACGTTTGGGTTCCTAGATCTTTGTTGACTAACCTTGATGGACCCATCAAGCGATGGGTACCAAAATATGCTTGACAAGCTTTGCAGGAGAAGGAGATCATATGAAGCCTTGGGGTGCTTGAGAAAGTTAATTCAAATTAACTCAAGCTATCAATCTTCAATGATCTATATATCTAAGATTGACCCAAGGTTATTTCAAATTGTTATGTCTAAACTCATATCATCTCATGGAAGATATTGATATTGTAGGAAATAAAGAATTATCTTGTGCGGAAAAATCAAGGCCTACAACATGGAGGAAAGCCGAAGGATGGTAACACTTGTGTTTTTGAGTGCAAGTATCTTAAATTATGATTTCTAATGTGTCTTGTGTAGTCACATAGAAAAAGAAGCACTTCAAATGTCTCTAAATTTATATTACCATTCTTTGAAGAATTTCCTCTCATATGGTATATTGCGTACTCATCATTTCCATCCTATGGCAATCTACATACTTTAAATTGTTGCAAGTATCTCATGGCATGTTTTTCGCTAGTCATTCTATTATTGCCATGATTCTAGATATAGAGAGATATTTCAAGTTCTTAAAAGAATAAGGTGTCATGTAAGGAATTCAAATCCTTAGGACACTTATAAAAGGAAAACTCTCTCTATAACTAGAATAGTGAGACTAATGATTTTATTTAAGTAACCCAAGTAGTCTCACTTGTAGAGAATAAGTTTCTCTTTAGAAATGTGTAATCTAACATGAAAAGAAAATCAATCCAATGATTTATGATGTATTTCTACTTGCTTATATTGGATATGATTCTTTCACATTTATCGCTTTCCATATCATGAATTAGATTTATTCCATAATCTTAAAGGATTATTTATGCTTATTTTATGAGCTAAAATTGAGCATAACATCATCTATGGATAATCTAGTTCATGCTATAAAGTTTCCATAATTTAGTAATCCACTATTCATTCCTTGTCAAAATGATTACAAAAAGGGAAACTTATGCTTGTGTTACTAACCATGTATCTCTTGAGCTTACTTATGAATATCTACAAAAAAGGAAGTGCACGAGCCTCATGGGTTGCTCTTCACCCAAAGGAAGAAAGGTAAAAGAAAAGGTATGGGAACTCATCTTCTTAATCAAATTTAGTTCCCATCTCAATGGCTATTTAATCTAAATTATCATATTCTACCCATGTGAGGAATAGATTCTTTATTGGACCTAAATCAGCTAGACGTGCATTCAATCTCATTCTTTTAAATGCTCATGTCCATCAAAATCTAATTCATGCCTTTGTGATATATATATATATATGTTATCATATTGATTTGCTTCCAAGTAATGATTACTAAATTCAATATGATGAAGTAAAATTTCCAATGATTGATTAAAATGCTTAAATGGTGCATATTCCGCTTTCCTAATGAAATGCACTAATTCTAAGGTTTTTACTTCATATCTATGTGACTTATGGGTGATGAAGTGTTTCAATTTCCTATCTAAAGAATTCATCCATCATCATATGCTCCCTTGTGCCATTAACATCTTTCTTGAGTATTTTCAATAAGTTTGAAAGGAAAAAGAAACCACTACAAAGGGAGGACTCTCAAATGAAAAGGGAAGGACATCAAGAATTGTGAGTATTCTAAATCCTTTCATAATGAGAATACTAGGCTTAAGTCGTTTATTGCAAATTTTATAAGCCTTGATCAAGATGTATAATGCTTCTCCCTACATGTCTTTAAAATGAATGCATCTATTCATCTCATTCAAATACTTGATGCATATCTTTAGGGGGAGCCTCTGTCTATATCTTGATTTCAATGAGACTATCACTTTATCTTAGTTATTTTCATATAGTCTCTTGCATGAGAATGAGTTTCTCATGAAGTATGCTACTATTTTTCAATTCTTATATTTCACTCTAAAGTAGCATATTTGTTGGATTCTCCTACTCTAAGCTTAATTGATAATCTAATGCATATGTTGTTCTTTTGATCACATCTGTTATTTGTTTGATCATTGAATGACTTCAATTAACTATCATGCTTCTTTATGCCGTATATACTATCTTTCAATCAATTGGATCGATATCTCTCTTGATGTGCACTAAGTTGAAAGGAGAATTCATGGTACATTTATGCAATTGGTGATCCACTTAATATATGCTAACAATGTCTTGGAGAAGGATCACTAGTTGTAGAACTCTCTCTTGTGCAAAACATTTCCATATATTGTCTCGAGTATAGGTCTTAAGCAGCGAAGACTGAGGACAAAGCACAATAAAGAGAGCGTTTCTATGTGAAGGTACAAAAGGGTAAAACCACTTCCTTTCATTTAAACTTGTACCTAAATCTTCCTTCTCTATACATTCTTTGCATATCTTGTATAAAAGGAAGAGAAAGCATGTCCATGCATTATCCCTGCTTCATATCTAGTTTAACTTCTCAAAAATTCAATCCTGCTTAAATGCATCTTTGTTGAAACTAGATGAAATGTTTGTATTGTCAAGGAGCTTAAAGCTTAACCTTGTAATGAGGATAAGTTGCCTTTGTTCCAAAGGTGGATGGTCCTTGAGTCTCTTTGAAATCCTTAAGGGAAAATGCTTAAATTGTTCTATAACGTGCTTTCATAAGTGCATAAACTGTCATGAGCATCACACTTATACTGCGACACAATGCACTTCACATTCTGAATGATATAGATATGTTCTCATTAACCTAATCATGTGCAATTGGCATTTAAGGCCAAAATATGTGATCCTCTCCATGCACACATTTAGGGGGAGCAATCTATATTAAACAGAACTATGATCATGCTTAATTTGATATATCCTTTTGATCATATCTCTTTTATGTCTATGACTAATGTGGTTTCAAGTGTATTCTCATGCTTAGTCATAGAATTGAAAGGGAAATGGAATATTCGGCAAAGACGACGCTTCCACTCAACTCCATCGGTATTATCCACTCTTTGCCGGTATTCTGCATAGTTCTTCACTTTGGTATAATCTTCACTCATATTTTAGTTGTTTGCCAAAGGGGGAGAGAAAGTAAAGGGCTCTAATGACTCCGTTTTTGGCGATTCATGCCAAAGGGGGAGAAAGTATTAGCCCAAAGCAAAAGGACCGCACCACCATGCCACCACCACGCCAATTCAAAAATTTTCAATTTGTATTTAAAAGAAGTTTTGGTATCTTATTTGAGATATAATTTCTAATTGGTATACCCTCTTCAAAATTAATATCTAAAACCCTCTTGAACACTAAGAGGAGGATTTCATTAAGGGGGAGTTTTGTTTAGTCAAAGGAAGAGCATTTGAAACAAGGGGAGAAAATTTCAAATCTTGAAAATGCTTTTCAAAATCTTATTCATTTACCTTTGACTATTTGCAAAATGACTTTGAAAAGATTTTACAAAAATAATTTGCAAAAACAAAACATGTGGTGCAAGCATGGTCCAAAATTTTAATATAAAGAGAACAATTCATGCATATCTTATGAGAATATTTATTGGTCAATTCTAAGTAACCTTGACACTTAAAATTATGCAAACTAGTTCATTTCTGCACTTCTATATTTGCTTTGGTTTGTGTTGGCATCAATCACCAAAAAGGGGGAGATTGAAAGGGAAATAGGCTTACACCTTTTCCTAAATAGATTTTGGTGGTTGAGTTGCCCAACACAAATAATTGGACTAACTAGTTTGCTCTAGATTATGAGTTTTACAGGTGCCATAGGTTCACATCAAACCAATAAAAAGACAAAGAAAGGGCTAAAAGGAAAGGAGCAAAGGAAACCGAAGTGCTCCAGGTCTGGCGCACCGGACTGTCCGGTGTGCCACCGGACAGTGTCCGGTGCACCAGGGAAGATCGACTTCAAACTCTTCACCTTCGGGTTTTCCACGCGCACCTCCGCTATAATTCACCGGACTGTCCGGTGTGCCACCAGACTGTCCGGTGCACCAGCGGAGCAACGGCTATCTGCGCAACGGTCGACTCTGCAAAGTGAACAGTGCAAATCAGATGTCAGAGCAGACGGACAGAGGGGCACCGGACTGTCCGGTGTCGCACCGGACTATCCGGTGCCACATGAAGACTAAGCCTCCAACGGTCGACCAGCTCCAAGCCCTAACGGGAGGATGACGTGGCGACGCACCGGACACTGTCCGGTGGCACACCGGACTGTCTGGTGCACCCATCGCCAGCAGTCTTCTCCAACGGCTACAATTTGGTTGGTGGCTATAAATACCACCCCAACCGGCCACTTCAAGGTGTGGGAGCCCAAGCAACATTCCAAGTCATCTAGTTGACATACTCAAGCCCTCCCAACCACATATATTCATTGATCAATCCTATACACAAGATTTAGACCACTACAACCAACACAAGTGCCACAAAAGATAGAGCAAGCAAGAGAGAGCTACTCATTTGAGTTTAGCACTAGTGCCTTGTGAGATTCACTGAGAGATAGTGTGTGCTACTTCTTTGTGTTCATTTGCGCGTGGAGTTTTGACTCCCATTGAACTTCCTCCAAAGTTTTGGAGGCTTGTAAAGCTAGCAAGAGACACCAAAGAGTGTGGTGGTCCTTGCGGGATCTTGAGTGATCCGTGAGAAGAAGAAGAGCTCGCCGGTCTTGCGTGATCGGTGGAGAGAGGGAAAGGGTTGAAAGAGACCCGTCCTTAGTGGACTCCTCAATGGGGACTAGGCCTTCGAGGGCCGAACCTCGGTAAAACAAATCACCCGTGTCTCGTGTGCTTATTGCTTGTGATTTGTTTGTTCTTTCCCTTTCTAAGTTTTTTCTTGCACTATTCTTTGCTAATACTATTTGGTGTTGCTTTAAGTTAAATTCTCATTTAGTGAAGCAACACCTTGCAAGAAAGAACTTGTGCTATTGCTCTTCTTATCTAAGCCCTCTTGCTTTATTCTCATAAACTTATTAGTTGTATTGTTTTATCAATTCCGCATTATTTGAAAGCAATACTCTTTTCAAGCAAGGACTTAGTTTTTATACTTCGACAATTGTATATCTTGTTCTAACCACTAATCAAGGGATCTAGTTGGGGGATAAAGTTTTAATTTTCAGGTTTTGCCTATTCACCCCCCCCCCTCTAGGCGACTTTCAATTGGTATCAGAGCCAGGCACTTCATATTGAGTCTAACAACTCGAAGTGATGGCTCGAAGAAGATCCCAAAAGAACAAGAAGTCAACTCGGAAGGAGGTATCTCTTGAGATTCTATTTGATGATTGTTCTAATTATGCTTCATGGTCTACTAGTGTGATAAATGCTTTTAGAATTGTGGACTCCCGATTAGAATAAATTATAGACAAGAGTATCATGCCCTTCAATTATGATAGAAAAAATATTTTCGAGGAAGATCAAAGATGTTTAAGCTTAAATTGTCTTGCTCTTGACATCTTAGGTAATTCTCTTAGCAAAGAAGATTATCATGCCTTCATAATTAATCGTTATGAAAACATTCCTGATGCGCATGATATTTGGACTAGAATTAAAAGTAAATTTGATGAGTCCAAACATGATAGTTCATTTTGTGCTTCTACTTCCTTTGGTATTTGTGAAACTAACCCTTTGAAGGAAGAAGAAGAAAATGAACGATGGAGACCAAACGATGAACCCACCTCTCCAAAAGGTTTGTCTTCCCATTTTGATTCCCACATATGTTGTGTGGCTAACAAAAATGATAGCGGAAACACAAATGAGGATGAGGAGGAAGAAAGAAGCTTCTTGCAACTCTACGCTCGCCAAAGCCAAGAAGATAAGGCGGTCATGCTCAAACTTCTAAAAAGAGCGAGAGAGCAAAGAGAAGCTCGTCAAAGGCTAGAAGATATTCTCTCCATAAAAATGCTACACTTTGACGAGTTGACTAAAGAACATGAGGAGCTTAAGTGCTCTCATGTTGATTTGGTCCAAAGGTATGAAACTATTTCAATTGAGCAAGATAACGCTTTACATTGTATCGCTCAATTAGTAAATAGGAATACCTTGCTTAAGGACCAAGTAGAAAAGCTAAAAGATGAAAATCTAGCTTTTCAAGAAAAATATGATATGCTTCTATGTTCTCATGAAAATCTTATGGATGATCATATCATATTGAATTTGACTCATGAGGTTGTGATAGAAAACTTAAAATCCCAACAACCTCACTCGTGCACATGTGTTCAAATTGAAACTACATTACCATGTGCTAATGCTTGTTGTCCGTCGACAAGCAAATCTTCCTTTGAGCTAAAATTTGCAGGAACAAATGATGATACATGTCAAAAGCTCAAAGAAGAAAATGAGAGGCTAAAGATAAGCTTGACACAGCTTAAAGGGAAGTGCTTATTGCTTGTGATTTGTTTGTTCTTTCCCTTTCTAAGTTTTTTCTTGCACTATTCTTTGCTAATACTATTTGGTGTTGCTTTAAGTTAAATTCTCATTTAGTGAAGCAACACCTTGCAAGAAAGAACTTCTGCTATTGCTCTTCTTATCTAAGCCCTCTTGCTTTATTCTCATAAACTTATTAGTTGTATTGTTTTATCAATTCCGCATTATTTGAAAGCAATACTCTTTTCAAGCAAGGACTTAGTTTTTATACTCCAACAATTGTATATCTTGTTTTAACCACTAATCAAGGGATCTAGTTGGGGGATAAAGTTTTAATTTTCAGGTTTTGCCTATTCACCCCCCCCCCCTCTAGGCGACTTTCAGGTGGGCTTGCGGAATACCTAGTGTATTCACCCAGATTTATTTATGTTTTTCAGTAGCTGGAGACTTCTTTTCTGCTATGCTTGATTTAGAGGGCTGTGTCTTCACCCAGTTCTGCCTGTGGCTTGGGCTAGTTTATCTTCCACTGCGTTTTATAATTCTGGCTCACTCTCGAGCTTGTACCCTGGTATTGTAATAACATTTACTCTGACTTTGTACTATTTGAAGTAAGGAATGTGGTTACTAGCCTCCTGGGACTAGTAATTGTATCACATTTGAGTCCCAAAGGATTGGGACGCTTCAGGTGGTATCAAAGCCTATAGGACTGGTCGTAGACCGCAGCCTTGACCTTAAAAGTTGCCTTAACAAGAAAACACCTCTTACCCCTAAGAAACACCTTCTCTCCTTTCCCCGATATTAACAGACCCTTCTTTTCTCCTACCAGATGGAAGGTTCTTGGGTCATTAGGTCATCCTACTGCTCAGAGGAGGAAGGATTTCCCCACCTTCTACGGAGTTGCGCACTACGTATGGGGATCCGCAAGAAGCCCGAATATGTTTGGAAGGAATACCGCGATAATGGAATAGAGAAGTGCTCTATGGCGGTCTACCTGGGAGAAAGCCGAAGCTACCCAAACCACCCTCCCTTCCAAGTCACCTTCATCGGGCACCGCTTCCCAGACACTTGCCAAAGTGTTGCCCGAAAAGCCCTTAAACAGCTATGCCAAAACTACAGCAGAGAGATCTCGAAACCCCCCTTCGTTATTTCCCACCTAGCAACAAAAATAGCCCCACCTAGAGGAAAAGACTTCAGGCCCTGTCAGGGAGAGACCCTGCCGAGGATGACCCCACCATTGTCTACATGGCCGGATACCTCCACACTCTCGATAACCACTACGATGATCTCTCCTCCCACTGCACCCACCTAAACTCCTGGGTGGAAAGCTTAGAGCAGCAGGTCAAGGAACTTAAGAAGGAGAAGGCATCCCTCCAAGTGTGTCTCGATATAGCAGAAGGCGAGGAGGCCAACACCCATGAAGCCTACCGAACCCTAAAGATGGATTATGATAAGAAGCTGAAGAAGCTCGCCCCCACGAAGAAAATCCAAAAGAAGAGCAAGAACCAAGGAGGCCAAGCTGAGCGGAGCAAGGAGGCTCCCCCAGCACCAGTTCCCGCCAGGATTGAGAATTGGTCCGACGTCGAGGATATATCCCTAGCTAGCCTTGATGACCTTCTCAAGGAATTTGGGGACACTTTAGAAAAAGAGTTCGGTAGTACCTCTGAGAACGCTTGCGTGTAATACGACTTGTAGTAGCTGTATGCTTGTAATGTATTGGTGTAATGAATAAAATAACTTGGTTGAAAACAATTGGCATGTGCATACTAGTAACTCTCTCTCCCCCAGGCAGATGGCTTCAGATAAAACCATGCCTACCGCCTCCGAGATCGGAGCAGGGTTTCCCCTGAGAGCTGAAAGAGAAGCCGATAGAGAGGAAAGTGAGACCCACCTCCCCGCACCTCCAGAACTACCCTTAGATTTAGCCCAAGTTCTAGCCAACCAAACCCGACTCATCGAGGTCCTCACTCGAAGTTTGGAAAATCAACGTCCGAATGGTGGAAGACCACAAGACAGGATGGGAGATTTCCTGAGGCTAAAGCCTCCCATGTTTGCCGGATCTAGCAATCCCCTCGATGCTGACGATTGGCTGTGCACAATTAAAAGAAAACTGGATGCCCAGAAAATCAGCGTGTTCAACTGGCTGCTCATCAACTTTCTAGAATGGCCTTAGCTTGGTGGGATACCTTCAATGTCACCATCAGAGATGCTACCTGGGTGGAGTTTGAAACAGCTTTCTAGGAGCACCATGTGTCCCAAGGGATCGTTCAGCTCAAGGAAGATGAATTCCGGGAACTGACTCAAGATGGAAGATCTGTCAGTGAATATGTGCACAAGTTCACGGAGTTGGCCCGCTATGCGCCAGATGACGTCAGCACCGAAGTCAAGAAGATGGCCCGCTTCCTAAAGGGGCTCAGACCAGAACTCAAGACCATCCTGGCCAGCCAAGACTTCCTCAGTTTCTCGCACCTCTCCAACAAAGCCATGCAAGTGGAAAGGGAAAAAGAAGAAGAAAAAGGCCATCTCAAGAGGAAATTCCAAGTCCTCCGAGCTCAGCAGCAAGATCGGCACCAGAAAACTCGATCCTTTGGATTTCCACCCAAGGGACCAAGCTTCAGTAGACCAACTGGACCCACCCCATCACGGTTCAGTCAGCAGAGTCAGAGCTCCTTTCATGCCCCCTCAGTTGCAAGCAACCAACCACCAGCAAATGCGTGTTGGCACTGCGGGGATCCCAGTCACTTCAAGAACAACTGTCCCCAGCTGAAGCCATCAGGACCTGCTTACTCCAACTCGGTGAATGGCCCCAAGAATACCTCAGCATCCGCCCCCAAGGCACCCTCCTCCATCAGCCAGCAGAACAAGACCACGTATCAAGGAAGGGCTTGAGTAAATCATGTCGATGCTCAGGAGGCTCAGCAAGCTCCGGGAGTAGTGCTCGGTGAGTTCCTCGTTGAATTTACTCTCGCTACTGTACTTTTCGATTCAGGAGCATCCCATTCTTTCATAGCCACTAGTTTTGTGGAAAAGCATGGCATTCCCTCTACCCCTCTAGAGATTCCCTTGGTCACTCGAACCCCAGGGTTAGATCTTCTTTGTCAGCTCAAATGCTCCCAAGTCAGAATCCTTTTAAGTGGGGTAGTGTTCTTGGCAGACTTAACCATCTTGCCATCCCAAGGGATTGATGTAATCTTAGGAATGGATTGGTTGACCAAGCACAAAGGTATCATCAGTTGTGCAAACAAGACAGTCCTTCTCACAGACCACCAAGGAAAGTCAGTCTCTTGTCAGGCTCAGCCACCCGCCAATGATCCAATGATGTTTAATCTAGCAACAGAAAGCATATTAGTGGTAGAAGAATTCATGGATGTGTTCCCAGAAGAGTTACCAGGAATGCCACCAGAAAGAGAAGTGGAATTCTACATAGATCTGATTCCTGGAACGGCACCCATCGCAAAGAGACCATACCGCATGGCTCCTACCGAGTTAGCAGAATTGAAGCTCCAAATCGCAGATCTTCAACAAAAAGGGTACATTCGTCCCAGCTCATCCCCTTGGGGAGCACCAGTCCTTTTTGTCTCTAAGAAAGATGGAAGTATGAGGATGTGTGTTGATTACCGATCGTTAAATGAAGTCACCATCAAGAACAAGTATCCACTTCCTCGGATCGACGACCTCTTCGATCAGCTTCAAGGGGCCAAATACTTCTCCAAGATAGACCTAAGGTCTGGTTATCACCAATTGAGAATCAAGGAAGCAGATATCCAGAAGACTGCATTTGTCACCCGGTACGGACAGTATGAATTCACAGTGATGCCTTTCGGACTGACAAACGCACCCGCCTTTTTCATGAACCTCATGAACAAAGTGTTTATGGAAGAGCTGGATAAGTTTGTCGTGGTCTTCATTGACGACATCCTTATCTACTCCAAGAACCGCGAAGACCATAAGCGTCACCTCCGGAACATCCTTGGAAAACTCAGGGCACACCAACTTTATGCTAAACTCAGTAAATGTGAATTCTGGTTGGAAAAGATCGCCTTCCTTGGGCATATCTTGACCGCAGAAGGAATAGAGGTAGACCCTTCCAAGGTGGAAGCAGTATCAAAATGGAGGCAGCCATCCAACGTCAGTGAGGTTCGAAGCTTTCTGGGAATGGCAGGATATTACCGCTGCTTTATCAAGGGATTCTCCAGCATAGCAAGACCTATGACCGAGCTCCTTAAGAAAGACCATAAGTTTGTGTGGACCCCGAAATGTGAAGGAAGTTTCCATATCATAAAGGAGAAGCTCACAACCGCACCCGTTGTAAAACTACCGGATATACATCAGGATTTCGTCGTCTTCTGTGATGCCTCAAGGCAAGGCTTAGGGTGTGTGCTGATGCAAAACGAGAAAGTCATTGCTTATGCATCATGCCTACTTAAGCCACATGAGCAAAATTATCCCACCCATGATTTGGAATTGGCAGCCATAGTGCATGCTTTGAAGATATGGAGGCATTACCTAATTGGGAACAAATGTCACATCTTCACTGATCACAAGAGTCTGAGGTATATCTTCACTCAGCCAGATCTCAACCTCCATCAACGAAGATGGTTGGAACTGATCAAGGATTATGACCTTGAGATTCATTATCACCCCGGAAAGGCCAACGTGGTAGCAGACGCCCTCAGCCGAAAACCTTTCGGAATAAAGGGAACCAACTTTTCAGAAGATTGGAAGAAGGAATCAGCTCAACTGAATGCATGTTTGGGAAACAATGGCAGTCTCGAAGTCAAACCAATGCTAGAAGACCTCATATGCAAAGCTCAACGCCTAGACTCAGAGACAGCAAGACTTGTGGAAAAAGCTCGCAAGGAACAACTCCCGGACCTCAGGACAGATGAACAAGGAGCCCTTTGGTTCAAGAATCGTCTGTGTGTACCAAAAGGAGAGGCACGAGAAAACCTGCTCGAGGAAGCTCACAACTCAACCTACTCCATCCACCCAGGGACTACCAAGATGTACCTAGACCTCAAAACCAGATACTGGTGGAGAGGGATGAAGAAAGAGATAGCACAGTATGTGGCCGTCGGTGTGACACCTGCCAAAGAACGAAGGCCGAGCACCAAAAGCCTGCAGGCCTATTGCGACCTCTCCCAGTGCCTGAATGGAAGTGGGAAGAAATAGGCATGGATTTTGTAACCGGACTACCCCGGACGCAAAAAGGGAATGGCTCTATCTGGGTAATAATAGACCGCCTTACCAAGGTAGCCCATTTCATTCCCGTAAAAACTACCTATGGAGGAGCCACCCTTGCCCGAATTTATCTCAAGAAGATAGTCAGACTCCATGGCATTCCAAGAAAGATAGTGTCAGACAGAGGAACCCAGTTCACCTCCAAATTCTGGACAAGCCTTCAGAAAGCTATGGGCACCAAGCTAGACTTCAACACCGCCTATCACCCTCAGACAGATGGATAGACAGAAAGAGTCAACAAGGTCCTCAAAGATCTATTAAGAGCCTGTGTGTTAACTTTCGATAGAAGTTGGGAATCTAGTTTGCCCTATGCGGAGTTCTCGTATAATAACAGCCATCAGGCCAGCATCAAGATGTCACCGTTCGAAGCATTGTATGGATGAAAATGCCAGACCCCTCTCATGTGGTCCAACGTAGGGGAAAAGGCACTAGAAGGACCTGCCTTTGTCAAAGAGGCTGAGGAGAAAGTTACCCTGATCCACAGGAGATTACTTAAAGCTCAGAGTCGGCAGAAGAGTTATGCGGACAACAGGCGGAGAGAACTCAGATTTGAGGAGGGAGACTTCGTCTACCTTAAGGTCTCCCTGATGTGTGGTGTCAGAAGGTTCCAAGTGAAAGGAAAGATAGCACCGCGATTCGTCGGTCCCTATCCCATCATTAGCAGAGTAGGACCTGCAGCATATCGTCTTGAACTACCAGAATCCATGTCTGACATCCACAATGTGTTTCACGTATCCTAGCTCCGCAAATGCTTGCAAGCACCAGAAAGTCACGTCGAAGAAGAGGCAATACAGATTCAGAAAGATCTTCAGTACCGTGAGAAGCCAGTAAAGATCCTTGATTCAGCAATCCGGAAGACCCGCACCTCAGAATTGAAACTCTGTAAAGTTCAGTGGAGCAGATAAGGAGAAGAGGAAGCTACCTGGGAGAGTGAGGACTCCTTGAGGAGGAAATACCCTTATCTTTTCTCAAATCCAGTCTAAATCTCGAGGGCGAGATTCCTTTAAGTGGGGTAGGTTTGTAACATCCCAAAATCTCAACCCAAGGTTTGTAACCCTAATCTCCTAACCCCCCCTATTTCTATTTTCTCCTTAAACTCCATCCTAAGGTCATCACATCATATGCATACACTTGGATTGTTAGGAACACCTCACATAGATTATTTAGCTAATTGTTGGTTCAAAAGAAAAAAAATAAAACGAAACAAAAATAGAAAATGGAAGTGAAATAGAAAACAGAAAAAGAAAAAGGAAAAACCCTTCCCCCCTCGGCTAGGCCGTTTTTGGCCCAAACCGCGCCGCGCCTGCTTCTCCCCCCTCCCCTCCCTGGCCCAAATGCGCGCACCCACGCCGCGCCTGACAACCCGGCCCCACTAGTCAGCGGCTCCGCCCCTCTCCCTCTCGCACCACTCTCCCACTGGCAGCCCGGGCCCGCCTGTCAGGACCGTCGTCCCGCCCATGCCATCACCGGCGCGTTCGCCGCCGACCGCCTCCCGCCCCGTCGCTTCGCCATTAACGCTCGCACCAGCCTCAGCGACCACCCCGCCACTGTACCCGAGCTGTCCCCTCACCCCTCGCCTGCCCGAGCCATCTCGTCGTCGTTTGCTCCATCCCCGCCATCATGGCAAGCTCGTCGGCGCTCGCCGTCCCCCCCCCCTTCCTTCCCCCTCCCGGGCGCCTATAAAAGGGACCGCCCGAGCTCCGTTTCCTCCACACCAGCCCCGGCCATCTCCTCCACTCCTCCCCGAGCCCAATTGAGCTAACGCCGCCGCATTCCCCCTTCACTCCGGTGAGCTTCGTTCTCTCCTCGTTAGTAGCTTTCGGTTGAATTAATTTGGTGTTTGAGCTCCGCCACTCACTCACGATCGCAACGCACCCATCCCCACCTCCTATTGCGCTTGGCTGCCTCGCCGGCGACCTCACCACCGCGAGCACCCGCCACCGCGCCGTGGACCAGCCACCCAAGGTCCCCACCGGTCAAATTAACCCCACCCCCGTGATCCCCTACCCCCGCCCGTGCCTCGCCACAGCTCCCCCATTATAGAACTGGACCCACAGCGGAGAACCGTCGCGGGATTTCACCGGCGGTCGAGCTCCGGTCAACCTTTCCCCCCTCCATCGCCGCTCTGTGCCGTTAACCCCCCCCCCCCCCCCCCACCACCTTCCCTCGCTGACGTGTGGGCCCGCACCACGGCGCCGTCCCCCGCCGTCTCCCTCGCGGATGGGCCGTGTGGGCCGCCTGCCGCGCTCACGCCCGGGTGGGCCAAAATCTCCCCCCCCCCGGCCCAACAAGCAGGAATTCCCTTTTCTTTTTCTTTTCCCATTTCTTTTTCCCATTTTCATATATATAATTATATGCTGATATTTTATGCGCCAAAAATAGTTTAAATAAATTATAGGGCACAAAAATAATAAGATATAAGAAATGGCACACCCCACTAAAGTCACCATGATTGATGTATTGTTCTTATTTATGTTTGTTAGCGGAAGAGGGATCCGATCCTCTGGAATTTATAGCTCCGGAAGAAGGTCAGGAACCCGACCCCTCCGAGATAAATCTTTTGTGCCAGGAAAGCTTTGATGAAGGCAAGTCCATCCTTCCCTTGATGCATAATTTACCTATTTCTCTCTACCACTACCTAAGTCGGGATTAAGGGATGGAATCTATTTGCATGGTGAGCATGAGAGAGCCCGCATTAGCTAATACCTTTTGATCACAAGATATGGGATAAGAAAAGGGTGTGAACAACGATGTTTTCTAAAAAGTGTGCGATGAAGGGTATTCACCCTCATCACCTGGTGAGTAGGATGATCAGGGACTCCCTGGTTTAGGGGAGGGCCTAAGGTGATGGCTCAGCTGGTTTAGGCGTGAGCAGAAGGATTGTCCTCTCGTATAAGGACCGGTTTGTCATCCTTCACTACCTGTACTCATGAAAAGTACAACCACTCGAGGCTGTGTGGGCAGTCACTCGATCTGAACTCGTACGGTCCAACCCCAGGGTTATGAAGGCTGGGGAGCACCGGGAGGATAAGGAGGGGGAATGTTTTGTCTGGTTTGGGCATGGCGGTGGCCTGACTCCTTCCGATATAACCGTTAAGGTTAGAACGTGCGAGGAAAGAAAGAGATTCAGCATTCGGGTCTCACGACGGTGAGATCACAGAAACCGGACTAGTGGGTGAAGTGTACCCCTCTACGCAGAGTTTAAACCTATTCGAATAGTCCGTGTCCACTGGTATGGACGAGTCTGGTGTGGTATGACAATTAGTGTTTCTACAACAACCAGAAACGGGGAAATATGTGTGTGTGTAAGTGTGTCTCTGGAAAAGAAAATGGTGCCACGGGAGCGGAAGCTCAGTGGTGGTTAAGCAAGTGTTATTTCTATTGTTTCGGGAAAACCCTAAGAATAAGTACTGCCTTTCTCTGAGAAAAAAAAGAGTGACTTCAACTCCACCATATGAAGCATGTATGATATAGGTCTCTTTCTCTTTACGGGAGCTGGGTGGGCTTGCGGAATACCTAGTGTATTCACCCAGATTTATTTATGTTTTTCAGCAGCTGGAGACTTCTTTTCTCCTATGCTTGATTGAGAGGGTTGTGTCTTCACCCTGTTCTGCCTGTGGCCTGGGCTACTTTATCTTCCACTGTGTTTTATAATTCTGGCTCACTCTCGAGCTTGTACCCTTGTATTGTAATAACATTTACTCTGACTTTGTACCATTTGAAGTAAGGAATGTGGTTACTAGCCTCCTGGGACTAGTAATTGTATCATATTTGAGTCCCAAAAGATTGGGACGCTTCACCCCCCCCCCCCTCTGGGTGCTCTCAAGAAGCTCATAAGTCGTTCCTAAGGGGATGCAGAGTTTGTGTGTTCCAGTGTGGGTGTGTGTCTTCGGCATCAGTATCATTTTGCATCATATCATCACATCATTCCGCATAGCATCACATCATACGTCATATCGCATCAATGACTCGAGAATCGAATACGGAGTAAGCTTCGGTGAATGCTTCGTAAAAATGAAAATGTGCCAAGGCACGAAGTAAGCTTCGGGAAATACAGCTTCATCAGTCTTGTCACAAAAGAAGGGATCCCCCTTTGTGAAGCATGGATATTTTTGCGAAGCATGGATATTTTTTACGAAGCATGGGTCTTTTTCTTTACGAAGCATGAAAAGAAGGAAAGGTGTTTTTTCGCCGAAGGCTCAAAAACGATATGTATGTAAAGTTTCATGCATCGCAAAGAAATAAATTACAATAATTTAGATATTCGATTCAAAGCTACACATGTCAAATATTACAGTCTTGTTACAATAAAAGTACAATGTTCATTCTAGTGTCTCATACATTGTCCATTTCAAAATGTTTTTACAATAAGAGCTATTCCTCTTTAAGGACTTTTTCTGCAACTTCGTTCAGTAATTTGTTAACAACTTCATCAACAATAGATTCAACCATATGATCTCTAGCGCCTCCTTCGTTTTTGGATCAGCCAGGGGATCAAACGGTTCCGGCGGTGGAGATAATTCAACTGAAGTAGAGAAAATCAATTAGTCCGAAGGCACAAAAACAAATGACGAAGCTAAAAACCAAAGAATAATACCTATACGCCTTTCGTGTTCTACAGCTTCTTCAGCTCGCCTTGCTTCCGCTCGGGCATCGTGGGTGTCTTTTTCACTTTTCTTTATAATTTCATGAGCCATCTCTCGGCCACCGTTCACCCAGATATCATTATAGAATTTCCCGCCCATCAAGGTTGCTTCAGCTGAAGGATCCTTCATATCATTTATGGAGAAGGCAGCTCCAGCCTGGGCCATGGTCTTAACATGGTCACATCCAGCCTTCTCCAAGACGGCTGAAATCCCCCGCTCACCAGAAAACGCACATACATCCCTGCGATCACATAAAATTTCTTCGAAGGTCTCGGCCTCTCCACTTATCCATTCGATAACGCCTTCGGGGTCGCCTCGTATGAAGTTTTCTTCGGCAGAATAGGCACCCACTTTGGCGAAGCTAGTTTTTATTTTCTTCACACATTCCAAGGATTTTTCAAAGCACCTTTCCTTGGATGTGCGAAGTTCTTCAACATTTTTCTCTAAATGATTTTTCCAATATCCGCTGATTTCTTGGTTAGCTTCTGTGAGTGCATATTTTTCCTTAGCTTTGGCCAGTTGCCTCCGAAGGTCTTTAGTTTCAATCTTTTGGGCTTTGGCTTGAGCTTTGCAACTAGCTTCATCTTCTTTCACTTTGTTAACCAGAGAAATTAAGATTTTGTCTTTTTCAAGACCATCGTTTCTCAATTCAATCACCTCTGAACGAAGGTTGTTCAGAGCCATTGTATAGCCTTCGTCTTCAATATTTTTCTATGCCCTAAGGGCATTGCTAAGAATCAAGCCCTGCAAGAGGAGGAAAGAATTGAGTATGACAAATGAAATACCTCAT
The DNA here is from genome assembly GCA_029449295.1 of Zea luxurians. Taxonomy (NCBI): domain Eukaryota; kingdom Viridiplantae; phylum Streptophyta; class Magnoliopsida; order Poales; family Poaceae; genus Zea; species Zea luxurians. The sequence continues at coordinate 49,235,733 of JAOPSE010000014.1, read as the reverse complement.
TTTCAAATTCAAAGTTAATTTTTTATACCTTTATGCTATTGTATGCTAGGCTGTCAGCAAGTTCATCCTTCGACAAAAGTGAAAGGCCATCTTCTAGCTTCGAGAATTCCATGCTTTTACCTATCTCCCAGCAAACGGATATTTCTTTGTTGTCCGGGAGACAGTATAAGAAATCATCTTCATTACTCCCGTTAAAAACCAAGGCTCCTTTCGGATATTTCAACCTTCGAGCATAGTGCCTGGCTTCCAGAATTTCTTCTTCGGACAGCTTCTTCCCTGAAGTGTGACGAATGATGTAGTCAATATTTTCATTCAAAGCTTCGGAAGCAAAAGCCCCGATTTTTTCAGGAGCAATTTGTTCTGCTGATTTTTCTTCAGACACGACAGGCTCCGTCTCAATAGGCACTGAAGGCCCAGCTTCGGCTTCAGCTTGAGATTGAGTAGCTTCGGCTTCTGCTTGCCCAGTTTCAGCTTCGGTCTGTGATTTGCCTTCAGCTAGAACAATTTTCTTCGCAGGAGCAGGGCTCAGTGCCTTTGTAGTCTCCAGTACAGCATCTAGTACATTGGCCATCCTTCTCCTCTTGGGGGTCGCCGCAGAAGTTTTTTGCGCCTTCGGCAGACTTGCCTCTGTCGGAGGGCTGAGAATTTTTGGCATTTTTATTTTTTCAACTTTCGGCTCTTCATCCTTTTCAACCTTATCTTTGACTGGTTCAATTGTATGCGTCTTCGGCATTACAGTTGGTTCTATGGTGCTCTGTGCAATCAGAGCAGTTTGTGTTGCTTCGACTGCTGAAGAAGACCCTGCGCCAAAGTCAGGGACCACGGCCGGTTCAATGTAACATGGCCGGTGGGTCAGAACCTTCATCTTTTTGCTCTTCGGCACAAGCTCAATTGGGATGTCCAAAGCAGCAATCTTCCTCTTTTTCTCATGTCCCCGCAGTGGGTAGCGGTAATCGGGGTATATAAAACCGATCGCATCAAAAACTCTGTTCAGTCTTTTCTTCCCCTGACCTTCGAAGGCTGTGGATAGAGCATTATCTTCGGCCTTGCTATATGTCCCAAGTAGTTTGTCGCTGATAGCCTCAAAACTTTTTAGCCAATCATGATTTGGCCCATCAAACCGATCTCTGAACCTAAAAGTATATTTTAGTCGAATTAACCCACCTTCAGTTGATTCAGCAGTAGTTTCCTTCGGTATATCCTAGTTTTCCACAAGTGGCCATACTCTGTACGCTATGTGCTCTTGAACAATATCCCTTGTGCCAATGAAGGCGCAGACCTTGCTAAAAGCCTTCTGGCAAGCTTCGTCATTCTGATCAATTTCCACCTTCGGCCTCCGAAGGCCGAAGCGAGACCAGATAGGGTGTTGAATGATCTCCTTAATATCTTCCCTTTCAATTAAATCATTCTTAACATAAAACCACTCTTCCATCTAGGCTCTAGGCCATATCTTTCGGAATGTGGGAACTGGATGGCTTGCATTGGATCGAGCAACGAATCCGTAACAACCAAAGTTGTTGTGATACTGCTCCTTCCCGGTGGCCTTCGTCTCGTACAGAAGCTCGTGCATGCTGCAAAAACTTTTTGCACTGGGTTCCAACCCTTGGCTTCTCACAGCCCAGACAAACAAACCCATCCTAATTATAGCTTCAGGCATAAGTTGATGAAGAAAAATTTGAAATATTTTTAGCACTTCAACCAAGAACCTGCTCAATGGAAACCGAAGCCCTGCTTTCAAAAAGCTTCGGTAGATAACCACCTCATTTGCTTCAAGAGCAGGAGCAGTGTTGTCCCCTCCAACCCTCACAATAGTCATGTCGCGGAAGTATCTTCCTCTCATAGCATCAACGTGACTCTGTTTAATAGTCGATTTCCCGAAGATGGTATGGCTTGGCCGCTAGGGCCGATCTTCAGAATCTTCGTCTCCACTTTCTACATCATAGCTATCGCTGTCACCAGTATCTTCAGATAAACCTTCAAGTATCTCTTTAGCAATCTTTTTGTGTTTGTCTTTGCCATCGATTCAATAAATCCAGCAACATAAGGATCCACAGCCTTCTTCTCCTCAAACAGCTTCGTCTCTTCAGTCAGCTTCGTCTCCGCAACAACCTTCTTTTCCTTGGTCATTTTTCCTCAGACATGGTGAAAACACGACTTTAAACCGAAGCTCAAGAAGCTTGAAAATCTAGTGAGGGCTAGTAAGCAAGAGTTAAAAGTTTGAGAAAAATAATGCAAATGGCAGAAACAGTGTATCAAATGATACCGGTGTGAGTTCATATTTATACGCCTAGCACGCTACAACTTGGAGGGCCCCGTCTGTCATTGATTGTTGCTATTTTAGCAAAGGAAAGGTGTTTTTCGGACCTTCGGCTTAAGGCCTTCATTCACGTCGCAGTCTAAATTCGTTATTATAACAAATTAACACTGCAAGGGTCTACTGTTGGGGGCCTTCATCTTCCGAAGGTCCTCAAAAACATGACTAACAATGTTTCTCAAGCATAATATATGTACAGGAACCTTTGGACTCGATATGAAGCTGTACACAATATGCAAAGCAGGATCCGAACGAAGGTTGAACCAGTGCCGAAGCTACGCGCAAGGAAGCTTCGGCTCAGTAGCAGAAAGAGGAACCGACTTTAGGAGGAAAAGGCTATCTAGTCCTCAGTAGATTGTTATTAAGTCAATAGTAAATATGAAGGGCATGAATGTAATTTTATGCAGGCTACGTTCTGTGCCTATAAATAGATGAACAGTACTCCCGTACTGTTCACGCTGACTTATATTCGCTCGTGCGTCACGCTTGGACTTTTACCTTCTGTTAAGCCGAAGGTACGAATGTAATTCAATATTGTTTCTATTTATCCGTGATAATAAAAAGAAGATATAATAATGATGTCATATGATTATTCATGTTGTCTTTTATATTTCATATGCTTCTTCCATTAACACACACTGTGATGATGAAGGTATGTCCTTCATGACCTTCGTCTGGAGATCATTATATCCTAAGGGAAATAATGCTTTGAATGACGAAGAGCATTAACCTTTAACATCATGTGTTGCCTTGTTCTTAACTCATTTGAGAACAAGTCACCAACATAAAGCATCATGGGAGTCTCTATCTTCCTCAGAAAAATCCACCCTAAGAGAATCATAGGGAAGAGGAGAAGAGCATTCAATAGGTATGGAAAAAGCATGATTATTAGACCTAGTCCTATCTCTCTCCAAGGCCTTAATAGAGCCTAAACTATTATTTATCTCATCCCAGCCATAACCCAGGCTAACTTCCAGAGAACTAGCAATATCTAGCAAATTCTCATGACTAGTATTTAAAACAGAGTAAGGGTTGTGATACACCCAGCCCAGGTGGGGTTGGCCGAGGCCCAACAAATTAGGGTTGCCTGGAGCCCAACAGTTCTTTATGCACACCCAACTCAGGGAAAGGCCCAATCACCCCAAAAGACTAGTCTAATGGGGAAAGGGTGGCTCTCCCTTTTAAAGTGGCTTCCTCCTCCCAAGTTAAGCGAGGTGGGATAATTCTGAGGCTCACACAGTCGCCGTCCGACTACAATTGGGCCAACTGGGTCAATTGCGTCTTTGCCAACGGGTAATAGTGGAGGATGTCCTCATCATTCCCACCTTCTTAAAATGGGCCCTAGCTCTGATACCAGATGATAGAAGACGCGGCCCGATCTTCCATGAGATACGATAACTTGATTGAGTGGAGATCTCGACGTTGATGATCCAAGGCTCCGAACGAATGGTTCCTCGCAATCACTACACCACGGCTCCATTGGTTATCACCCGTGACACACGAGTGACCTCGCCATGAAGGCTTATCCCTGCAAGCACAATCAAGAACACAAGCAAGAACAGGAAAGAAACGCAACCAAAATTGTATTGACTACGGGATGGGGTCTCACAAACCGATGACGGCGACACTGTTCGATGACAAAATTAATCTAAGCAAAACCCGAACCTAATGTGGCGGCGGCTACAGAATAAATAGAGTATTAGGGCATGCGTGACCCTTGGACTTGCCCCTAATGGGCTCCGACACGATACACGGCCCAACGGCCCAACAGACGGTGTCGCAGCACCAAAACAGAATCTAAACGCTGAATTGTTTCGACGATTCCTGTTGACTCCGAAAGAAGTTTAGGGTGGAACCAGTTGGGTGGGTCAGATAATCTCTTTATCTTTCCAACCATATCAAGTCTGTCGCAATCGGAGTCCGGATGCATCTTGGGCGTCCATTTTAGTGCAGACTAGTCCTGGAACCGGAGATGGAGTCGCAACCGAGTCAGACTTGATCTCCTTCCTGTTGTGGACGCCCTTGCTGCTCCTCCTCAACACCTAAGCCTTTCCCAAGTCCTTGCTGGTCCTCTCCAAGGTTCCTAATCATCAAAACATCCATGGCCCCAAGTGTAAGCTCTAAAACACAATTGACTAGGGTAGAACGTACCTGGGGATTTAGCTGTCGTGCACGCGATCGTGTTATCGGTCCATTCATTGTATGTATAGAAGTGATGTCCTCATCAGGTTGTGGAATTTACCTTTGTGAAGAAAGGCATCCCAGACTTCTACCCTGTTAGTAGCTTTATCAGTAACTTTAGTGTCATCTCCATTATCCAGCCTAGAGCTCATCCTCAAACCTTCCATCACTTTTGCTGCTTTAGCTTTAGATTTCTTTTCTTTACTAATGCTAGCACCCTCACTCAAATTGTCAGATCCAGCTTTACCATTCCCACTTTCTTAGGTACCTTGAATATAACCCTCCACACTCTTAGCAAGCTCAGCGACTCCTTGAGTACTTAAAAGATCATATTCACTAAAATCAAAGTCAACTTTCTCTTCACTACCTTTTTCTTCAGCAGCCATGATTTTCTTTCCCTTATCCTTAGGGTCAAGCCCACATCTCTCATCTGTTCAATGTTTTTCTTAGGATTATCTAATCCTAAAGAGTCACCTAGTACATTTTTCTTGTTTTTTTATTTTTCTCCTCATTCTTAGATCTTATCCCTTTATCTCTGATAGAAGAACTCTAAGATTTACTCATGTTAGAGCTCCCTCTTATCCTTTTCTTAGATTAACAGGCTCATTCTAGCCCACCTCCACAATGGAATCAACATTGAAAAAGACATCATAAAGGAAAGGTTTCACTCCAACTTCAATGACTTTTGGGACCATCGACACACTTTTGACATGAACCTTAAATTTGATAGCCTCTTTAGCTTCCAAAGACTTTAGATCAATTTCCTCGACAGCTCCTAACACTGACCCCAATTCACAATAGCTTAGTAGTTTTTCATTTCTTTTGGGACATTTTCGGCTCTCACCCAAATTGTGTGAAGTCTGGCCTTGGCAGTGGGTTGTTCAAACTAGGGAGCAACCAAGATTTTTGTACCAGACAGCTTCATCTTGAGCTCAGGAAAGTGAATTAATTCATCTATTTTTCAAGGGAAGGAAACTGCATGATGTATCCAGCTTGGCACTTCTTAGCCTTCCACATTTTGCCCCATAGGGACGTAGAACAATCTCTAGCCTGGTGGCCCTCTTCAACGCACTTTTGGTAGAAAAACTCCTCCCAAAATCCATATCTACCCCTGATGGAGAGATCAGAGCATTAGGGTTACCTTGCAAAACCATCTCTCTAGTCGAAGATGAGCCTACAAAGTTGCCCTTGGCTGACATCCTCCCTGAAGTGGCTTCAACTGCCTACTCAAGTTCCTATTTATCCCCCACAATTGTTGCTCTTGGGAGTTCTCCTTGCTGATACCACTCTCCCATTTATGGGACTAGCCTTTTGCCTCCATCGTCCTAGTCTTCTGCAGCGAGCCAATACCCATAGATCTAAGGCGAGGCCACCCCTCGCACCCTAAAGTAGGACGATGATGAATCCACCGCCAACCCCCGTGGAAACCAACACGAGCAGAGGTGTGGATCTCCTAGAGCGAGGATGAGAAAGTGGCTTGGTGTGAGATAGCCACCCTACCAACTAGGTCATCCGAACCCACACCCACGGACGCAGTCGATCTATCAAGGGGAGACGTGGCACAATCTGCCACCCCCAAACCCTTGACATGGGTCAGCTAACAACTAGACTTCTTTGACTTGACCCATGGCGAACCTAGGTCCTCTACCCTAAAAGCTCACCCACGCCATAGACCATAGCAAAAAACAGAAACCCTACGATGCATGAAAAGCAAATAGCCCACGCAAAACGGCCCACAACGTGAGAGAAAAGGGAGGGAGGAGGAGAGGACGGTCCAAGAGAGTGCAAGACCTACGAGAGCACCGCCGAGGCCCAACAAGGATGAAGGGAGGGGTGATCACCTTTTTCCATGTCTCTCCAGCGTGAGGAATCAGTTACCAGACCAAACCAAAACAAAATGTGTGCATCTACAACTTTGTTAGAGTGGAGAACTTAATACTTGAGGAAGATGGATGTATTTTTATTTCCCCTTAGTTCAGAATCATAGGTGCTCTATTAAACGCATGTCGCCTATATGTTTTCTCAACACATTGGGTGGAAGCTCTTTAGTGAGCGAATCCGCAAGCATTTGATATGTATGTATATGCTCAAGGTCAATTATTTGATACTAGACTCTCTCTCCTTTACAACATAATACTTAGTGTCAATGTGCTCGACAATTGACTTGTTATAAGAGTATCATATTGTTGGTTCATTATCATAGTATAACGTTAGTGGTTTTTGAAAGTTTCCTAGAGGGGGCGTGAATAGGCGAAACCTGAAATTTATAACTTAAGCACACACTACAAGCGGGGGTTAGCGTTAGAATTAAAACTCAAGTCCAAAAGAAAGGGAAAACAAATCAACCAACAAATAAGGCGAGTGGACACGATGATTTGTTTTACCGAGGTTCGATTCTAAAGAACCTAGTCCCTGTTGAGGTGGTCACGAAGACCGGGTCTCTTTCAACCCTTTCTCACTCTCAAACGGTCACTTAGACCGAGTGAGCCTTCTTCCTTAATCTCATGGGTCACTTAGACCCCGCAAGGAGCACCACACAATTGGTGCCTCTTGCCTTGCTTACAAAGCACTTGAGAGTAAGAATTGAAAAGAAAAATAAGGCCAAGCCAAGCAAACAAGAGCAACAAGGAAACACAAGAGATCCTCTCACAAGCCCTAATGCACTAGAGTTGATTTGGGGACTTTGAGTGGATCGATCGCTTTGATTGTGTCTTGAAGTGAAGTTTATTGCTCTTGTATTGAATGCAATGTTCAGAATGCTTGGATACTTGGTGTGGTGGTGGTTGGAGGGTATTTATAGCCCTCAACCATCAAATGACCGTTGGGGAAGGCTGCTGTCGAAGGGCGCACCAGACAGTCCGGTGCGCCACCGGACAGGCACTATAGGCTATCCGGTGCCCCGCCACGTCACCCAACCGTTAGGGTTCGGGAGCAGTCGACTGTTGATGTCGTTGTCTTCTTGTGGCACTGGACAGTACGGTGCCACACCGGACAGGTCCTGTTCACTGTCCGGTGTGCCACTAACTCTACGCTCTGACTCTGCCATGCACTGTTCTTCACTGTAGCGTTGTTCATCAGCTTTTGCAGTCGACCGTTGCGCGAGTTAGCCGTTGCTCCGCTGGTACACCGGATAGTCCGGTGGCACACCGGACAGTCCGATGAATTATAGCGGAGTGCGCCCAAAGCAACCCGAGAGTGGCTAGTTGGACTCTGTATGGTCCTGGTGCACCGGACACTGTCCGGTGGCACACCGGACAGTCTGGTGTGCCAGACCACAGCACACTGGGTTTTATTTGCTCCTTTGAATTGAACCCTTAACTTGAATATTTATTGGTTTATGTTGAACCTTTATGCACCTGTAGAACATGTATTCTAGAGCAAACTAGTTAGTCCATTTGTTTGTGTTGGACATTCAACCACCAAAATTAATTGTGGGAAAAGGTTAAACCTATTTCCCTTTCAATATCCCCTTTTTGGTGATTGATACCAACACAAACCAAAGCAAATATATAAAGTGCAGAAATGAACTAGTTTGCATAAGGTAAGTGCATAGGTTGCTTGGAATTAAACCAATTGATAGTCTTACTAGATATTAATGGATTGCTTTCTTTTATTTGACATTTTGGACCACATTTGCACCACATGTTTTGTTTTTGCAAATCTTTTTCAAAGTCTTTTCAAAATTATTTTGCAAATAGTCAAAGATATATGAATATGATTGAGAGAAGCATTTTCAAGATTTTAAATTTCTCCCCCTATATCAAATGCTTTTCCTTTGACTAAATAAAAGTTCCCCCTGAATGAAATTCTCCTCTTAGCTTTCAAGAGGGTTTTGAATAGATACCAATTTTGAAATCTTATTTTCATAAGCATAGATACCAATTTGAAATTGCCTTGAATACTAATTGAAAAACAAACATTTGTGATTACCAAATAAATCTTTCATTTTGAAAATTTTGAAATGGTGGTGGTGCGGTCCTTTTGCTTTGGGCTTAATATTTTCTTCCCCTTTGGCATTAATCACCAAAAGCGGAGAACTTTGGAACCCTTCTTATATTTTCTCCCCCATTGATAAAATAAATATGAGTGAAAGATTATACCAATTGGAGAGATGGCGGAATACCGGCAAAGTTAACTAATACCATTGGAGTTGAGTGGAAGCGTTGTCTTTGCCGAATACTCCATGTAACACCCTAGGTGTTTATCGTCCGCTCGACAACGAGTACGGATTTAAGCACGTAATATCAGTGGATAAAACGGATGCTAAATTTTAATCATCTTTGCCTATCGCGATTTTAATATCGCATCTGTTTCATCTGTCGCGAGTTCGACATCGTTTTTATTATCCGGGCTCTTCCTAAATTTTCGTGATGTTCGGAACATCGTTGTTCCAAAATTCGGTGCGACCGGTGATTATTTAAAATTCATCACTCGCGACAATATGAATTCGGAAGCCCGACCCACTCGGATGATTTTTATCCCGGGCAGTATAATTAGAACTCAACGACAACGGTTTTTGTACGAAACAAGATTTATTAGAACTCGGCAATTGAAGTTTTTGGTGCAAAATATTCCGTCTTCGCCCGTCAGCCGAGAAATCATGTCCGAGGATCTATAATTGAGATTTTTTCAGTAAATTATCTGCTCTAGACTAAATCAAGCATAGTCTGTATTAATTTGACTAGTATCTTTTGTTTTGTCTGATTTACATCTCCCACAGACTTAATCTGAGAATTTAATCATCGCTAAAAATCCCGATTCAAAAATATCTATAAATTTCTAGAAAATCTAAAAAGAAAAAAAGAAAATATTCAGCAGCCTAATCCTCTACCGCCATTTCCTTTGATTTTTCCAAGCCATCGTACGCAGAAATCCCACCGCCGTTCACTGATATTTTCCTCCGCCTGCGTGCCGTCCTTATCTCTCTTGCGCGGTCTTCTTTTCCCTGCTCAGATTTTCCTTCCCAGCGGCTTCCTCGCGCGTCTCCTCTCCTTCCCCTCGGCTTGCTTCTCAATCAAGCTCCCTGCGCGTCGCGGTCTCTCAGTTCCTTCTGGCTGAGCGCGCCTAGATCTCCTCCGAGCTCCACAGGGATGTGCTGTGTGTTCCCCAGTACCGACCATGTCAAACTCTGGTGACCCCTTCCCACAGCACAGCAGACCGGTGCCCTCCCTAGCTGTGCGCTCGCCTCTGGCCATCGCCCAATCTATGTTCGCGCTAGGACACGCCTCCGGCTGGCCTTGCCGGCACTGAACGCCCTAGTGACCACCGCGTCCACTCCTCGGTGCTCGCCATGGCTGGCTTGAAATTCTGCTCGCGAGTTCCTGGCCGATTTCCTCTTCAAGCTCGCCCCTTCACCAGTCGTCACGGCTCCAGCTCCTCGAATCCCCTCTGCTCTCCCTCCTCCCAGCCAAGCGGCTTCCCCTCCGTGCTCCAGTGGCGCTCAGCGCCCAACTCCTGCGTCGCGCCCATCCCTGCCCTCCCTGCTCTCCCCAACGGCTCCCTCCATGCTCGGTGCCCGTCTCTGCTCGCCACTGCGCGCGCCCAGCTTCGGCGTCCGGCTGAGTTTCCTAGCACGCGCTCTGCTCCTTTCCTCACGGCGCCCTCTCTCCGTTCCTTTCCATCCATGGCCGAAGCCCCTCCCTGCTCGGAGCTCCCTGGGGTCGCGCCCCCTCTGCTCGCCCAGCCGAGCTCCCTCTCCCATGGCGCCCTAGCCTCCAACAGACGTGTGCCCAGCCACGATGGCCTTTGCTCGAATTTTTGTCGCGCCGAGCTCCTCGTGCGGGTCTCTGGTGCCCAACCACCTAGCCCCATCTCCCTCCCAGCGCCTGGCTTGCTCCCTGCTCCGCGCCGCGACGAGGATTGGGGGCCGGTTGTCCGGTCTCGTGAATTGACTCGTTGTGGATGGATGGCTAGATGGGGTAGGCAAATCCGGATCCGTTACGCTACTCGCAAAGCGCGTGGGGGCGTCACCGGCCATCCTGCTTCCTTGTGTGCGCTCCGCTTGCCGTCATCCTCCACACGCCGGGTGGCGCGTCGTGCGTCTCCCTTTTGTCAACCCAGCGTGGGCTCTGACCGTCAGCTGAGTGCTTGATGCTTGTGCTCGGTCATCTACAGCAGTTCGCTTGGTGTCAGCTCGCCGTCATTGTTGTTTGCTGCTCGTGGTCGTCGTCTCCTTCTCAACATCCATGTGGACGCTCCCTCGCCGATCGCGCTCTCTGGAGTTCGCTGAACGCCGCTCTCAGTGGGAAAGCTTTGCAAGTTTGCGCGTCGTCGCCCTCTATCACCGGACGCCATCCTCGTCTACGCTAAGTCCCAAGCCGTGAAGACGCTCTTGTGCTGGCCACGCGTCACCAGCTCAACAAAAGGAGTCCCATGGATATCTGGTCAAGAATAGAAATTGTGTGCATCGCTCGCCAGACGTGTGTGCTCAAAAATGTCGACCGAAAACCATCACCGTGCTTCCGACTATCGCGTCGAATTAGTCAGGGTAAGCAAATTTGTTATTCGTATTAGTGGATTGATGGATGGTTTGACTAGGTATAATATTTATTAGATTGCCTGAGTAGCTTTGGTAATTGGTCGATGTCATAGGATGGAAGAGGTCTCAGTGTTTGCGGGATTGTAGGTGTTAAAAATGTGATGTTTATTAATATATGTGATATACAGGTTAATCGGGAAATTAGTTTAGAAAGTTAATGAAAGTTCTTCTATCAAATTTTATAATTGTTAGGTGTCCACGAATTGTGAACTTAAAGTTATAAGTCATTTAGTGTGTTCTCTAGACTAGGTATGATATTCTATGTGTGTTGGTCGATTTCATGATTTGAATGAATGTTGATTGCTATTTCGAATATTTAGGATCAAGTAACATCGATACATCTGTTTCAACCAAAATTTAGGGTGTGTTTGATAAGTAATGCGTATAAACACTTTAGATCTTTTAGTTCTAAAGTTGGAATTGTTATATTGTATAAAATATGCTTGATTATAGGTTATAAGTGTTTCATCCTTTTTAGCGTAGATTATCTATCTTGTACTATTTATACTCGTGCTCATACATGTGCATCATGCATCTCATGAGGTACGATAAATAATCGCGTGGTGCGGAAGACGAGCCAAGTCGACCCCAAGCGCGGGCTAATCCGCAGGATGAAGCTGATGAACTAATCTGAAGATGGATAGATGAAACGAGTATCAGAACAAAGGATGATCATCAAGTGGACGTCGTCTAACAACACTAACCTAGTGTTATTTAGGCAAGCCCCGGTGCATTTGCCACCTCCTTGTGTTTTAAAATCTTTATCACCTTGTTTGATGCATTAGGTGATAGGAGTTGTATGCTAAACCGTTGATGCATTTCCTTCCTTGAAAAATTGATTATCCTTCCTTGACACCCTTTTATAAAAAGAATTTTTTTGATGCTTAGCCTTGATTTAGCAAACAAAATGTTTTGTTTTAAAACAAAAGTGATGCTTCAGTGGGTGGGAATGTTCTCAAAAATAAAACATGATGGTGGATCCATTAGGGTCGTAATGGGTTCAACATCGGAAAAGATGTACCTCTGCCAGGTACCAAAATTTGGGTTCTAAATAATAAAGCTGAGACCGGGCGGTTGACTTGCACGAGAAGGGAGTCTCGGTGTAGTGTCTCTGTCTGAGTCGATTAAGGACCTTGTCGATGTAGGCTTGATGATTGAGGACCTTTTAACTGGTCACATGCCTCATCATAGGTAAGCTTTGCCTCGGGTAGACTAATACTAGAATAAGATAACACACAATGGAAGTGGAGAGATGGCGAGACTAGCGTGTACCCTCCGTGGCAAGAGGCTGGACGGTGGCGTATCTGTGCTCTTGGTTGGCGTGAACCTGATCTAGTCTTAAGAACCCCGGTGGCGAGTTGACATATGCAAGGGTTAAGTGCTACATATGTCGTGTGATCCGAGATCCCTAGCTGGGTATAAATCGATTCGGATCGCCGTTACTTCTCGGACATGAAGACTTGGTCACTGCCCTACATGTAGCAATCTAGTGAACTGATGGGATGATAAAAGACGGCTAGTGTAGGCCAAGTGCTTGAACTAGGATAGAAAGAACTCTAGATGCAGGTAACTTTACTTAACCTGACAAGTAAAATTGGATTTTAAGGATCCACTCGTAGTAAGCTTTTCTGCAAAACAGAGTCTTTGATTCTTGATAAATCATACCTTGAATCCCTCTAGCTAGCATACCCTTGAGGGTCTTTTCTTTAGTTGGGTAAGTCTTGCTGAGTAATTCCGTACTCAGGGTTTTATTCCCTGTTGTTTTTCAGGCTCTAACCTTGTGCTGCTGTTGATGGTGTTAAGTGCCGGTGGGCTCGACCTTCTTATAAGTCTAAGTAACTCTTCTATACTTCTTATTGAGGATGGTCACTTGAGCTAGCATATATTTCAAACTTATACTTTTGTAATCACTCCGATAAATATAATGTAACATTTTTGTAACCTGTAAAATTTGGTAATAAGATTTCCGCTACAAAAATGTTGATGTGTGTGATTTGTGTTACTTAATCCTGCGGTCCTGGTTGTAAGTGGTTTATCCGAGGTCCTTGGGGCACTCGGACAGATCCTGTTGAGTTATCTGGTGCACCTGCATAGCAGTCTGAGGTCTTTGAGACAAGGACAGGTGCATGTGGGCCCGATAACTTGGGAGGCTCTGCCACAGGCTAGTATCGGAGCAAGATTAAGTATATACGGTCACATACGTATTTTCAAAACAAAAGTTTTGGTTTTAGAAAACCTATTTTCAACTAAACACATTGTTTAGTTTTGAAAAACAGCTTTGAAAAACTATAATGCTAGTGACATCCTTTATTAAGCCCTAAATTAAGGACTATTAGGTGGCTTATTTGAAAACCACTAACCCACAACCGGGTGGATATTGTATACATGTGTATTGTTATTTTTTTAGGCCATTCAGTTTTGAATGGATCGACGCTCAGGTAAGGTGAGATGTGAGAGCATGACCGAACAAACGTTAGTCTAGGGAAGAGTATAAAAAGCGCTTGATTATATACATGTTACACATATGTATATATTGTCACACCCGGCTTTAAGGAACAAAGCCAGGTGCATCTCATACATGCGCCAAGAAGACAACATATATAATAACAGAGTGTATAGAGATAAATGTCATAAAACATCAGAGTATTTATTACATAGCGGAAGACTTATTACAAAATAAAATAATAAAGATAAAATGAACTAAGGATCGTCGGCGCCAATGTCGACTGGGAAACGCCACCTAGATCAGATCGAACTCCTCAGTGTTAGGCGGCTCCTCCTGAACCACCTGATCTTCTCCTGTGGGGGGGGGTGTGAGACAGCAAGGGTGAGCTCACACATGATCATAGCTCAACAAGTTGTGGGGAACTAGTGGACATAAACTCACAAAGGTGTGAGTTCATGTGATGTGTAAGGCTTAATCAATGACAAGGGTTAAAGCTGAGCATTGCTTTTAAGTAGTTGGTCAAAATTTTATTAGCAGTTACTAAGTGTAAGTAAATACCAAACCATAAATAAAGTAATAGAACACAATTTATAATAAACCCATGCAATGCAAATGACAAAATTGAATTTAAGTTCCATAATTTAAACATCAGAGAGTCCTGAGCTGCTCATGACCGTGAGCTCGGCTAGTATACCAGTTTTACACTCTGCAGAGGTTGTACCCTTTACCCACAAGTCATGTTACCCATCTGCCAAGGGGTCGCGAATCCCATACACCTCTACCTAGGAAGCGCGGCAGGGCAACACTACGAGGCCTTTACAAAGTTCCACTAGCTTCCGAAAACCCGCTACAGTTTATAGGAAGTTCCAATGCAGGGTTCCTGGCTGACCGCCATCGCAGCAAAATCAACCAGGGACCTCCCTACACTGACCACTCCCCTACTGCCCTTGCCCCTTTCGGGTAAGGTAGTCTTCCACTAGCTTTCCTAATTAGTCAGCCAAGGGGTCCCATTCCTCCCTTGTGGTGGCACGTGGTTCTCAAGTTAAGCTCTATGTTCCAATTAACATTAATGATCTCAACATGAACATAAACAGAATAACAAGAATAATTGGAACATAGATATAATAAATGATTATCCCAAAACCATGTAAAGCAATAGCAAACTACCCAAGTGATTCAGGGGTAAACAAGGTAATGAGATAAACAAATCTAGGGTGACCTATTGGGTCCCATCAAAATTAACCTATGCATGGATAAGTGATATTAAAGAACATTATTGGGTAAAAAGTGGTCAAGGGCACAACTTGCCTTCAATGAGCTCCTGCTCAGCTACTTCAACCTGCTGCTCACCAGGATCCTCGGTCACGGGCTCTTCTACTCGCCACAATACAAACAAGCACAGGATATAGGGAAAATTAACATTACACCAAGCATGTAAACAAATTACACAGAGATATTCTACATATTAAAATAAAAACCTAGGAACTGGAATCATAATTTTCTGAGTTATAGATTTCAAGTTATGCATTTTCAAAGGTTTTATGTGCTTTAAATAGTGTTAAGTGAGAAATAAATTTCTTACTGTTTTCATGACATAACAGAGGCTCTAGGTGATAGATAATAAAATTACAAAATTTTAGGAACTGGAATGGACTAATTTGGACTAAACATGGATTTTATATGATTTATTCAAGTTCTAGAATTTATTTTTGTATTAAAAATCCAATTTCCTAATCATTTAACCAATTTAAAACTGTACTGGACTGGGCCTCAAATCTAGAGAAACCCATGGGGCTCGGGGCAAGAAACCCGAGACACAGTGTATAGTGATTAAGGGACGGCGGGTTGATTTTAAGTAAACTGAGGGGTTCATTTGCGAATTTGCCTCACGAAGGGGTACGATGAGATTTGGGCCGTCAGATTACATACGGACGGTCCAGAATAACCAATCCAAGCGGTACTCTAAAAACTAATCTGAACCGTTCATCACAGATCGACGGTTACCGAGACACCCACGCACTACCACGATCCAGTACGCACATCATTGAATGGACGGCGCTCAATCTACAACTAACCCGCGTTGGCACCTAAACGGATAGGACGGCGGCGCTAGCCATCCCACGGCGGTGCCATTACCGGCGCGCAGCCGCCCGCCGTGCCGAGCGCGAATCCCCAAGTCCAAGTGACGGTAAACGGAGCAGAGATGAAGGCGAGTCATCCGGAGGCGTTCTCACCGTTGGTCATGTCGTGGAGACCTCCACCCACGGTGTGCTGCGAACGATGGCGATACACAGGCGCCGATGAGGAATCCTGCTCGCCATGATCGCCCCTGACGCCCAATCGTGCCACAAATGCTTATGGTGCCCACCGGAGAACCTCCCCACGGCATCGGGGTCGGACGGTGGCCTAATCGACAGACGACCGCGGCGTACGGGTATGTTGGTGAGGAATCGCAGTCAACACGGAACTACGCCACCACGGCCCATGGTTGGCCAACCCCGCCTGCATCGGGGTCGCGGGCTGGGCGTGCAGGTCGTCGGCTATGGCAGCCGCTCGTCGGCGAGGAAGCTTGGACGACGTGCGCCAAAGGCCGAGCCGGTGTACGCCGCCGCCACCGGGAACGGCACCACGGCAGAAGTAGCGCCCGCCCCTAGAGTCTGTATGGCGAGGACACAGGTACCCGCGGTCTGGTTAAGAACCAGTGCTAGAGGGAGGAGAGAGGTTTGCGCCGAGGAGGTAGCAGGGATGGGAAGCGGATAAACGGCGAGAGAGACGAAAAGAGTACAGAGAGGGCGATGACTTGTAGCGAGCGGACCTCTAGTCACGGGAAAACAGTTTATCTTCGAGCTCGCGGCTTGGGAGGCAGAGGGATCGCAACGACTTCGGCTGGCGACGGAATCGCGCGATCATGGAGGATCCAGTCAGCGCGGTCCGGTTCTCGCGGGGAAGAAGCTCATCTGACGGGGCGGCCCTGCTACCAGTGAACCAAACGCGAGTGCAAGGCTAGATGACCGAACGGATGCAGGCGCGCCAAGAGAGGTGGATGAAACGCGGGCCCCGTTTGCAGCGAGCGCGATGGAAGTGAGGCTGGCGGCTAGGGTTTTCTTCAGTGGAGACGCGCGCGCAAGGAAGTATAAGCGGGCCGGCGCGGGGGTGTCTTCCTGGTGGGCCGAAAATAGGGTTGGTCGGCCCAAAGTGCATAGTGTGGTGTTTTTTTTTATTTATTTCTTTCCATTCTAAATTCAAATTTAAATTCCAGTTTAAATTCAAACCTGTACAGTTTTATCATCAGATTATATTGTGCCATAAACCGTACCAATTCGGAGATATTTTTATATATGAACTATTTTTATCTTTATATCTTTATATATTTGTTTCTGACCTATATAACTTCTTTATATTCTAAATTCTGTTTTGGGACTTTAATGTTTTCTTTTCATATGATTTCTTATATTGTCACAAGATGCACACCCAAAAATGCAAACCAGCATGATACATATTTTAGTACCTTTTATCTTTATTATTTATTTGTTGTTTGAATATGGTGTTCGTATGTGATGATAAGTAAATTCAACACACACATAAAATATAGGAAATGACTTTTCTCCCTTTTTTTATATATTACAAACTGGGTGCTACAAATCCTACCCCCCTTAAAAATAATCTCGTCCTCGAGATTTAAGAAGAACGAGGGAAAAGGTGGGGAAAATCTATGCGAAGCTCTTCTTCTCTTTCCCAAGTTGCTTCATCTTCACCATGGTGACTCCATTGCACTTTACACATCTTTATCACCTTATTTCTTGTAACTCGGGTCAAAGTATCCAAAATCTTGATCGGGTATTCCGTGTAAGTCAAATCACCCTGAACACTGAGCTCTTCCATCGGTAACTGTTCCTCAGGGACACGGAGACACTTCTTAAGTTGAGATACATGGAACACGTTATGCACATCTGATAGACTATCCGGTAACTCGAGCTGGTATGCCATCTCTCCAACTCTTCTAAAGATCAAGAATGGTCCAATATAGCGAGGGGACAATTTGCCCTTGACTTTAAATCTCCTCATTCCACGCAGTGGTGACACCTTGAGGTACACATAATCTCCTTCTTCAAATTCCAGTGGTCTTCTTCTATTATCAGCATAACTCTTTTGCCTGGTTTGAGCCACTCTCAAATTCTCTCGAATTATACGAACTTGCTCCTCTGCTTCTTGAATCAGTTCAGGCCCAAAGAACTGTCTCTCTCCAGTCTGATCCCAATACAAAGGAGTCCTGCACTTCCTCCCATATAAAGCTTCAAAAGGTGACATTTTCAGACTGGCCTGATAGCTATTATTATATGAGAATTCAGCATAAGGTAAACTCTTATCCCAACTTCCTCCATGCTGAAGGGCACATGCTCTCAACATATCTTCCAATACTTGATTAGTCCTTTCAGTCTGTCCATCAGTCTGAGGGTGATAAGCTGTACTAAAATTCAACTTTGTACTCATGTTCTCATGAAAGCTTCTCCAAAATCTTGAGGTAAACTGTGAACCTCGATCAGACACGATCTTCTTCGGTACTCCATGCAAACACACAATTCGAGCCATATATAACTCTGCTAGCTGAGAACCTTTATAAGTAGTCTTGACAGGAATAAAGTGAGCCACTTTAGTCAATCTATCCACAATCACCCATATAGCATCATATCCTTTCTGGGTGCGAGGCAATCCAGTGATGAAATCCATACCAATCTCTTCCCATTTCCACTCGGGTATCTTCAGTGGATGCAATAATCCAGCTGGCCTCTGGTGTTCAGCCTTAACTCTTTGACATACATCGCACATAGCCACATGTGCAGCTACATCTCTTTTCAATCCATACCACCAATATTTCCGTTTCAAATCCTGATACATCTTGGTACTACCAGGATGAATAGAATAATCCGAGTCGTGGGCCTCCTTTAAAATAGTCTCTCGCAGGCTTTTAACATCAGGAACACACATCCTGTCCTTGAACCATACGGTGCCCTGCTCATCTTCCGTGAATCCCGGAACTCGACCTTCAGTAATCAGATCCTTAATCTCTTTTATCTTAGCATCACCAATTTGTCCTTTGCGGATCTCTTGCTCCAAAGTAGGTTCCACATCAATAGTAACTCCTTCAGTATGAGCAACTATCCCCAGGTTAAGTCTCCTGAAATCCTCAACAATCTCATCGGGTAGCTGGGCAACAATAGCTAAATGAACATGCTCCTTTCGACTCAAGTTATCTGCAACCAAATTTGCCTTGCTCGGGTGATAGTGAGTCTCCAAATCATAATCCTTAATAAGCTCCAACCAACGGCGTTGCCTAAGGTTGAGATCCTTCTGAGTGAATATGTACTTCAAACTCTTATGATCCATGCATACTTGACACTTAGTTCCCATAATATAGTGTCTCCAAATCTTAAGTGCATGCACAACGGCTGCCAATTCCAAGTCATGAGTGGGGTAGTTCAATTCATGTTTGCGTAACTGCCGAGACGCGTAGGCAATCACATGTCCTTCTTGCATGAGCACACATCCAAGTTCTTGGCCACATGCATCACAATAAATGTCAAATCCCTTCTGTAGGTCTGGCATAATCAACACTGGGGGCGACATCAATCTTTTCTTCAATAGATCAAAGCTGTCTTGACACTTCTCGTCCCACTTAAATTCTTTTCCTTTCTCCAAAAGCGAAGTCATAGGCTTGGCAATCTTAGAAAATCCTTCAATAAATCTCCGATAATAGCCTGCTAATCCCAAGAAACTCCGAATCTCGGTAACTGTAGTGGGTACTCTCCACCCCATTATCTCCTTAATTTTAGCAGGATCCACTACTATTCCTCCATTAGAAATAATATGACCAAGAAATGGCACCTCGCCAATCCAAAACTCGCACTTGCTGAACTTGGCATAGAGCTGGTTATCTCGTAGCTTCTGTAGCACCAATCTCAGATGTTCCTCGTGATCACTATCATTCTGAGAATAAATAAGAATATCGTCGATGAATACCACGACGAATCTGTCCAAATACTCCATAAACACCTTGTTCATCAAGTTCATAAAATAAGCTGGTGCATTGGTTAATCCAAACGACATAACAGTAAACTCATATAATCCATATCGAGTCGAGAAAGCCGTCTTGGGAATATCCGATGGTCTAATCCTCATCTGATGGTAACCGGATCGGAGGTCAATCTTCGAAAATACTCTTGCTCCTCTCATTTGATCAAACAAATCTTCAATACGGGGCAACGGATACTTGTTCTTCACTGTAACATCATTAAGAGATCTATAATCCACACACATCCGCTGTGATCCATCCTTCTTCTGTACAAACAGAACCGGTGCTCCCCAAGGTGAGGAACTCGGACGAATGTACCCAGCCTCTTGTAACTCAGTTAACTGCTTCTTAAGTTCCTTCAACTCCTCTATGGACATCCTATATGGCCGTTTAGAAATAGGGGCGGTTCCAGGTAAGAGGTCAATAACAAACTCAACTTCTCTATCAGGTGGCATCCCTGGTAACTCCTCTGGAAAGACATCCGGAAAATCTCTAACCACCCGGATATTGTCACCAACAAACTCCTCCGGTATAAAGAACATTGCACGCATGGGTGAGGAGGTTACTGCAATATTAACTTGAAACCTTTCTCCTTTAGGGCTGGTAAGTTCTATGGTTCCCTTAGCCCAGTGTATAAACTGTCTTTGCCTTTCTTAACCATGACATACCAAGGATCAAGCCTATACTGCTCTCTTCTAACAATATAGGGGTAGCCCATTTGGGTTAGGAATATAGGGTAAGAAAGGAAGAATTGTAGACAAGGCGAGTAATTACGAGAAATGTTACTGCGGGGGATTTATTAGCTAAGTAGATTAGTGTATTATCCACTAAAGCTAATACATTACCCTATGGTGGTACATGCTAAGATGTCCGTCTATACTATTTCAATCAATCAAAGAAGCAAATCAGGCATTTAGCATCAGCACAATCAAACAACATTTTAAATAGAGAAAATAGTTTTAATTTTGTCTTAGGTTCCCTATCTCTGAAAAAGTTCATAGTTATAGGATTCCAAAGTGTGAAATCCATCTTGTCTTAGAGTAGAAAAGGTAAGAATGATCAGAGTAGAACAGTAGAAGGTGAGACAAGATCAAAATGAGATGAGTATAGAATGAGTCAGAGTAAGGTAAGTAGGAGAGGGTTTGTCCGTTTCTATCTAGGTCTCGTCCTACAGTCAACATTCCTCTGATACCACTTCTGTAACACCCGGCTTTAAGGAACAAAGCCAGGTGCATCTCATACATGCGCCAAGAAGACAACATATATAATAACAGAGTGTATAGAGATAAATGTCATAAAACATCAGAGTATTTATTACATAGCGGAAGACTTATTACAAAATAAAATAATAAAGATAAAACGAACTAAGGATCGTCGGCGCCAATGTCGACTGGGAAACGCCACCTAGATCAGATCGAACTCCTCAGTGTTAGGCGGCTCCTCCTGAACCACCTGATCTTCTCCTGTAGGGGGGGTGTGAGACAGCAAGGGTGAGCTCACACATGATCATAGCTCAACAAGTTGTGGGGAACCAGTGGACATAAACTCACAAAGGTGTGAGTTCATGTGATGTGTAAGGCTTAATCAATGACAGGGGTTAAAGCTGAGCATTGCTTTTAAGTAGTTGGTCAAAATTTTATTAGCAGTTACTAAGTGTAAGTAAATACCAAACCATAAATAAAGTAATAGAACACAATTTATAATAAACCCATGCAATGCAAATGACAAAATTGAATTTAAGTTCCATAATTTAAACATCAGAGAGTCCTGAGCTGCTCATGACCGTGAGCTCGGCTAGTATACCAGTTTTACACTCTGCAGAGGTTGTACCCTTTACCCACAAGTCATGTTACCCATCTGCCAAGGGGTCGCGAATCCCATACACCTCTACCTAGGAAGCGCGGCAGGGCAACACTACGAGGCCTTTACAAAGTTCCACTAGCTTCCGAAAACCCGCTACAGTTTATAGGAAGTTCCAATGCAGGGTTCCTGGCTGACCGCCATCGCAGCAAAATCAACTAGGGACCTCCCTACACTGACCACTCCCCTACTGCCCTTGCCCCTTTCGGGTAAGGTAGTCTTCCACTAGCTTTCCTAATTAGTCAGCCAAGGGGTCCCATTCCTCCCTTGTGGTGGCACGTGGTTCTCAAGTTAAGCTCTATGTTCCAATTAACATTAATGATCTCAACATGAACATAAACAGAATAACAAGAATAATTGGAACATAGATATAATAAATGATTATCCCAAAACCATGTAAAGCAATAGCAAACTACCCAAGTGATTCAGGGGTAAACAAGGTAATGAGATAAACAAATCTAGGGTGACCTATTGGGTCCCATCAAAATTAACCTATGCATGGATAAGTGATATTAAAGAACATTATTGGGTAAAAAGTGGTCAAGGGCACAACTTGCCTTCAATGAGCTCCTGCTCAGCTACTTCAACCTGCTGCTCACCAGGATCCTCGGCCACGGGCTCTTCTACTCGCCACAATACAAACAAGCACAGGATATAGGGAAAATTAACATTACACCAAGCATGTAAACAAATTACACAGAGATATTCTACATATTAAAATAAAAACCTAGGAACTGGAATCATAATTTTCTGAGTTATAGATTTCAAGTTATGCATTTTCAAAGGTTTTATGTGCTTTAAATAGTGTTAAGTGAGAAATAAATTTCTTACTGTTTTCATGACATAACAGAGGCTCTAGGTGATAGATAATAAAATTACAAAATTTTAGGAACTGGAATGGACTAATTTGGACTAAACATGGATTTTATATGATTTATTCAAGTTCTAGAATTTATTTTTGTATTAAAAATCCAATTTCCTAATCATTTAACCAATTTAAAACTGTACTGGACTGGGCCTCAAATCTAGAGAAACCCAGGGGGCTCGGGGCAAGAAACCCGAGACACAGTGTATAGTGATTAAGGGACGGCGGGTTGATTTTAAGTAAACTGAGGGGTTCATTTGCGAATTTGCCTCACGAAGGGGTACGGTGAGATTTGGGCCGTCAGATTACATACGGACGGTCCAGAATAACCAATCCAAGCGGTACTCTAAAAACTAATCTGAACCGTTCATCACAGATCGACGGTTACCGAGACACCCACGCACTACCACGATCCAGTACGCACATCATTGGATGGACGGCGCTCAATCTACAACTAACCCGCATTGGCACCTAAACGGACAGGACGGCGGCGCTAGCCATCCCACGGCGGTGCCATTACCGGCGCGCAGCCGCCCGCCGTGCCGAGCGCGAATCCCCAAGTCCAAGTGACGGTAAACGGAGCAGAGATGAAGGCGAGTCATCCGGAGGCGTTCTCACCGTTGGTCATGTCGTGGAGACCTCCACCCACGGTGTGCTGCGAACGATGGCGATACACAGGCGCCGATGAGGAATCCTGCTCGCCATGATCGCCCCTGACGCCCAATCGTGCCACAAATGCTTATGGTGCCCACCGGAGAACCTCCCCACGGCATCGGGGTCGGACGGTGGCCTAATCGACAGACGACCGCGGCGTACGGGTATGTTGGTGAGGAATCGCAGTCAACACGGAACTACGCCACCACGGCCCATGGTTGGCCAACCCCGCCTGCATCGGGGTCGCGGGCTGGGCGTGCAGGTCGTCGGCTATGGCAGCCGCTCGTCGGCGAGGAAGCTTGGACGACGTGCGCCAAAGGCCGAGCCGGTGTACGCCGCCGCCACCGGGAACGGCACCACGGCAGAAGTAGCGCCCGCCCCTAGAGTCTGTATGGCGAGGACACAGGTACCCGCGGTCTGGTCAAGAACCAGTGCTAGAGGGAGGAGAGAGGTTTGCGCCGAGGAGGTAGCAGGGATGGGAAGCGGATAAACGGCGAGAGAGACGAAAAGAGTACAGAGAGGGCGATGACTTGTAGCGAGCGGACCTCTAGTCACGGGAAAACAGTTTATCTTCGAGCTCGCGGCTTGGGAGGCGGAGGGATCGCAACGACTTCGGCTGGCGACGGAATCGCGCGATCATGGAGGATCCAGTCAGCGCGGTCCGGTTCTCGCGGGGAAGAAGCTCATCTGACGGGGCGGCCCTGCTACCAGTGAACCAAACGCGAGTGCAAGGCTGGATGACCGAACGGATGCAGGCGCGCCAAGAGAGGTGGATGAAACGCGGGCCCCGTTTGCAGCGAGCGCGATGGAAGTGAGGCTGGCGGCTAGGGTTTTCTTCAGTGGAGACGCGCGCGCAAGGAAGTATAAGCGGGCCGGCGCGGGGGTGTCTTCCTGGTGGGCCGAAAATAGGGTTGGTCGGCCCAAAGTGCATAGTGTGGTGTTTTTTTTTATTTATTTCTTTCCATTCTAAATTCAAATTTAAATTCCAGTTTAAATTCAAACCTGTACAGTTTTATCATCAGATTATATTGTGCCATAAACCGTACCAATTCGGAGATATTTTTATATATGAACTATTTTTATCTTTATATCTTTATATATTTGTTTCTGACCTATATAACTTCTTTATATTCTAAATTCTGTTTTGGGACTTTAATGTTTTCTTTTCATATGATTTCTTATATTGTCACAAGATGCACACCCAAAAATGCAAACCAGCATGATACATATTTTAGTACCTTTTATCTTTATTATTTATTTGTTGTTTGAATATGGTGTTCGTATGTGATGATAAGTAAATTCAACACACACATAAAATATAGGAAATGACTTTTCTCCCTTTTTTTATATATTACAAACTGGGTGCTACATATATGAAGGCTGCGATGTGGAGTAATTACTTTTCTGGGAATTCAGTACCCCATGGATGTGTATGGGTATACAGACATGGGAATACTGAGAAGTGTAATGTACTTGCAATGATGCACCTACGCTAAGGTAAGAAGGTGAGTTACCATAATGAGTTGCCCTATGGTTAAAGTGTGGCAACGGCGTCTATGCGTAGCTCGGCGCTTAATGATGAGCTGGCCTCCATATAGAAATATATGGAGTATAAACTATGATAAACTGTCATGTCTGAACTGCATCATGGGAAAACTTGGGCTGTGATGGAATTTTCTGCAGGTACACTAACCTCGAACACGTATGTGTAGCTAACGACTAGCAAAATGCCGAGAGAGAACGTATGCCACCGATATAGAACGCTATTGCCATGTTATGTTGGCAAAATCAGTGAGGACGTATAGTACGAGCATGCATCCTGATTGTTGCATCCTGTTTGTCACCTATACACCCAAGATGCTTCTCTCATCTTTATTCCAGTAACCAGTGATTGTAGATAGGGTGGTGTAATGTTGAATTATAAACTTCGATGAAATAGTTATCCTCCGTTCTTTAGGTAACCTGTTAGGGTGTTATATGTGTTTGCTCTTGTGCTTGAGGTGTCGATAGAAGGCTGGTGATTTATTTGCCTAAACCCAAAATTAGGCTATGTTCTTGTTTAGTGAACCATGACGCAAATTTGACTTCTCCATTATCACTTCATGACCAAACTCATGTAAATGAATGCTTAGATAACTTCTTCATTGGACATAAAGTGTACCCAGACTTAAAACAAGAATCTCGAGGCATGTCTCCATCCTAAACCATGTCCTTATTCAATTGGCACAAGCTGATGTCCCTTATCCAGTTTGTCTGTTTTTGAGGATCACATCATTGTGTCATCAACCCAACCTAAGAAAGTCATGTCTGATCATCTTCTTTAATTTGATGCCTTTGGTTTCCTCATGTCTCTCGAAGGCATAACAACTTAATCTTGTGATTGTTTTCCCTCAGTATCTAATCAGATACTAATCCTTGACCTTGTGATCTCTGTGATGGGCATAGAAATATGCTTGGGGCTGAATTAACAGTCTCCCATCGTACTCCCTCACCAACCAATTTAGGTTATGGCCGTGTTTTGTTCATTTCATCGGGCCATGATCTGTTTGGCTCTCTACTTGTAACCATTCTTACAGGTGAAGCCTTGGAGCTTTTTAGTGTTGGAAAACAACTGATTAGCTCTCAAAATGGGGATTGGCTTTCCCTGCTGCTGAGATGCAGGAGTTGTTCATTTTCTCCCCTATTTAATCCATGTATTTCTGAACCCAATCTGTTCATCTTGCATGAAGAAATGGAAGAACAACCTGACCAAATGTTCTAAATACATGATCTCATGTTAACGAAGTGAGCTCTCGACCGTTGGCTTACCGATGGTACTGAGAGGACCTACTCAATGTCATAAGTAGTTTAACAAGTTGATTTTACTAACTTGTAACTGCTTTGTTATCAAAGGTTGAGTTTAGAGATCGTTTTGTCAAGTTATCTAAACTCACTTTGGTTCAAACCATCATAAGGTAGTACTTGCAAAAATCGAGTTAAGTCGACTGGTAACCACCTAGTCATCGCTCTAGTCATGCCTTGATCGCCTCACGTACGGTTTTCCGACGTGTGTGATCAGGTCGAGCCATGATTAGTGTTGGATAACATGGATTGGTTGCGAAAGTAGCATCTATAGATCCTTCTACTGGTGATTTTCTCGAATCTATATCACCCTTCATGGACTCGGATTT
Organism: Zea luxurians; assembly: GCA_029449295.1. Lineage (NCBI taxonomy): Eukaryota > Viridiplantae > Streptophyta > Magnoliopsida > Poales > Poaceae > Zea > Zea luxurians. The sequence continues at coordinate 49,209,635 of JAOPSE010000014.1, read as the reverse complement.
TCTGGCTAGCCACGGGTCAACTGTGATGTTATTTGACATTCACACCCGTCTCGTGTGCTATGAACCTACCATGACCACTTGTTGGTAAACCTCCTTTTGTGTGTTTTACCCAAGAGGTTGCATCTGATTCTGTTTGGGTAAAATCGCGTAATTGCCGCTCGCCCAACAGACTCAGATAGTACAGTGTCATCAGAAAAAGCAAACTGCACGCATGGAACCTTATGTGTTCTTCTGGCAGACATCGTCTCTATTGGTGGACATTTCTAAATTAGCCTAAGGCGATATATGTTATGTCCACTAGAGAAACAATATCCTGAGACACTCGCCTTTGCTTGGAAATGTCTCATGATTATCGCTGATATGGATATGGGTTACATGCTTCTCTACTCTTAAAAGTCTTTCGCTCCGAATCTCGGGACGAGATTCTTTTAAGGGGGACGGTTGTAACACCCTAGGTGTTTATCGTCCGCTCGACAACGAGTATGGATTTAAGCACGTAATATCAGTGGATAAAACGGATGCTAAATTTTAATCATCTTCGCCTATCGCGATTTTAATATTGCAACTGTTTCATCTGTCGTGAGTTCGACATCGTTTTTATTATCCGGGCTCTTCCTAAATTTTTATGATGTCGGAACATCGTTGTTCCGAAAATCGGTGCGACCGGTGATTATTTAAAATTCATCGCTCGCGAGAATATGAATTCGGAAGCCCCACCCACTTGGATGATTTTTATCCCGAGCAATATAATTAGAACTCAACGACAATGGTTTTTGTCCGAAACAAGATTTATTAGAACTCGGCAATTGAAGTTTTCGGTGCAAAATATTCCGTCTCCGCCCGTCAGCCGGGAAATCATGTCCGAGGATCTATAATTGAGATTTCTTCAGTAAATTATTTGCTCTAAACTAATCAAGCGTAGTCTGTACTAATTTGACTAGTATCTTTTGTTTCGTCTGATTTATATCTCCCACAGACTTAATCTGAGAATTTAATCATCGCTAAAAATCTCGATTCAAAAATATCTATGAATTTCTAGAAAATCTAAAAAGAAAAAAAGAAAATATCCAGCAGCCTAATCCTCTACCGCCGTTTCCTTTGATTTTTCCAAGCCGCCGTACGCAGATATCCCACCGTTGTTCACTGGTATTTTCCTCCGCCTGCGTGTCATCCTTATCTCTCTTGCGCGGTCTTCTTTTCCCTGCTCAGATTTTCCTTCCCAGCGGCTTTCTCGCGCGTCTCCTCTCCTTCCCCTCGGCTCGCTTCTCCCTCAAGCTCCCTGCGCGTCGCGGTCTCTCAGTTCCTTCCGTCTGAGCGCGCCTGGATCTCCTCCGAGCTCCACAAGGATGTGATGTGTCTTCCCCAGTACCGACCATGTCAAACTCTGGTGACCCCTTCCCACGGCATAGCAGACCGGCGCCCTCCCTAGCTGTGCGCTCGCCTCTGGCCATCACCCAATCTATGTTCGCGCTAGGACGCGCCTCCGGCTGGCCTTGCTGGCACTGAACGCCCTGGTGACCACCACGTCCACTCCTCGGTGCTACCCATGGCTAGCTCAGAATTCTGCTCGCGAGTTCCTGGCCGATTTCCTCTTCAAGCTCGCCCCTTTGCCAGTCATCACGGCTCCAGCTCATCGAATCCCCTCTGCTCTCCCTCCTCCCAGCCGAGCGGCTTCCCCTCCGTGCTCCCATGGCGCTCAGCGCCCAACTCCTATGTCACGCCCATCCCTGCCCTCCCTGCTCGCCCCAACGGCTCACTCCATGCTCGGCGCCTGGCTCTGCTCACCACTGCGCACGCCCAGCTTCGGCGTCCGGCTGAGTTTCCTAGCGCGCGCTCTGCTCCTTTCCTCACGGCGCCCTCTCTCCATTCCTTTCCATCCATGGCCGAAGCCCCTCCCTGCTCGGAGCTCCCTGGGGTCGCGCCCCCTCTGCTCGCCCAGCCGAGCTCCCTCTCCCATGGCGCCCCAGCCTCCAATCGCCGTGTGCCCAGCCACGTTGGCCTTTGCTCGAATTTTTGTCGCGCCGAGCTCCTCGCGCGGGTCTCTGGTGCCCAGCCGCCTAGCCCCATCTCCCTCCCAGCGCCTAGCTTGCTCCCTGCTTCGCGCCGTGACGAGGATGGGGGGTCGGCTGTCCGGTCTCGTGAATTGCCTCGTTGTGGATGGATGTTGCGCTACTCGCAAAGCGCGTGGGGGCCTCGCCGGCCATCCTGCTTCTTTATGTGTGCTCCGCTTGCCGTCATCCTCCACGCGCCGGGTGCGCTCTCTACGTCTAGCTCCTATCCGCGACGTCGCGCGTCTCCCTTTTGTCAACCCGGCGTGGGCTCTGACTGTCAGCTGAGTGCTTGATGCTCGTGCTCGGTCATCTACAGCAGTTCGCTTGGTGTCAGCTTGCCATCGTCGTTGTTTGCTGCTTTTGGCCGTCGTCTCCTTCTCAACATCCACATTGATGTTCCCTCTCCGATCGCGCTCTTCGGAGTTCGCTAAACGCCGCTCCCAGTGGGAAAGCTTTGCAAGTTCGCGCGTCATCTCCCTCTATCACCGGACGCCATCCTCGTCTACGCTAAGTCCCAAGCCATGAAGACGCTCTTATGCTGGCCATGCGTCACCAGCTCAACAAAAGGAATCCCATGGATATCTGGTCAAGAATAGAAATTGTGTGCATCGCTCGCCAGACGTGTGTGCTCAAAAATGTCGACCGAAAACCGTCATCGTGCTTCCGACTAACGCGTCGAATTAGTCAGGGTAAGCAAATTTGTTATTCGTATTAGTGGATTGATGGATAGTTTGACTAGGTATGATATTTATTAGATTGCTTGAGTCGCTTTGGTAATTGGTCAATGTCGTAGGATGGAAGAGGTCTCAATGTTTGTGGGACTGTAGTTTTTAAAAATGTGATGTTTATTAATATATATGATATACAGGTTAATCGGGAAATTAGTTTAGAAAGTTAATGAAAGTTCTTCTATCAAATTTTATAAGTGTTAGGTGTCCATGAATTGTGAAGTTAAAGTTATAAGTCGTTTAGTGTGTTCTCTAGACTAGGTATGATATTCTATGTGTGTTGGTCGATTTCATGATTTGAATGAATGCTGATTGCTATTTCGAATATTTAGGATCAAGTAACATCGATACATCTGTTTCAACCAAAATCTTGGGTCTGTCTGATAAGTAATGAGTATAAACACTTTAGATCTTTTAGTTCTAAAGTTGGAATTGTTATATTGTATAAAATATGCTTGATTATATGTTATAAGTGTTTCATCCTTTTTAGCGTAGATTATCTATCTTGTACTATTTATACTCGTGCTCATACATGTGCATCATGCATCTCATGAGGTATGATAAATAATCGCATGGTGCAGAAGACGAGCCAAGTCGACCCCAAGCGCGGGCTAATCCGCAGGATGAAGCTGATGAACTAATCTGAAGATGGATAGACGAAACGAGTATCAGAACAAAGGATGATCGTCAAGTGGACGTCGTCTAACAACACTAACCTAGTGTTATTCAGGCAAGCCCCGGTGCATTTGCCACCTCCTTGTGTTTTAAAATCTTTATCACCTTGTTTGATGCATTAGGTGATAGGAGTTGTGTGCTAAACCGTTGATGCATTTCCTTCCTTGAAAAATTGATTACCCTTCCTTGACACCCTTTTATAAAAAGGATTTTTATGATGCTTAGCCTTGCTTTAGCAAACAAAATATTTGTTTTAAAACAAAAGTGATGCTTCAATGGGTGGGAATGTTTTCAAAAATAAAACTTGATGGTGGATCCATTAGGGCCGTAATGGGTTCAACATCAGAAAAGATGTACCTCTGCCAGGTACCAAAATTTGGGTTCTAAATAATAAAGCTGAGACCGGGCGGTTGACTTGCACGAGAAGGGAGTCTCGGTGTAGTGTCTCCGTCTGAGTCGATTAAGGACCTTGTCGATGTAGGCTTGATGATTGAAGACCTTTTAACTGGTCACATGCCTCATCATGGGTAAGCTTTGCCTCGGGCAAACTAATACCAGAATAAGATAACACGCAATGGGAGTGAAGAGATGGCGAGAGTAGCGTGTACCCTCCGTGGCAAGAGGCTGGACGGTGGAGTATCTTTGCTCTCGGTTGGCGTGAACCTGATCTGGTCTTAAGAACCCCGGTGGCGAGTTGACATATGCAAGGGTTAAGTGCTATATATGTCGTGTGATCGGAGATCTCCAGCTGGGTATAAATTGATTCGGATCGCCGTTACTTCTCGGACATGAAGACTTAGTCACTGCCCTACACGTAGCAATCCAGTGAACTGATGGGATGATAAAAGATGGCTATTGTAGGCCAAGTGCTTGAACTAGGATAGAAAGAACTCTAGATGCAGGTAACTTTACTTAACCTGACAAGTAAAATTGGATTTTAAGGATCCACTCGTATTAAGCTTTTCTGCAAAACAGAGTCTTTGATTCTTGATAAACCATACCTTGAATCCCTCTAGCAAGAATACCCTTGAGAGTCTTTTCTTTAGTCGGTTAAGCCTTGCTGAGTAATTCCGTACTCAGGGTTTTATTCCCTGTTGTTTTTTAGGCTCTAACCTTGTGCTGCTGTTGATGGTGTTAAGTGCCGGTGGGCTCGGCCTTCTTATAAGTCTAAGTAACTCTTCTATACTTCTTATTGAGGATGGTCACTTGAGCTAGCATATATTTCAAACTTATACTTTTGTAATCACTCCGATAAATATAATGTAACATTTTTGTAACCTATAAAATTTGGTAATAAGATTTCCGCTGCAAAAATGTTGATGTGTGTGATTTGTGTTACTTAATCCTGCGGTCCTGGTTGTAAGTGGTTTATCCGAGGTCCTTGGGGCACTCGGACAGATCCTGTTGAGTTATCTGGTGCACCTGCATAGCAGTCTAAGGTCTTTGAGACAAGGACAGGTGCATGTGGGCCTGATAACTTGGGAGATTCTGCCAGACTCCATTTTCATTTCAATCTAAGACTAACACAAGAAATACTTTTGGAAACACATTAGTCTTAGCCTTGGCACAAGAAGAATAAGAAATATGGATATGTACCAAGTGAAAGAGATATGATCAAAGGTACATAAATGAGCTATGTGTGTAATGTTTCAATCAAAATTCCGAGAATCAAGAATATTTAGCTCATTCCTAAGTTTGCTAAAAGTTTTCTCATCTAGTGGCTTTGTAAAGATATCGGCTAATTGATCTTTGGTGTTAACATAAGCTACTTCGATATCCCCCTTTGTTGGTGATCCCTCAGAAAGTGATACCGAATGTCTATGTGCTTAGTGCGGCTGTGTTCAATGGGATTATCCACCATGTGGATTGCACTCTCATTATCACATAGGAGAGGGACTTTGCTCAATTTGTAGCCATAGTCCCTGAGGGTTTGCCTCATCCAAAGTAATTGTGCACAACAATGGCCTGCGGTAATGTATTCGGCTTCGGCGGTGGAAAGAGCTACAGAGTTTTGTTTCTTTGAAGCCCACGACACCAGGGATCTCCCTAGAAACTGACAAGTCCCTGATGTGCTCTTTCTATCAGTTTTACACCCTACCCAATCGGCATCTGAATATCCTATTAAATCAAAGGTGGATCCCCTGGGATACCAAAGCTTTTGCAGTAGACCGTTGCACGAGTTAGTCGTTGCTCCCCAGAAACTGTAGCGCTGTTCATAAGCTTTTGTAGTCGACCGTTGCGCGAGTTAGTCGTTGCTCCGCTGGTACACCGAACAGTCCGGTGGCACATCGGACAGTCCGTTGAATTATAGCGGAGTGCGCCCGAAGAAACCCGAGAGTGGCTAGTTGGACTCTGTATGGTCCTGGTGCACCGGACAGTCCGGTGCGCCAGACCATAGCACACTGGGTTTTATTTGCTCCTTTGAATTGAACCCTTAACTTGAATATTTATTGGTTTGTGTTGAACCTTTTGAGAGCACCTAGAGGGGGGGGTGAATAGGTGATCCTGTAAAAACTTCAAACTTAAGCCACAAAAACTTGTTAAGTGTTAGCACGATTATTGCCAAGTGGCTAAAAGATAAGTCTCAACAAAACACAATACCACAAGAGATTGATCACAGAGTTGACACAGTGGTTTATCCCGTGGTTCGGCCAAGACCAACGCTTGCCTACTCCACGTTGTGGCGTCCCAACGGACGAGGGTTGCAATCAACCCCTCCCAAGCGGTCCAAAGACCCACTTGAATACCACGGTGTTTTGTTGTTCCTTTCACTATCCCGTTTGCAAGGAATCTCCACAAATTGGAGTCTCTTGCCCTTACAAGTATATGATCACAAATGAAAGCACAGAGTAAGGGAGGGAAGCAACACACACAAATCCACAGCAAAAGCGCACACACACGGCCAAGAATCGAGCTCACAAGACTATCTCAGAGTTCTCACTTAGAACAGAGCTCGAATCACTTAGAAACACAAACGAATGCGCAGAGACTTGGTGTGGATGATCAAGAATGCTCAAAGGTTGCTTGTGTGTCTCCTCCATGCGCCTAGGGGCTCCTTTTATAGCCCCAAGGCAGCTAGGAGCCGTTGAGAGCAAATCCGGAAGGCCATCCTTGCCTTCTGTCTTCGGGGGCACCGGACAGTCCGGTGCACACCGGACAGTGTCCGGTGCCCGATTTGTTTCCTTAACTGGCGCTGCCGACCGTTGCAGCCCGTTGGAGATCTGCGAGCCGTTGGTGCACCGGACAGTCCGGTGCACACCGGACAGTCCGGTGCCGTCTTCCGACCGTTGGCTCGGCCACGTGTCCCGCGCGGATTGCGCGGCCGACCGTTGGCCCTGGCCGACCGTTGGCTCACCGGACAGTCCGGTGCACACCGGACAGTCCGGTGAATTTTAGCCGTACGCCGTCGGCGAATTCCCGAGAGCAGCCAGTTCGAGCCGAGTCAGCCTGTCGCACCGGACACTGTCCGGTGCACACCGGACAGTCCGGTGCTCCAGACCGAACAGAGACTTGGCTGCACACAGCCAAGTCTTTCTCTCCCCTTTTCTCTTTTTCTTCTTTCTGTTTCTAACACTTAGACAATTATGTTAGTCCACAAAACCAATGTACTAAGGCTTAGAAACATACCTTTATCTCATGATTTGCACCTTGTCATTGATGTATATAACTTCACAATTAAGCACATGTGTTGGCACTCAATCACCAAAATACTTAGAAATGGCCCAAGGGCACATTTCCCTTTCAATCTCCCCCTTTTTGGTGATTTATGCCAACACAACATAAAGCAACTAGAACAAGTGCAAACTCACTTCAAATAAAATAAATTTAAGTTTTATTCAATTTTGGCATATATGGATCATCCTTTGCCACCACTTGGTTTGTTTTTGCAAATCAAACTCAAATCTCTATCTCTAAGTTAAACACACATGTTGAAGCATAAAGAGAGTCATTCCAAAAGAGATTGATCAAAGATTTCACAAACTCCCCCTATTTCCCATAATCAATACTTCTCCCCACAAGAAGCCAATTATTGACAAGAGAGACAACATAAGAATTTTGACAAACCAAAAACTCTATTCTACTATTTTCAAAATCTCTCAAGTGGTAGCTGATCCATTTATTGCCTATTCTACTATTTTCAAAATCTCTCAAGTGGTAGCTGATCCATTTATTGCTTTGGCCTTTATTTTCTCCCCCTTTGGCATCAACCACCAAAACGGGATCAATTTTGGCCCTTTAACCCCATTGCCTCACCAAAAATCTTCAATTAAGAGCAAATGGCGACAAGAGTTCATGAGACGGACTTGGAATTAATTACCCTCTCATCGGAGTGCAGTGGAAGTCTTGCATCATCCAAGTCCACCTTTTCCCTTTCAATTCTCCTTTGAGACTAAATCAAACAAACTCAAGCATATGGTTAGTCTCAAAGGGTCAAGTTGTAACACATCTCCCCCTAAACATGTGCATCACTTTGCAACGGACTTGAGAGGTCCAGGGAGTGTTTGTACAACTTGAGCACCATAATAAGCAACAAAATGCAGAAAGAACATGATCAAAGGCATAAGCACATGTATGCTACAATTCAATCCAAGTTCCGCGAATCTAAGACATTTAGCTCACTACGCAGCCTGCAAAAGGTCTTCTCATCTAAAGGCTTGGTAAAGATATCGGCTAGCTGGTTCTCGGTGCTAACATAAAACACTTCGATATCTCCCTTTTGCTGGTGGTCTCTCAAAAAGTGATGCCGGATGTCAATGTGCTTTGTGCGGCTGTGCTCAACAGGATTTTCCGCTATTCGGATAGCACTCTCATTATCACATAGGAGTGGGACTTTGCTCAGATTGTAGCCAAAGTCCCTGAGGGTTTGCCTCATCCAAAGTAGTTGCGCGCAACACTGTCCTGCGGCAACGTACTCGGCCTCAGCGGTGGATAGGGCAACGGAGGTTTGTTTCTTAGAGTTCCATGACACCAGGGACCTTCCTAAGAATTGGCACGTCCCTGATGTACTCTTCCTATCGACCTTACATCCAGCATAGTCGGAATCTGAGTACCCAATCAAGTCAAAGTTAGACCCCTTTGGATACCAGATCCCGAAGCAAGGCGTAGCGACTAAATATCTAAGAATTCGCTTCACCGCCACCAAGTGACACTCCTTAGGATCGGATTGAAATCTAGCACACATGCATACGCTAAGCATAATATCCGGTCTACTAGCACATAAATAAAGTAAAGACCCTATCATTGACCGGTATGCTTTTTGATCAACGGACTTACCTCCTTTGTTGAGGTCGGTGTGTCCGTCGGTTCCCATCGGAGTCTTTGCGGGCTTGGCGTCCTTCATCCCAAACCGCTTTAGCAGATCTTGCGTGTACTTCGTTTGGGAGATGAAGGTGCCGTCCTTGAGTTGCTTCACTTGGAACCCAAGGAAGTAGTTCAACTCGCCCATCATTGACATCTCGAATTTCTGCGTCATCACCCTGCTAAACTCTTCACAAGACTTTTGATTAGTAGAACCAAATATTATGTCATCGACATAAATTTGGCATACAAAAAGATCACCATCGCAAGTCTTAGTAAAAAGAGTTGGATCGGCTTTCCCAACCTTGAAAGCATTAGCAATTAAGAAATCTCTAAGGCATTCATACCATGCTCTTGGGGCTTGTTTAAGTCCATAGAGCGCCTTAGAGAGCTTACACACGTGGTCGGGGTACCGCTCATCCTCGAAGCCAGGGGGTTGCTCCACGTACACCTCCTCCTTTATTGGCCCGTTGAGGAAAGCGCTCTTGACATCCATTTGGTACAACCTGAAAGAATGGTGAGCGGCATATGCTAGCAAGATACGAATGGACTCTAGCCTAGCCACAGGAGCAAAAGTCTCCTCAAAGTCCAAACCTGCGACTTGGGCATAACCTTTTGCCACAAGTCGAGCCTTGTTCCTTGTCACCACTCCGTGCTCGTCTTGTTTGTTGCGGAACACCCACTTGGTTCCCACAACATTTTGCTTGGGACGAGGCACCAGCGTCCAAACTTCATTGCGTTTGAAGTTGTTAAGTTCCTCCTGCATGGCCAACACCCAATCCGGATCTAGCAAGGCCTCCTCTACCCTGAAAGGCTCAATAGAGGAGACAAAAGAGTAATGTTCACAAAAATTAACTAGTCGTGACCGAGTAGTTACTCCCTTGCTAATGTCACCCAGAATTTGGTCGACGGGATGATCCCTTTGAATCATCGCTCGAACTTGGGTTGGAGGTGCCGGTTGCGCTTCTTCCTCCATCACATGATCATCTTGTGCTCCCCCTTGATCACACGCCTCCTTTTGATGAACCTGTTCATCGTCTTGAGGTGGGGGATGCACCGTCGTTGAGGAAGAAGGTTGATCTCGTTCATCTTGTTCCTGTGGCCGAACGTCTCCAATCGCCATGGTTCGTATAGCGGCCGTTGGAACCTCTTCATCTACATCATCACAATCAACAACTTGCTCTCTTGGAGAGCCATTAGTCTCATCAAATACAACGTCGCTAGAGACTTCAACCAAACCCGACGATTTGTTGAAGACTCTATACGCCTTTGTATTTGAATCATAACCTAATAAAAACCCTTCTACAGCTTTGGGAGCAAATTTAGAATTCCTACCCTTCTTCACTAGAATGTAGCACTTGCTCCCAAAAACACGAAAGTAAGATACATTGGGTTTGTTACCGGTTAGTAGCTCATACGAAGTCTTCTTGAGGAGTCGATGAAGATAGACCCTGTTGATGGCGTGGCAAGCCGTGTTCACGGCTTCCGACCAAAAGCACTCGGGGGTCTTGAACTCTCCAAGCATCGTCCTCGCCATATCGATTAGCGTCCTGTTCTTCCTCTCTACCACACCATTTTGCTGTGGTGTGTAGGGAGCGGAGAACTCGTGCTTGATCCCTTCCTCCTCAAGAAACTCCTCCACTTGAAGATTCTTGAACTCGGACCCGTTGTCGCTCCTTATCTTCTTCACCTTGAGCTCAAACTCATTTTGAGCCCTTCTGAGGAAGCGCTTGAGGGTCCCTTGGGTTTCAGACTTATCCTGCAAAAAGAACACCCAAGTGAAGCGGGAAAAGTCATCAACAATAACTAGACCATACTTACTTCCTCCTATGCTTAGGTAGGCGACGGGTCCGAAGAGGTCCATATGCAGCAGCTCCAGAGGTCTTGACGTGGTCATCACATTCTTGCTGTGATGTGCTCCTCCCACCTGTTTACCTGCCTGACAAGCTGCACAAGGTCTATCTTTTTCGAAATGCACATTTGTTAGACCTATTATGTGTTCTCCCTTTAGAAGCTTGTGGAGGTTCTTCATCCCCACATGTGCTAAGCGGCGATGCCACAGCCAGCCCATGCAAGTCTTAGCCATTAAGCATGCATCTAGACCGGCCTCTTCTTTTGCAAAATCAACTAAATAAAGCTTGCCGTCTAGTACACCCTTAAAAGCTAGTGAACCATCACATCTTCTAAAGACAGACACATCTACATTTGTAAATAAACAATTATATCCCATTTGACATAATTGACTAACAGATAGCAAATTATATCCAAGACTCTCCACTAAGAATACATTTGAGATAGAATGCTCATTAGAAATTGCAATTTTACCTAACCCTTTTACCTTGCCTTGATTCCCATCACCGAATATAATTGAATCTTGGGAATCCTTATTCTTGACGTAGGAGGTGAACATCTTCTTCTCCCCCGTCATATGGTTTGTGCATCCGCTGTCGATAATCCAGCTTGAACCCCCGGATGCATAAACCTGCAAGGCAAATTTAGGCTTGGGTCTTAGGTACCCAACTCATGTTGGGTCCTGCAAGGTTAGCACAAATATCTTTAGGGACCCAAATGCAAGTTTTATCTCCCTTGCATCTTGCCCCTAATTTCCTAGCAACTACCTTCTTACCCTTTCTACAAATAGCAAAGGGAGCATTACAAGCATAATAAATGGTAGAAGGTTCATTCACTACTTTCCTAGGAGCATGAATAACATTCTTTCTAGTCACATGAGCAATATTTCTCCTAGGCATATGTACAACATTTCTCCTACACATATCTCTATCATGCTTATGAGAGGAACTAGAGGCAAACATGACATGAGAATCATAAACATGTGAATCAAAATCATTATAAGCATTTCTAGCATGTCTCCTATCATGGTATAAGAAAGCATGGTTCTTTTTAGCACTACTAGCCATAGGGGCCTTCCCTTTCTCCTTGACGAAGATGGGAGCCTTATGGCTTGTTAAGTTCTTGGCCTCTCTCTTGAAGCCAAGACCATCCTTAATTGAGGGGTGTCTACCAATCGTGTAGGCATCCCTTGCAAATTTTATTTTATCAACTTCACTCTTGCTAGTCTTAAGTTGGGCATTAAGACTAGCCACTTCATCATTTAGTTTTGAAATTGATACTAAGTGTTCACTACAAGCATTAACATCAAAATCCTTACACCTAGTACAAATTTCAACATGTTCTACACACGAATTAGATTTATTTGCTACTTCTAATTTAGCATTTAAATCATTGTTAACACTTTGTAAAGCAGAAATGGTTTCATGACAAGTAGATAGTTCACTAGAAAGCATTTCATTTCTTTTAATTTCTAAAGCATATGATTTTTGTGCTTCTACAAATTTATCATGTTCATCATACAATAAATCCTCTTGCTTTTCTAAAAGCCTATCCTTTTCATTCAATGCATCAATCAATTCATTGATTTTATCTATCTTAGATCTATCTAAGCCCTTGAACAAGCATGAATAATCTATGTCATCATCATCACTAGACTCACTATCACTAGAAGAAGCATAAGTGGAGTCTTGAGTACTCACCTTCTTCTCCCTTGCCATAAGGCAAGTGAGACGCTCGTTGGGGAAGAGAGTCGATTTGTTGAAGGCAGTGGCGGCGAGTCCTTCGTTGTCGGAGTCGGAGGAGGGGCAATCCGAGTCCCACTCCTTTCCTAGATGCGCCTCGCCCTTTGCCTTCTTGTATTGCTTCTTCTTCTCTCTTTTGTTCCCCTTTTCCTGGTCACTTTCATTATCGGGACAGTTAGCAATGAAATGACCAAGCTTACCGCATTTGAAGCATGAGCGCTTCCCCTTGGCTTTGGTCTTGCTTGGTTGTCCCTTGTGACCTTTAAGCACTGTCTTGAATCTTTTGATGATGAGAGCCATCTCTTCATCATTAAGGCCAGCCGCTTCAATCTGTGCCACCTTGCTAGGTAGCGCCTCCTTGCTTCGTGTTGCCTTGAGAGCAAGGGGTTGCGGCTCGTTGATCGGACCATTCAAGGCGTCGTCCACATATCTCGCCTCCTTGATCATCATTCGCCCGCTAACGAATTTCCCAAGAACTTCTTCGGGCGACATCTTGGTGTACCTGGGATTTTCACGTATATTGTTCACCAAGTGAGGATCAAGAACGGTAAATGACCTGAGCATTAGGCGGACGACGTCGTGGTCCGTCCATCGCGTGCTCCCGTAGCTTCTTATCTTGTTGATAAGGGTCTTGAGCCGGTTGTATGTTTGCGTCGGCTCCTCGCCCCTTATCATCGCGAACCGTCCAAGCTCTCCCTCCACCAACTCCATCTTAGTGAGCAAGGTGACGTCGTTCCCCTCATGAGAAATCTTGAGGGTGTCCCAGATTTGCTTGGCGTTATCCAAGCCGCTCACCTTATGGTATTCATCCCTGCACAAGGAAGCTAGAAGAACAGTAGTAGCTTGTGCATTCTTATGAATTTGTTCATTAATGAACATGGGACTATCCGAGCTATCAAAATGCATTCCACTCTCTACAATCTCCCAAATACTAGGATGGAGAGAGAATAGGTGACTACGCATTTTGTGGCTCCAAAATCTGTAGTCCTCTCCATCAAAGTGTGGGAGCTTGCCGAGTGGAATGGAGAGCAAATGTGAATGTGAACTTTGCGGAATACGAGAGTAGTCAAAAGAAAAGTTCGAATTAACCGATTTCTTCCTCTCGTAGTCGCTGTGGTCGTCCTTTTGGGAGGAAGTAGACTCATCGCTGTCGTAGTAGACGATCTCCTTGATGCGCCTTGTCTTCTTCTTCCTCCCTTCCTTCCGTCTATGGCCCGAGCCGGAGTCGGTAGGCTTGTCGTCCTTCGGCTCGTTGACGAAGGTCTCCTTCTCTTTGTCGTTGATCACTATACCCTTCCCCTTAGGATCCATCTCTTCGGGCGGTTAGTCCCTTTGTGAAGAGAACGGCTCTGATACCAATTGAGAGCACCTAGAGGGGGGGGTGAATAGGTGATCCTGTAAAAACTTCAAACTTAAGCCACAAAAACTTGTTAAGTGTTAGCACGATTATTGCCAAGTGGCTAAAAGATAAGTCTCAACAAAACACAATACCACAAGAGATTGATCACAGAGTTGACACAGTGGTTTATCCCGTGGTTCGGCCAAGACCAACGCTTGCCTACTCCACGTTGTGGCGTCCCAACGGACGAGGGTTGCAATCAACCCCTCTCAAGCGGTCCAAAGACCCACTTGAATACCACGGTGTTTTGTTGTTCCTTTCACTATCCCGTTTGCAAGGAATCTCCACAAATTGGAGTCTCTTGCCCTTACAAGTATATGATCACAAATGAAAGCACAGAGTAAGGGAGGGAAGCAACACACACAAATCCACAGCAAAAGCGCACACACACGGCCAAGAATCGAGCTCACAAGACTATCTCAGAGTTCTCACTTAGAACAGAGCTCGAATCACTTAGAAACACAAACGAATGCGCAGAGACTTGGTGTGGATGATCAAGAATGCTCAAAGGTTGCTTGTGTGTCTCCTCCATGCGCCTAGGGGCTCCTTTTATAGCCCCAAGGCAGCTAGGAGCCGTTGAGAGCAAATCCGGAAGGCCATCCTTGCCTTCTGTCTTCGGGGGCACCGGACAGTCCGGTGCACACCGGACAGTGTCCGGTGCCCGATTTGTTTCCTTAACTGGCGCTGCCGACCGTTGCAGCCCGTTGGAGATCTGCGAGCCGTTGGTGCACCGGACAGTCCGGTGCACACCGGACAGTCCGGTGCCGTCTTCCGACCGTTGGCTCGGCCACGTGTCCCGCGCGGATTGCGCGGCCGACCGTTGGCCCTGGCCGACCGTTGGCTCACCGGACAGTCCGGTGCACACCGGACAGTCCGGTGAATTTTAGCCGTACGCCGTCGGCGAATTCCCGAGAGCAGCCAGTTCGAGCCGAGTCAGCCTGTCGCACCGGACACTGTCCGGTGCACACCGGACAGTCCGGTGCTCCAGACCGAACAGAGACTTGGCTGCACACAGCCAAGTCTTTCTCTCCCCTTTTCTCTTTTTCTTCTTTCTGTTTCTAACACTTAGACAATTATGTTAGTCCACAAAACCAATGTACTAAGGCTTAGAAACATACCTTTATCTCATGATTTGCACCTTGTCATTGATGTATATAACTTCACAATTAAGCACATGTGTTGGCACTCAATCACCAAAATACTTAGAAATGGCCCAAGGGCACATTTCCCTTTCACCTTTATGCAACTATAGAACATGCATTTTAGAGCAAACTAGTTAGTCCATTCGTTTGTGTTGGACATTCAACCACCAAAATTAATTGTGGGAAAAGGTTAACCCTATTTCCCTTTCAGTTTTAATATGTTGTCTGTCGCTTTTAAACTGGCATAATTTTTTTAAAGTTATTTAGTGATGCGTCATGATGCCCGATCTTCACGACGTAGGATAAATCTTAAGATAACTAGCTTCGAAGAAGCCAAGATAACTTGCTGCAAGCAGCGATAACTAGTGCAACCTGACAAATAAAAGTCGAAGCCAACCACCGTCTTCAACCAGCAACCTGAATCGAGGATTCCTAAAACCACACTTTCAAAAAACCAACCAACACAGCCTACAATCAATCGAGGAGACCTCAAAGGGAGTAGGAGCACCACTTAGGAGCGTATGAAGCCGCCGCTTCTGCAATCCCGTGAAAGAATTCACAAGAGCAAAGGGGTAGAGATCACTCTCAATATTTGTTAGCACACAGCTGAACAAAAGGGTTCTATTTTTAGATTATCCAAAGATGCCTTACATCATAGACATAGAGGGGTATTTATACTAGTAACAACCAGCCTTAGAGAGATATAAACATGAAATAAAAGTATTTTCACGTGCTAATGTGAAGGAGCCTCTTCGGGAGATCTGCAGAGCTGAATTTCGTGTGGCTGTTTGACTTCTGCATAGCCTTCAGTATTTTGATTATAACTTTTCCTAGGAATCTCCAAATGACGTGGGGCTAGATGCGTTGGAAAGCTAACTTGATAAGATTTCTCACCATGTATAGCATGCTTAATGAAACTTCATAGAATGATACAGTTTAATACGAAAACTTGGTCGTCAAGCAGACTGTTGACCTTCTGACCAGTCAACACTAAAGTAGGTTGGCTGCCTTTTTGGTAGATTTGATTAAGTCGTCCTTAGAAGCATTGGAAACTGGACTTTAAGAGATTTCTAAAAATTACTTATGGGTCTTCATAGCTTTTGGGAATCAAAAGATATGACTGTTTCTTCTGGGCAGTTCTGTTGCACTAGACTGACTCGGACGTAGCTCTTCTTGCTGATTCGTCCTTGATATGTTTTGTCCTTCCTCTTTGGTGAACCTAAGTAATATCAACATACACGACTTAGTTAGCATAAAGTTCTCATTAGTGTTTAATTGTAATTCATAAAGTAGCACGTGCACCTCTTGTTGTAGCTTCTTAGCTCGTTTACGTGTAATTGGTCCATCAAAGACTTGGGTTGGTGATGATGTTGGTTGTACTTGAGTTAATGTAGTATGGCTTGGGGGTTGTAACGTGTTGCTTAATGGCGTGGTCGTATCATTTAGTCTGCCCCATTGACTCATAACAGGCAACAAACTCGACATAAATTATGGACGATGTAGATTTTGAGCCTTTCCGCAATATAGCTCTTTCTATGAATGTGAATATATAACCTAACGTGAACTCTCCACCTTCTTCACACCGTGCATAATCTAAATCTAAGTAACTTAAAATTTCAAGGCTACTTGACTTTATGTATATTAGCATGAGGCATTTTGTTCCTTGCAAATAACGTAAGACTTTCTTAACGGCTTTCTAGTGATCTATTCCTACATGAGATCGTAGGTGCATGATTAGGTTATGACACTCCATATGTGCCTTGAGAGGTTAAGCTAGCTAAGTTCTTCAGCAAGGCACAGGAATAAACCCATCATAGGTTCTTACTCTCTAAACTTAGTGTTATAGATTCACCATAAATTTGAGGGGATATACAAATTACTTCCCTCACCTATGGACGATGTTCATTAACCCCCTAAACTATTTTTTAAATTCAATTTACCCCTCTACATGTTTGAGCTGGTTCAATCTACCCCTTAATAAAATTTGTCTTTTCTTTCTTTATATACAAACTGAATTATTAGTTTAAAATTTGTTGGTTAGCAGCTAATATCATAACTTAGGCTAGAAAATATATTATTATTTTTCATAAATATTTTGATAAGTTAAAGATCAAATGATATAATAACTTTAGTAATACAAAACTAAATATGAAATAATGATAAAAAAATCTTAACATATTTTTCTAAGGAAAACTACAAATTACTCCCTTCACCTATGGATTATGTTCACATAACCCACTAAACTATTTTTTAGTTCAATTTACCCCTCATGTTTGAGTTGGTTCAATCTACCCCTTAACAAAATTTGTCTCTTTATTTCTTTATATGCAAACTGAATTATCAATTCAAAATCTGTTGGTTAGCAGCTAATGTCATAACTTAACCTAGAAAATATATTATGTTTTTTCATAAATATTTTGATAACTTTAATAATACAAAACTAAATGTGAAATAATGATAAAAAAATCTTAATATATTTTTCTAAGAAAAAAAGTACAAATTACTCCCTTCACCGATGGATGAAGTTCATATAACCCCCTAAACTATTTTTAGTTCAATTTACCCGTCTCCATGTTTGAGTAGGTTCAATCTACCCCTTAACAAAATTTGTCTTTCTATTTCTTTATATGCAAACTGAATTATTAGTTCAAATTTTGTTGGTTATTAGCTAATGCCATAACATAGTCTAGAAGAATATATTATAACTTTCATAATTATTCTGATAGGTTAAGGATTAGATAATATAATAATTTTAATGGTACAAAACTTATTGTGAAATAATGATAAAAATTCTTACCGTGTTTTTCTAACATAAGTTATGATATCCTAAACCATGTTAGAAAATATAGACTTGAAATTCAACTTATACGTGGAGAAATAAAAAAAGATAAATCCCCCAAATAAGATTTTTATTTATGTTTCTCCACGCAAAAGTTGAATTTCAAATTCAAATTTTCTGATGTGATTGAGAACATCATAACTTATGTTAGAAAAATGTGTTAAGAATTTTTATCATTATTTCACATTTAGTTTGATACCATTAAATTTATTATATTATCTGATATTTAACATATCAAAATAATTATGAAACCCCATTATATATTTTTAGGCTAAGTTATGGCATTAGCTACTAACAAAAAAATAACCCAGTTTGTGCATAAATAAATAAAAAAGACAAATTTTGTTAAGGGTAGATTGAACCAACTCAAACATATGAAGGAGTAAATCGAACTAAAAATATTTTAGCGGGTAATATGGACATCGTCCATAGGTGAGGTGGAGTTTTTCCTTCAATAATTTTCTTAGTGGCAAGGATATCTAGCTTTTAGAAGAATATTTCTTTATTAGAGATATATATATCTAACTCGCCACAAACCAAATAGTAGTGCCCATAGATGGCAATGAGTGCATACTCGTCAGGTAATCCTATTTCATATATGTACCTACCAATAAAAAATTATACATACTACAATACATATACCTACTTGCAGATAAGAAATTATACTTATACTCGTACCAATGTGGGTAAAAACTGTCAGAGTAACTTGTACCCGATTAGATGTCCACTACACATATTAAATAGCACAAATCTAATAAATGCATGGCACAATTAAAATAATACATCATCAAATATGAGTAAATAAAGGGATGGCAATAATAAATAATATTAGAACATGCAAGATGACCCTATTTTGCCAATATATACTTATTATGTGTGCTTAATTGAGTAGGGTGTATATATGTTTGAGGCGGGTATAATTACCCATGCATACGTGGGTACTGGTAGTCTACACTCGTGTCTGCACCCGACGAGTATATGATTATGTCCACTAACATATCTGCGGATAAAGAAGTCATTTCAAACCCATCCTTTTATCAGGTAAAACTTGTCGGGTACTCAGGTTTCAGGTATCATTGACATCTCTAATCATATCCTATGCAAGGATAATCTCTGAACATTTCAGTGTTTTCTTTAAGAAATAATAAAAACCAAAATGCAGAATTCTTTTAGTTGAATCGTAACTTGCTGCAAGCAGCGATAACTAGTGCAACCTAACAAATAAAACTCGAAGCCAACCACCGTCTTTAACCGGCAACCTGAATCGAGGATTCGTCCAACCACACTTTCAAAGAACCAACCAACACAGCCTACAATCAATCGAGGAGACCTCAAAGGGAGTAGGAGCACCACTTGGGAGCGTATGAAGCCGCCGCTTCGGCAATCCCGTGAAGGAATTCACAAGAGCAAAGGGGTAGAGATCACTCTCAATATTTGTTAGCACACAGCTGAACAAAAGGGTTCTATTTTTAGATTATCTAAAGATGCCTTACATCATAGACATAGAGGGGTATTTATACTAGTAACAACGAGCCTTAGAGAGGTATAAATATGAAATAAAAGTATTTTCACGTGCTAATGTGAAGGAGCCTCTTCGGAAGATCTGCAGAGCTGAATTCTGTGTGGCTGTTTGACTTCTACGCAGCCTTCAGTATTTTGATAATAACTTTTCCTAGGGGTCTCCAAATGACGTGGGCCTGCATGCGTTGGAAAGCTGACTTGATAAGATTTCTCACCATGTATAGCATGCTTAATGAAACTTCGTAGAATGATACAGTTTAATACGAAAACTTGGTCATCAAGCAGACTGTTGACCTTCTGACCAGTCAGCACTAAAGTAGGTCAGCTGCCTTTTTGGTAGATTTGATTAAGTCGTCCTTAGAAGCATTGGAAACTAGACTTCAAGAGATTTCCAAAAATTACTTATGGGCCTTCATAGCTTTTGGGAATCAAAAGATATGACTGTTTCTTCTGGGCAGTTCTGTTGCACTAGATTGACTCGGACGTAGCTCTTCTTGCTGATTCGTCCTTGATATGTTTTGTCCTTCCTCTTTGGTGAACCTAAGTAATATCAACATACATGACTTAGGTAGCATAAAGTTCTCATTAGTGTTTAATTGTAATTCATAAAGTAGCGCGTGCACCTCTTGTTGTAGCTTCTTAGCTCGTTTACGTATAATTGGTCCATCAAAGACTTGGGTTGGTGATGATGTTGGTTGTACTTGAGTTGATGTAGTATGGCTTGGGGTTGTAACGTGTTGCTTAATGGCGTGGTCGTATCATTTAGTCTGCACCATTGACTCATAACAGGCAACAAACTCGACATAAATTATGGACGATGTAGATTTTGAGCCTTTCCGCAATATAGCTCTTTCTATGAGTGTGAATATATAACCTGACGTGAACTCTCTACCTTCTTCACACCCTGCATAATCTAAATCTAAGTAACTTAAAATTTCAAGGCTACTTGACTTTATGTATATTAGCATGAGGCATTTTGTTCCTTGCAAATAACGTAAGACTTTCTTAACGGCTTTCTAGTGATCTATTCCTACATGAGATCGTAGGTGCATGATTAGGTTATGGCACTCCATATGTGCCTTGAGAGGTTAAGCTAGCTAAGTTCTTCAGCAAGGCACAGGAATAAACCCATCATAGGTTCTTACTCTCTAAACTTAGTGTTATAGATTCACCATAAATTTGAGGGGATATACAAATTACTTCCCTCACCTATGGACGATGTTCATTAACCCCCTAAACTATTTTTTAATTCAATTTACCCCTCTACATGTTTGAGCTGGTTCAATCTACCCCTTAACAAAATTTGTATTTTCTTTCTTTATATACAAACTGAATTATTAGTTTAAATTTGTTGGTTAGCAGCTAATATCATAACTTAGCCTAGAAAATATATTATGATTTTTCATAAATATTTTGAGAAGTTAAAGATCAAATGATATAATAACTTTAGTAATACAAAACTAAATATGAAATAATGATAAAAAAATCTTAACATATTTTTCTAAGGAAAACTACAAATTACTCCCTTCACCTATGGATTATGTTCACATAACCCACTAAACTATTTTTTAGTTCAATTTACCCCTCATGATTGAGTTGGTTCAATCTACCCCTTAACAAAATTTGTCTCTTTATTTCTTTATATGCAAACTGAATTATCAATTCAAAATTTGTTGGTTAGCAGCTAATGTCATATCTTAACCTAGAAAATATATTATGTTTTTTCATAAATATTTTGATAACTTTAATAATACAAAACTAAATGTGAAATAATGATAAAAATCTTAATATATTTTTCTAAGAAAAAAGTACAAATTACTCCCTTCACCAATGGATGAAGTTCATATAACCCCCTAAACTATTTTTAGTTCAATTTACCCCTCTCCATGTTTGAGTAGGTTCAATCTACCCCTTAACAAAATTTGTCTTTTATTTCTTTATATGCAAACTGAATTATTAGTTCAAATTTTGTTGGTTATTAGCTAATGTCATAACATAGTCTAGAAGAATATATTATAACTTTCATAATTATTCTGATAGGTTAAGGATTAGATAATATAATAATTTTAATGGTACAAAACTTATTGTGAAATAATGATAAAAATTCTTACCGTGTTTTTCTAACATAAGTTATGATATCCTGAACCATGTTAGAAAATATAGACTTAAAATTCAACTTATACGTGGAGAAATAAAAAAAGATAAATCCCCCAAATAAGATTTTTATTTATGTTTCTCCACGCAAAAGTTGAATTTGAAGTTCAAATTTTCTGATGTGATTGAGAACATCATAACTTATGTTATAAAAATGTGTTAAGAATTTTTATAATTATTTCACATTTAGTTTGATACCATTAAATTTATTATATTATCTGATATTTAACATATCAAAATAATTATGAAACCCCATTATATATTTTTAGGCTAAGTTATGACATTAGCTACTAACAAAAAAATAACCTAGTTTGTGCATAAATAAATAAAAAAGACAAATTTTGTTAAAGGTAGATTGAACCAACTCAAACATATGAAGGAGTAAATCGAACTAAAAATATTTTAGCGGGTAATATGGACATCGTCCATAGGTGAGGTGGAGTTTTTCCTTCAATAATTTTCTTAGTGGCAAGGATATCTAGCTTTTAGAAGAATATTTCTTTATTAGAGATATATATATCTAACTCGCCACAAACCAAATAGTAGTGCCCATAGATGACAATGAGTGCATACTCGTCACATAGTCCTATTTCATATATGTACCTACCAATAAAAAATTATACCTACTACAATACATATACCTACTTGCAGTAAGAAATTATACTTATACTCGTACCAATGTGGGTAAAAAAACTGTCTGAGTAACTTGTACCCGATTAGATGTCCACTACACATATTAAATAGCACAAATCTAATAAATGCATGGCACAATAAAATAATACATCATCAAATATGAGTAAATAAAGGGATGGCAATAATAAATAATATTAGAACATGCAAGATGACCCTATTTTGCCAATATATACGTATTATGTGTGCTTAATTGAGTAGGGTGTATATATGTTTGAGGCGGGTATAATTACCCATGCATACGTGGATACTGGTAGTCTACACTCGTGTCCGCACCCGACGAGTATATATTATGTCCACTAACATATCTGCGGATAAAGAAGTCATTTCATATCCATCCTTTTATTAGGTAAAACTTGTCGGGTACTCAGGCTTCAGGTATCATTGACATCTCTAATCATATCCTATGCAAGGATAATCTCCGAACATTTCAGTGTTTTCTTTAAGAAAAAATAAAACCAAAATGCAGAATTCTTTTTGTTGAATCGTAATGATCTTTTAGGTCGATTGAGAGGTGAAATTGAATCAGCTTACTTTTAGAGAACCCCCCCCCCCCCCCTCCTAATGCTTACTTTTAGAGAACCCCCCCTCCTAAGACTGTCTCCAGCAACGTCCTCTATATACATCCTCTATATCCGTCCTTTACAGTCTTCTCTAAAAGATTCTACCCCCTATATCTATTTCCTCTCCAACAACGTCCTCTAAATCACATCCCCTATATGTAAATACCTATATTAAAGACATTTTTATTTTTAAATTTTTGTACATAGGTGTTTGTCATACTCTCAAATGTGTTGTACATATTTTAGTTTTACTAAAACGGTTGTTTAAAGTATTCAAATAGATAGAGAACCGTTTAGAGGAACTCTATACATAGAGGATCCAGCAGCGTCCTCTAAATTTAGAGGACCGTTTAGAGGACGTTGTTTGTCATACTCTCAAATGTGTTGTACATATTTTAGTTTTACTAAAACGGTTGTTTAAAGTATTCAAATAGATAGAGAACCGTTTAGAGGAACTCTATACATAGAGGATCCAGCAGCGTCCTCTAAATTTAGAGGACCGTTTAGAGGACGTTGTTGGAGGGGTAGAGAACGTCCTCATCCTCTAAATTTAGGGTACAGGACCATTTAGAGCTCCTTGTTGGAGCTAGTCTAATGCAGAACATGCGAAAACGTGGGTTGTGGGAACCGGCAATTCAATCAGCTACGTTCCTTTAGCAGAGATCAGCTGAAATTAGCAGTGGCGGACCCAAGGTAAAATAGGACTGAGCACATATTTGAGCAAAGTATCAGAGCTAGGGCTGACAATGGGCCATAAATTTTACACTATAAGATTTAAGGATCGAATCGGGTTAGGATCGGGCTCTATTTTTATTCATTTTTGAACTATAATTTATTTAGGACCTTGACATTTTGTGAAGAACCATTTGGATCACTTGGATCACGATCCATTACCACCCCTAATCAGAGCAGGGCATATAAGTTGGATTGAGCAGAAGATCTTATGATAAAAAACTAAATTCAAGGATCTTATGATGAAAATCTAAATTCTACTGCTTACAATAGAGAAATGAACACGGGCATAGAGAAATGAACACGGGCATGTACCCTCACTCTACCTCGGTCCACCCCTGACAATTAGGGCTTGTTTAGATTTCATGGTCTAAAGTTAGTCACCAAATCTTGGACCACTTTAGCTCCTGAGGCTTTAAATATATGGTCTAAAGTTGTGTATTAAGTTTAGCCAATATTATAAAAAGAGTTTTGTTCATTAGACCACAGAAATAAATTAATCTAAAATTTAAACCTTAATCCAACTAACTTCCATACTATCCAAACATCATGTTACTCTATGTGCACTCTTGCGGTCTTGCCACTACCACATGCGAGGGCACACACGGCTATGGGACCCACGTGGCAGTGGCACAAGCAGTTACCTGTAAGAGTAAGACTCTGGAATTTTGGGATCCAATGCTGCAATATCTCTACCACAAAGGCAACAGCCATAAACTGTGACTAGGAGAATACATTAGCAAACCAGAAAGTAAAATATGGGAACTTAAGTTTCGGAAGAAACAAAACTGGAACTTAAATTTCCTGGCATCCGTGTGTTCCCAAATCTACATTCTCTCTACAAACTTGAAAATTGAATCTCCAAGCATCAGTATCCATATTTACAATACACTCTCCACAAATTTAGCCTGCAATAATGCTGCAACAAACAGATGAAAACTTGTACGTGGACTTCTATTTCCTTTTCTGTAAATTTTAGACGAATACATACATGCACATTAGAGATTAAACCTATCACCTTACAGCTAAATGAATCAGCTCCTATTCACACCAGTAGGGGGGAAAAGACGTGAAAATAAGAAAAGAACGAAAGACTATAGTTTCCCTACTATTGTCATGAAAGTCCTCTCGTTGGAAATTCCAACCGGTTCACCTGATTGACATTTGCAAATTTTTCCATCTCACGGGCGATTTGAATATCGCTGGGCCTAAAGTGTTCTGTGAAAGCCTTGAACACAAAATGTGGGACCATTGCTGTAACAACAATGATAAGCAGCAACAACCAAAACAGACCAGTCCCCATTATATGAAAAATTGCCCTGGAATGATTAATAGAAACAGTTAGCATACAATTCACCGCAGACATTCAAGTAATCACAAAGCAACATATTAACTACTACAATTCTTATTAAGTTTTGGTTATTGAAGTTCTCAACGTATTTGAAAAGCCACAGTGCAAAAGCAGTAAATCATAATTTTTGCATGCTAGACAGAGATTATAGTCCACTCTCAGCTCAGTAATGAGAAGCACTGTTTTTCTTTCCTTTTTTTCAGTGAGCATTGGTTTTGTTTGGTCCTTCAGGCAAATTTCCCACTAACATTCAAGGAACGAATCATTTTACATTCTAAGAACATTATTTTGCAGAGAGAAGGGCCTGAATTTATTTTGCTCTTCTGAACATCATGGTGCAGTTAATTCATGGAATATAAAAGGAAAATGCATGACTTCAGTCATAACAGGTTGAAGAGAAAGTACTCACCCATACCCTGGAAGAACCCATATCGAATCTATCACAAAGAGACAAACTGTTGTTGCAGCTATTGTGCCCCATACAAACGCATGTATTATCCAGTTCCACCTAATAATGTCCATGGCCAATTGTATATTTACAACAACGACAGGTGCAAGTGCCCACAAGTCTCCAAGACTAGACATATCTATTGTGCTTCGTCTATATGCAAAATACGGCAAGTAGAAAACGACCAAACTCTGCCAGAGTGCTTCAAGCATATTGAGCACAAACAAATTCACATTGTACTTGTCGTCCCTCTGGCCAGATCCATATAGCTTTGGATAAGCTAACAGGGTGGCCTTATTAAGATCCTTGTCAAGAATGCCGACGACAATCGTTGGAAGGGATGTATACAGGACAGTATACAGGAGACTACTCCATTCAGTGATAGCAGTTGTCAAAGTGAATGCTGTATAAAGTACATACCTGGGATCACACATGAGTATTAGTTTTTCAGAAATATCTGAATAATTATAAGAAAAATAGTTAGTACAAGAAATTTGAACCATCCAACTTAACATAACCAGATACAATATTTGCAAACCTAGTAGAAATCATTTAATATGAGATAAATTATAATATAATGAAGCCTAGCCTTTTTCCAAACTAATTTATATTGGACATAGCATAGAGGACAACTACTGCTTTTTTCATGTTCATAATGTAGATATCTATATTAAGAAACCAAAAGGTCTTACCAGAAAAGAACCAAGACAAACATAGCATTCTTGTAAAAGTTGTAAAGGATCATATAGGCCATCCTTTGATAATTCCAGTGACCATGAACTAATAAAAGAGGAACCAAAAATCTAAATTGCCCCATAGAAAAATCTGATGCCATAACAGCTTGTCGACCTTCTTGGCCACTGATGCCAATCCCAACATCAGCCATTTGAATCATTGAAACATCATTTGCGCCTGAACGCCATAGGTAAGGAAATTCATATATCAGATTTGAACATATTAGTTCATAGAGAATAAAATACACCATAATAAGAGAAGCAGGAGGGAATAATACCATCGCCAATTGCTAAGGTCATATCATTTGTCCTGTTCTTGATAAGGGCAACTATCCCTGCCTTCTGTAATGGAGCCACTCGGCAACATAAGACAACACTACATTCAGTTGCTAGTTTGAAAAGCTGCCACAAACAATAGAAGACAATCCGTGCATCAGTCAGGACACTGAGTAGTGAGTACTAAGAAAATCAAAATGAAGCCAGAAGTCCAGAACATTAATTGGTTGAGTAAAATACATTTCCGGTCCTTAAACTTGTCAACCTGTGTCATCCCAGTCCATGAACTTTTAAAGTGTGTCAGCCCGGTCCTTAATCATTGTTCGGGTCTCAGATAGGTCCAAACGGATCATGGTTGACATATGGACCCCACATGTCAGCCTGTGTATCTCTTTTCTCTCACCGGACCTGTGGAAAAGAGAGAGAAAAGAGATACACCGGCTGACATGTGGGGTCCATATGTCAAGCACGACCAGTTTGGATCTAACTGAGACATGAACAGCGATTAAGGACCGGGATGACACACTTTAAAAGTTTGTAGACCGGGATGACACAGAGCGACAAGTATAAGGACCGAAAATGTATTTTACTCTTAATCGGTTGCTATATTAAGATGATTACCTCGTCTTGCAAATCTGTCTCCAGAATGTAAACAAGACTGTTACCATCTACAATCAAAGCAAGAGTTACATTAGAAGTTTCTGATGCTAACAATGGACCCTGTGTACCAATTGATGAAGCAGCTCTGATCTTCTTAGTTGTAGCAAGCGCCTCCACAAGACTTCTCTGGCATGACTCCTTTGAATTGTTATTTATAACGATTTGTGTCATGTCATTGGTCAGCAGCTTACAGGAGTACCCAATAGAAATTGCGGTCTCCTGCTTGTCTCCGGTTAAAATCCAAACCTTTATGTCTGCTTGCCGAAGAGACTCTATTGCTTCTGGAACCCCATCTTGAAGCTTATCTTCAATCCCCGTGGCCCCCAATATGTTGACATTGGTCTCTATGTTTGCAGCAACAGATCGGAGTAAGTTTCCTCTTCCAAGTACTGCTGTGCTGGCATTCTCATAAGCTAATTGCCACTCCTCAAACTCAGACTGACTCAGTTTACGCATACCAACAACAAGAGTTCTTAGTCCAAGTGAAGAGTACTTATGGAGATGTGCCTCTGTAGCACGAACAATGTCCAATTCAGATGAATTGTTTGTAATTCCAAATACTGAACTGTCCGCACCTTTCACATACAGCTTAACAGTCTTATCAGGGCAGCCCACGATGACAGACATTCTCTTTCGATCACTATCAAACTCATGAAGTCCCAGTATATCAAATCTGTGTATTCCATACCAGCAAAAATACAATAGTATTGGAAGTCAATAGTGTTATTAAATTATTGAAATGTTAATTGACATACACAAAAAGGTGATGCATTGGAAGTCTTGAATGGGGAAATAACAGTCAATATAGTCCTATAAAAGAAAACAAACTATCGTGACATAAAAGATAAAACAATAGATAAATTAATAGCCAGTGTAGTTGGTCACTGCACATAACAAAAGACAAGAAAAGATTAAGGGCTACAAAATTGAGGAAGCTACTGAAGTACATATCACTAGACTTGCACATGTTTATCAAATTGGCTAGCACAGTTCGTCTTGAAACATCCATGGAACGATAAATTGTCTTTCATGGAACAATGAATGACCAAAAACTAGAGAAATACAATTGTGACCAGTAAAATTAGAGTAAGATTAACAACTACAACGCCAAAACTTCCTAGTGGTTCATGCACCCTATTCCTTTCCAGCAGAATTTTCATACTACAATTCAAAAGGGCAAATAGGACTTTTCACCAAAGCTCGAAATTAAAAGCTCACTGGTAGCCAATTCAAGTATTGCTCTGGTATCTATCCTGGCATTCATGTAACTAAGCAAGAACTCAGAAGTCACATGCTCAAGTCAAAACTACATATGCAGACAAATTAGGAAGACAAGTCAAAATTAGGATTTTGGCCAGGAAACACCAATACTGAAGATAAAGATGATGTAACACAAAAAATGCTTGTTAACTATTTTCTAGAAGATCATAAATTAGGTAGTCTAACTCCTAACTATGTAACTACATTCAATAATTTGCAAGAAAGAAAATAGTTGTTGCCATATGTATTAAAAACATATTAATGAGTATCATTCCAATGTAGGATGCCTATGAAGCCAATAGCTAAAGCTAAGTTACCTCTGCCTGTCACCAAGGACATCAATCACTATGTAACCAGATGTTCGCTCAACAAGGACAATGCCATAAGATGCTGCAGCATATGCTAGTGCCTGTTCATCAGGGGACTCACCCTGATAGTCAATCAACTTCTGTTTTGAGTCTCTAGTGTCAAGGACAAGCGGCACTATGGTATTACAGGAAGCAAGAGCAAGTAAGAATTCAAGAACAAGCTTTGGTTCCTCATTTGAACCACCATCCCTGAGTAGTTTCACGAGCTCAGGGTCAGTTTTAACTGACATCTTTGGTGTCCACAGATGATCACCGACTGTCCAAAACCAACAAAAGAAATTTGGTATAAGGGAATGGCAACAACACAACACAAAAACAAGTATGATGCAGTGAATCAATTTAACTGATCATACCTACAACCGAGTATCCACCTGTATCTTTACCAGAGTTGTAATCAACCCCACGAATTGACGCACACTGGAAGACCATCTTGTTCTCCGTTAGTGTCCCAGTCTTGTCAGAGAACACATATCTTATTTGCCCTAAATCCTCATTTATATTCAAAGCTCTGCACTGGAACTTTGACCTTGATGACTCATCATACAGATCTTTATCAGCACCCATGAAATATGCCTGTCCAAGCCTTACCAGCTCCATTGATATATACAATGAGATAGGAATGATAACCTGATACACTATCACTGCCATAAGGAATGTGATGAATATCTGCATCCCAACACCATAATAGTTGTAGTTTTTCCCAGTCGTATAATCCTTCTCCCTGAAGAATTGGGTGAACTCCAGCTCCCTCCGGTGATTCAGCAGCCAAATCCCAGCAAGCACGGATGCAGTTGTGCACATCCCAATAAGCATAATAGATAATATGACAGTCTCCCGATTCAACTGTGTTTCCAAGCGACTCCGCTTCGATGGCGCCCCTGAGCTATTTAGCATCACCTTGGTCTCCTTCCCAGCATATACCACAACCCCTATTGCCCATGTGGTGTTCTTGAGTTCACAACCGCGAAGCACAATGTTGGATGGCCCAAGCGAGACACGCTTGCCATCAATCTCAAGATTTGCCTGGAACCCGTAAATGTTCCTGTTGGGTCGTTCGCAATGCAGGACGCCACCGACACCACCATTCTGGGAGAACCTGACCTGCGTCTCCTGCTTGGCATACCTCGTCTTAAGATTGGTCTCCCCATCGAGATTCACAGTCTGGACGTGCGCAACGCCGGTGGGATCGCTGGTAGCAAGCAGCACCATATCGGCCGGCAGTGTCTCATTGGACTCGATCCGTACCACGTCCCCGACGCGTATGTGCTTCCATCTCTTGGGCTGGAACTCGCCAGCTGTGCCCAGTGCGAGCACGGTGGCAAGGCGGTTGTTCTCCTGGCGGTCGGAACGGTGGCGGCGGAAATCCTCGTAGGCGTCCTTTACGGCAGTGACGAAGAGCACGAAGGCGAGTGGTAACACGGACGCACCGCGGCCGAAGACAGCGACCTGGGGCAGCTGGTTAAGCACAGTGATTGCGAGGAAGTAGACGTACGACAGCCGCCGGAACTGTTCGAAGAGGTTCCGCGGTAGAAAGGTGAGGAACGAGTACTTTGCCGTTCGGATGGCGTTCCCAGAGAACTCCGGTGAGGACTCTCCCACGATGACCTCTCGGGATTCGTCATCCCCGACATCACGTTCCCTCTCCAACGACGCGGATGGGTCAGCGGCGGGTCCGTCGCCACGGCGGTAGGAGCGGAATGGGTCGGGGATCTCCACGGAGAAGGCGAGACGGTCTGCGCGGAGAGGAGGCTCCGACTGGGCCGGCGGGAGCAGTGACGCCGCTGGGGGATGCGGCGAGGGGGCGTCGTCGGGGGTTGAGGCGCCCGGGGTTGTGGCGATGAGGAGCGGGCGCTCGGACGCCATGTTGAGGGCGGAGATGTGGAGCTAGTGCGCCAGAGGCATCGGCGGCGGCGGGTTTGGGCTGGCGCCGGCGAGGTCAAAGGCAGAGGTGGCCAGGTGGGGAGGTGAGGACTTTGAGGCTGTCCGCAGCGGTTCCCCCTAAATTTTTCCCCCTAAATCTTACTATGCAGCCACGTCAGCAAGATTCCCTCCCCTATATTTACTCGTCCCGCAACCGTTCCCCCTAAATTTTACCCTACATATCACTCTACTCATTAAATATACATTTCCCTATAACTAACATAACCAACTTGTTTTTTTTATTTTTATTGTTTTGTTTGAACACGTATTCATTAGCAGATGAAACTTGTCGAACAAAATTTTTTTAATTATCGTCTTAATTTATACATACTATGTACAACATCAAATATTATATTATTTAATTGTAATCCTGCTTACATCATTTCATTTAAGATTACACTGCTACCATGGTCACATTAATTAACCTTACCGATATGCGGAAATGTTCCATTCATATGTGCACGAACTTTTCGGAAGCACACTTACGTTCGAAGACAAACAATCGAGTCGTACGGTATAAGCCACGACTATCTTACGATGCAAGACACCGTTGGCTTTCATACGAAGCCACGGATGGCTTTCAATGCAAGCCATCTCCCCCCCCACCTTTGCTCTCCCCTATATATATTCATTCAACCTCTCCCATATTGTTCGCCCATACTACTGAGTGAATCAAGTTATCCATAGTTCGGTATGTCTGAGAGTCATCCGGAAGATAAGTTTGGTTCGAGTGATTCGAGTGATAGTGAGGACGAAACTCTTTTGCTTGTGAACCTACTAACCCTCAACATTGCGGCTCAACAACATCACCGCCGACGGTCGGGTTTACCCCGCCGTGTCATTCACAGAGATCATTTCGCTGGAGAAAACCTCATCCAACATCACTACTTCGCCGCTAACCCAGTGTATCCACCGCATGTGTTTCGTAGAAGGTGCGCAATTCATACATTTGTCTTATGTTATAATTTGTTCAAGTTATGACAATTATGCAATACCATTTATATAGGTTCCGCATGAGTAGGCCTTTGTTTCTCCGCATTCTGCATGGTCTTCAACAACACGATATTTACTTTACACAAAGAGTTGACGCAACTGGTATGCCCGGACTAGGACCATTACAAAAAGTTTGTGCGGCCATGCGGATTCTTGCTTATGGCTTACCTTCTGATGCGGTAGACGAGTATATTCAAATCGGGGAATCAACGGCTAGGGAATGCCTCCATCATTTTTGTCGCGCAATCATTAATTGTTTTAGTGCCTGGTATTTACGCACTCCAACTCAAGATGACATAACTCGCATCATGCATAATAGTGAGTCGCGGGGTTTTCCTGGCATGTTGGGATCCATCGATTGCATGCACTGGGAGTGGAGGAACTGTCCAACGGCATGGCGAGGTCAATTTTGTGGTCGAAATGGTAGGGCATCCATGATACTTGAAGCTGTTGCATCGTATGATCTATGGATTTGGCATGCATTTTTTGGCATGCCTGGAACAAACAATGACGTTAACGTGCTCCACCGATCCCCCGTATTTGACCCAATGACTACTGGTCGAATGCCACCTGTCAATTACACAGTTAATGGTCATGCGTACAACTTTGGTTATTACCTCGCTGATGGTATTTACCCGAACTGGCCTACTTTTGTCAAAGCAATCCGACACCCGTACGAGGAAAAGAAAGTGTACTTCACTCAGATGCAGGAAAGTTGCCGTAAGGATATTGAGCGTGCATTCGGAGTTCTTCAAGCCCGCTGGGCGGTGCTCCGTGGACCAGCTTATGGTTGGGATCGTAATCGTTTGACAGAGATAATGACGGCTTGCATAATAATGCACAATATGATCGTCGAAGACGAAGGGCCATTTGCTGCAAACATTGATTTCGGAGACAACTCTTCAAGGATTGAGTCATCTCAAATTATATCGGAAGGCCGTGCCGAATGGGTTATTAACCACTTTGATCTACGCCGCCAAGAAAGATCGTGCTCCCTTCAAAATGATCTTGTCGAGCATTTATGGGCTCGCCGTGGAAGTATGTAACAATTATGTGTCGTAGCTGGTTAGTTCGCACTTATATTCAGTACTTGTAATGTGTTTTCGTGTAACTAAGTATTCGAATAAATAAGGTCAGTTTCCGAAATTTTGCATACAGCCGACTACATTTGTGTTGCCATACTTCGATTTTGTGTATCCTACACAACACAACATCAGAATTCATGTTTTGTTGTACAATATATAACATACCATTGAATAGGCAATAAGCTTGTTCAAACATTTATAACATCCGAGTTGATTATTGTCTAATACAACAGCAAACACCTTAAGATACAGTCCTTCAACGAAACAAATACTGTTGTCCATAATAGAATATCTTCAACGAAGCAAGGAAAATTGTCTCAACAAGTCTCAACAACACAAGCGCACATCGAACAAAAAACGTTCAGGATTGGTCAAAAGTAAATATGAACTGCTGCAATTTTTTTTTCTGTTCCTTCATGACAATCCAGACTTCAGGATCTACATCTTCTTCGTTTGTGGACAAAAGCATCTGCAAACGTTGTTCTGCAGATTTGAGTTCTTCAAGTTTCAGTTCCCTTTTTCTAATGCTTAGCTTTTGGGCTTCCAACTCCAATCTCTGCTTCTGTATCTCCCTGTCTTCTTCAGTGCTCTTTTCTTTTTTTTCCCCCTTTTCGATGGACCTCTGTATTTGTTTCTCAGTAATTTCTTGTAATCGGCTTAAGTACTCAGCGGACGAAGAAGAACCAGCTTTCTTTCTCTCAGCTTTACTATAATCACGGCCACGGGGCCTTTTTCCTGTCAGCCCAGCGGATCCACTGTCAGTCTCCGCTGCTTCCATTGATGGACACCCCGAAGATGGTATTGATCTTCCATGTAAGCCTCTAAACGAGTGTCCTTGACATATACTCTCCCATTTGGGTTCCCCCTTCAATTGATGCCAGCAGTGCATATAGTGAAATGGTTTGCTCTCCTCATGAGCGAACAAAGTTGCTGCCTTAGATGTCTGCAAAATTGGAATTTCATACATAATTAGTTGCAGCACAGACACATGTAGTACATGAAATCATCGTTTCAATAGTCATACCTTATCCTCGTCACTTAGACCACTTTGTTTCTCTCGTAGGACTCTGGCGTAGTATCCAGAGAATTTACTGACATCAGCCCTGATCTTGTCCCATCTGCTGCTAAGTGCTCTGTTAAGTCTACAAGGAAATTCCCCCCTTTGTTCATTGTACCTTTTTTCAATTCGGGCCCAGAGACCCTCCCTCCTTTGGCCAGTGTGGACAATAGGGTCACTACTTATTTGCAACCATGTAGTACAAAGGAGTATGTCTTCTGGGGCTGTGAAGTTTTGTTCCTTCGATTTCTTGTGTTTTTGAACTGGAGGTGCAATTTTCCCAGGACTATTTATGTCCTGAACACTTTGTTCAGCATCTGACTCCAAGTGTAAAGGCATTTGAGGTATAGTGTTTGAACCCTGCAACGCTGTACTTGTATGTGATGCTGGATAAGAATCTGTGTATGGACTAACTCCAACTGACCCTAGAGGGTTCCTCACAAAATTCATGTAGTGATTCCAATAGACTGCAGATTGCGAAGCAGGGATCATGGTTGATTGGGAACTAGTATTCCCTGGCTGAATTGGAGCCCACATTGTAGTTGGACCTTGACCAGGACTAGGAAAATTAATGTTTCCCATGATGTTGCAATCGACTGGATTCTGGTTCATGTAGCCCGTTGGCCAGAAAGGGGGTGGTGGTGGAAATTGCTGGGCATTGGATGGATTTGACATCGCCTGCGACGATGTCGCATTGTTGGCAGGGTCCATGCTAGGATATGTGGAGATGGCACACATTTAGTCATATATTATAAACTGAAGCCAATGGACAAAACGAGGTACATAAACAGGAGACAAAGCATAAGAACAACGGTAGTAATAATACCATCATGTACTGAACTTGTTCGGGAGGACCAGCACAACATTTAACAGTAAACATAGTTCACATACTACAACGATCTTAACATGATAAAAACTTAAGGCGACGAGGTAGCATTGAGACTTAGACATACATCAGACGACTAGTTCGACAACATGACAAGTAGGAGAACCCGAGTACTTGGTTGTTCAAAAGTCTATCCTTCTTCTACTGCTGGAATACATGGAACTAATAAATATTCCAATAGCTATTACGAGTTGACCTATCTGAGTCGCTGAAGTACCACTCGTCACTCACGTCCGGGCAGTAGAACTCCTCTTCTTCAACAGATGGTTCAGTAACTGTCGGAGGGGGCGACGGAGATGTCGGTTCAACACTTATGTCATCCCCGTCGTACTTAGCAATTTCAGGAAAAGCTTGGACTTTAGCCTCTAAGGCATCTTGGTGAAGCAAATCAAGTTTTTCTTTCATGGCAAAGAGGGTTCTAGCTAATATCTCTTCGTCAAGCATGTGGTCTAATGCATGTTCTACTAATCCACGAAGGGATTTTGCGGCATCCTCGGCACAGTCGACAAGGACTTTAACCAAAGACTTCATGGTATCTTCTTTTGAGGATGCCATTCGGAACTGTGCTGCAAAGAACAATATATGAAGAAACACGTGCATTTGCTTAAGTACCTTAAAGGCTGTACGAATATAATATCCACCCAAACCTGTAACAACTATGATGCCTCCCACATGTAATGATTTGAAATGTAGCAATGAAATAGCAGCATCGAACATAAAATATGTAGACAACAATGACTGCTACGGGAAACGTGTGAAAATTAGTAATAAATAGAATGTAGTACTATGGTATACAGATGGTTGTCATAGCTGCCTATTGACTTATAAAGATTGTTGTTGTATCATTAGTTGATCGATTGAATATGGAAGCAATGCACTGAATGTAAACGAGAAACATAACTTTCATGTTTCTGGTTAGTACAAAATATTGAAAGATACAAAAAAAGAAGCAATGCACTCGATGTATCCACAAACATAACTTAAATGTGATGGTTGTACAAAACATAGAAGGATACAAAAACATGGTATGTAATCCATGCAAGGACAAACATAATGTACATAATAAAGAACTGTGTGCTCATACCATACGATGGTGAAGAAAACAAAATGTTTGGGATGACAGACACCTAACAATGTGAATGAACATCATTCATAGTAAGTAACGAAGTCATGGACCCTCTGATATGTTGATGACAGTTTGAACAAGTTTAATAAACAATG
This sequence comes from Zea luxurians, assembly GCA_029449295.1. NCBI lineage: Eukaryota > Viridiplantae > Streptophyta > Magnoliopsida > Poales > Poaceae > Zea > Zea luxurians. Next base: position 49,173,991 of record JAOPSE010000014.1, on the reverse strand, counting down.
AACATTGCCCTTCGTTGGCCAAATTAACACAGTTTGCCTGAACCTACTAAAATGAGCTGTTGTTGTGGACAGTGGCGATGAAAATTAATTTACACAGCACTTGACACTTGAAGGCACTATCCAACTGAGTCCGTAGTGTAGGGATTACAAATTAATGGAATGTGTAGACGTTGTGGCCGTAATAGTAAGTACTACCATTACTTGCAGTAAATATGGAGGATTTTAAAGTGGTTAAGTACCATATAATTGCGTAACCCTAGAACGCACAGCAGATCCGGGGAGTTTTTTGAACTGCGGATGAATCGGGTCTTGTAGGATGAATTGACGTACGGTCGAAACGATTAGTGACTTTGTGTAGAAATTACTTGTTGAACTATGCGCGCAAAAAGAACATAAACAATAGGAGACGAAGAGCGTACCTCAAGATCCGAAGATTTGGGCGGAGAGAAGACGAATCGAAGCGTTGATTCCCGGAGCTGATGAAGGCGTCGATGCTCGGAGCGGCAAACGAAGCTTGGGCTCGCGGGGATCCTCGACGGAGCCGGATTTGCGGTCGCTTCGTCTTCGCTCGCGACCTGAGGTGGTTGGTGACGAACTCCACTTCGTCTTCCACAGCCCCGACGGGGAGCGGCGCGGTCGCGACGAATCCGCGCACGAATCGCCGCCGGCGCGTTCGAAGTCGCCGATTCGCAGACGGCTCCAACGGGAGAGAAGAGGAACGCGAAGGTTCCGGTCGGTGGCGCGGGCGGAGTCTTCCGCGTGAAGCCGTGGAGGGGGACTGCACAGTGCCGCGCTGCATCTGGGGTGAGAGAGAGGAGGGTCGCGGCGGAGGGGGCTGCGTAGGGGCGACCGCTGCGGCGTGAAGAGGTGAACAGTGTCCCCTATACCGTCTACAGTGATAGGGGAGGGGAGGCGAAGGGGGCACCGCTGCAGTCAGTCTGAGGGAGTCGAGAGGTTTCTTCTGTGGGGGGTCAGGGACTCAGCAGGTGTAGACTGTAGAGGTATTGGGGAATGGGGCAGCACTTGGATTCTCAGCGATGGGAGGGGTTGATGGAGAATTTACAAAAGGGGTTGTGACTCGTGAGGGTAGTTTTTTAATCATGGTATTGTTAAACGGGAACATAAGAATAGAGATAAAACAATCCTTTTGAGATACTCTTTTTTTAATCAGCCCTCCTACCTCCTCGACATATTTCTAAAAAGTTTTTTAAACTCCATTCTTTATGTCCTATACTTGCACGGTTTATATAAATAGATTAATTTACAAATAACATGTTGCATCCATCTATTTTAAGTGTATTCTTATATATTAAAAATAGACGTATTTAAATTTAACTATATATAATATTACTAATTATTTTTTGTGCATAACAAATATCATTAAATAAGTCATTGGAAATATTTTTATAGTACGCTTATTAGAGATACAAATGCTAGTATGATATTTTTTATAAATCTAATTTATCTTAAGAAAAATTGGAATATATAAAAATTTAGACGATGATTAAAAAGAGATGGAGGGAGCAGTATGGACTACAATATGTTTCTATGATTTTCTATGTATTTATAAACTTCATATAAATGCAGAAGTTTTTTTTTTTTGCAAAAGATGAATAGGTCTAAGAGGTTGATATGGTGGATTCAAAATGTGATCTTCGTTTGTTATAGGTAGTGAAATTTTATATGAAATAAAAACGATACGGAGGGATTATTGTATTTTAGAGAAATAAGTGACATGCTTTTAATATATTTAAATATATTAAATATTCTAATTTCAAATAAAACAAATATATAATTCAGATAAATGTCATATGTAATTATAGCAACAATGAACAGTAACAATTCTATGTAAAATAGCTACTCATATCCATTTCAATATTAAACATGGCTTGCAGATGAAGAAGGCAGATTATGCATATAAACATTATTGTTTATCTTTTGATATTGCTCTCAAAATAGCGGGTTGGTAATAAACAGCCCTCCAACGCTAAATAGTGATCAGAGATTCTCGACTAACGTGACAGTCCTGACTTACCAAATCAGGGTTCTAGATCAAATGTAATAAGCCTAGAAATCAAGCATAAATACAAATTGTAAGGAGCTGTGTACTAAATAAAATAACAGAATTTAACACAGGTAAACAGACTCAACAAATAGAGATATAATTAGGCACAAATATATACTTGCTGAAATTAACAACACACTAAAACTCAGACTGTCACGTTGTCTCACTACACCGCTATCATCATTGAGCATACAAATCTACCCACAATATTGCAATCACACCCAAGTATATAATACTAGCAGATTGCACAAAATTAAACAGTAAATAAAGTGAAGAAACGGGCAACTCACAGCACCTAGATTGTCTACGTGGGAAGACCAGCTCAGCGAACACGTAGTTCTGTCCTAGAAAACCAATTTCGTCTCCCACGTCCGAGCCTATACAACGGGAGGTTGACGGAGAAACTAGAGCCGCTGTTGAGGCCGTGGGGGACGTCCACGGCACCAGCCCGAGAAGAAGAACACCGCGCAGCAGGGAGCCCAAGCACCAGGCCACGATAGACAATAATCATCAGACGAACACAGAATCACACAGACGCACAAGTGAAGCAGGGAGTACGAGAGAACCGCACTGCACAAGAGCAGCACCACCTCCACCTTCTTCCAATCACCACCAGCGAGTTGGTCACAAAATGCCAGGGATTGACTGGACCCGATTGGAACCGCGAGCAGGAGAGAGGAGCAGAGAAGCTGTATTTTTTCTGCCTCTCCAGGGGATTGACCGCCCATACCTTTAAGGAGATGAGAAGAGGAGAAAGCTAACCGATTTACGAGAAATCCGAACCACGAGCCGCAGCTCGCGACGTCCACACGAACGCCGTCCCATGAGCCAGCCGTCGTCTCTGCCCCCTGCCTCTGCTCGGACGAGGCACCACGGTGACTAGGTGCTCTAGCTCCCTATCCAGTCGGCTGGGCTGCTTGGCCTTTTGAACCTTAAAGTGGCCCAGTTCAGTTGACCACCTGTTTTTTTAAAATAAGGGGAAAACCTCAAATGAACAGCACTTATTTGATCATTACGTAGTTACCCTTACTACTTTTATCTATTCATACAAGATCATTGAAGACAATGGCACGAGTAAATATGAGAAAGATATATACCACGATGGAACTTTTCTAGATTACCATTTGGCTTTTCCTATCGATAATCTATCATATGTAAGAATTGCTAGAGCTTATGATGTAACATTGTTAGCTTGTATGGAATTCTTCGACTAAAAGGTGTCTATATGGTGTCTATTATATAGCTAAGCCAAATGCTTGGCAACTCATTCTCCAAATCAAATATTACATCGTTCCAAATTAGATGTTATTTTAACTTTAGTATAAATGGGACTTTTTTAAGTTTAACTGAGCTTTAGAAATAATCTCTCTGTTTGGCCTTATCAGTGTATTTGAGAGCTTCGTATAGACCAACATAGGTAGAGTCTACCTTGATCGATTCCGTGTGTAATTCATTTTGCTTTAGGCCTTGTTCGTTTCTGTCGGATTGCACCCGGAACCGTTCTACATAATCAAAGTTTATATAAATTAGAGAGGTAATTCGGTTAGGAATCGTTCCGACCCACTAATCCGGCAGAAACGAACAATGCCTTAGGGTATGTTCGGTTCTTGGGGATTGGCCACCCAGAACTATTCCTAACCAGATTGTTTGTCTAATTTATAGTATAAGATTTGATTAGCTGAACAATTCCGGGATGAATTCTGGCACAAACGAACAGTCTCTTAGTGACACCAATGATACACTAGACTATTTCCGGTGATGATTTTATTTAAGTTTAATTTTTATTAAATGTTCCGCCACATAAGTAAGTACGATGATATTACGATGTAAATACGACACCAAATTATATGAAAAATGATATTCGCCGAGGTCTATCCGACAATAGTTCAAGATCTGACTGCTGCTGTCAGTGGCGCGCCTGCGATTGGATTCCTGGGCTGGAGCGCCAAGAAACCTGAGTAGAAAGAATATCCAACAGTGCTGGAAGGATCTTTCCCGCTGTCGTGCAAGTTGCAACGACCGCTGGGAAGCGGCAAACACAAGCTTGATGGCTTGATGGCCTCATGGGCTGATTGCTGTGCGCCAGTTTTCACCAACGGCCAGGATGGCAAGATCTAACCATCTGCTTCCGGTGTTTGAGTTTGTAGACGATACTTCGGGCTCTGGGAGCTTGCGGCAATTGGGGATCAAACATTTGTCATTGTCAAGCGTATATTTTTAATAAAAATAAGAATAAGAAAAAAAAAGCCTGCAGAGTGTAGAGATATGGACACAAGGAGTAGCGTCCACATCGTGTTTTTTTTTTTTGCAAATGTCTGGTTGATCACATGTCAGGTCTCCCAAAAATTTACCTTCTCCTCTTATCCGAGATATGTGAAGCCAAGAGGAGAAGGATAATGAAAATAAATAAACAAGAGAAGACAATAAATGCCTTGTATGATATATAAATGCCTTGTATTTATATCATGTTAGGGCATGTACGACCTTGATCTTTTGAAACGGTTTTATAAATCGAAAGAAAGCTAAGGATATGTACAAAAGAAACAGTTTTCAAGTAGCAATAGACGCCTTACTTTCCACCGTACGAATTCATCGTCTGTTCTATCGATCTGATATTGTACAAGCGCATTTACTTCTATATTTATTAATAGACTATATTTATAGACACACCATTGTATATTAGAGTCTCTTAGTTGTCTCTTGTGCTTGAAGAACCGTTTTGGTGTCTCTGCACTATACATGCCCTAAGAGACTGCATGATATAACCCTGATCCCTAGATAATAAATGCAGTCAAGACACAATATGTATAGAGAGGCATGTCGAGACGGTTTCTTGGCGAAGAGACTGTTTCTTAAATTTTTTTCCACTTAGCACTTTAGAGACCACTCAAGAGACGCTACATTTAATTGGGTTGTACATGACTTTGTGTTGTTTCTTTACATGAATACTTATGAGACACCTGCCTATTGTGTAAAGGTTGGTACAGATTGTGAACTTGAGTCGGAGCGACCATGCATGAGCATCATACACATTCGTATGAAATTACATAAATGCCCTTATTTTCTATACACATGTTCTACAAAACCCACCAAGCCCACAATTCTTTCCTCCTACGTGACATGTTCCACGTGATTGGTTACCAAGGTTCTAGACACCTGCGTCGCGCCATCCTAGCCCGCTGGAAACGGGGCACATGCGGGCGAGTGAGCACAAAAAAGTCTACACTGTATGAGCGGGTACATGCTATCATCCTTCTCTGCAACCAACCAAACATATGCCAAAGCACGGTCAACGGGATGAGGCTGGCCTGGGCGTAGTAGTCTAAGCAACCAATCACACGGGTTGTACACGTCTCTAATACCCTCCTTTGTCCATACAACATCGGGGATTAGCTTCGATCGTGTCAGATGCTTCATCTGGTTCGTCTAGAAGACGCCTTTGCTTCCTCCTTCAGTCCATAGTGGCTTTGCCTTAATATAACTTTAATATTTCTAAAATCAAACTTAAAAACAACTAGTGCTTAGCGGCTCTGAAGACTTCTGGCGAGGACCAGGGGCGGACCCATGTTAGCGGAAGGGTACTCAGAGGAGGAGGAAACAGAGAGGAACGGAGACAGCAGAAGGGAAGGAGGACGGAGAATAGATTCTTTAGGGCTTGTTCGGTTATTTTCAATCCATATGGATTGGAGGGGATTGATACGGATTGGAGGGGATTTTAACTTATTAGGGATTGAAACCCTCTCAATCCCCCTCAATCCATATGGATTGGGGTAGAACCGAACAAGCCCTTAGTGTTTAGGTTTTTCCATGCCTTCAACCTCCGCAGAGCAGCGGCTAAGTATTCCTTACAGCTGGCCACATAGCCCAGCTATTCACGCGCACGCAGGCGCCTCCCAGAATCCTTCTCCAGTGTTGGTTACAAGCTGGCCACATGGCCCAGCTACTCACACGCACGCAGGTGCCCACGAAGTCACTTCCTCCAGTCCGGTCCATACACACGAGTGTTTAGGCGACGCGCGTGGGTCGGACGCAGCCCATCAGCAGGCGCAACACTCGCCACAGGATCCTCAACGCCCTTAGTAGTGACATTCCCTTCCCCTTGATCAGCTGCTTGACCCTAAGCAGGAGCAGCCGAAAAACGCTGTTGCAGTCTTGCAGAGCTTCCCTGTCTTCCCAAGTGGCCAGTTCCTGTGGCAATCCAGACCAGGCAACCAGTACATGTTGAACTTGGCGATGACCTTTGGTAACTCCACACGTTTGGAGCACCTGCACTGGTACACTGTGGCCAGGTAACGAAACTAGTAATGTAGAGTGAGCAACACCCTTGAATCCTGCTGCTAATTTAAGCTGAGAGACATGAACAACGGGGTGTATGCGACTGGAGTCTGGTAATTTCAAGCGATAAGCCACTTTGCCCACACGCGCCTCCACTGGATATGGCCCAAAATACTTGTAACTCAGTTTGTGATGGGCACGCGACATCACAGATGACTGGACATATGGTTGTATCTTAAGGTACACCTAATCTCCAACGGCGAAAGAGCGTTCTAAACGATGTTTGTCTGCCTGTCGGCGCATTCGCTCCTGTGCGCGCAGCAAGTGTTGGTGCACAAGGGACTGCATTATGCTGTGCTCCTGTAACTAGTCAGACAATGTGGCTGGTATAGCAGCATCAACGGACAGTCCCAGGGAACGAGGTTTCCGGCCGAATAGCACTTCATAAGGAGAGGAACCCAGTGCTGAATGAAAGCTAGTGTTGTACCAATATTCTGCAGCACCAATTCTTCCATTTGGTTGGACAAGCACTAACAAAGCAATGTAAAAATGTTTCTAGGCACTGTTGTGGGCTTGTTCTCAAATGCTATGAATTAAGAACAAGACAACATAAAAGTGTTAAATGTAAAACTCCTTCGTCCTTAAAAACAGTATACCCCTTTGGCATATAATGAATCTCGGACGAAGGTTACAAAAGAAAAGACCTACGTAAGGTTGATAAATGGTAAAACAGAGCAATCATATATAATACACGAATAATAATACCGATATTATCATGAATGTATTTCTATTATTAAATTCATAAAAACGAATTACAAATGTACCTTCAGGTTGATGTAAAGTAAAGGTACAGACGTGATGCGAAAAAGCGCATGCCAAGTCAGCGTGAACAGTACGGGAGTACTGTTCACCTATTTATAGGCACGGGACGCAGCCCTTGTAAAATTACATTGATGCCCCTTACATTTATCAATAACTCTATAGTAATTCTTCAAGGTCCAATTTGGCTTTTCATCTTTAAGTCGGTTCCTCTTTTCTGTCGTTATGCCGAAGCTTTTCTGCACATAGCTTCGTGATCGTCTTATCCTTGGTCATGATCGTTTTTCATTCCAGTCAAGCTTCGTCTTAACCCTGCTCTTGTATATCCGCGACATGACTCCGAAGGTGCCTGTTCACATATTACACTCGGAAAACATTGTCAAACTATGTTTTTGAGGACCTTCGGGAGCCGAAGGCCCCCAACAGTAGCCCCTCGCAATATTAATTTACTGTAATGATAAATTCGTATTGCGACATGGACGAAGGCTTTATGCCGAAGGTCCGAAAAAATACCTTCCTTTTGCTAGAATAGCAACAGTCATTGACAAGCGGGGCCCTCCAGTTTTCGACACACTGGGTGTATAAATATGAGCTCACCACGAGTTTATTTGGCACGCTCTTTTGCCATCTTCTTTTTACTCACCCAGCTTTACAGCCTGCACGCGACAACATTTGCTCGGTTTTAAATTTTTAAGCTTCGGTTTCGAGTCTGGTTTGCCAGCGTTCGCGAAGATGTCTGAGGATAAGAAAGTTGCTGATGCTTCGAAGTTAAGTCTTTCTGAGGAAATGCACCTGGGTTTTCTTGAATCAATGTCGAAGACCAATACGGAGAAGATTGTCAGGGAGACTTTAGAGGGTTTATCTGAAGATACTGGCGACAGTGATAATTATGATGTGGATAGTGGTGGAGAGGATTCCGAAGATCGCCCGTGGCGGCCTAGTCACTCAAATTTCGGAAAATCAACTATAAAGCAGAGTCACCTTGAAAATATGAGGGGGAGATATTTCCGAGATATATCCATCGTGAGGGCAGATGACGGAGAGAAAACTACGCCGACTCCCGAAGATAATGAAGTCGTGATCTTCCGAAGCTTTTTTAAAGCTGGGCTACGATTCCCTCTAAGCAGATTTGTGGTAGAAGTTCTGAGAATATATCAGGTTTACCTTCATCAACTTACCCCTGAAGCAGTGATAAGATTGGGAATCTTCGTCTGGGCCGTGAGGAGCCAGGGCCTGGAGCCAAGTGCAAAAAGCTTTTGCAATATACACGAGCTAGTATATGAGACGAAGCCCTGGGGCAAGGAGCAATATCATAATAATTTTGGTTGTTATAGCTTCGGTGCCCGCTCTGGGTCAAGCTGTCCCGTGCCAACTTTTTGGAAGAGATGGCCCGGGGAATGGATGAAGGAATGGTTCTATGTAAAGAACGATTTGAAGGTTCGAAAAGATATTAAAGATATCATCATGCGCCCTATCTGGCAGCGCTTCGGACTTCGGAAACCAAAGGTAGGAATGGACGAAGCAGCTGAAGAATGTCAAAGAGCCTTCGGCGTAGTCTGCTCTTTTATTGGGACCAGGGATTTAATGCAAGAGCACATTGCCTTCAGAGTGTGGCCACTTGCAGATAACTGGGAAATGCCTAAGGAGACCGTTAAAGAAACTAACGAGGGTGGGCTAATCAGGCTGAAATATACATTCAAGTATGGAGATAAGTTCGTTGAACCAGATGATGATTGGCTAAAAAGCATTGAGAATGTAAGTGATGAATTGCTTGGGGCATACTCAAAGGCCGAAAATACTGCATTATCAGCGGCTTTCGGAGGCCGAAAGAAGAAGAGACTCAACCGAGTATTTGATGCAATTGGGTTTATCTACCCCGACTACCATTACCCAATGCGAGGCCAAAAAAGGAAAAATACTTCTCCTGCAAAGGAAATTGCTTCGGCTGCTCCTAGGGAGCCAGCGCCGAAGAGGAAGAAGGTAAAAGTGCTCACCCACCCTCCACGCTGTATTGAGCCGGCCACAGTGCCTGAGTTTATTGGTGAGGCTTCTTTGGCCACCGAAGCCAGAGAACCAACTCTAGCGCCAAAATCCGAAGAAATGGCTGAAGCACCAGCAATAGAGAAAATGGAAGAACGGAGAACTGAAGAAGGAAAAACATTAGACATTTTAAGTCCTTCATCAAAAGTTGAGGCAGCTAAAAGCCAAAAGGGGCCAGCAGCGACCCCGAAAAGAAAACGGATGGTTAATGTGCTGGATGTTTTGGAGACAATTAAATCTTCAAGCATAACTCCAAAGAAAACCGTTGAAACTTCTGAAGTGCCTACTGAAGCCTTTGTTGCTGAAACTTCGAAGCAACAATTTGAAACTGAAGCTGGGCCTTCAGAGCCCACCAAGATACAACCTTTGGAAACCGAAAAAATGTCAGAGGCAAGTTTAGAAGCTGAAAAAATAAAAACAACAGAGCCAATTTTGATTGAGGAAATCAACATTGCCACCCCCGAAGCATCTTCCAAAATACGTGATTATATTGTGCGACATGCTTCGGGGAAGAAACTATCCGAAGAAGAGATTTTTGAAGCCAATCACTATGCCCGAGAACTGAAGTATCCGAGGGGGGCCGTAGTGTTCAATGGAACAAACGAAGATGACTTCCTATACTGTCTCCCAGACAATAAAGAATTATCCGTCTGCCGGGAGATGGCTAGAAGTATGGGGTTCCCAAAACTCGAAGCTGGCCTTTGCGCCATGACGAAGGACGATCTTGCGGATAGCCTGGCATACAATAGTCTGAAGGTACAAAAATTGTGAATTTTGAAGTTTATGAATTTTGAATTAGGCCTTTGTCCTTATGTTAACTCATTCATTCTTTTAAATAGGGCTTAATACTCAGCAATGCCTTAAGGGCACAGAAGAATGCCGAAGATGAGAGCTGCACCATTGCTCTTAACAACCTTCGAACAGAGGTTATCAGGCTAAGAAACGAAGCCTTGGAGAAGGACAAAATTCTGCTTACGTTGGTGGAAAAAATGAAGGAAGACAAAGCTAACTCTAAAACTCAAGCCGAAGCTCAAAAGCGCGAAATCGAAGATCTTCGGAAACAACTAGCCTGAGCTAAAGAAGAATGCATTCTTGAAGAAACAAAACGAGAATTAAGTGATCAATGGGCAAATCATTTGGAAGTAAATGTTAAAGAGCTTCGTGCTTCGAAGAAGAGGTGCTATGATAAATCCATAGAGTGTGTTAAGAAAATAAAATCCAGCTTCGCCAGCGTTGGCGCGTTCTCTAGTGAAGAAAATTTCACAAGGGGAAATCCAGAAGGCCCGATTGAATGGATTAGTCACGAAGCTGATGCTTTCGACGAAATCTTGAATAGTCGCGGGGACATTTGTGCTTTTTCGGGTGCCAGGGGAATTGTTACTATTTTAGAGAAGAAAGGGTGCGAGCATGTGAAATCTTTGGCATAGTCTGAAGCTACTTTATCCTCTGAAGATATCAAAGATCCTTCAGCCGAAGCAAGCCAGGTCGGTGGAAAATTTTTCACTGACATTTGGGACAATGGCGGCCGAGAAATGGCTCAAGAGATCATTCAGAGAAGCGAAAAAGGCATCCATGATGCTAGGGAGGTAGCGAGAGCTGCTGAAAAAAGCACAGGGCCCGAAGGGCAAATAGGTATTAATTAGTGATTTTTATTTTGCTGTAATTTTTGATTTTTAAACTTTATTCGTAGTTTGTAATAGTAATATAGCCGTGTCCTCTCCTCCCTCAGAACCCGCTGAGGCATCTGCGGACCCTCCCCCGAAGGGGGACGACGAAATTAGACAAATGGCCGAAGCCATCATTGACGAAGTTGTCAATCAGCTACTAAACGAAGCTGCAGAAGTAGTTCTTAGGGAAGATTAAATGCTATTGTAAAAACACTTGGATCATGACACGTGTAAAACTTTGTAACTTTGAATGTTATATATATTATATTTATGGTTCAATTCTTTATGATGCATGAAATTTTTTCATACATACCGCTTTTTGAGCCTTCGGCGAAAAAACACCTTCCCTTCTTTTCATGCTTCGTAAAGAAAATCTTTTATGTATCACAAGAATTGCCATACTTCTTTGATGAAGAATCTCCAAACTTCATGAAAACATTCTTTGAATCCATAAAAAAGTCTTATGTTGCCTCTCAAATGAAGCTACACTTCTTCTCGATTTATCTTGTGCCTTAGCACGATTTTCTCTTTTTCAAAACATTCTTCGAAGATCAATGTTGTGTCCCCTTCCTGTTCTACATGCGAAATGATGGATGATGCTTATGTTATGCAAAATGATGTAATGATGTTATGTTATGCAAAATGACATTTATGCTGAAAATACAAATATCCCTGTAATAGAGCGCACAATCTTTTTATCTCAGCGCTGACTTTTCGCTGTAAGCCTCCCTTAGGAGCTTCTTCGCCTTTTACTTTCAGCGGAATCAGCGTTTATTTTTCGCTGTAAGCCTCCCTTAGGAGCTTCTTCGCCTTTTACTTTCAGCGGAATCAGCGTTTATTTTTCGCTGTAAGCTCTGCATTCCCTTTGGAACGACTTTCGAGCAGAAAACTTACACTGCGCTCCCTTAGGAACGACTTTTTATTACTTCGAAAAAGTTACGGCTCGTTCCTTAGGACAAGTTTTCGATAATCCGAAGGTTCTCCGTGCCTCCATAAATTCTTGTGCTTCGGCAACTCAAGCCTATGGAGGAGATATATTTTCATTATGATAATAAGCTAAACTGGTACAAGAATTTGAAAAACGATAAAAAACACTTAAACTTCCCATAATTGTTCTTTACTACGAAGAAAGTAAAACTGAACGTGAAAGTGCAAAAAGCTGCTGTGGAGGTAGGATATTTTGTCAGTAAATGTGCTTCGACTCTGGCACAGTGCTATTGACTGTGCGAGCTTCGGATTCTTCTCTGAAGTCCCTCTGGGGGTGAGAGTGCTGGCTCCCTTCTGGCTGCGGAGCTCGTTGTATTAGTGGTGGCGGTGGAAGCTGTTGCCAGGAAGCTTGGGGTTGGCTTGCCGAAGCAACAGAGGCTGCAGGGTGATTGCCTACATATTCTGGAATGTAAGGCGAATGGTACGAAGCAGTATGCATAACCTGCTTCGGCTGGCTCTGTTGTGCTGCAGCCTTTGCTAGCTCCTTTTGCTTTTGAATGGTAACATGACACATTCTGGTGGTATGGCCCTTGCCTTCACCGCAGAATAAGCAGTAAATTTTTCTTGGTTGATCTCCAAATCTTCCCCCAAAGCCCCTGGCACCTCTGCCTCTTGGCGCTGGCGGCCGAAAAGAGCTTTGCTGTTGCCCCGAAGCTTGCTGTTGCCCCGAAGCTTGCGAGGAACACTGTGGCCTTTGCTGTTGACTTCCTTTGTCATCATTTTGAGTAGAATTGTGAATTGACCTGACATGCCTCGGATAAAACCTTCCTCCGAAGCCCCTGGTCATTTCTGAAAACCTGAGAGCTTCCTCCCTTCTTTGGCGAAAATCATTATCAGCTCGAATATACTCGTCCATCTTCTGGAGCAGCTTCTCCAAAGTTTGAGGAGGCTTCCTGGCAAAGTACTGAGCTGAAGGTCCTGGCCGAAGCCCCTTAATCATGGCCTCAATGACAATTTCATTGAGCACTGTTGGTGCCTGTGCCCTCAGACGTAGAAACCTTCAGACATATGCCTGAAGGTATTCTTCGTGATCCTGGGTGCACTAGAATAAAGCTTGAGCAGTGACTGGCTTCGTCTGAAAGCCTTGGAAGCTGGTTATCAACATATCCTTCAGCTTTTGCCATGAGGTGATTGTTCCTGGCCTAAGGGAGGAGTACCAGGTTTGTGCAACGCTCCTGACAGCCATGACGAAGGACTTTGCCATGACCGCTGTGTTGCCACCATACGAAGATATAGTTGCCTCATAGCTCATCAAGAATTGCTTCGAGTCTGAATGACCGTCGTACATGGGGAGCTGAGGTGGCTTATAAGACTGTGGCCAAGGTGTAGCCTGCAGTTCTGTTGACAAGGGAGAAGTGTCATCAAAAGCAAAATTTCCATGATGGAAATCTTCATACCAGTCGTCCTCGTTGTAGAAACCCTCTTGATGAAGCTCTCTGCGCGGGGGCCTTTGATTCTGGTCATCTTGAGCGATGTGTCGAAGCTCTTCAGAGGCTTCATCTATCTGCTTTTGAAGATCAGCTAGACGAGCCATCTTCTCCTTCTTCCGTTGGACCTGTTGATGGAGCATCTCCATTTTTTGGATTTCTTGGTCCAAGTCGTCTTCTGGAGGCATTGGACTGGTGGCCTTCCTCTTCTGGCTTCGGGCCTCTCTAAGAGAAACGACATCCTGATTGGGGTCCAGCGGCTGCAGAGTGGCAGCCCCTGTCGCTAAAGCTTTTTTCGGCGGCATGACGAAGGTGATGCTTGCCGAAGGTTTTCAAAACTCAAAAAGTGGAAATGAGTTCACCGGAGGTGGGCGCCAATGTTGTGGGCTTGTTCTCAAATGCTATGAATTAAGAACAAGACAACATAAAAGTGTTAAATGTAAAACTCCTTCGTCCTTAAAAACAGTATACCCCTTTGGGATATAATGAATCTCGGACGAAGGTTACAAAAGAAAAGACCTACGTAAGGTTGATAAATGGTAAAACAGAGCAATCATATATAATACACGAATAATAATACCGATATTATCATGAATGTATTTCTATTATTAAATTCATAAAAACGAATTACAAATGTACCTTCAGGTTGATGTAAAGTAAAGGTACAGACGTGATGCGAAAAAGCGCATGCCAAGTCAGCGTGAACAGTACGGGAGTACTGTTCACCTATTTATAGGCACGGGACGCAGCCCTTGTAAAATTACATTGATGCCCCTTACATTTATCAATAACTCTATAGTAATTCTTCAAGGTCCAATTTGGCTTTTCATCTTTAAGTCGGTTCCTCTTTTCTGTCGTTATGCCGAAGCTTTTCTGCACATAGCTTCGTGATCGTCTTATCCTTGGTCATGATCGTTTTTCATTCCAGTCAAGCTTCGTCTTAACCCTGCTCTTGTATATCCGCGACATGACTCCGAAGGTGCCTGTTCACATATTACACTCGGAAAATATTGTCAAACTATGTTTTTGAGGACCTTCGGGAGCCGAAGGCCCCCAACAGGCACTGATTCACTCTCTATGTTTGACCATCCTTCTGGGGGTGATAAGAGGAGCTAAAACGTAATTCTGTTCCTGCTAGGCGAAATAGGTGATGCCAAAACTAACTGAGAAATATTGTGTCTCTGTCCGATATGATGGCAGCTGGAAGGCTGTGAAGCTTGTATATGTTGGAGAAAAATGACTGAGCCACTAAAGCAGCAGTATATGGGAGAGTAAGAGGAAGAAAATATGCAAATTTGGTGAATTTGTCCACTATGACCAGTATACAATCAGTTGTCCCTGAGCAAGGAAGTCCCTCCACAAAATCCATAGATATTGTGTCCTAGGCTGTCTGTGGCACAGGAACGGGCTGCAGTTTTCTAGGGTACGCCGCTCGGTCTGGTTTTGCTTGGAGGCAGACTTGGTAATGCTGTACAAACTCAGATACATAGGCCTTCATCCCTTTCCAAGCGAATAAGTTCTTAAGCCGGCTGTAGTTAGCTGGTACGCCAGAGTGACCACCCATTGCTGAATTGTGCATGGCTGAGACTAACTTGTGCTGGAGTGGTATATTAGCACCAATCCATATGCGCCCTTTGTAACACAGCAGACCATCCTTGAGGACAAAGTCAGAACCCAAAGAGGGATCCACCGATAACTGAGACAACAACTTTTGAACAGCAGGGTCATTCAGGTAACTGTCTTGCACTTCGGTTAACCACTAGGGAACGGCACACTGAAACAACATTGAGCTCATTAGTAGCCCGCCGAGAGAGAGCATCGACCACCCTATTTTCAGTACCCTTGCGGTAGTGAATGGTGTATTGTAGGCCTAAGAGCTTAGTAAACACTTTGTGTTGCCGGTTGTGTGGAGGCACTGTTCATTGAGTTGGGACAAGCTCTTGTGGTCAGTTAAGATAACAAACTCACTTTGTTGCAGATATGGGCGCCACTGTTGGACTGCAGTCAGGATCGCTATGTATTTTTTCTCGTAAGTGGACAATCCTCTGGACTTAGGTCCCAATGTTTTACTGAGAAATGCCAACAGATGTCCTCGCTGCATGAGTACAGTCCCAATTCTAGTGTCAATGGCATTAGTCTCTATCATAAAGGGTGTAGAGAAATCAGGTAGAGCTAAAACTGACGCCGTGACAAGAGCTTGCTTCAAGGTTTGGAAAGCCACGTCGTGGTCTAGTGTCCATACAAAAATAATCCCTTTCTTCAACAAGGATGTTAGAGGTTGGGAGATTACCCCAAAGTGATATATGAACTTCCGATAGTAGCCCGCTAGGCCGAGGAAGCTGCGAAGCTCTTTGACACATGATGGTGTCGGCCAGTCAACAATTGCTTGGATCTTGGTTGGGTCAGTGGTAACTCCAGCTTGACTGACAACATGGTCGAGATATGACACCTTGTTGACTACGAAGGAGCATTTGGAGAGCTTAATCTTCCATTGATCGTGGTTCAGCAAGTCAAAAACATGCGCCAAATGGCGAAGATGCAATTCCATGGATGAACTATACACCAATATGTCATCGAAAAACACCAATGCATATTTACTCAAAGCTGGGGCCAAAGTATGGTTCATTGCCTTCTGAAAAGTACCAGGTGCTCCTATTAAGCCAAAGGCCATCACTCGAAACTCATAGTGGCCTAAATGTGTTTGAAAGGTTGTTTTGTATTCTTCACCGTTACAGAGTAAGATCTGATGGAATCTTGATCTCAAATCAAGTATAGAAAACCAAGACACACCATATAATTCATCCAATAATTCATCAATAACAGGCACCGGGTACTTGGACTTAATGGTGAGCGCATTAAGGTGTCTGTAATCTATAAAAAACGCTAGGAGTGGTCATTCTTCTTGACAAGTAAAACTGGAGAAGAGAAAGAACTGGTGTTGTGTTGAATGACTCCAGTCTCCAGCATCTTGCTTACTTGGGATTCAATTTCATCCTTCATAGCAGGAGAAAATCGGTATGGTCTCACATTGACAGGACGGGCGCCGAGTATCAGTGGTATTGTATGGTCACAGGAGCGACTAGGAGGAAGGGTGGTGGGTTCTTCAAATAATGTGTGATAAGACTGTAACAGTTTGGTGACAGACTCAGGTAGATTCAAACCCGACAGTGAATTGAGCTGAGCATCAGGTGGTGAGTGGTGGATAATGTGTTGGACTTCCACAATAGTGCCCGGTGGAATCTATTGTTGGTTGCCCTGAAGCAAGATTGGCCCCTGTGCTGATGACATAGAGATCCACTTATGCTTCCAATTGATGTACATGGGGATGCATGACTCGAGCCAGTCCATACCAAGGATTAAATCATAGGAGGGCAGCTACAGATGTAGCTGCTTGAGGTCCGAGTGAAACACCAATGACTGAATAGACCATTCAGCATTTTCAGCTCATGAGTACACTGCAGCGAACTACCATTTGCAACCTTCACATCCAACGGGCGCTGTAAGGGAGTTATACCCTTCAGTGATGCCATGTGAGCCAAGATAATAAAACCGTGAGAGCTGCCGGAGTCGAGAAGGATTAGTAACTCAATGCCTTGAATAGCACCCTGGAGTTTGAAAGTTTGAGGTGTAGTTGAAACAGACAATGCTTCTTGTGACAATAAGATCATGAAATGTTCGGCAGAATCCAGAAATTCACTCTCTGATTCTTGTTGCTCTAGCAGTAACATGTCCCTAATTCTTGGACGACATTGAGCTGTA
Organism: Zea luxurians; assembly: GCA_029449295.1. NCBI lineage: Eukaryota > Viridiplantae > Streptophyta > Magnoliopsida > Poales > Poaceae > Zea > Zea luxurians. The sequence continues at coordinate 49,156,952 of JAOPSE010000014.1, read as the reverse complement.
TGGTTGGTGCACATTTGTGGCCCTTGTATTTTTCTGCATAGTACTGGCACAAACCTCATGTGTGACGATAGGCACGTAAGGAGGACACCCTACTATCAGATGAGGGTGGAGGCGCAAGCACCAACGACTTCTTAGCATCAGGACCTCCCCCTAGCGATGAATCCCACCTAGGGGGGCTGGAGTCGGTGTCTTAGCAGCAGCTGTGGAAGAAAATGATCCATCCATTGCACGAAATTCACGATGTCTTGAAGACACCGCTTCCTCCTGCAATAAGGCTAAGGCACAAGCAGTATCGAGGTTCCCAGGACGCTGAACGAGTATGACAGATTTAATATCCTCGCGTAGACCATCTATGAACTTCATCGTATAATACAATGGGTCTGTGTTATGCTCATAAGTAACTAAGAGGTCAATCAGCTCACAAAAATGGTCTACATAATCTTGGACAGAGGATGTTTGGCGGATGTGGAAAAGTTTTGTAATGACTAGCTCATGCTGCTCTCGACCAAATCTATCGTGTATGGCCTGACAAAATTGGTGCCATGACATGTGTGGGAGGCGCGACTCGATGTATTGAAGCCAATGAGCTGCGACACCTTGGAAGTGCATCGTGGCAACTTTAACCCAAACAATCTCTTCTGTTGCATACATATCAAAGTAATCTTCGCAACGTTTCTGCTAAAGTTTGGGACAGGATCCATCAAAATTAGGGAAATCCAGTTTAGGTAATCCACCCATGTTACGGTTGTAACCTCCCCAAAATTCCTCATCCGCCATATTGATAGGACTGTTGCGCGCAAAGGAAAATGAGGAAGATGGATATTGCCATGTACCCTTGACCGAGGAGTGGCCTGCCACAGTTGGATGTGCAAGGCCACTATCCCGGTGATAGATGTGTGAGCGGCGCCCAAAACGTGGGCTGTCGGTGTTGTCCATGGTAGCAGATGGGAGCTCCGGCACCGACCCGTATGCGCCGAGAATGCCCGATGCACCGAAGACAGCCGGGTAGGCCGCGCCATCGCCGGGCACCTCCGGCTGCCATGGAGGCTCCGGGGTGTGGATGGAGGAACGAATGTGCTCCACCGATGACTGAAGGTGCGCGATTGAGGAATCGATGCACGACCGCTAGAAGTCGAAGATCTGGACTGCAGACTCAAGCGCCGCCACCCGCACTCCGGTGTTTTCCTCGATCTAGCAAAGCCAGGAATCAGTGTTGACATCCGCCTCCGTGAGGTGGGCCTCGATGTCTGCCTATAGTGACGTAGACAGGGCTAAGAGATGGTGGCCGGACTCGGCGTCTTGTGATTCGAGCGCGCCGACCCAGGATTCCCATTTGGTGTCGAAGGTATGGAATCTCTGGTCGAGCTCCACGAGAAGGGTGCGGGTCTGGTTCTCCAATGTCAGTGTTAGAGCGACATCAAACAGAGTGGGGAAGGGGGAGCCATAGCAATGACCGAGGACCAACTGGATCTGGATACCAATTGTTAGCGGAAGGGTACTCAGAGGAGGAGGAAACAGAGAGAAACAGAGACAACAAAAGGGAAGAAGGAGGACGGAGAATAGATTCTTTAGTGTTTAGGTTTTTCCATGCCTCCAACCTCCGCAGAGCGGCGACTAAGTATTCCTTACAGCTGGCCACATAGCCCAGATATTCATGCGCACGCAGGCGCCTCCCAAAATCCTTCTCCAGTGTTGCTTACAAGCTGGCCACACGCCCCAACTACTCACGCGCACACAGGCGCCCACGAAGTCACTTCCTCCAGTCCGGTCCATACACACGAGTGTTCGGGAGACGCGCGCGGGTCGAACATAGCCCATCAACAGGCGCAACACTCGCCATAGGATCCTCGACGCCCATAGTAGTGACAACCCAGCGGGTGGTCTAACCATAGCACACCCTAAGATCATGTAATGGTAGTTAGTGAAAGTCGTCTAGAGGGGGGTGAATAGGCGAAACCTGAAATTTATAAACTTAAGCGCACACTAAAGTCGGGGGTTAGCGTTAGAATTAAATTCAAGTCTGAGAGAGAGGGAAAACAAATCAAACGAGAATCAAGGCGAGTGACATGATGATTTGTTTTACCGAGGTTCGGTTCCAAAGAACCTAGTCCCCGTTGAGGAGGTCACAAAGACCGGGTCTATTTCAACCCTTTCCCTCTCTCAAACGGTCAGTTAGACCGGGTGAGCCTTCTCCCTTAATCTCACGGGTCACTAAGACCCCGTAAGGACCACCACACACTTGGTGTCTCTTGCCTTGCTTACAAAGCTCTTGAGAATAAGAATGGAAAAGAAAAAGGCCAAACCAAGCGACAAGAGCAACAAAAGAACACAAGAGATCCTCTCACAAGTCCTAATGCACTAGAGTTGATTTGGGGACTTTGAGTGGATAGATCAATTTGATTGTGTATTGGAGTGGAGTCTTTTGCTCTTGTATTGAATGCAATATTCAGAATGCTTGGATGCCAAAGGATGTGGTAGTTGGGGGTATTTATAGCCCCCAACCACTTTGGTAGCCGTTGGGGAGGCTGCTGGCGATGGGCGCACCGGACAGTCCGGTACGCTACCAGACAGACACTGCTCCTTGTCCAGTGCGTCACCATGTCACCCAACCGTTAGGGTTCGAAGCTGGGTCGACTGTTGGAGCTTTGTCCTCTTGCGGCACCGGACAGTCCGGTGGCACACCGGATAGTCTGGTGAATTATAGCGGAGCACGCCTCCGTTTTCCCGAGAGTGGCTGGTTCGGAGTGTACGACCCTGGTGCACCGGACACTGTCCGGTGGCACACGGGACAGTCTGGTGCGCCATTTTTCAGCACACTCAATTTCTTTGCTCCATTTCAAATTGAGTCCATAACTTGATTCTTTTATTATTTTGTTTGAACCTTATGCACCTGTAACACATGAATTCTAGACAAACTAGTTAGTTCATGTGTTTGTGTTTATCATCAACCACCAAAATTAATTATAGGAAATGGTTAACCCAATTTCCCTTTCAATTTCCCCCTTTTTGGTGATTGATGCCAACACAAACCAAAGCAAATAAAGAGTGCAGAAATGTAACTAGTTTGCATTTAGAATGTACATAGGTTACTTGGAGTTAAACCAATTGAAAATCTCATTGAGTATGAATGGTTTGCTTTTTCTTTTATTTAGCACTTTGGACCACATTTGCACCACTTGTTTGTTTTTGCAAATTCTTTTTGGAAAATCTTTTCAAAATCTCTTTACAAATAGTCGAAGGCATATGAATAAGATTGCAAGAAGCATTTTCAAGATTTGAATTTTCTCCCCCTGTTTCAAATGCTTTTCCTTTGACTAATTAAAACTCCCCCTGAATGAAATTCTCCTCTTAGCTTTCAAGAGGGTTTTGAGATAGATACCAGTTTTCAAATTTTATTTTCAGAAATCAACATAGATACTAATTGATACCAATTGAGAATATATTAATTGAAATTTTACTTTTGAAGATACCAATGGAAAGTTCATACTAATTTAAATTTGCCTTGAATACCAATTGAACACAAACATTTGTGAAAAAATTTGAAATTTGAAATGGTGGTGCGGTCCTTTTGCTTTGGGCTTAATACTTTCTCCCCCTTTGGCATTAATCGCCAAAAACGGAGAACTTGAGAGCCCTTTTGCATTTTCTCCCCCTTTGGGGCCTAACATTTCCTCCCAAATGGTGAAATAAATACGAGTGAAAGGTCATACCATTGAGAGTTTGCAAAATACGAGCAAAGAGTAGATAATACTGTTAGAGTTGAGTGGAAGCGTTGTCTTTGCCGAGTACTCCATTTCCCTTTCAATCTAAGACTAATACAAGAGATACTCATGGAAACACATTAGTCTTAGCCTTTGGCACAAAAAGAATAATTTGTACCAAATGAAAGAGATATGATTAAAGGTATATAAAAGTGCTATGTGTGCAACGTCTCAATCAAAATTCCGAGAATCAAGTATAATAGCTCATTCCTAAGTTTGCTTAAGGTTTTCTCATCTAGTGGCTTGGTAAAGATATCGGCTAATTGGTTTTGAGTGTTAACATAAGCAATTTCGATATCCCCCTTTTGCTGGTGATCTCTCAGAAAGTGATACCGGATGTCTATGTGCTTAGTGCGGCTGTGTTCAATGGGATTATCTGCCATGTGGATTGCACTCTCATTGTCACATAGGAGAGGGACTTTGCTCAATTTGTAGTCATAGTCCCTAAGGGTTTGCCTCATCCAAAGTAATTGCGCGCAATAATGGCCTGCGACAATGTTGAAAGGGAAATGTGCCCTTGGGCCATTTCTAAGTATTTTGGTGATTGAGTGCCAACACATGTGGTTAATTGTGAATTTATGTACATGGATGAACAAGGTGCAAATCATGAGATAAAGGTATGTTTCTAAGCCTTAGTACATTTGTTTTGTGGACTAACATATTTGTCTAAGTGTTAGAAACAGAAAGAAGAAAAAGAGAAAAGGGGAGAGAAAGACTTGGCTGTGTGCAGCCAAGGCTCAGCTCGGTCTGGAGCACCGGACTGTCCGGTGTGCACCGGACAGTGTCCGGTGCGCCAGGCCTACTCGGCGCGAACTGGTCGCTCTCGGGAATTCGCCGACGGCGTACGGCTAAAATTCACCGGACTGTCCGGTGTGCACCGGACTGTCCGGTGAGCCAACGGTCGGCCAGGGCCAACGGTCGGCCGCGCAATCCGCGCGGGACACGTGGCCGAGCCAACGGTCGGAAGACGGCACCGGACTGTCCGGTGTGCACCGGACTGTCCGGTGCGCCAACGGCTCGCAGATCTACGGCAGTCTTCAAACGGTCGGCAGCGCCAGAAAAGGAAACAAATCGGGCACCGGACAGTGTCCGGTGTGCACCGGACTGTCCGGTGCCCCCGACGACAGAAGGCAAGGATGGCCTTCCGGATTTGCTCTCAACGGCTCCTAGCTGCCTTGGGGCTATAAAAGGAGCCCCTAGGCGCATGGAGGAGACACACAAGCAACTCTTGAGCATTCTTGATCATCCACACAAGTTCTTTGCGCATTCGTTTGTGATTCTAAGTGATTCGAGCTCTGTTCTAGTGTGAACTCTGAGATAGTCATTCGAGCTCGAGTCTTGGCCGTGTGTGTGCGCTTTTGTTGTGGATTTGTGTGTGTTGCTTCCCTCCCTTACTCTGTGCTTTCTTTGTGATCATATACTTGTAAGGGCAAGAGACTCCAATTTGTGGAGATTCCTTGCAAACGGGATAGTGAAAGGAACAACAAAACAACGTGGTATTCAAGTGGGTCTTTGGACCGCTTGAGAGGGGTTGATTGCAACCCTCGTCCGTTGGGACGCCACAACGTGGAAGTAGGCAAGCATTGGCTTGGCCGAACCACGGGATAAACCACCGTGTCACCTCTGTCTTGATCTCTTGTGGTATTGTGTTTTGTTGAGACTTCACCTTAGCCACTTGGCAATACTCGTGCTAACACTTAACAAGTTTGTGGCTTAAGTTTGAAGTTTTTACAGGATCACCTATTCACCCCCCCCCCCTCTAGGTGCTCTCAAATGTACTCGGCTTCGGCAGTGGAAAGAGCTACGGAGTTTTGTTTCTTTGAAGCCCATGACACCAGGGATCTTCCTAGAAACTGACAAGTCCCTAATGTCCTCTTCCTATCAATTTTACATCCGGCCCAATCGACATCAGAATACCCAATTAGATCAAAGGTAGATCCCTTAGGGTACCAAAGCCCAAACTTAGGAGTATAAACTAAGTATCTCATGATTCTCTTCACGGCCCTAAGGTGAACTTCCTTAGGATTTGCCTAAAATCTTGCACACATGCATACTGAAAAGCATAATATCCGGTCAAGATGCACATAAATAGAGTAAAGATCCTATCATCGACCGGTATACCTTTTGATCTACAGATTTACCTCCCGTGTCGAGGTCGAGATGCCCATTGGTTCCCATGGGTGTCTTGATGGGTTTGCCATCCTTCATTCCAAACTTCTTAAGTATGTCTTGAATGTACTTTATTTGGCAGATGAAGGTGTCATCATGGAATTGCTTGATTTGAAATCCTAGGAAATACTTCAATTCCCCCATCATTGGCATCTCGAATTTTTGAATCATGATCCTACTAAACTCTTCACATGTTGACTTGTTAGTAGACCCAAATATAATATCATCAACATAAATTTGGCATACAAACAAGTCTTTTGCAATGGTCTTAGTAAAGAGAGTAGGATCGACTTTACCGACTTTGAAGCCATTAGTGATAAGAAAATCTCTTAGGCATTCATACCATGCTCTTGGGGCTTGCTTGAGCCCATAAAGCGCCTTTGAGAGTTTGTAAACATGGTTAGGGTACTCACTATCTTCAAAGCCGAGAGGTTGCTCAACATAGACCTCTTCCTTGATAGGTCCATTGAGGAAGGCACTTTTCACGTCCATTTGATAGAGCTTAAAGCCATGGTAAGTAGCATAGGCAAGTAATATACGAATTGACTCAAGCCTAGCTACAGGTGCATAAGTTTCATCAAAGTCCAAACCTTCAACTTGTGAATAACCTTTTGCCACAAGTCAGGCTTTGTTCCTTGTCACCACACCATGCTCATCTTGCTTGTTGCGGAATACCCATTTGGTACCTACAACATTTTGATTAGGACGTGGAACTAAATGCCATACCTCATTCCTCGTGAAGTTGTTGAGCTCCTCATGCATAGACAGCACCCAATCCATATCTCTTAATGGATCCTCTACCCTGTATGGATCAATAGAGGAAACAAAAGAGTAATGTTCATAGAAATGAGCAACTCGAGATCTAGTGGTTACCCCCTTATGAATGTCACCAAGAATGGAGTTGACGGGGTGATCTCGCTGAATTGCTTGGTGGACTCTTGGGTGAGGCAGTCTTTGACCCTGAATTTCTTGATCATCTTCCTTGTTTTCATTATCTTCATCTCCCCATTGATCATTGTCCTCTTCTTGAGGTGGTTCATCTTCTTGATTTTCATCTTCATTATTTTGAGCCTATTCCTCATCTTGAGTTGGTGGAGATGCTTAGTTGGAAGATTACGGTTGATCTTGTGCTTGTGTGGGCTCTTCGAATTCCTTAGGACACACATCCCCAATGGACATGTTCCTTAGCGCGACGCATGAAGCCTCTTCATCATCTAGCTCATCAAGATCAACTTGCTCCACTTGGGAGCCATTAGTCTCATCAAACACAATGTCACAAGAAACCTCAACCAATTCAGTGGATTTGTTGAAGACTCTATATGCCCTTGTGTTTGAGTCATAACCAAGTAAAAAGCCTTCTGTAGCCTTAGGAGCAAATTTAGATTTTCTACCTCTTTTAATAAGAATAAAACATTTGCTTCCAAAGACTCTAAAATATGAAACGTTGGGCTTTTTACCAGTGAGGAGTTCATATGATGTCTTCTTGAGGATTCAGTGAAGATATAACCGGTTGATGGAGTAGCAGGCGGTGTTAATCGCCTCGGCCCAAAACCGGTCCGGAGTCTTGTACTCATTGAAAGTTGCCTAGAGGGGGGTGAATAGGGCAAAACTGAAATTCTCAAAAATAATCACAACTACAAGCCGGGTTAGCGTTATAAATATAATAGAGTCCGCGAGAGAGGGTGCAAAACAAATCGCAAGCAAATAATGAAGTGAGACATGTGGATTTGTTTTACCGAGGTTCGGTTCTCTCAAACCTACTCCCCGTTGAGGAGGCCACAAAGACCGGGTCTCTTTCAACCCTTACCCTCTCTCAAACGGTCCCTCGGACCGAGTGAGCTTTCTCTTCTCAATCACTTGGAACACACAGTTCCCACAAGGACCACCACAAGATTGGTGTCTCTTGCCTCAAATACAAGTGAGTTTGATCGCAAGAAAGAATCAAGAAAGAAGAAAGCAATCCAACCGCAAGAGCTCGAAAGAACACAAGCAAATCACTCTCTCTAATCACTAGGGCGTTGTGTGGAATTTGGAGAGGATTTGATCTCTTTGGTGTGTCTAGAATTGAATGCTAGAGCTCTTGTAAGTAGTTGGGAAGTGGAAAACTTGGATGCCATGAATGGTGGGTGGTTGGGGGTATTTATAGCCCCAACCACCAAACTAGCCGTTTGGTGAGGCTGTCTGTTCGATGGCGCACCGGACAGTCCGGTGCACACCGGACATGTCCGGTGCGACAGCCACATCACCAAAGCCATTGGGATTCTACCGTTGGAGCTCTGTCTCTGGGCCCGCCTTGATGTCCGGTGGCGCACCAGACATGAACTGTAGATTGTCCGGTGCGCCTGCTCCCGCGTGCCTGATGGCTGCGCGCTTCTGGCGCGCATTAAATGCGTCGCAGGTAGCCGTTGGCGCCGAAATAGCCGTTGCCCCGCTGTTACACTGGACAGTCCGGTGTACACCGAACAGTCCGGTGAATTATAGCGGAGCAGCAGAAGTGAATTCCCGAGGCTGGCGAGTTCCTGAGGCCGCTCTTCTTTGGAGCACCGGACATGTCCGGTGTACACCAGACAGTCCGGTGAATTATAGCGGAGTCGCCTCTGGAATTTCCTGAAGGTGACGAGTTTGGAGTCGGAGTCCTCTGGTGCACCGGACATGTCCGGTGGCACACCGGACAGTCCGGTGCGCCAGACGAGAGGTGCCTTCGGTTGACCCTTGCTCCTTTTTTTTTGAACCCAATACTTGGTCTTTTTATTGGTTAAGTGTGAACCTTTGGCACCTGTATAACTTATGCACTAGAGCAAACTAGTTAGTCCAATATTTGTTTTGGGCAATTCAACCACCAAAATTAATTAGGGACTAGGTGTAGGCCTAATTCCCTTTCAATCTCCCCCTTTTTGGTGATTTATGCCAACACAAACCAAAGCAAATATAAATGTGCATAAATTGAACTAGTTTGCATAATGTAAGTGCAAAGGTTGCTTGGAATTGAGCCAATATAAATACTTACATGATGTGCATGGATTGTTTCTTTGTTTTTAACATATTGGACCACATTTGCACCACATGTTTTGTTTTTGCAAATCTTTTTGTAAATTGTTTTTAAAATCCTTTTGCAAGATAGTCAAAGGTAAATGAATAAGATTTTTGCGAAGCATTTTCAAGATTTGAAATTTTCTCCCCTTGTTCCAAATGCTTTTTCTTTGACTAAACAAAACTCCCCCTCAAATAAATTCTCCTCTTAGTGTTCAAGAGGGTTTTAAGATATCAAGTTTTGAAAATACTACTTGCTCCCCCTTTAGAACACAAAGAGATACTAATTTGAAATTTTCCAATTGAAAAACATTAAATTTTAAAATTAGGGCGGTGGTGCGGTCCTTTTGCTTTGGGCTCATACTTTCTCCCCCTTTGGCATGAATCGCCAAAAACGGAATCATTAGAGCCCTATGAAGTACTTTCTCCTCCTTTGGTCATAAAATAAATGAGTGAAGATTATACCAAAGTTGGAGAGATGCTCGGAGTGACGGCAAAGGATGAATAGTAGAGTGGAGTGGAAGCCTTTGTCTTCGCCGAAGACTCCAATTCCCTTTCAATATACCTATGACTTGGTTTGAAATACACTTGAAAACACATTAGTCATAGCATATATCAAAGAGACATGATCAACGGTATATTTATAAGCTATGTGTGCAAGTTTTAGCAAAAGAAGTTCCTAGAATCAAGAATATTGAGCTCATGCCTAAGTTTGGTAAAAGTTTGTTCATCAAGAGGCTTGGTAAAGATATCGGCTAATTGATCTTTAGTGTTAATGTATGAAATCTCGATATCCCCCTTTTGTTGGTGATCCCGAAGAAAATGATACCGAATGGCTATGTGCTTAGTGCGGCTATGCTCAACGGGATTATCCGCCATGCGGATTGCACTCTCATTATCACATAGAAGAGGAACTTTGGTTAGTTTGTAACCGTAGTCCCGCAGGGTTTGCCTCATCCAAAGCAATTGCGCGCAACAATGGCCTGCGGCAATATACTCGGCTTCGGCGGTAGAAAGAGCGACCGAATTTTGCTTCTTTGAAGCCCAAGACACCAAGGATCTTCCCAAGAACTGGCAAGTCCCCGATGTGCTCTTCCTATTAATCTTACACCCCGCCCAATCGGCATCCGAATAACCAATCAAATCAAACGTGGATCCCCGAGGGTACCAAAGCCCAAACTTAGGAGTATAAGCCAAATTTCTCAAGATTCGTTTTACGGCCGTAAGGTGTGATTCCTTAGGGTCGGCTTGGAATCTTGCACACATGCAAACGGAAAGCATGATGTCCGGTCGAGATGCACATAAATAAAGCAATGAACCAATCATCGACCGGTATACCTTTTGATCCACGGATTTACCTCCCGTGTCGAGGTCGAGATGCCCATTGGTTCCCATGGGTGTCTTGATGGGCTTGGCATCCTTCATTCCAAACTTGGTTAGAATGTCTTGAGTGTACTTTGTTTGGCTAATGAAGGTGCCTTCTTGGAGTTGCTTGACTTGGAATCCTAGAAAATACTTCAACTCCCCCATCATAGACATCTCGAATTTTTGTGTCATGATCCTACTAAATTCTTCACAAGTAGATTCGTTAGTAGACCCAAATATAATATCATCAACATAAATTTGGCATACAAACAAATCATTTGCAAGAGTTTTAGTGAATAAAGTAGGATCGGCCTTGCCGACTTTGAAGCCATTAGCAATAAGGAAATCTCTAAGGCATTCATACCATGCTCTTGGGGCTTGCTTGAGCCCATAAAGCGCCTTAGAGAGCCTATAGACATGGTTAGGGTACTCACTATCTTCAAAGCCGGGAGGTTGCTCAACATAGACCTCCTCCTTGATTGGTCCGTTGAGGAAGGCACTCTTCACGTCCATTTGGAAGAGCTTGAAGCCATGGTAAGTAGCATAGGCCAATAATATACGAATTGACTCAAGACTAGCTACGGGTGCATAGGTTTCACCGAAATCCAAACCTTCGACTTGGGAGTATCCCTTGGCCACAAGTCGAGCTTTGTTCCTTGTCACCACACCATGCTCGTCTTGCTTGTTGCGGAAGACCCACTTGGTTCCTACAACATTTTGATTAGGACGTGGAACTAAATGCCATACCTCGTTCCTCGTGAAGTTGTTGAGCTCCTCTTGCATCGCCATCACCCAATCCGAATCTTGAAGTGCTTCCTCTACCCTGTGTGGCTCAATAGAGGAAACAAAAGAGTAATGCTCACAAAAATGTGCAACACGAGATCGAGTGGTTACCCCCTTATGAATGTCGCCGAGGATGGTGTCGACGGGGTGATCTCGTTGTATTGCTTGGTGGACTCTTGGGTGTGGCGGCCTTGGTTGTTCATCCTCCTTGTCTTCATCATTTGCGTCTCCCCCTTGATCATTGTCGTCGTCTTGAGGTGGCTCATCATTGTGTTCTTCATCTTTATCAACTCGAGCCTCGTCCTCATTTTGGGTTGGTGGAGATGCTTGCGTGGAGGAGGATGGTTGACCTTGTGCATGTGGAGGCTCTTCGGATTCCTTAGGACACACATCCCCAATGGACATGTTCCTTAGCGCTATGCATGGAGCCTGTTCTTCACCTATCTCATCAAGATCAACTTGCTCTACTTGAGAGCCATTAGTCTCATCAAACACAACGTCACAAGAAACTTCAACAAGTCCTGAGGACTTGTTAAAGACTCTATATGCCCTTGTGTTTGAGTCATATCCTAGTAAAAAGCCTTCTACAGTTTTAGGAGCAAATTTAGATTTTCTACCTCTTTTGACAAGAATAAAACATTTGCTACCAAAAACTCTAAAATATGAAATATTTGGCTTTTTACCGGTTAGGAGTTCATAGGATGTCTTCTTGAGGAGTCGGTGTAGATATAACCGGTTGATGGCGTAGCAGGCGGTGTTGACCGCCTCGGCCCAAAACCGATCCGGTGTCTTGTACTCATCAAGCATGGTTCTTGCCATGTCCAATAGAGTTCGATTCTTCCTCTCCACTACACCATTTTGTTGTGGAGTGTAGGGAGAAGAGAACTCATGCTTGATGCCCTCCTCCTCAAGGAAGCCTTCTATTTGTGAGTTCTTGAACTCCGTCCCGTTGTCGCTTCTAATTTTCTTGATCCTTAAGCCGAACTCATTTTGAGCCCGTCTCAAGAATCCCTTTAGGGTCTCTTGGGTATGAGATTTTTCCTGCAAAAAGAACACCCAAGTGAAGCGAGAATAATCATCCACAATAACTAGACAGTACTTACTCCCGCCGATGCTTATGTAAGCAATCGGGCCGAATAAATCCATGTGTAGGAGCTCCAGTGGCCTGTCACTCGTCATGATGTTCTTGTGTGGATGATGAGTGTCAACTTGCTTCCCAGCTTGGCATGCGCTACAAATCCTGTCTTTCTCAAAATGAACATTTGTTAGTCCTAAAATGTGCTCTCCCTTTAGAAGCTTATGAAGATTCTTCATTCCAACATGGGCTAGTCGGCGGTGCCAGAGCCAACCCAAGTTAGTCTTAGCAACCAAGCAAGTGTCGAGTTTAGCTCTATCAAAATCTACTAAGTATAGCTGACCCTCTAACACTCCCTTAAATGCTATTGAATCATCACTCCTTCTAAAGACAGTGACACCTACATCAGTAAATAGACAGTTGTAGCCCATTTGACATAATTGGGATACGGAAAGCAAATTGTAATCTAAAGAATCTACAAGAAAACATTGGAAATAGTATGGTCAGGTGATATAGCAATTTTACCCAATCCTTTGACCAAACCTTGATTTCCATCCCCGAATGTGATAGCTCGTTGGGGATCTTGGTTTTTCTCATATGAGGAGAACATCTTTTTCTCCCCTGTCATATGGTTTGTGCATCCGCTGTCGAGTATCCAACTTGAGCCCCCGGATGCATAAACCTACAAAACAATTTTAGTTCTTGACTTTAGGTACCCAAACGGTTTTGGGTCCTTTGGCATTAGAAACAAGAACTTTGGGTACCCAAACACAAGTCTTGGAGCCCTTGTGTTTGCCCCCAACAAACTTGGCAACTACCTTGCCGGATTTGTTAGTCAAAACATAAGATGCATCAAAAGTCTTAAATGAAATGCCATGATCATTTGATGCACTAGGAGTTTTCTTTCTAGGCAACTTAGCACGGGTTGGTTGCCTAGAGCTAGATGTCTCACCCTTATACATAAAAGCATGGTTACGGCCAGAGTGAGACTTCCTAGAATGAATTTTCTTAATTTTGCTCTCGGGATAACCGGCAGGGTACAAAATGTAACCCTCGTTATCCTGAGGCATGGGAGCCTTGCCCTTAACAAAGTTAGACAAGTTCTTAGGGGGAGCATTAAGTTTGACATTGTCTCCCCTTTGTAAGCCAATGCCATCCTTAATGCCAGGGCGTCTCCCATTATAGAGCATACTTCTAGCAAATTTAAACTTTTCATTTTCTAAGTTATGCTCGGCAATTTTAGCATCTAATAATGCTATATGATCATTTTGTTGTTTAATTAAAGACATGTGATCATGAATAGCATTGATATCAACATCTCTACATCTAGTACAAATAGAAGTGTGCTCAACGGTAGATGTAGAGGGTTTGCAAGATTTTAGTTCTACAACCTTAGCATGCAACATATCATTCTTAGTTCTAAGTTCAGAAATTGTAACATTGCAAACATCTAATTCTTTAGCCTTAGCAAACAATTTCTCATTCTCATCTCTAAGGCTAGCAAGAGAAGCATTCAACTCATCAATCCTAGCAAGCAAATCAAAATTATCATTTCTAGGATAGAAGTTGAATCAATACAAACATGAGAATCAACCTTAGCAATTAATTTAGCATTTTCACTTCTAAGGTTGGCAATAGTGTCATGGCATGTGCTTAGCTCACTAGATAATATGTCACAGTTTTCTACCTCTAGAGCATAAGCATTTTTAACCTTAACATGCTTTTTGTTTTCCTTAATAAGGAAGTCCTCTTGAGAGTCCAAGAGATCATCCTTCTCATGAATATCACTAATCAATTCATTTAAATTTTCCTTTTGTTGCATGTTAAGATCAGCAAAAAGGGTACGCAAATTATTCTCCTCATCACTAGCATTATCGTCACTAGAGGATTCATATTTAGTGGAGGATTTAGATTTAACCTTCTTCCTATTGCCGTCCTTTGCCATGAGGCACTTGTGGCCGACGTTGGGGAAGAGGAGTCCCTTGGTGACGGCGATGTTGGCGGCGTCCTCGTCAGAAGAGGACTCGGTGGAGCTCTCGTCGGAGTCCCACTCCCGGCAAACATGGGCATCGCCGCCCTTCTTCTTGTAGTACTTCTTCTTTTCTCTCCTCTTTCCTTTCTTGTCGTCGCCCCTGTCACTGTCACTAGATATAGGACATTTTGCAATGAAATGACCGGGCTTACCACATTTGTAGCACACTTTCTTGGAGCGGGGTTTGTAGTCCTTCCCCCTCCGTTGCTTGAGGATTTGGCGAAAGCTTTTAATGATTAAAGCCATCTCCTCATTGTCGAGCTTGGAGGCGTCAATTGGTTGTCTACTTGGTGTAGACTCCTCCTTCTTCTCCTCCGTTGCCTTAAAAGCCACCGGTTGTGCTTCGGACGTGGAGGGTTCGTCAAGCTCGTTGATTTTCTTTGATCCTTTAATCATGCATTCAAAGCTCACAAAATTCCCGATCACTTCCTCGGGGGTCATTAGTGGGTATCTAGGATTACCACGAATTAATTGAACTTGAGTGGGGTTAAGGAAAATGAGAGATCTTAGAATAACCTTAACCACCTCGTGGTCGTCCCACTTTTTGCTCCCGAGGTTGCGCACTTGGTTCACCAAGGTTTTGAGCCGGTTGTACATATCTTGTGGCTCCTCCCCTTGGCGAAGACGGAAGCGACCGAGCTCCCCCTCGATCGTTTCCCGCTTGGTGATCTTGGTGAGTTCATCACCCTCGTGCGCGGTCTTGAGTAGGTCCCAAATCTCCTTTGCATTCTTCAATCCTTGCACCTTGTTGTATTCCTCCTTGCTTAGAGAGGCGAGGAGTATGGTTGTAGCTTGGGAGTTGAAGTGCTCGATTTGGGCCACTTCGTCCGTATCATAATCCTCATCCCCTATGGATGGTACCTGTGCTCCAAACTCAACAACATTCCATATACTTTTGTGGAGTGAGGTTAGATGAAATTTCATTAAATCACTCCACCTAGCATAATCCTCGCCATCAAAGGTTGGCGGTTTGCCTAATGGAACGGAAAGTAATGGAGTATGTCTAGATGTACGGGGATAGTGTAAGGGGATCTTACTAAACTTCTTGCGCTCTTGGCGCTTAGAAGTTACGGACGGCGCATCGGAGTCGGAGGTCGATGTTGATGAAGTGTCGGTCTCGTAGTAGACCACCTTCCTCATCCTCTTGTGCTTGTCGCCTTTCCGATGCGACTTGTGGGAAGAAGATTTTTCTTTCTTCTCTTTGTGGTGTGAGGAAGAAGATCTTTTCTCCTTCCGTTTGGAGGAGTCCTTCTTCTTCTCCTTCCTCTTGGTGCGGGACTCTTCCGATGAAGTGCTCCCTTGGCTCGTAGTGGGCTTGTCGCCGGTCTCCATCTCCCTCTTGGTGTGATCTCCCGACATCACTTCGAGCGGTTAGGCTCTAATGAAGCACCCGGCTCTGATACCAATTGAAAGTTGCCTAGAGGGGGGGGGGGTGAATAGGGCGAAACTGAAATTCTCAAAAATAATCACAACTACAAGCCGGGTTAGCGTTAGAAATATAATAGAGTCCGCGAGAGAGGGTGCAAAACAAATCGCAAGCAAATAATGAAGTGAGACACGCTGATTTGTTTTACCGAGGTTCGGTTCTCTCAAACCTACTCCCCGTTGAGGAGGCCACAAAGGCCGGGTCTCTTTCAACCCTTACCTTCTCTCAAACGGTCCCTCGGACCGAGTGAGCTTTCTCTTCTCAATCACTTGGAACACACAGTTCCCACAAGGACCACCACAAGATTGGTGTCTCTTGCCTCAAATACAAGTGAGTTTGATCGCAAGAAAGAATCAAGAAAGAAGAAAGCAATCCAACCGCAAGAGCTCGAAAGAACACAAGCAAATCACTCTCTCTAATCACTAGGGCGTTGTGTGGAATTTGGAGAGGATTTGATCTCTTTGGTGTGTCTAGAATTGAATGCTAGAGCTCTTGTAAGTAGTTGGGAAGTGGAAAACTTGGATGCCATGAATGGTGGGTGGTTGGGGGTATTTATAGCCCCAACCACCAAACTAGCCGTTTGGTGAGGCTGTCTGTTCGATGGCGCACCGGATAGTCCGGTGCACACCGGACATGTCCGGTGCGACAGCCACATCACCAAAGCCGTTGGGATTCTACCGTTGGAGCTCTGTCTCTGGGCCCGCCTTGATGTCCGGTGGCGCACCGGACATGAACTGTAGATTGTCCGGTGCGCCTGCTCCCGCGTGCCTGACGACTGCGCGCTTCTGGCGCGCATTAAATGCGTCGCAGGTAGCCGTTGGCGCCGAAATAGCCGTTGCCCCGCTGTTACACCGGACAGTCCGGTGTACACCGGACAGTCCGGTGAATTATAGCGGAGCAGCAGAAGTGAATTCCCGAGGCTGGCGAGTTCTTGAGGCCGCTCTTCTTTGGAGCACCGGACATGTCCGGTGTACACCGGACAGTCCGGTGAATTATAGCGGAGTCACCTCTGGAATTTTCCGAAGGTGACGAGTTTGGAGTCGGAGTCCTCTGGTGCATCGGACATGTCCGGTGGCACACCGGACAGTCCGGTGCGCCAGACCAGAGGTGCCTTCGGTTGACCCTTGCTCCTTTTTTTTGAACCCAATACTTGGTCTTTTTATTGGTTAAGTGTGAACCTTTGGCACCTGTATAACTTATGCACTAGAGCAAACTAGTTAGTCCAATATTTGTTTTGGGCAATTCAACCACCAAAATTAATTAGGGACTAGGTGTAGGCCTAATTCCCTTTCACTCATCAAGCATGGTTCTTGCCATGTCCAATAGAGTTCTATTTTTCCTCTCCACTACACCATTTTGTTGAGGTATGTAGGGAGAAGAAAACTCATGCTTGATGCCCTCATCCTCAAAAAAGCCTTCAACTTGTGAATTTTTGAACTCCGTCCCATTGTCGCTTCTTATCTTTTTTATTCTCAATCTTCACTCATTTTGAGCCCGTCTCAAGAATCCTTTTAGTGTATATTGGGTTTGTGATTTTTCCTGCAAAAAGAATACCCAAGTGAAGCGAGAATAATCATCCACAATAACAAGACAGTACTTACTCCGGTCGATGCTTATGTAAGCGATCGGGACGAATAAATCCATGTGGAGTAGCTCGAGTGGCATGTCAGTCGTCATGATGTTCTTGTGTTGATGGTGCACTCCAACTTGCTTCCCTTCTTGGCATGCGCTACAAACCCTGTCTTTCTCAAAATGAACATTTGTTAGTCCTAAAATGTGCTCTCCCTTTAGAAGCTTGTGAAGATTCTTCATCCCAACATGGGCAACTCGGCGATGCTAGAGCCAGCCCATATTAGTCTTAGCAATTAAACAAGTATCAAGTTCAGCTTTGTTATCATTAAAATCAACTAAATATAGCTGATCTTCTAACACTCCCTTAAATGCTATTGAATCATCACTTCTTCTAAAGACAGTAACACCTATATCAGTAAAAAGACAGTTGTAGCCCATTTTGCATAAGTGAGAAACAGAAAGCAAATTGTAATCTAAAGAATCTACAAGAAAAACATTGGAAATAGAATGGTCAGGTGATATAGCTATTTTTCCTAAACCTTAATTTCCATCCCCGAATGTGATAGCTCGTTGGGGATCTTCATTTTTCTCATAGGAGGAGAACATTCTCTTCTCCCCTGTCATGTGGTTTGTGCACCCGCTATCGATTATCCAACTTGAACCACCGGATGCATAAACCTACAAAACAAGTTTAGGTCTTGTTCTTAGGTACCCAAACAGTCTTGGGTCCTTTGACATTAGAAACAAGCATTTTGGGTACCCGAACACAAGTATTAGGACTCTTGTGTTTGCCCCAACATATTTGGCAACCACTTTGCCTGATTTGTTAGTTAAAACATATGATGCATCAAAAGTCTTAAATGAAACATTATGCTCATTTGATGCAGTAGGAATTTTCTTTTTAGGCATTTTAACATGAGTTGTATGCCTAGAGCTAGAGGCCTCATTTTTATACATAAAAGCATGATGAGAAACATTGTGAGGTTTTCTAGCATGAATCTTCCTAATTTTATGTTCGGGATTGTTTGCAGGATATAAAATATAGCCTTCCCTATCCTAAACCATGGGAGCATTACCCTTAACAAAATTAGACAATCTTTTAGGGGCATTAAGCCTGACATTGGATTGGTTCCCATGTTGGAACCCGATGTCATCCTTAATGCCAGGGTGTCTCCCATTATAAAGCATGCTACGAGCAAATTTTAAATTTTCATTTTCGAGCTCATGCTTGGCAATTTTAGCATTTAATGTAGCTATGTGATCATTTTGTTTCTTAATCATGGCAAGGTGATCATCAATAGCTTCAACATTAACATCTCTACATCTAGTGCAAATGGAAACGTGTTCAACAGTGGATGTAGAGGGTTTGCAAGCACTCAATTTCTCAATCTTAGCATTTAAACTATCATTCTCAATTCTAAGACTAGAAATTGTATCATTGCAAACATTCAATTCATCAATCTTATCATTTAGACTAGCATTTTCATTTCTAAGACAGATAATTGAATCATTGCAAATGCTAAGCTCTTTAGACAGATTATCATTCTTCTCTACTTCCTAAGCATAAGCATTTTTCAACTTAACAATTTTTTTATTTTCTTTAATAAGGAAGTCCTCTTGGCTTTCCAATAGTTCATCCTTCTCATTAATAGCTTCTATTAGTTCATTTAATTTTTTCTTTCGGTCCATGCTAAGGTTGGCAAAAAGAGACATTAAATTATCTTCATCATCACTAGAGCTACCCTTATCACTAGATGTTATATATTTGGGGGTGGCTCTAGAGTGTACCTTCTTCTTCTTGTCGTCCTTAGCCATTAGACACTTATGGCTGACGTTGGGAAAGAGGAGGCCCTTATAGACGACAATGTTGGCGGTGTCCTCGTCGGAGGAAGAGTCGGTGGAGCTCTCGTTGGAGTCCGATTCCCGACATACGTGGGCATCGCCGCCCTTCTTCTTGTAGTACTTCTTCTCCTTCTTCTTCCCCTTCTTATCTTCATCCCTGTCACTACCACTAGAAATTGGACATTTAGCTATGAAATGATCGAGCTTACCACATTTGTAGCACACCCTTTTGGAGCGGGGTTTGTAGTCTTTCCCCCTCCTTTGCTTGAGGATTTGGCGGAAACTCTTGATGATGAGCGCCATCTCCTCATTGTCAAGCTTAGAGGCGTCGATTGGAAGTCTACTTGGTGTAGACTCCTTCTTCTCTTCTTCTGTTGCTTTGAATGCGACGGGTTGCACCTCGGGTGTGGAGGTGGTGCCTTGCTCCAAGTTGACAATATGTTTGGAGTCTTTGATCATAAGTTCAAAGCTCACAAACTTGCCAAAGACTTCCTCGGGGGACATCTGTTTGTATCTAGGATCTCCACGTATTAATTGAACTTGAGTAGGATTACAAAATACGAGAGATCTTAGAATAACATTGACCATTTCATGGTCATCCCATTTGGTGCTCCCGAGGTTGCGCACTTGGTTCACCATGGTCTTTAACCGGTTATACATTGCTTGTGGCTCTTCTCCTTTATTGAGGACAAATCGACCAAGTTCGCCCTTGATTATTTCACGCTTGGTGATCTTGGTCACCTCATCTCCTTCGTGCGTGGTTTTGAGGATGTCCCAAATTTTTTTGGCGTTCTTTAATCCTTGCACCTTGTTATACTCCTCTTGACACAAGGAGGCGAGGAGTATAGTTGTGGCTTCAGAGTTAAAGTGCCTAATTTGGGCGACCTCATCCGAGTCGTAGTCTTTGTCACCCACCTTAGGTACCTGCGCTCCATACTCAACAATATCCCAAATACTTGTGTGGAGTGAGGTTAGATGGTGCCTCATTTTATCACTCCACATACAATAGTCCTCACCATCAAAATATGGTGGTTTGCCTAGGGGAACGGAAAGTAATGGAGCGCGCTTTGAAATACAGGGATAGCATAGGGGCATCTTACTATACTTCTTGTGCTCATGGCGCTTAGAAGTAGTCGACGACTCAGAGCCGGAGGTGGAGGGTGATGAAGAGTCGGTCTCGTAGTAGACCACTTTCTTCATCTTCTTCTTCTTGTCACCTCTCCGATGGGACTTGATGGAGGAAGAGGATTCCTCCTTGTGTTTGTTGCCGGACTCCCTTGAGAGGGTCCTCCCCGAGCTTGCGGGCTTGTCGTCGGTCATCATCTCCCTCTTGGCGTGATCTCCAGACATCACTTCGAGTTGGTTAACTCTTAATGAAGCACCGACTTTGATACCAATTGAAAGTCGCCTAGAGGGGGGTGAATAGGAGAAACCTGAAATTTATAAACTTAAGCACACACTAAAGCCAGGGGTTAGCGTTAGAATTAAATTCAAGTCCGAAAGAGAGGAAAAAACAAATCAAACGAGAATCAAGGCGAGTGACACGATGATTTGTTTTACTGAGGTTCGGTTCCAAAGAACCTAGGCCCTGTTGAGGAGGTCACAAAGACCGGGTCTATTTCAACCCTTTCCCTCTCTCAAACGGTCACTTAGACTGAGTGAGCCTTCTCCCTTAATCTCACAGGTCACTAAGACCCCGCAAGGACCACCACACACTTGGTGTCTCTTGCCTTGCTTACAAAGCTCTTGAGAATAAGAATGGAAAAGAAAAAGGCCAAACCAAGCGACAAGATCAACAAAAGAACACAAGAGATACTCTCACAAGTCCTAATGCACTAGAGTTGATTTGGGGACTTTGAGTGGATCGATCGCTTTGATTGTGTCTTGGAGTGGAGTCTTTTGCTCTTGTATTGAATGCAATATTCAGAATGCTTGGATGCCAAAGGATGTGGTGGTTGGGGGTATTTATAGCCCCCAACCACTTTGGTAGCCGTTTGGGAGGCTGCTGGCGATGGGCGCACCAGACAGGCACTATTCCTTATCTGGTGCGTCGCCACGTCACCCAACCGTTAGGGTTCGGAGTTGGATCGACCGTTGGAGCTTTGTCCTCTTGCGGCACCGGACAGTCCGGTGCCACACCAGATAGTCCGGTGCCACACCAGATAGTCCGGTGCCACACAAGACAGTCCAGTGCCCCTTTGACTTGCTGCTCTGACTGCTGCGATGCACTGTTGCTACACTGTTCATTTGGCAGAGTCGACCGTTGCGCGCAGATAGCCGTTGCTCCACTGGCTCACTGGATAGTCCGGTGGCACACCGGACAGTCCGGTGAATTATAGCGGAGCGCGCCTCCATTTTCCCAAGAGTGGCTGGTTCGGAGTGTACGACCCTGGTGCACCGGACACTGTCCGGTGGCACACCGGACAGTCCAGTGTGCCATTTTCAGCACACTCAATTTCTTTGCTCCGTTTCAAATGGAGTCCCTAACTTGATTCTTTTATTGGTTTGTGTTGAACCTTATGCACCTGTAACATATGAATTCTAGATAAACTAGTTAGTCCATGTGTTTGTGTTTATCATCAACCACCAAAATTAATTATAGGAAATGGTTAACCCAATTTCCCTTTCAGTTAGCATAGTGGTGTAATTACTATTTTTTGAAATTGGCAGTCAAGGTTTGAGTCTTGGTGATCATTGTTTTTTGTTTCTTTTTTGATTTTTTTCTGGCACACACTAAGCTTAGCAGCTGGGTCCGTCGCTGGCGAGGACTCGCTCCCAACAGGTCTCTTGAATCATCTCTTTCTTGACACTTTCTTCCCTTCTTTTTAACAAACATATATATCAACCGTGGCGGACCCAAGACCAAAATTATGGGGACCATAAAATCATATTACAAAATCAAGCAAGACGGTTAAAAAATATTGTTGCATAGTATTAACGCCATATAAGTTCAAAGAACAAAAACTATATGAACAAAAGAAGCAAACATACTGCTAAGTTCTTTATGACCGAATCAAAGTCGTGCATACATTATCGAATGTCGATATCCTCAAAGGACGATGTCAGGAAAGAGGTGGGGTCAGGCGACATCTTCAGCTGAGAGCCAAGGCTCGCCAGCCATCGGGGATGGGTCGCATCATTGCGACGAACGAGATCGGGTTTGCCATGCAGGACGACGTCGCGACGATGACGAGTGGGGAGAGGGCGCTGGGAAGGAGGTAGGGTCGAGCGGCAACAGGAACAAGGCATCAGGGCAAATTAGCTCCGGCGATGTTAAGAAAAGTCGTGCCTGATGAATAGATGCGAGGACTGGACCAAGGAGAAGCGAAGTTGAGAGAACCGGACATGGCAATTTTTGCCCACCAAAACCTTCAGTTTTTATATACTTAACACTAAGGGCCTGTTTGGCACAGCTCCAGCTCCTGATTCTAGGCGAGGATCTGAAGGAGCCGTGCCAAACAAGTGTTTTGTGAACTGATTCTCACGTGGAGCAGGAAGGATTGTGAGTCGTTTTTGTATAGAAACGTGGGAGCTGAAAAAACCTGCTCCACCCTCCCTCAAAACAGCTCCTCAACCAACCAAATATGAACCTTCCCTTAATATTTGCCCAAAATTACCCGCAATTGCCATTAAAGAAACAACGACACCCCACGGTGCCCAACCTGCACAGCGCCCGACCCTCCCGCGACCTCCTGCCTCCTACCCGCAATTGCCATTAAACAAGAATCAGTTTACTTGCCAAACGGTTTTAAGAATGATTCTGATTCTCCAGGAGAATCAGAACGATCAGCTCCTTAGAAGGATCAGGATCTAGAGCTAAAGAATCAGGAATTGGAGTTGTACCAAACGGGCCCTAAGTAAACATTAGGTATGAAATGTTATAAAAAATTGAGGGGTTTATGTTTCACTTTACCCCCTTTGGGCCCGCCTCTGGCTTTGGCGACATCAAGAAAAATGAGACTAGATAAATAGTGTCGGCGTTTCGAGATCGGGGGGTCCCTAAGCCGACGAGTGAATGTCGCCGCGTGTCCCAGCCCAGATGGGTCGACGCGAGGCCGAGCGCGAAGGGGGGAAGTGAGGTGGCCGGAGATGGGCGTGAGAGAGGTGGAAATCCCGCGGCCTTCGTGTTCGTCCCGCGCCCAGGTCGGGTGCGCTTGCAGTAGGGGGTTACAAGCGTCCACGCGGGAGAGGGAAGCGAGCGGCCCCAAGAGAGCGCCTGTCCCGTCCTCGTCCCCGCGCGGCCAACCTTCTCTAAGAGGGCCCTGGTCCTTCCTTTTATAGGCGTAAGGAGAGGATCCAGGTGTAGAATGGGGGTGTAGCAAAGTGCTACGTGTCTAGCGGGGGAGAGCTAGCGCCCTAAGTACATGCCGATGTGGCAGTCGGAGAGATTTTGGCACCCAGCTGGTGGGATGTCGTGGCCGTCGGAGGAGCGACGGAGCCTGGCGGAGGGACAGCTGTCGGAGCGGTTGAGTCCTTGCTGACGTCCTCCTGCTTCCATAAGAGAGCTGAGAGCCGTCGTCGTCACAGAGCATGCGGGGCGCCATCATTGCCTATCCGGCGGAGCTAGCCAGATGGGACACCGGTCTTGTTCTCTGCGGCCCGAGTCAGCTCAGGGTAGGGTGATGATGGCGCTTCCTGTTGACGTGGCTGGCCTGCGCCCTAGGTTGGGCGACGTGGAGGCTCCTCCGAAGCCGAGGTCGAGTCTGTCTTCCATGGCCGAGGCCGAGTCCGAGCCCCTGGGTCGGGCGAGGCGGAGGTCGTTCGGCAGAGGCCAGGGCGGAGTCCGAGCCCTGGGGTCGGGCGAAGCGGAGTTCGTCGTCTTCTGGGGCTGAGCCCGAGTCCGAGCCCTGGGGTCGGGCGAAGCGGAGTTCGTCGTCTTCCGGGACTTAGCCCGAGTCCGAGCCCTGGGTCGGGCGGAGCGGAGTTCGCCGTCTTCCGGGACTTAGCCCGAGTCCGAGCCCTGGGTCGGGCGGAGCGGAGTTCGCCGTCTTCCGGGACTTAGCCTGAGTCCGAGCCCTGGGTCGGGCGGAGCGGAGTTCACCGTCTTCCGGGACTTAGCCCGAGTCCGAGCCCTGGATCGGGCGGAGCTTCCTATGGTGCCTTTGGCAGGGCCTGGCTGCCTGTCAGTCTCACTCTGTCAAGTGGCACTGCGGTCGGAGTGGCGCAGGCGGCGCTGTCCTTCTGTCAGGCCGGTCAGTGGAGCGGTGAAGTGACGACGGTCACTTCGGCTCTGCCGGGGGGCGCGCGTTAGGACAAAGGTGTCAGGTCACCTTTGCATTAAATGCTCCTGCGACTTGGTCGGTCGGTGCGGCGATTTAGTCAGGGTTGCTTCTTAGCGAAGGCAGGGCCTCGGGCGAGCCAGAAATATGTCCGCCGTTGGAGGGGGGCCTCGGGCGAGACAGAAATCCTCCAGGGTCGGCTGCCCTTGCCCGAGGCTAGGCTCGGGCGAGGTGTGATCGAGTCGCTCGAATGGACTGATCCCTGACTTAATCGCACCCATCAGGCCTTAGCAGCATTATGCTGATGGGGGTTACCAGCTGAGAATTAGGAGTCTTGAGGGTACCCCTAATTATGGTCCCCGACAGTAGCCCCCGAGCCTCGAAGGGAGTGTTAGCACTCGCTTGGAGGCTTTCGTCGCACTTTTTTGCAAGGGGACCAGCCTTTCTCGGTTGCATTTTGTTCCGGTGGGTGCGCGCGAGCGCACCCGCCGGGTGTAGCCCCCGAGGCCTCGGAGGAGTGGTTTCACTCCTTCGAGGTCTTAATGCCTCGCGTAATGCTTCAGCTGGTCTGGTTGTTCCCTCATGCGAACTGGCCATAGCCCGGGTGTACGGTCGAGGCCCAAGCTCTCGGGCTGGTATGTTGACGCTATCAACGGTTCGGCCGAAGCCGGGTTTGCGAGAGCAGCCCCCGAGCCTCCGCACAGGGCGAGAGGGCGATCAGGGACAGACTCGGCTTTTTTACATACGCCCCTGCGTCGCCTTTCCGCAAGGAGGAGGGGGGAAAGCGCCATGTTACCCTCGATGAGCGTCGAACATGGTGTCTCCGGTGAGCTGCAAGCGGGTAATCCGAGTGGACGTCCGTGCCCCGTTCGTTAGGGGTCGGCTAGGGGCCCAGAGGCACGCCCAAAAGTACCTGCGGGTGATCTGCCGGACCCGGTCCCCTGGCGACGGGGTCCGAGGGCTCGATGCCTCCCTCTGATGGGATTCCGTTACAAGATCGCTCCCGCTGGTCTCGGAAATGTCCTAGGGTACCTCGGGAGCGCAGCCCGAGCCTTGGTTATGTATCGAACGTACCCCTGGTCATCCCTCGCTCGGCGTCTGAGGCGGCTGTGAACCCTTCGGGGGCCAGCCTTCGAACCCTTGATCAGTAATGGGCGCGGAGCCCGAGTAGCCTGAGGCGGCCGTGGAACCCTTCGGGGGGCCGGCCTTCGAACCTCTGACCAGTAGTGGGTGTAGGGCCCACGCGATCTGAGGCGGCTGTTGAACCCCTCGGGGGGCCAGCCTTCGAACCTCTGATCAGTAGGGAGGCTCGGAGCCTGGTTCCTTCACGGGGAAGGATCCTTTTTGGGGTATCCCCCTTTCCCGGTCCCTGTTGCAAGAGATAGAGAAAGAGGAAAAAAGGAAAAGGATACGAAATCGAACGACGTGGCGTACCTTTTTTGGCGTGGTTTTTACGGCGAAGGCGAAGCATCGCCCGCTTCTCCTGCCAGAAGCGCCGCCTGTCCTGCCGCGGAGTTAATGCGACGGGGCGAGCGGTTGGCGGGGCGGCCGTTGCGCGTGCGCGAGCCGTTCGAGGAACAGATCACGGGCGCGTTGTCTTCACGCCGTGAGAGGGGGTTCTCTTGCTGCCCCTGGATGGGACGTGAGCTTGGCTGACGACGTGACCGCTGCTCCCGCCCGCCTGCCACCGTCATCACTGCCGGCCCACTTTTGGCCGCATTGACCGCCGCGTCAGACTGGCACTGCTGGTTCGTGCGCCTGGTCGCCTCGAGTCACGGTATTGGTTCCGCAATCGAGGAGGCACGGTGGTGGCGCAAGTGGCGGTGCAGTTGCTTGCATGCAGCATCCGGCGCGCCGGTTGCGTGACGCGTGGGCCTGGGCCTCCATGCCGGCGTGTCGGGAGTCAGAGAAGCGCGTCCACTTGGCGCGGTTGCATGCCGCCTACATGGCTGCCCGCCTCTTTCGCCCGTTGGTCTAGGCAAAAGTGGAGGGTCACTTGTAACCGCTGGGCGGTTGTGTGGACCACGCGCGACGGTTTGGCTTCTTCTGCTCTGAGCCGGTTTGCATGACATGCGGGACCCACCCCCCGCGCCGCAGGGGAGGGCCTTGGAGCGTGTTGGAGAATACTCAACCCGTGACGGTTGGGGGCGCAAGTAGGGAGAGTTGCCTTTAAAAGGAGGGTGGCCCCCTTCGGAAGGCGACCATGTCCTCTCGCTCCCTTATGCATTGCGTCTTTCCACCTTCCAAGCCCCCGGATGGGGATACCCGCCGTCTTTTCGCCTCATCGTTGGAGGAACGCAACTCCGTAGGAGTTGGTACCTTTCAGCCATCGTTCGGCTTCAAGGATTTTCATCAGCCAGCCAGGCTGTACCCCCTCGCCGGCGGTCACCCGAGACGGTGACCACCAGCTCCTGGGTGGGGAGAAGCAAGCCGGGCTGCGATCTTGATCCCACCCTCAGCTTCAAGGATGTTCATCATCCTCGCTGGGGTGGGTGCCGGGCTGAGCCGGCGCTCTACCTCCCGCGCGGGTTCGTGGGTCACCCTCTCCCGCGGCATTCGAGGGAGAAGGCGCTCACTGGCCCTGCGGGCGGCCCGGACTTCGACAACGCGGGGCTGGTCGACGGCAGGCGTCGTCACCTCCAGCGTGTCGGGTTCGTCGGCTTGGCTCCCGGCGGCCCCTTCTGCCGGAGGGCGGCTGCCGCGCCATGTGCACGGGAGGACCACCCTAGATGTCGCGCGCTGCTAGGGCGGCGTTCATGTTCTGGGGTGGTCCTGTCTTTGCATCGGCGTGGCATCTTCACGCGGAGGCCGGTGCCCCACTCGTCTGGGAGGATTTGAGTGGGGATCTGCCGGAGGGCTGATGGCCCCTGTTGTCGGTGCCGAGGCGGAGGCGGTTCGAGAAGTCCCCATCGCCGACGGGATCATCGCCACCATCTGCGCCTCGGGCCTCCGGCTCTTTGTACTTGTCCTCGCCCTCGAGCGTCGGCGTGGGCGAGGGCAAGATTGCGGCAGTGCCTACCCTGAGGCCTGCGCTGCTGCAGTTCGGCCACCCGAAGCGGGGGTCGTTGTCGTCGTAGTCAGAGCGGGCGGCCGCGAGCCGCTCGTCAGTCTTCTGTTGTTCCGCAGGCCCTCCCCCATGGAGTGGGGTTGTTCGTACCTGCGGAGGGGGAACCGGAGTTCCGTTTGTAATGGCACTTCGAATGCCAGTGTTTTTGTTCATTGCGGCTGTCGAGGCCTGAACATGTATGTAATTTTGGCACGGAGCCGTGTTTTTTTTTCCTCATTTTCGAGCACTAAGACTCGCCTGTTGGTTGTCTGAACCGCTTCGCCAAGCATGAGTCGCCCCGTGTCAAGGTGACGAGTGAGGTATCCGTATCCCGGAGGCGTAGGAGTCCCTCGGCTCGGTCGGCCTTGTTGTCTGAGGCTCCTCTAGCTCAGTTAAAGGGACCCCTTGGCCGCTCTTCGACGAGCCGAGGCCAAGGGTAGCGATATCAGCATGAACAGAGGCGGAGTTGGCTCGAAAATGAAACCTGGTTGGCCGGAGCCTAGTCGGGTTGTCCGTTAGCGGGACCGACGCCGGAGTCGATCAGCCGAGGCCTCGGGTCGGGCTGGCACCCTTGGAAGATGGTTGGCCGAGGCCCCAGGGGTAACCGGCCGAGCCGCCTGCTCGGGCCGGATTCCCGGAGAAGTCCCTGGCAGTGATTGTCCGGGCGTGACGATGACATCGTCCTCTAGAGTGGGGATCCTTGGACCGCGTCGCCGTCCGAGGCTAGGTCGGACCTTGCTGAAGGTGTCGTCGATGCCGAGGGTGTTACTGCCCCCTTCCAGCGTCAATACCCGAGCCTGCAGGATCAGAGTGTCTTGTAGCGTGTGCCTTCTGCGGCCGCTGAGGCCAGAATATGCACACCCTCGCTGTGTTGTAAAGTTGCGTCTCCTTTCCTCTTGTTTCGAGTATCTGGACTTTTTTGTCGGTAACAGGGATGTTTGTGCGAGCGAGAGTTGCTTCTCGCGAAAGGTGATGAGTGAGGTATCCATATCCCGGAGACGTGGGAGTCCCTCGGCTCGGTTGGCCTTGCCGCTTACGCGCACTTTCACCCGTCCATGAGGCCCTGTCACCGACTCAGTCGAGAAGGCTCGAAGGATCGCTTCGGCAGAAGAGCTTCCGAACGTGAAGACTTGTTCGGTCCGCGGAATCACTTTATCCGAACGCGAGTTACTTATCACAGAAGGTGATGAGTGAGGTATCCGTATCCCGGAGGCGTAGGAGTCCCTCGGCTCGGTCAGCCTTGGCTGCTTACGTGTACTCCGTCGTTTTCAGGATCCACTTTTCGAAGTAGTCAGAAAGCACGAAAGATATTCTGGCAGAAGAGATCTCTCTTTTTTCTTTTTTTTCTTCAAGGAAAATTTCAATGCAGAGGGGGTTCCCCCCTTTTAGCCTCCGACGGAGGGTCGGGCTTTGCCGAGGCAAGGCCGACCCTTCCTTGATGACTAAACTTTGCGCGGGTGCGAGGTATATGAACAACTTGAAAACATCTTAAGGGTAGAAGTGACGTAGCTGTTGGATGTTCCAGGCGTTGCCGTAGACCTCGCCTTGACTGTTGGCCAGCTTGTACGTTCCGGGCTTCAGAACTTTGGCGATGACGAATGGCCCCTCCCAGGGGGGCGTGAGCTTGTGCCTCCCTCGGGCGTCTTGCCGCAGCCGAAGCACCAGGTCGCCCACCTGGAGGTCTCGGGGTTGGACCCCTCGGGCGTGGTAGCGTCGCAGGGACTGCTGGTACTGCGCCGAGTGTAGCAGGGCCTTGTCCCGAGCCTCTTCCAGCTGGTCCAGCGAGTCTTCTCGGCTAGCTTGGTTGCTTTGATCGCTGTAGGCCCTCGTCCTCGGGGAGCCGTACTCCAGGTCAGTGGGCAAGACGGCCTCGGCCCCGTAGACCAGGAAGAACGGCGTGAAACCCGTGGCCCGGCTCGGCGTTGTCCTCAGGCTCCAGACCACCGAGGGGAGTTCCTTCATCCATCGCTTGCCGAACTTGTTGAGGTCGTTGTAGATCCGAGGCTTGAGCCCTTGTAGAATCATGCCGTTGGCACGCTCTACTTGCCCATTCGACATGGGATGAGCCACGATGGCCCAGTCCACCCGGATGTGGTGATCCTCGCAGAAGTCCAAGAATTTTTTGCCGGTGAACTGGGTACCGTTGTCGGTGATGATGGAGTTCGGGACCCCGAAGCGATGGATGATGTTGGTGAAGAACGTCACCGCCTGCTCGGACCTGATGCAGTTCAGAGGTCAGACCTCGACCCACTTGGAGAATTTGTCGATGGCGACCAGCAGGTGCGTGTAGCCCCCGGGCGCCTTCTGCAAGGGGCCGACGAGGTCCAGCCCCCACACAGCAAAGGGCTAGGTGATGGGTATCATCTGCAGAGCCTGAGCGGGCAGGTGGGTTTGCTTCGCATAGAATTGACACCCTTCGCAGGTGCGGACAATTCTAGTGGCGTCAGCCACCGCCGTTGGCCAGTAGAAGCCTTGCCGGAAAGCATTCCCGACAAGGGCTCGAGGCACTGCGTGATGGCCGCAAGCCCCCGAGTGTATCTCTTGCAGGAGTTCCTGACCTTCGGCGACGGAGTTGCATCGCTTGGAGGATGCCCGAGGGGCTGCGGTGGTAGAGCTCCTTCTCATCGCCCAGCAAGACGAACGACTTGGCGCGTCGCGCTACCCGCCGAGCCTCGGCTCGGTCGAGGGGTAGCTCTCCTTGGCGGAGATATTGCAGGTACGGGGTCTGCCGATTTCGATCAGGCGTGGCCCCGCTCCGCTCCTCCTCGATGCGCAGTGCCTCACCCTCGGAGGCCGAGGGTACCTCGGGTTGAACCGAGGCCGCCTCGGGCCGAGCTGAGGGTGCCTCCGGCTGTGCCGAGGGCACCTCGGGCTGGACCGAGGGCGCCTCAGGCTCGGGCGCATCGTCGATCTTGACGGAGGGTTGATGCAGATCCCGGGAGAAGACGTCCAGGGGAACCGTTGTTCGCCCCGAGGCTATTTTTGCTAGCTCGTCCGCAGTCTCGTTGTAGCGCCGAGCGATGTGGTTAAGCTCGAGCCCGTAGAACTTGTCTTCCAGGCGCCGAACCTCATTGCAGTAGGCCTCCATCTTCGGGTCACGACAGTGGGAGTTCTTCATGACTTGGTCGATGACGAGCTGCGAGTCACCGCGAGCGTCGAGGCGCCTGACCCCTAGCTCGATGGCGATCCGCAACCCATTGACCAGAGCCTCGTACTCAGCCACATTGTTGGACGCTGGGAAGTGGAGGCGTAGCACATAGCATAGGTGTTTCCCGAGGGGCGAGATGAAGAGTAGGCCCGCGCCGACTCCCGTCTTTATCAGCGACCCGTCGAAAAACATGGTCCAGAGCTCTGGTTGGATCGGAGCCGTCGGTAGCTGGGTGTCGACCCATTCGGCTACGAAGTCCGCCAAGACCTGGGACTTGATGGCCTTCCGAGGGGCGAACGAGATTGTCTTGCCCATGATTTCCACTGCCCACTTTGCAATCCTGCCCGAGGCCTCTCGGCACTGGATGATCTCCCCCAGGGGGAAGGATGACACCATAGTTACCAGATGAGACTCGAAGTAGTGTCGCAACTTCCGCCGCGTCAGGATCACTGCATACAGCAGCTTCTGAACTTGTGGGTAGCGGATCTTGGTTTCGGACAGTACCTCGCTGACGAAGTAAACTGGCCTCTGAAAGGGCAATGCATGCCCCTCTTCTTGCCTCTCGACCACAATCACGGCGCTAACCACCTGGGTGGTCGCGGCGACGTAGACCAAGAGGGCTTCTCCGGTAGCTGGGGGCACCAAGATAGGCGCCTTTGTGAGGAGCGCCTTCAGGTTCCCGAGAGCTTCCTCGGCCTCAGGGGTCCAAGTGAAGCGCTCGGCCTTCCTTAAGAGGCGGTACAGAGGCAGGCCTCTTTCGCCGAGGCGTGAGATGAAGCGGCTCAGAGCCGCGAGACATCCCATGACCCTCTGTACGCCCTTTAAGTCCTTGATGGGACCCATGCTGGTGATGGCTGCGATCTTCTCGGGGTTGGCTTCGATGCCCCGCTCGGAGACGATGAACCCCAAGAGCATGCCCCGGGGCACCCCGAAGACACACTTCTCGGGATTGAGCTTGACGCCTTTCGCCTTAAGACATCGGAATGTCACTTCAAGGTCGGAGAGGAGGTCGGAAGCTTTCCTCGTCTTGACTACGATGTCATCGACGTAGGCCTCGACCGTGCGACCGATGTGTTCACCGAACACATGGTTCATGCACCGCTGGTACGTCGCGCCCGCATTCCTCAAACCGAACGGCATGGTGACATAGCAGTACATGCCGAAGGGCGTGATGAAAGAAGTCGCGAGCTGGTCGGACTCTTTCATCCTGATTTGGTGATACCCTGAGTAGGCGTCGAGGAAAGACAGTGCTTCGCACCCAGCAGTGGAATCCACGATTTGATCGATGCGAGGCAGAGGGTAGGGAACCTTCGGACATGCTTTGTTGAGACCAGTGTAGTCTACACACATCCGCCATTTCCCTCCTTTCTTTCTCACAAGCACAGGGTTGGCAAGCCATTCGGGATGGAATACCTCTTTGATGAACCCGGCTGCCATTAGCTTATGGATCTCCTCGCCTATCGCTCTGCGCTTCTCCTCGTCGAATCGGCGCAGAGGCTGCTTGACGGGTCGGGCTCCGGCCCGAATATCCAGTGAGTGCTCGGCGACATCCCTCAGTATGCCGGGCATGTCCGAGGGACTCCACGCGAAGACGTCGGCGTTCGTGCGGAGAAAGTCGACGAGCACTGTTTCCTATTTGGGGTCGAGCCCGGAACCGATCTAGACCTGCTTGGAGGCGTCGCCGCTGGGGTCGAGGGGGATGGCCTTAACCGTCTCCACTGGCTCGAAGTTGCCGGCATGACGTTTCACTTCTGGCACCTCTTTGGAGAGGCTTTCCAGGTCGGCGATGAGGGCCTCGGATTCGGCGACGACCTCGGCGTACTCCACGCACTCCACGTCGCATTCGAACGCATGTCTGTACGTGGGGCCGACGGTGATGACCCCGTTGGGGCCCGGCATCTTGAGCTTCAGGTAGGTGTAGTTGGGGACGGCCATGAACTTTGCGTAGCATGGCCTCCCCAGTACCGCGTGGTAGGTTCCTCGGAACCCGACCACCTCGAACGTCAGAGTCTCCCTTCGAAAGTTGGAGGGCATTCCGAAGCAGACGGGAAGGTCGAGTCGTCCGAGGGGCTGGACGCGCTTCCCGGGAATGATCCCGTGGAAGGGCGCAGCGCCTGCTCGGACGGAGGACAGATCGACGCGCAGGAGCCTGAGGGTCTCGGCGTAGATGATGTTGAGGCTGCTGCCCCCGTCCATAAGGACCTTGGTGAGCCTGACGTCGCTGATGACGGGGTCGACGACGAGCGGGTATTTCCTCGGGCTCGGCACGTGGTCGGGGTGATCGTCTTGGTCGAAGGTGATGGGCTTGTCGGACCAGTCTAGATAGACCGGCGCCGCCACCTTGACCGAGCAGACCTCCCGGCGCTCTTGCTTGCGGTGCCGAGCCGAGGCATTCGCCGCTTGCCCACCGTAGATCATGAAGCAGTCGCGGACCTCGGGGAACTCTCCTGCTTGGTGATCTTCCTTCTTGTCGTCGTCGCGGGCCCTGCCACCCTCCGCGGGTGGCCCGGCCCTGTGGAAGTGGCGCCGAAGCATGACGCACTCCTCAAGGGTGTGCTTGACGGGCCCCTGATGATAGGGGCACGGCTCCTTGAGCATCTTGTCGAAGAGGTTGGCACCTCCGGGGGGCTTCCGAGGGTTCTTGTGCTCGGCGGCGGCGACAAGGTCCGCGTCGGCAGCGTCGCGTTTCGCTTGCGACTTCTTCTTGCCTTTCTTCTTGGCGCCGCGCTGAGTAGACGCCTCGGGAGCATCTTCCGGTGGGCGGCCCTGGGGCTGCTTGTCCTTTCAGAAGATAGCCTCGACCGCCTCCTGGCCAGAGGCGAACTTGGTGGCGATGTCCATCAGCTCGCTCGCCCTGGTGGGGGTCTTGCGACCCAACTTGCTCACCAGGTCGCGACAGGTGGTGCCGGCAAGGAACGCGCCGATGACATCCGAGTCAGTGATGTTGGGCAGCTCGGTGCGTTGCTTCGAGAATCGCCGGATGTAGTCCCGGAGAGACTCTCCCGGCTGCTGTCGGCAGCTTCGGAGGTCCCAGGAATTCCCGGGGCGCACATACGTGCCCTGGAAATTTCCGGCGAAAGCTTGGACCAGGTCATCCCAGTTGGAGATCTGCCCCGGAGGCAGGTGCTCCAACCAGGCGCGAGCGGTGTCGGAGAGGAACAGGGGGAGGTTGCGGATGATGAGGTTGTCGTCGTCCGTTCCACCCAGCTGGCAGGCCAGGCGGTAGTCCGCGAGCCACAATTCCGGTCTCGTTTCCCCCGAGTACTTTGTGATAGTAGTCAGGGGTCGGAACCGGGTCGGGAACGGTGCCCGCCGGATGGCCCGGCTGAAGGCCTGCGGACCGGGTGGTTCGGGCGAGGGACTCCGATCCTCCCCGCTGTCGTAGCGTCCCCCACGCCTGGGGTGATAGCCTCGGCGCACCCTCTCGTCGAGG
Organism: Zea luxurians; assembly: GCA_029449295.1. Classification (NCBI taxonomy): domain Eukaryota; kingdom Viridiplantae; phylum Streptophyta; class Magnoliopsida; order Poales; family Poaceae; genus Zea; species Zea luxurians. The sequence goes on along the minus strand of JAOPSE010000014.1, from coordinate 49,123,051 downwards.
TGGGCCCGACGGTCGTGATGATGGTGCTCGTTGCCGAGGTGGCCCGGGGCCGCAGGCGTGGTGTTGCGCGTGCGCCCGGTGTAGACCGAGGCTTCCCGCATGAATCGGGAAGTCGCGGCATGAGGTTCCGAGGGGTATCCTTGCCTTCGGGAGGCAGAGCTCTCGGCCCGTCGGACCGCAGCGCCTTCCAGGAGATTCTTGAGCTCTCCTTGGATTCGCCGACCCTCGGTGGTTGATGGCTCCGGCATTGCGCGGAGAAGCATCGCTGCTGCAGCCAGGTTCTGACCGACCCCACTGGATGCGGGTGGCGGCCTGACCCTGACGTCATTGGCGACGCGGAGCTGGGGACCCTGGGGCAGGTGACGTATTTCTCCGCCCGGGGGTTGGCCCGCCCATGCCTGCCCGATGTCCCGGCGGATCGGCTCAAGCGCTCCTGCTCCCTCGTCGAGCCTGGCCTGCGCCCCACGGACTTGCTCGAGCTGTGGGTCGTGACCCCCCGCCGGAATGGGGACCACAGCTAGCTCCCGCGGGATGTCAGCGCGGGGCACCGGCCTAGCGAGATCACCGTCCTCCGGCATGCCGAGATGATTGCCTTCGGAGGGACCCCCTAGATCGACGTGGAAACATTCGCGGCTTGGGCCGCAGTCCTCGTCGTCGAGGCTGCGGCTACCGTCGGAACAGTCGGAGAGGCAGTAGTCACATGCGGTCATGAAGTCCCGCATGGCACTAGGGTTGCCAAGTCCAGAGAAATCCCAACAGATGCTGGGGTCGTCGTCTTCCTCGGACCCGGAGGGCCCATAGGTCGAGACGTCCGTCAGCCGGTCCCAAGGCGACCGCGTGCGAAACCCCAGAGGGTTTGAATTCGCCTCTACGAGAGTGCCCGTCAAAGCAAGGTCGCTAGGCGGGTTGAAGCTGAATCTAAATGACGTAGGATGGGAATCGGTCGGTACCTTTTGGTCGACGAACGGTGATGAAGTCGCGTCGGGGACTGACTGCACCGTCATCTCAGGTACGAGGGTGACGCCCAGCAAGCCTTCCGCGAGCGTGCTGGCGTTGTCCGCTTGCTCGGGATTGGCGTGTCGCGGGGAGACGGCGCTCGCCTTTATCTCAAACGTGAGGTCGTCGCCCGACGCGCCCCCCGTTGGGGCGCTAGGGACGTCGATTCGCTCGACAGCCGACGAGGCGCGGCCTCCCGCTTGGCCTTGGTTGCCCCGCCTCCTCCGTTGGTGGGGGAGAGGACGGGGCGAGCTCGAATGTTGTTCTTCCACCACGCGGGGAAGACGTCGTCGATTCCGCCGCCGGCGGACGGGCTGTCGGCCGCCATTGTCGTCGTCGCGCGGCGGTGGAAGGAGTATCATGTCGTAGCTGCCGTCGAAGGACATGAACTCAAGACTCCCGAAACGGAGCACCGTCCCGGGTTGGAGAGGTTGCTGGAGGCTGCCCATCTGGAGCTTGACGGGAAGCTGTTCGTCAACACGCAGCAGGCCCCTACCTGGCGCACCAACTGTCGGCGTTTCGAGACCGGGGGTCCCTAAGCCGACGAGTGAATGTCGCCGCGTGCCCCAGCCCAGATGGGTCGACGCGAGGCCGAGCGCGAAGGGGGTAAGTGAGGTGGCCGGAGATGGGCGTGAGAGAGGTGGAAATCCCGCGGCCTTCGTGTTCATCCCGTGCCCAGGTCGGGTGCGCTTGCAGTAGGGGGTTACAAGCGTCCACGCGGGAGAGGGAAGCGAGCGGCCCCAAGAGAGCGCCTGTCCCGTCCTCGTCCCCGCGCGGCCAACCTTCTCTAAGAGGGCCCTGGTCCTTCCTTTTATAGGCGTAAGGAGAGGATCCAGGTGTACAATGGGGGTGTAGCAGAGTGCTACGTGTCTAGCGGGGGAGAGCTAGCGCCCTAAGTACATGCCGATGTGGCAGCCGGAGAGATTTTGGCACCCAGCTGGTGTGATGTCGTGGCCGTCGGAGGAGCGACGGAGCCTGGCGGAGGGACAGCTGTCTGAGCGGTTGAGTCCTTGCTGACATCCTCCTGCTTCCGTAAGAGAGCTGAGAGCCGTCGTCGTCACAGAACATGCGGGGCGCCATCATTGCCTATCTGGCGGAGCTAGCCAGATGGGACACCGGTCTTGTTCTCTACGGCCCGAGTCAGCTCGGGGTAGGGTGATGATGGCGCTTCCTGTTGACGTGGCTGGCCTGCGCCCTAGGTTGGGCGACGTGGAGGCTCCTCCGAAGCCGAGGTCGAGTCTGTCTTCCATGGCCGAGGCCGAGTCCGAGCCCCTGGGTCGGGCGAGGCGGAGGTCGTTCGGTAGAGGCCAGGGCGGAGTCCGAGCCCTGGGGTCGGGCGAAGCGGAGTTCGTCGTCTTCTGGGGCTGAGCCCGAGTCCGAGCCCTGGGGTCGGGCGAAGCGGAGTTCGTCGTCTTCCGGGACTTAGCCCGAGTCCGAGCCCTGGGTCGGGCGGAGCGGAGTTCGCCGTCTTCCGGGACTTAGCCCGAGTCCGAGCCCTGGGTCGGGCGGAGCGGAGTTCGCCGTCTTCCGGGACTTAGCCCGAGTCCGAGCCCTGGGTCGGGCGGAGCAGAGTTCGCCGTCTTCCAGGACTTAGCCCGAGTCCGAGCCCTAGGTCGGGCGGAGCTTCCTATGGTGCCTTTAGCAGGGCCTGACTGCCTGTCAGTCTCACTCTGTCAAGTGGCACTGCGGTCGGAGTGGCGCAGGCGGCGCTGTCCTTCTGTCAGGCCGGTCAGTGGAGCGGTGAAGTGACGGCGGTCACTTCGGCTCTGCCGGGGGGCGCGCGTCAGGACAAAGGTGTCAGGTCACCTTTGCATTAAATGCTCCTGCGACTTGGTCGGTCGGTGCAGCGATTTAGTCAGGGTTGCTTCTTAGCGAAGGCAGGGCCTCGGGCGAGCCGGAAATATGTCCGCCGTTGGAGGGGGGCCTCGGGCGAGACGGAAATCCTCCGGGGTCAGCTGCCCTTGCCCGAGGCTAGGCTCGGGCGAGGTGTGATCGAGTCGCTCGAATGGACTGATCCCTGACTTAATCGCACCCATCAGGCCTTAGCAGCTTTATGCTGATGGGGGTTACCAGCTGAGAATTAGGAGTCTTGAGGGTACCCCTAATTATGGTCCCCGACAAATAGATGCGAGGATTAGACTGTGTAGAAGGACGAGAGTCGAAAGAACTAGACCAATCCGACAAGGAGCCTCAGAACATGGCTATTTTAACCTATCCAGAAGTTCAATTTTTAATATAATTAACATTAAATAAACATTAGGTATAAAAGGACATATAAATTGAGGGGGCATGTTCTACTTTGCCCCTCTGTGTCCTCCCTTGTATATCAGTAATCCTTTGAGTACTAATTTTTGAAAGAAAAACTAAGGGTTTGTTTGGCAGGGCTCTGGCTTGCCCAAAAACAACTCTAGTTTTTTTTTCTTCTAAAAAGCAACTTTTTAATAGAGCTAAAGTCATTTCGTAAATCGTTTAACAGAAACTGTTTATCCTAGAGCTAGAGCCATTCCTATGTATTAAAGTGCCAGAGCCAGAGCCACTGGTGAAGCTACTATTTGTGGCTTATTCTACGTAGTATAAAAATGACTCTGGTTTTTAGGTCTTTTGTGCAGTAAGCCATTTAAAAAAGGATATTTGACATAGCTCTGGCTTTTTTAGAGAAAGGTAGCCCTGATAAACGGACCTTAATTAAGCTTTGTTCGATTATTTCTATACCTTATGAATTGGAAGGGATTGAAAATAATTATGAAGGATTTCAATTTGATACAGAAGTAAACCCACTCAAAACCCCTCTAATCCATATGGATTGAACGGACCTAAGGGATCGTCTGGGAACACCAATGACCAGCCGGTTTCGCTGGGACAGGCGGGCCACGGACAAAAAAAACATGCCCTCGCTGTCTGCGTTTTTGGAAGGGCTGCATATAGGTTTCCTTACCCCACGCACCACCGGTTTGGACAGGGATAGGGCTCCACTCCTTCGACCATCGGTTTTGTGTGCCCCACCGCGCAACGCCTATCTCTCTCTCTCTCGTCCTCACCTCTGCTCAATCTGTCGCCACCCTCCATGGCTCCACCGCCGCCACCCTCACCTACCACCCTCACCCAGCACATCTCGGAGCACCACAACATCTCAGGGGTAGCACACCACATCCAGCCCCGGTCCTATGATTTTGAGGTCCCCAAGAGAACTGATCGTGGTGGGCCCTCTAGACTAAAAAATTCTATGATATGCAGCAAAGCATATTAGTACTTCATAAATAAATAATTGTGTGTATTGAAATTAGTTTTTTTAAATATCTAAGAAGCTAGATAATATACATCGATGCATATTAGCACTTCGCAGGTTGAGAAATAAGAACGACGATCGCCGAATAACCTAAATTCTGATTGCTCGACCATGCGTGCTTGGAGGCTGGCGCAGTGGTGCCCCGTTCCCTAGAATCCCGGAGTGGTGCCCATGCGAAGCATATTAGTACTACTAGCATATAGCCCGTGCTAATGCTATGTTCCTAGGAAGAGGAGGAGAGGGGTGGACGATGGCGGTGGTGGCGCGAGGGGAGGGATTGATGGCGGTGGGGATGCGAGAAGGGGAGGGCTAAAGGATGATCAAATAATATTGTTCATTAGATTTGAGTGAGCAAGAGAGATGATGTTATTCAACAATCTGAATTTTTGATTTTGATGTTGTATTTGAAAGGGAAATAGGGTCAAACCTTTTCCTATAAATAATTTTGGTGGTTGAATGCCCAACACAAATATTGGACTAACTAGTTTGCTCTAGATTATGTATTCTACAGGTGCATAAAGGTTCAACACAAACCAATAAAAAGATCAAGTTAGGGTTCAAAAGAAAGGAGCAAAAGAAAACCAAAGAGAACCCTGGTCTGGCGCACCGGACTGTCCAGTGTGCCACCGGACAGTGTCCGGTGCAACAGGGGCCGTACACTTCGAACTCGCCACCTTCGGGTTTCTTAGGGCGCACTCCGCTATAATTCACCGGACTATCCGGTGTACCAGCGGAGCAACGACTATCCAGTGCAACGGTCGTCTACAAAAGCGTGAACAGTGCGCGCAGAAGTCAGAGCAGGCGTTAGAGGCGCACTGGACAGTGAACAGTACTTGTCCGGTGCAGCACCGGACTATCTGGTGTGACATGAAGTCAGTGCTCCAACGGTCAGAATCTTCAGAACACTAACGGTTGGGTGACGTGGCTGGCACACCGGACTGTGTCCGGTGGCGCACCGGACTGTCCGGTGCGCCCATCGACAGACAGCCTCCCCAACGACTATGTGGTGGTTGAGGGCTATAAATACCCCCCAACCACCACCACTCCAAGCATCCAAGTTTTTCAGACATCTCATTCAATACAATAGCTAGTTCAATCAATACAAGACACAATTCAAAAGAATCAAAGCCTCTCCAAGTCCCAAATTCACTCCAAACTCCTAGTGACTAGAGAGAGTTTTTGCTCGTGTTCTTTGAGCTCTTGTTCTTGGATCGCTTTCTTCTTCCTCATTCTTGTTCTCAAGCAACTTGTAATCAAAGCAAGAGACACTAAGTTTGTAGTGAAACTTGCGGGGTCTAAGTGACTCGTTTGATTAAGGAGAAAGCTCACTCGGTCTAGGTGACCGTTTGAGAGAGGGAAAGGGTTGAAAGAGACCCGGTCTTTGTGACAACCTCAACGGGGACTAGGTTCTCAAGAACCGAACTTCGGTAAAACAAATCATCATGTCATCCACGTCATTCGCTTTTGATTTGTTTTCCCCCTCTCTCTCGGACTCGGATTTAATTCTAATGCTAACCCCGGTTTGTAGTTTGTGCTTAAGTTTTGTTGGGGGCCTTCATCCTCCGAAGGTCCTCAAAAACACAACTAACATGTTCTCCAATTATAATATATAGGAACCTTCTGTAACACCCTGAATTTGGGGTATAAAATTTCTTTTCTAATATCTACCAAATTCAGGTGTTACTCTCTCTCTCTTTTCCTTACTTTTCTTTTCCTTTTCCTAAATAGTGAGGAATTATTTTGTTGTATATCTATGTGTAAGCCTAGTAAATTGAAATCGAAGTGCTTTGATTGTCGCATCATGCTAGATTATACTTTTATTTTGTTTGGTGAGTGATTTTGTGGAGCATTCATTTAATAAGAAATTCGATTTTGAAATCGTGGAGAGAATAGGAAAGAGCAAAAGATAAAGAAATAGGAAAGAAAAACAGGAAAAGGCCCATTCCTTCCTTCCCTTCCCAGCTGGCCCACCTGGCCCCCCCTCCCCCTTCGCGTCCGCGGCCCAGGAAGCCCAACCCGTACCTCCCTCCCCCCCGCGCGCGCCAGCCCAGCGACTTCCCCGGCCCACCGAGCGCGCGCGACCCAGCTCCCCAGGGCCTGCCTCGCGCAGCCAGCCCGCGCGGCACTCGCCGTGCCCTAGCGCGCGAGCTGGAGCGCCGCCGCCGCCTGTGGGTGGGTCCCACCCACCAGGCCGCACCCTAGTCCCTGTTCCTCTTCTCTGCCCAGCACCGCCAACCGCCTCCCGATCATCCCGTGCCCACGACACCCTCAAGCCGTGTCCCATCTCCTCTCCGCTGCGCTTGCTCTCCCCCTCCAAACCGCCAGTGCCTCCCTCTCCCTCGTCCCGCTCGGTGCGGTGGCCAGCCCTAGCGGCCCCAGCGCGGGTACGCGGCCTTGGCGCGGGCGCAGGCGTGGCCTCGACGCAAGCGCGGCCCCGGCTTGGCGTGCGGGCGCTCGGCCCTAGCATGGCGGCTTGGCACGACCCTCCGTGGCCCCAGCTCGGCTGCCCGACGTGGCCCTGACGCGGCGGCTCGGCGTGGCCTGGGGCTCAGTCTAGCGCCCATGGCACGCGGCCAGAGCTCGGCCGGCGTGCGTCCCGCGCAGCCCTCCCCTCGCTTCCCTGTGGCGCGGCGCGGCCTGTCCTGCGCACAGTGCCCCCGGCGAGGCTCGCCGTGCTCGCTCGCGGCCATGGTGCGCGTCCCCAACCCAATCCTCTAGCGTGGCCAGGGCGTGGTGCCCAGCGCGAATGCCCGTGGCATGCGCGGCGCGGCCCCTCTCGCGTTCGGCGCGGCGCGGCCTCCGATGTGGCGTGCAGTCGGCCCCTGGCGCACGGCCAGCGCCCTAGCGTGGTCCTGGCTCGCGGCCAGCGCTCCCGGCGCGTCCATGGCACGCGGCGAGCCCGCCTGCACTGCTTGCATAGCTAGCTTGCCTGCGACGTCGAGCGCCCTGTCCCATCCCCGTGCTCGCCGTCACCGCCGTTTGCCACAGCAGCGTCTACGTCGCTCTAGTCATCGCCAAGGTGAACGTCGTCTACCTGTCATCGTCTACCCATGCTCGTAGTCCGTTGTCGCCTAGCTGGTGTGTTCGCGCCATGTGCCGCAGCTCGCGCGTTGTCGCGTGTGGCACATAGGTTGTTTGCGCGTCATCGCCGTGCTGTTCGCGTCACCCGTGTGGGTCGCGTCAACTCCGTAGCATCATCAACTCCATCTTAGTAACAATATTATGTAATGACGTAAGTTGTAATCAACTGGCTAGTTATTTGTTATCCGATATTTATGAGAATAACAATTTGAATAAAACTAATTTCTAGTTCTATTTGTGCTTTTATAAATACAAGCTAATGTGATTAATGGCTATTCAAATGTTGTAATTTATAAGTGTTTAGTCTGGACACGATGTCTGTTAGTGATTTTCATGTGTCGCGCGCTGTCGGGCGCGTTGTTTCGCGCGCCGTCCACGCGTTGTTTCGCACAGGACCGCGTGTCATCACACATCATTTGTGTGTGTCGCGCGCCTAGCCGCGCGCCGTTCGCGCGTTATCCACGTGCGAGATTAAATCATTCGCACGTAATCACTCAGGTCAGTTAATTAATTATTGGTTCAATTATTCACTATTAAAACAGTAAGTTAGCCAAAACTGAGTAGTAGATATTATTTATATTTGAGAAATGATGAATTAAATATTCCAATTAATACTTTCTCGGTGTAAACACGCTAACCCCTCGACCGTCCGTAGAGGCGCTCTCTATTTTTATTTTGCTCGCTTTTATAATATTTTATCTTGCATGGTGTAACGTTCTTATGCATATGTATATGTTTGTTTGCTTGTGCCTGTTCGTCTTCGCTTCGCATTGCGATTAGATCGCGATTTGTTTCTGAGCTTCGAGGAATCGACGATCGAGCATGGCAACCAAGTGATTAAACTCTTCGAGTTCTACAAGGTTGAAGACCCTGAGCATCTGTTTGGTGAAGGCAAGTGTCCTATGACCTATTATGTCTCATTTACTTTATAATTCATTGTCCCGCATACTATGAACAACATAAGGATTGACTAGCTTTCTATTTACCTTGTCCTTGATTACCTTTTGGGTTACTATGGTTAGATTCAAGCTATTGCTTTACTTTAATCAATGAACATGATGTGAATCCTTATGATACGATGTTGTCTCTATGATTATGATGTTGGACTAGTGATACTTTAGGGGGCTCGAGCTGTTTCTCGGGTGCCTCTCTGTAAGGACCTGTTCGTTGGATGACCGCCCGGGAAAACAGTGCAACCATGAGGGTGGAGTGGGACGCCCTTAGCTGAATAATTAGAGGAACCGGGGTGTAGTTCGCTTAGCCGTCGTGCCGTCAATGGGGCTCGGTGTATGCGGCTCGCTCTGCTAAGGTTGATTTGTCCCTTGGGGAGGAGTGCGGTACATTTAGGAAACCTAATGGGCGGCTACAGCCCCGGGGAATCTTTGTAAAGGCTTCATAGTGAATCCCTGGCCATTCACCTCGGGAGTGAATAAGGGTCTTGCAAGCCCGGGCTAGAGAGGGAATCACGGCTTGTGGGTAAAGTGCGCAACCTCTGCAGAGTGTTATGAAACTGATATATCAGCCGTGCTCGCGGTTATGAGCGGCCAAGGGAGCTCCATTGATTAGAGATACTTGATCAGAGATGGTTTGTTTACAGATGATGAGGAGGAGGATGGTTATGATTATGCTTATGGTAATGGTAAGTGGTATTCTTTCCGTTTGGAAAGGGTACTTTGGGTTAATAACTTGGGTTAATGCTAAAACCTGGCTTTCTACTAGTAATAATAACCTGACCAACTAAAAGCAACTACTTGACCTTAACCCCACATAAAGCTAGTCCACTTCAGCCAAACGGGACATTTGCTGATTACGTTGATGTGTACTCACCCTTGCTTTCACAAAACACCAGGTTGCCTTTGGTGCAATCTATGCTCAGGTAAAGAAGAAGGAGAACGGTGTCGAGGCGGATCTCCGGGAGTTCCAGGACTTCAACGAGTTCGAGGATTAGGCTAGTGACCTCCCCAAGTCAGCTGCCTATGGTGGGTTGTTTACGTTGGCTACGTTTCGATTCTGTGTACTTTGATTTATATTATGTAAATGGCTCTAGTCTGTAATATTATTACTTACTCTTTATTGTAATTCGAAGCATTGTGCTATGATGAGTCATTTATGTAATTGTTGTGTACGTGAATTACTGATCCTGGCACGTACATGGTTCGCATTCGGTTTACCTTCAAAACTGGGTGTGACATAAGTGGTATCAAAGCCTTGCTGACTGTAGGACCGCTGACCTAGAGTAGCATTGGCCGTTTTAAGGACTTATTGATTATTACTTCATCTCATCCTTGATTCTGCTTCAAAATATTAGTCACCTCGACTAATTCTATGTTGTGCTCCTATATGCCCCCTTGCCAAAAAGTATTTTATTCTAGTATGGTCTATACTTCTCTCAATCTATTAGATCTGATCTTATCTTGTGCTTGCGACATCTTTGTAGATGCCCCCTGACCATAGCCTTTAGTCTTTTGGGACTCTTTCCTCATCCATTATTAAATTGCTACTATTTGACCATCTCTATTCCATTTTGTTATTGACATGCTCGTATCCTTGCATTTTTAATACCCTTATCCCTTAATCTAAAGCACTTACCCTTGTACCACTACTGCCTATTTAAACATTTTAGTTTATATGTCCATGATCTTACTGTCTTTTGAGACCCTTTCCTATTCTATTGTTAAGTCGCTATCTTTTTGGCAATTTGTACTTTCTTGGTCTTGGTATGCTCGTACCATTGGAATCTTGCATACTCTTATTTTTATATATGCTTACCTTTATATCCCAATATTTGTTTGAAATATTTCAGTTAACATGCCCTTGACCACCCTTGTTTCTTAATGATCCATGAGTGATCATTTTATTTGGCACACCTGTGGTAATCTTGTTGTTTCCTTGTAACTCAACTCGGTAATGAATCTTTACTTCAACCCTTCTGTTGGAACCTTACCTATCTTACCCTTGATTGTTTTCTCCACTTTGTCGTTTCGCGAGTCTTGCCTTAACTATATCCTTTGTTATGCTTTTAATTATTATCATATGCACCTTGACACCTCTATATCCTACATTGATGTTTGTCTCATACCTGCCCTTTAAAATCACCCCTCTTCCGTCTCATACCTTCTTTCTCTTGGTCATATCCTCTTCTTTGGCTCGCGAGTTTGTAACCTCATCCTTTGTTGTGCTTTTGCTTCTTATTGCCTTTACCCTTCTCATCTCTCAATCTTACCTTGGTGATTACGCTATGTTCGTTATCTAAAACCTCCAATCTCCCACCTTAGTTCAAGCGTGGTCTCTTACTTATCTCACCCGTGGTTATATCCTATACTTTACCACTTGCAAGACTTATCTGAACTCTATTCTTGGTTGTACCTAGATTCCTGGTTTTTTTATGCACATTTACCTCTTCCTTTATATCCTTGCCTATTATCACCTTTGACCCTTGACCTCTCTCCATATTTACCATGATGTTTACCTATTTTTTTAGCCTCACTTATTCCATTTCAATCCGAGAGTGTTGTTTTCCCTATCCCGCTCTAGTTCGTTTCCTTTCCCTTTGTCGCTTTGCAAGTCTTGTCTTACCTTAACTTCATCCTTTGTTGAGCTTTTGTTTGATATCGCCCTTACCTTTGTAATCTGTAGATCTTGCCTTGATACTTATCTTAGGTCTGCTTGTTGAAATCCCCTCTTTTCTATCTCAATTCGAGAGCTATGTTTTACTTATCTCACCCTTGACTATATCCTCTTCTTTACCGCGTGTAAGCCTTGATGTAACTCCATTCTTTGTTGTACTTATACCACTGGCTCTTCTGTGCCTTCATCTTTTCTCTTATGCCCTTGTCTATTATCGCCTTTGACCCTTGTGATATTTATGTCTTATACCTAACTGCTTACCTTGAACTTATCCTTTAAAAGCCCCCCCCCCCCTTTCCTTCAACCCAGTTTGAGGCTGTGAGTTACCTATCTCTCCCTTGATTTCTTCTCACTCCTTGTTGCCTTACAGGTTTTGTCTTAAATCCATCCTTTGTTGTGTGTTTTATTTGCTATCACCATCTTATTGTCATCCATCGATCTTGCCTTGATACTCATCTTTTTTTGGCTCTTTAAAAATCTCCTCTCTTCCACCTCAATTTGAGAGTGACAATCTACCTATCTGGCCCTTGGACGTACCCTCTCCTTTTCCATTTGCAGGTCCTGTCTTAACTCCATTATTTATGGTACTTATATCCTTCGTCTTATGCCTACTTATCTCCTCTCATACATCCTTGTCCGTTATTACCTTTAAAACCCTCGTGATATCTATACCCTTACCTTCATGCTTACTTTGAACTTACCCATTAAAGCCTCCCCTCCCATTTCATTTCAAGAGTGATGTCTTGCCCATCCCGCTCTTGTTCGTTCCCTTTTTCCTCTGTTGCATTGCAAGTCTTGTCCTAACTCTATCTTTTGGTGTGCTTTTGCCTTCCACCTCCCTTACCTTTGTAATCTCTAGATCTTTCCATGATGTTATCTTATGCCTACCTTTTGAAATATCATCTCTTCCATCTTGATTTGAGAATGGTGTTTTACCTATTCTGACCTTGGTTGCATTCTCTCCCCTGTCGGTTACAATCCTTGCTTTAGCTCCATCCTTTATAGTGCTCATGCCCCTATTCTGTATGTCTTATTATTCCCCTTGCCTTTTGATGGCCTTAGAATAGTTTCCCCTTGGTAAGGAAAGACCACCATTTAATTAAAAGTTACGTATAGCAACAAGATGTTTGTTGTTGTATGCTTGTGTTGTTTGTCTTTGTGTGATGACTGATTTGCTTCTTTGTGATGAGTGTTGATGTGTTGTGGCCCTTAGTCCGCAATGACATCAGTTTACTAGCTGAGTGTCATAGGGTTAGGTAGTTGGGTGCTCTCCCTTTTCTCTCTTTAATCCATCTATACTTGCCTTTTCTATCTATACCCTCCCCTCTTGCACCTGTTTGGTTGGCAACCTCCAACCTCTCTTAATCAGTCAAGATCAGAGTTGGCAACATCTTCATCAAGTGCATATCAACGCTCCTGTTAAGGGGGTTAGCCGCAAACCCCAATGAAGATAATGCGATCAACATCAGCCAACAAGACCAAAGTGAAGCAGCGAAAGCGTGTGTGGGTCCTAACCCACAGGTCCAAGAGATCCTCAAGAATTGCATCAATCAGTCTCAAGCATCCGAAGGTCAAAGAAGTCAGTCCACAAGCTAAGTTTGTAGAGTCAAAATCAACTAAGAAAGCTGTGAACAACCAATGAACCAATCTCATTTTCTTGCTAGCCTCTTCTTGAATCTCGAGGGCGAGATTCTGTTAAGGGGGTTAGATTTGTAACACCCTGAATTTGGGGTATAAAATTTCTTTTCTAATATCTACCAAATTCAGGTGTTACTCTCTCTCTTTTCCTTACTTTTCTTTTCCTTTTCCTAAATAGTGAGGAATTATTTTGTTGTATATCTATGGGTAAGCCTAGTAAATTGAAACCGAAGTGCTTTGATTGTCGCATCATGCTAGATTATACTTTTATTTTGTTTGGTGAGTGATTTTGTGGAGCATTCGTTTAATAAGAAATTCAATTTGAAATCGTGGAGAGAATAGGAAAGAACAAAAGATAAAGAAATAGGAAAGAAAAACAGGAAAAGGCCCATTCCTTCCTTCCCTTCCCACCTGGCCCACCTGGCCCCCCCTCCCCCTTCGCGGCCCAGGAAGCCCAACCCGTACCTCCCTCACCCCCCCCCCCCCGCACGCGCCAGCCCAGCGACTTCCATGGCCCACCGAGCGCGCGCGACCCAGCTCCCTGCGGCCTGCCTCGCGTAGCCAGCCCGCGCGGCACTCGCCGTGCCCTAGCGCGCGCGAGCTGGAGCGCCGCCGCCGCCTGTGGGTGGTTCCCACCCACTAGGCCGCACCCTAGTCCCTGTTCCTCTTCTCTGCCCAGCACCGCCAACCGCCTCCCGATCATCCCGTGCCCACGACGCCCTCAAGCCGTGCCCCATCTCCTCTCCGCTGCGCTCGCTCTCCCCCTCCAAACTGCCAGTGCCTCCCTCTCCCTCGTCCCGCTCGGCGCGGCGGCCAGCCCTAGCGGCCCCAGCGCGGGTACGCGGCCTTGGCGCGGGCGCAGGCGCGGCCTCGGCGCAAGCGCGGCCCCGGCTCGGTGTGCGGGCGCTCGGCCCTAGCATGGCGACTTGGCACGACCCTCCGTGGCCCCAGCTCGGCTACCCGACGTGGCCCCAACGCGGCGGCTCGGCGTGGCCTGGGGCTCAGTCTAGCACCCATGGCGCGTGGCCAGAGCTCGGCCGGCGTGCGTCCCGCGCAGCCCTCCCCTCGCTTCCCCATGGCGCGGCGCGATCCGTCCTGCGTACAGTGCCCCCGGCGAGGCTCGCCGTGCTCGCTCGCGGCCATGGTGCACGTCCCTGACCCGGTCCCCTGGCGTGGCCAGGGCATGGTGCCTAGCGCGGATGCCCGTGGCATGCGCGGCGCGGCCTCCGACGTGGCACGCAGTCGGCCCCTGGCGCGCGGCCAGCGCCCCAGCGTGGTCCTGGCTCGCGGCCAGCGCTCCCAGCGCGTCCATGGCACACGGCGAGCCCGCCTGCACTGCTTGCACAGCTAGCTTGCCTGCGACGTCGAGCGCCCTGTCCCATCCCCGTGCTCGCCATCACCGCCGTTTGCCACAGCAGCGTCTACGTCGCTCTAGTCATCGCCAAGGTGAACGTCGTCTACCTGTCATCGTCTACCAATGCTCGTAGTCCGTTGTCGCCTAGCTGGTGTGTTCGCGCCATGTGCCGCAGCTCGCGCGTTGTCGCGTGTGGCACATAGGTTGTTTGCGCGTCATCGTCGTGCTGTTCGCGTCACCCGTGTGGGTCGCGTCAACTCCGTAGCATCATCAACTCCATATTAGTAACAATATTATGTAATGACGTAAGTTGTAATCAACTGGCTAGTTATTTGTTAACCGATATTTATGAGAATAACAATTTGAATAAAACTAATTTCTAGTTCTATTTGCGCTTTTATAAATACAAGCTAATGTGATTACTGGCTATTCAAATGTTGTAATTTATAAGTGTTTAGTCTAGACATGATGTCTGTTAGTGATTTTCGTGTGTCGCGCGCTGTCGGGCGCGTTGTTTCGCGCGCCGTCCACGCGTTGTTTCGCACAGGACCGCGTGTCGTCACACATCATTCATGTGTGTCGCGCGCCTAGCCGCGCGCCGTTCACGCGTTATCCACGTGCGAGATTAAATCATTCGCACGTAATCACTCAGGTCAGTTAATTAATTATTGGTTCAATTATTCACTATTAAAACAGTAAGTTAGCCAAAACTGAGTAGTAGATATTATTTATATTTGAGAAATGACGAATTAAATATTCCAAATAATACTTTCTCGGTGTAAACACGCTAACCCCTCGACCGTCCGTAGAGGCGCTCTCTATTTTTATTTTGCTCGCTTTTATAATATTTTATCTTGCATGGTGTAATGTTCTTATGCATATGTATATGTTTGTTTGCTTGTGCCTGTTCGTCTTCGCTTCGCATTGCGATTAGATCGCGATTTGTTTCTGAGCTTCGAGGAATCGACGATCGAGCATGGCAACCAAGTGATTAAACTCTTCGAGTTCTACAAGGTTGAAGACCCTGAGCATCTGTTTGGTGAAGGCAAGTGTCCTATGACCTATTATGTCCCATTTACTTTATAATTCACTGTCCCGCATACTATGAACAACATAAGGATTGACTAGCTTTCTATTTACCTTGTCCTTGATTACCTTTTGGGTTACTATGGTTAGATTCATGCTATTGCTTTACTTTAATCAATGAACATGATGTGAATCCTTATGATACGATGTTGTCTCTATGATTATGATGTTGGACTAGTGATACTTTAGGGGGCTTGAGCTGTTTCTCGAGTGCCTCTCCGTAAGGACCTGTTCGTTGGATGACCGCCCGGAAAAACAGTGCAACCATGAGGGTGGAGTGGGACGCCCTTAGCTGAATAATTAGAGGAACTAAGGTGTAGTTCGCTTAGCCGTCGTACCGTCAATGGGGCTCGGTGTATGCGGCTCGCTCTGCCAAGGTTGATTTGTCCCTTGGGGAGGAGTGCGGTACATTTAGGAAACCTAACTAGCGGCTACAGCCCCGGGGAATCTTTGTAAAGGCTTCATAGTGAATCCCTGGCCATTCACCTCGGGAGTGAATAAGGTTCTTGCAAGCCCGGGCTAGAGAGGGAATCACGGCTTGTGGGTAAAGTGCGCAACCTCTACAGAGTGTTATGAAACTGATATATCAGCCGTGCTCGCGGTTATGAGCGGCCAAGGAAGCTCCATTGATTAGAGATACTTGATCAGAGATGGTTTGTTTATAGATGATGATGAGGAGGATGGTTATGATTATGCTTATGGTAATGGTAAGTGGTATTCTTTCCATTTGGAAAGGGTACTTTGGGTTAATAACTTGGGTTAATGCTAAAACCTGCCTTTCTACTAGTAATAATAACCTGACCAACTAAAAGAAACTGCTTGACCTTAACCCCACATAAAGCTAGTCCACTTCAGCCAAACGGGACATTGTTGAGTACGTTGATGTGTACTCACCCTTGCTTTCACAAAACACCAGGTTGCCTTTGGTGCAATCTATGCTCAGGTAAAGAAGAAGGAGAACGGTGTCGAGGCGGATCTCCGGGAGTTCCAGAACTTCGATGAGTTTGAGGATTAGGCTAGCGACCTCCCCCAGTCAGCTGCCTGTGGTGGGTTGTTTACGTTGGCTATGTTTCGATTCTGTGTACTTTGATTTATATTATGTAAATGGCTCTAGTCTGTAATATTATTACTTACTCTTTATTGTAATTCGAAGCATTGTGCTATGATGAGTCATTTATGTAATTGCTGTGTACGTGAATTACTGATCCTGGCACGTACATGGTTCGCATTCGGTTTACCTTCAAAACCGGGTGTGACACCTTCGGACATGGGATGAAGCTATACATGGTATGAAAAGCACAGCTCGGGAGAAGAATGAACCAGTTCCGAAGCTACCTGTGGAAGAGCTTCGGCTCAGAGGTGGAGAATGGAACCGACTTAAAGGGGAAAAGGCTATCTAGTCCTTGATAGATTGTCTTTAAGTCAATAGTGAACATAAAGGGCATGGATGTAATTTTGCACAGGCTGCGTCCTATGCCTATAAATAGATGAACAGTAACACCGTACTGTTCACGCTGACTTGTATTCTATTGTGCGTCACGCTTGGACTTTCACCTTCTGTCAAGCCGAAGGTACAAATGTAATTCATTGTTGTCTCTGTTTATTCATGATAATAAAAAAGAACATAAATTAATGTTGTATGATTATTTGTGTTATCTCTTATACTTCGTACGCTTCTTCTTTTATTTTTATATACTGCAAAGATGAAGGTTCGTCCTTCATGACCTTCGTTTGAAGATCATTATATCCTAAGGGAAATAATGCTTCGAAGGACGAAGGGCTTTAACCTTTAACATTTCGTGTTGCCTTGTTCTTAATTCATAGCACCTGAGGACAAGTCCCCAACAAGTTTATAATTTTTAGATTCTGCCTATTCACCCCCCCTCTAGGTGACTTTCAATTGGTATTAGAGCCCGGTACTTCATTAGAGTCTAACCACTCGAAGTGATGTCGGGAGATCACGCCAAGAGGGAGATTGTGACCGGCGAGAAGTCCATAAGCCACAGGAAGGCTCTATCAACGGAGTCCAGCGCCAAAGGCAAGGAGGAATCCCCTCCCCGCGTCAGGTCGCATCGGAGTGGCGACAAGAAAAAGAATATGAAGAAGGTGGTCTAATACGAGATCGATTCATCATCACCTTCTACCTCTGGCTCCGACGCGCCGTCTGTCACTTCTAAGTGCCATGAGCGCAAGAAGTATAGTAAGATGCCCCTTCGATATCCCCGCATTTCTAAGCGCGCTCCTTTACTTTCTGTTCCATTAGGCAAACCTCCATTTTTTGATGGCAAGGATTATTGTATGTGGAGTGATAAAATGAGGCATCACCTAACCTCTCTCTACGTAAGCATTTGGGACATTGTTGAGTTTGGAGCGCAGGTACCATCAGTAGGGGATGAAGGCTACGACTTGGACGAGGTTGCCCAAATCCAACACTTCAACTCCCAAGCCACTACTATACTCCTCGTCTCTCTATGTCGAGAGGAGTATAATAAAGTGCAAGGGTTGAAGAGTGCCAAGGAGATTTGGGACGTACTCAAGACCGCACACGAAGGAGATGAGGTGACCAAGATCACCAAGCGGGAGACGATCAAGGGGGAGCTCGGTCGATTCGTCCTCAACCAAGGAGAGGAGCCACAAGCCATGTACAACTGGCTCAAGGCCTTGGTGAATCAAGTGTGCAACCTCGGGAGCACAAAATGGGATGACCATGAAATGGTCAAGGTTATTCTTAGATCACTCGTATTTTGCAATCCTACTCAAGTTCAATTAATACGTGGTGATCCTAGATATAAGCTAATGTCTCCTGAGGAAGTAATAGGAAAGTTTGTGAGCTTTGAATTGATGATCAAAGGCTCCAAACAAATCATCAACTTGGAGCAAGGCGGCACCTCCACACCCGAGGTGCAACCCGTCACATTCAAAGCGACGGAGGAGAAAAAAGAAGAGTCTACACCAAGTAGGCTCCCCATCGACACCTCCAAGCTTGACAATGAGGAAATAGTGCTCATCATCAAGAGCTTTCGCCAAATCCTCAAGCAAACAAAGGGGAAAGATTACAAGCCCCGTTCCAAAAGGGTGTGCTACAAATGTGGTAGCCCGGTTATTTTATCGCAAAATGTCCTATGTCTAGTGATAGTGACAGAGGCAACGACAAGAAAAAAAGAGGAAGGAGAAGAAAAGATACTACAATAAGAAGGGCGGCGATGCCCACATGAGTCGGGAATGGGACTTCGACGAGAGCTCCACCGACTCCTCCTCCGACAAGGATGCCGCTAATATCACCATCAACAAGGGCCTCCTTTTCCCCAACGTCGGCCACAAGTGCTTCATGGCAAAGGATGGCAAAAAAAGAAGGTAAAATCTAGAGCCTCAACCAAATATACAACATCTAGTGATGAGGCTAGCTCTAGTGATGATGAAGATGATTTGTTTACACTTTTTGCCAATCTTAACATGCAACAAAAAGAGAAATTGAATGAATTGATAGGTGCTATTCATGAGAAGGATGAACTCTTGGATAGCTAAGAGGAATTTCTTATTAAGGAGAATAAGAAGCATATTAAGGTAAAGAATGCTTATGCTCAGGAGATAGAAAAATGTGAAAAATTGACTAATGAGGTTAGCATTTTCCATGACACTATTTCCAACCTTAGAACTGAGAATGATAATTTAATTACTAAGGTTGAAAAATCAAATGTTTGCCATAATTCAATTACCAATCTTAGAAATAAAAATGCTAGTTTAATTGCTAAGATTGATAAATTGAATGAATCAATTTCTAGCCTTAGACTTGAGAATGATAAATTAATTTCTAAGGCTAAAGATTTAAATGTTTTCAATGATGCCATTTCCTATCTTAGAAATGAGAATGTTATTTTACATGCTAAGATTGATGAATTAAATGCTTGCAAACCCTCTACATCTACTGTTGATCATGTCACTATTTGTACTAGATGTAGAGATGTTAATGTTGATGCTATTCATGATCACCTTGCTTTAATTAAACAACAAAATGATCACATAGCTCAACTAACTGCTAAAATCAATGAGCATGAACTAGAGAATGAAAAATTTAAATTTGCTCGTAGCATGCTTTATAATGGGAGATGCCCTGGGATTAAAGATGGCATTGGTTTCCAACAGGGAACCAATGTCAAGCTTAATGCCCCTAAGAGATTGTCTAATTTTGTTAAGGGCAAGGCTCCCATGGCTCAGGATAATGAGGGTTACATTTTATATCCTGCTGGTTATCCTGAGCACAAGATTAGAAGAATTCATGCTAGGAAGTCTCATTCTGTTTCTCACCATGCTTTTATGTAAAAGAATGAGGCATCTAGTTCTAGGCAATCAACCCATGTTAAATTGCCTAAAAAGAAATCTCCTACTGCATCAAATGAGCCTATTATTTCATTTAAGACTTTTGATGCATCATATGTTTTAACTAACAAATCAGGCAAAGTAGTTGCCAAATATGTCGGGGCCAAACACAAGGGATCAAAGACTTGTGTTTGGGTGCCCAAGGTGCTTGTTTCTAACGTCAAAGGACCCAAGACTGTTTGGGTACCTAAGAACAAGACCTAAATTGTTTTGTGGGTTTATGCATCCGGGGGCTCAAGTTAGATCATTGGTAGCAGATGCACAAACCACATGACAGGGGAGAAAAGGATGTTCTCCTCCTATGAGAAAAACCAAGATCCCCAAAGAACTATCACATTCGGGGATGGAAATCAAGGTATGGTCAAAGGACTTGGTAAAATTGCTATATTACCTGACCATTCTATTTCCAATGTTTTTCTTGTAGATTCTTTAGATTACAATTTGCTTTCTGTATCTCAATTATGCAAAATGGGTTACAACTGTCTTTTTAGTGATGTAGGTGTTACTGTCTTTAGAAGAAGTGATGATTCAGTAGCATTTAAGGGAGTGTTGGAGGGTCAGTTATACTTAGTTGATTTTAATAGAGCTGAACTCGACACTTACTTAATTGCTAAGACTAATATGGGTTGGCTCTGGCATCACCGACTAGCTCATGTTGGGATGAAGAATCTTCACAAGCTTCTAAAGGGAGAACACGTTTGGGACTAACGAATGTTCATTTTGAGAAAGACAGGGTTTGTAGCGCATGTCAAGCAGGAAAGCAAGTTGGCACCCACCATCCACACAAAAACATGATGACAATGAACAGGCCGCTCGAGCTACTCCACATGGATTTATTCAGCCTGATCGCTTACATAAGCATCGGCGGGAGTAAGTACTGTCTAGTAATTGTGGATGATTATTCTCGCTTCACTTGGGTGTTCTTTTTGCAGGAAAAATCACAAACCCAAGAAACCTTAAAGGGATTCTTGAGACGGGCTCAAAATGAGTTCGGCTTAAGGATCAAAAAGATAAGAAGCGATAATGGGACGGAGTTCAAGAACTCACAAATCGAAGGCTTCCTTGAGGAGGAGGGCATCAAGCATGAGTTCTCTTCTCCCTACACACCTCAACAAAATGGTGTAGTGGAGAGGAAGAATAGAACTCTACTGGACATGGCAAGGACCATGCTTGATGAGTACAAGACACCGGACCGGTTTTGGGCCAAGGCGATTAACACCGCCTGCTACTCCATCAACCAGCTCTACCTTCACCGAATCCTCAAGAAGACATCATATGAACTCCTTACCGGTAAAAAGCCCAATGTTTCATATTTTAGAGTCTTTGGTAGCAAATGTTTCATTCTTGTTAAAAGAGGTAGAAAATCTAAATTTGCTCCTAAGGCTGTAGAAGGCTTTTTACTAGGATATGATTCAAACACAAAGGCATATAGAGTCTTTAACAAGTCCACTGGACTAGTTGAAGTTTCTTGTGACATTGTGTTTGATGAGACTAATAGCTCCTAAGTGGAGCAAGTTGATCTTGATGAGCTAGATGATGAAGAGGCTCCGTGTGTCACGCTAAGGAACATGTCCATTGGGGATATGTGTCCTAAGGAATCCGAAGAGCCAACTCAAGCATAAGATCAACCGTCATCTTCAAATCAAGCATCTCCACCAACTGAAGATGAGGAACAGGCTCAAGGTGATGAAGAAGAAGATCAAGAAGATAAGCCACCTCAAGAAGAGGGCAAGGTTCAAGGGGGGATGAAGATAATCAAGACAAAGAAGATGATCAAGAAATTCAGAGTCAAAGACCACCACACCCAAGAGTCCACCAGGCGATTCAAAGAGATCACCTCGTGAACTCTATCCTCGACGATATTCATAAGGGGGTAACTACTCGATCTCGAGTTGCTCATTTTTGTGAACATTACTCTTTTGTTTCCTCTATTGAGCCATATAGGGTAGATGATGCACTAAAAGATTCTAATTGGGTGCTGACAATGCACGAGGAGCTCAATAACTTCACGAGGAATGAGGTATGGCATTTGGTTCCACGTCCTAATCAAAATGTTGTAGGTACCAAGTGGGTATTCCACAACAAGCAAGACGAGCATGGTGTGGTGATAAGGAACAAAGCCTGACTTGTGGCCAAGGGTTATTCACAAGTCGAAGGTTTGGATTTTGATGAAACTTATGCACCCGTAGCTAGGCTTGAGTCAATTCGCATATTACTTGCCTATGCTACTTACCATGGCTTCAAGCTTTATCAAATGGACGTGAAGAGTGCCTTCCTCAATGGACCAATCAAGGAAGAGGTCTATGTTGAGCAACCTCCCGGATTTGAAGATAGTGAGTACCCTAACCATGTTTATAAACTCTCAAAGGTGCTTTATGGGCTCAAGCAAGCCCCAAGAGCATGGTATGAATGCCTGCGAGACTTTCTAATCACTAATGGCTTCAAAGTTGGAAAAGCTGATCCTACACTCTTTACTAAAACTATTGCAAATGGTTTGTTTGTATGCCAAATTTATGTTGATGATATTATATTTGGGTCGACTAACAAATCTACTTGTGAAGAGTTTAGTAGGATCATGGTACAAAAATTCGAGATGTCAATGATGGGGGAGTTGAGATATTTCTTAGGATTCAAAATCAAGCAACTCCAAGAGGGCACCTTCATCAGCCAAACCAAATATATTCAAGACATTCTTAAGAAGTTTGGAATGAAGGATGCCAAGCCCATCAAGACACTCGTGGGAACCAATGGGCATCTCGACCTCGACACAGGAGGTAAATCTGTAGATCAAAAGGTATACCGGTCGATGATAGGATCTTTACTCTATTTATGTGCATCTCGACTGGATATTATGCTTTCCATATGCATGGTGCAAGGTTCCAAGACGATCCTAAGGAAGTTCACCTTAGGGCCATGATGAGAATCATGAGATATTTAGTTCACACTCCTAAGTTTGGGCTTTGGTACCCCAGGGGATCAACCTTTGATTTTATAGGATATTCCGATGCCGATTGGGCAGGGTGTAAAATTGATAGGAAGAGCACATCAGGGACTTGTCAGTTTCTAGGGAGATCCCTGGTGTCTTGGGCTTCAAAGAAACAAAACTCAGTGGCTCTTTCTACCGCCGAAGCCGAGTATATTGCCGCAGGCCATTGTTGTGCGCAATTGCTTTGGATGAGGCAAACCCTCAGGAACTATGGCTACAAATTGAGCAAAGTCCCTCTCCTATGTGATAATGAGAGTGCTATCCGCATGGCGGAGAATCCCGTTGAACACAGCCGCACTAAGCACATAGACATTCGGTATCACTTTTTGAGAGATCACCAACAAAGGGGGGATATCGAGATAGCTTACATTAACACAAAAGATCAATTAGCCGATATCTTTACCAAGCCTTTAGATGAGAAAACCTTTAGCAAACTTAGGAATGAGCTATATATTCTTGATTCTCGAAATTTTGATTGAAACATTGCACATTTATATACCTTTGATCTTATCTCTTTCATTTGATACGACTAATGTGTTTTCAAGTGTGTATATATGCTAAGTCATAGATTGAAAGGGAAATGGAGTACTCGACGAAGACAAGGCTTCCACTCCAATCTACCGGTATCATTTACACTTCGTCGTTACTTCACATCACTCCAATTTGGTATAATCTTTCACACATATATTGTTTACCAAAGGGGGAAAATGTTATAGGGCTCTCAAAGTCTCTGTTTTTGGCGATTAATGCCAAAGGGGAGAAAGGATCTAGCCTAAAGCAAAAGGACTGCACCACCACCAAATTAAAAGAAATTTTCAAATTAGTATCCTAATGTGTTTTCAAAAGGGGGCGAAAGTTATTAGTGTTTTCAAAAATTGAAAAACCCTCTTGAACACTAAGAGGAGAATTTCATTCAGGGGGAGTTTTGTTGTAATCAAAGGAAAAGCATTTGAAACAAGGGGAGAAATTTCAAAATCTTGAATGCTTCTTACAATCTTACTCATATGCCTTTGACTATTTGCAAATGACTTTGAAAAGAATTTCCAAAAGAATTTGCAAAAACAAAACAAGTGGTGCAAACGTGGTCCAAAATGTTAAATAAAAGAAAGCAACCATGCATATCTAATAAAACTACAAATTGGTTTAATTCTAAGTAACCTATGCACTTACCTTATGCAAACTAGTTCAATTCCACACTTATACATTTGCTTTGGTTTGTGTTGGCATCAATCACCAAAAAGGGGGAGATTGAAAGGGAAATAGGGTCAAACCTTTTCCTATAAATAATTTTGGTGGTTGAATGCCCAACACAAATATTGGACTAACTAGTTTGCTCTAGATTATGTATTCTACAGGTGCATAAAGTTTCTGAAAGGGAAATAGGGTCAAACCTTTTCCTAATTGATTTTGGTGGTTGAATTGCACAACACAAATAATTGGACTAACTAGTTTGTTCAAGGTTATATATTCTACAGGTGCCAAAGGTTCAACACAAACCAATCAAAAGAACAAGTTAGGTCTCAAAAGAAAGGAGCAAGAAGGAATCGAAGGCTGCCCTGGTCTGGCGCACCGGACTGTCCGGTGTGCCACCGGACAGTGTCCGGTGCACCAGGGTGCTTCAGCTCGAACTCTTCACCTTCGGGTTTCCCAGGCGTAGCTCCGCTATAATTTACCGGACAGTGTCCGGTGCACACCGGACTGTCCGGTGCACCAGCGGAGCAACGGCTATCTGCGCGCAACGGTCGACTCTGCAAAGTGAACAGTGGAATTCAGATGTCAGAGCAGACGGTCAGAGGGGCACCGGACTGTCCGGTGTCACACCAGACTGTCTGGTGCCGCATGAGGACAAAGCCTCCAACGGTCGACCGGCTCCGAGCCCTAACGGGAAGATGACGTGGCGGCGCACCGGACTGTCCGGTGCGCCCTTCGCCAGCAGACTTCATCAACGGCTAGTTTTTGGATGGTGGCTATAAATACCACCCCAACCGGCCACTTCAAGGTGTGGGAGCCCAAGCAACATTCCAAGTCATCTAGTTGACATACTCAAGCCCTCCCAACCACACATATTCATTGATCCATCCTATACACAAGTTTTAGATCACTACAACCCACACAAGTGCCACAAAAGCGAGAGCAAGCAAAAGAAAGCCTCTCGTGTGATTTAGCTCTAGTGCCTTGTGAGACTCATTGAGAGATAGTGTGTGCTACATCTTTGTGTTCATTTGTGCGTGGAGTTTTGACTCCCATTGAACTTTCTCCAAAGTTTTGGAGGCTTGTAAAAGCTAGCAAGAGACACCAAAGAGTGTGGTGGTCCTTGCGGGATCGAGAGTGATCCTTGAGAAGAAGAAGAGCTCGCCGATCCTTGTGTGATCGGTGGAGAGAGGGAAAGGGTTGAAAAAGACCCGTCCTTAGTGGACTCCTCAACGGGGACTAGGCCTTCGAGGGCCGAACCTCGGTAAAACAAATCACCCGTGTCATTTGTGTTTATTGCTTGAGATTTGTTTGCTTTCCCTTACTCTAAGTTTTTCTTGTGCTATTATTTGCTAATATCATTTGGTGTTGCTTCAAATTAATTCTCATTTAGTGAAGCAATACTTCGCAAGAAACAACTTGACTTATTGCTCTCCTCATCAAAGCCCTCTTGCTTTATTCTCATAGACTTATTAGTAGTATTGATCTATCAATTCCGTATTATTTAAAAGCAATACTCTTTACAAGCAAGGACTTAGTTTTTATACTCCGAAAATTATATATCTTGTTCTAACCACTATCAAGGGATCTAGTCGGGGGATAAAGTTTTAATTTTCAGGTTTCGCCTATTCACCCCCCCCCCCCCTCTAGGCGACTTTCAATTGGTATCAGAGGCTAGGCACTTCATCTCGAGTCTAACAACTCGAAGTGATGGCTCGTAGAAGATCCCAAAAGAACAAGAAGACCCAGGAGAACAAGGAGGTAACTCTTGAGATACTACTTTCTGATTGTTCTAATTATGATTCGTGGTCTACTAGAGTGATAAATGATTTTAGAGCGGTAGATCCACAATTAGAACAAATTTTAGACAAGAGTATTATTCCTCCTAGTTATGATAGGAAAAATGCTTCCGAGGAAGATCAAAGATGTATACGCTTAAACTACCTAGCTTATGACATCTTAAGTAATTCTCTTAGCAAAGAAGATTATCATGCCTTCATAATGAATTATAATGAATCTATTCGTGATGCGCATGATATTTGGACTAGAATTAAAAGCAAATTTGATAAGTCCAAACATGATAGTTCATTTTGTGCTTCTACTTCCTTTGGTCTTTGTGATACTAACCCTTGCAAGGAAGAAGAAGAAAATGAACGATGGAGACCAAACGATGAATCCACCTCTCCAAAAGGTTTGTCTTCCTATTTGGATTCCCACATATGTTGTGTGGCTAATGAAAATGATAGCGGAAGGACAAATGAGGATGAGGAGGAAGAAAGAAGCTTCTTGCATCTCTACGCTCGCCTAAGGCAAGAAGATAAGGCAGTCATGCTCAAACTTCTAGAAAGAGCGAGAGAGCAAAGCGAAGCTCGTCAAAGGCTAGAAGATGTTCTCTCCATGAAAATGCTACACTTTGACGAGTTGACTAAAGAACATGAGGAGCTAAAATGCTCTCATGTTGATTTGGTCCAAAGGTATGAAACTGTTTCAATTGAGCAAGATAACGCTTTACATTGTATCGCTCAATTAGTAAATAAGAATACCTTGCTTAAGGACCAAGTAGAAAAGCTAAAAAATGAAAATCTAGCTTTTCAAGAAAAAATATGATATGTTTCTATGTTCTCATAAAAATCTTATGGATGATCATATCATATTAAACATTGCTCATGAGGTTGTGATAGAAAACTTAAAATCTCAACAACCTCACTCATGCACATGTATTCAAATTGATACTATATTACCATGTGCTAATGCTTATTGTCCGTCGACAAGCAAATCTCTCTTTGAGCTAGAATTTGCAGGAACAAATGATGATACATATCAAAAGCTCAAAGAAGAAAATGAGAGGCTAAAAATAAGCTTGACACAACTAAAAGGGAAGTGCATTGCTCAACCTTCTCAAGATAACCGTGATCACATGGTGAAGAAGCTTGAGACGGGAATAACCGTGGCATGCACTACATCCCTTGAAGAAAATGTCAAGGACTTGAGGATTGCCAAGAGGAAGAAACGAAAGATGAAATTCAATACCTCCTCCAAAAGCCTTAACCACGCCTCCACAATAGGTAACATCCAAGGTAATGATCAAGCCACACTTCACACTAAGAAAAATAACAAGTGTAGTGAATGCTTTGAAGAGGGACACTTGATTAGGTCATGTCCCTACATTAAAAATGGCTTGATTATTAACAAGGATGATAGACTTTGTTTTAAATGCTCAATGAAGGGACACTTAATCAAATCTTGTCCCCATTTGAAACAAAGAGGCATAGGGTTAGAAAAGAAAGTTTTTACTAACCATGTAGCAAGCAACAAACAAGGAAAGAAGAAAGCTTCAAAACTTGAAAAACGCCTATGCTACACATGCCGAAAGAAGGGACATCAATGCAAGGGTTGTCCCATTGGTAACAATCCCACTCCTAACTTGTCAATTGATTCTCATGTAACTAGGCAACCCAAAAATGCAACTTGTGTTAGAAAGGTAATGAGTTTACCAAATGCTAACACAAAGGACTCTTGGGTTCCTAGATCTTTGTTGACTAACCTTGATGGACCCATCAAGCGATGGGTACCAAAACATGCTTGACAAGACTTGCAGGAGAAAGAGATGATATGAAGCTTTGGGGTGCTTGAGAGAGCTAATTCAATTCTTATTAACTCAAGCTATCAATCTTCAATGATCTACATATTCAAGATTGACCCAAGGTTATTTCAAATTATTATGTCTAAAATTCATATCATCTCGGGGGAAGATATTGATGTTGTAGGAAATCAAGAATTATTCTGTGCGGAAAAATCAAGATCTACAACATGGAGGAAAGCCAAAGGATGGTAACACTTATGTTTTAAGTGCACATATGTTTAAAATTATGATTTCTCATGTGTCTTGTGTAGTCACATAGAAAAATGAAGCACTTCAAATATCTTTGAATAATGTCATCATTCTTTGAAGAATTTCCTCTCATATGGCAGATTGCATATTCATCATTTCTATTCTATGGCAATCTACATGCTTTGATTTGTTGCAAGTATCTCATGGCATGTTTTTACACTTATTATCTTATTATTGCCATGATTCTAGATGTAGAGAGATATTCCATGTTCCTAAAAGAATAGGGTGTCATGTAAGGAATCCAAATCCCTACGACACCTACTAAAGGAAGATTCTCTCTATAACTAGAATAGTGAGATTAATGCTTTTATCTAAATAACCCATGTAGTCTCACTAGTAGAGAATATGTTTCTCTTTGGAGGTGCGTAATTTAACATAAAAATAAAAGTCAATCCAATGATTTATGTTGTTTTGCTTCTTGCTTATATTGGATATGATTCTTCTTCATTCATCGCTCTCCATGTTGTGAATTAGATTTATTTCCATAATCCTAAAGAACTTACTATGCTTGTTCCATAAGTTAAAACTAAGCATACTTCAAGGAATGATCTAGTTCATATTATAAAGTTTCCATGCTTTAGTAATCCATTTTTTATTCCCTATCAAAAAATTACAAAAATGGAAACCAGTGCTTGTGTTGCTACTAACATTTCTCTTGAGTTCAATTATGAAAATCTACAAGAGAGAAAGTGCACAAGCCTCATGGGTTGATCTTCACCCAAAGGAAGAAAGGTAAAAGCAAAGGTATGGGAACTCATCTTCTTAATTAAGTTTAGTTCCCATCTCAATGGGTATTTAATCGAAATTATCATATTCTACCCTTGTGAGGAATAGATTCTTTATTGGACCTAAATTAACTAAGTGTGCATTCAATATCATTTTCATAAATGTGTTTGTCCATTAGAATCTAATTCATGCCTTTGCTATATCCATTCTCATATTGATGCGCTTCTAAGTCATGAAAATAAATTCAATATGAAGAAGTAAAATTCCTATGATTGGTCAAAAATTGTCTAAAAGGTGCATATCCCACGTTTCTAATAATGTGCACTAATATTAAGGATTTTACTTCATGTCTATGTAACTAGTGGATGATGAATTGTTTATATTTCTTATCTAAAAGAAATCATCATCTATCATATACTCCCTTGTGCTACTAACATCTCTCTTGAGTAATTTCAATAAGTTTGAAAAGAAAAAGAGACAACTACCAAGGAAGGACACTCAAGTGAAAAATGAAGACATCAAGAGCAACAACACCTACTTGGATCAATGGTGTGGTTGTAAGTATTCTAAATCCTTCTTCATTATGAGAAATGCAAGGCGTAAGTTGTTTATTGCAAATTTTATGAGCCTTGATCAAGATGTATAATGCTTCTCCCTATTTGTCTTTAAAGTAAATGCATCCATTCAACTCATTCAAATACTTGATGCATGTCTTTAGGGGAGCCTCTGTCTATATCTTGATTACGATGAGACTATCACTTTATCTTAGTTATTTCATATAGTCTCTTGCATAAGAATAAGTTTCTCATGATGTATGCTACTATTCTTCAAGTCTTATTTTTCACTCTAAAGTAGCATATTTGTTGGATTCTCCTACTCTAAGCTTGATTGATAATCTGATGTGTATGTTGTTCTTTTGATCACATCTGTTATTTGTTTGATCATTGAATGACTTCAATTAACAGTCATGTTTCTTAGTGCCGTATATACTCTCAATCAATATCTCTCTTGATATGCACTAAGTTAAAAGGAGAATTCATGATACATTTACGCAATTTGTGATCCACTTAATTTATGCTAACAATGCCTTGGAGAAGGATCACTAGTTGTAGAACTCTCTCTTGTGCAAAATATTTCCATATATTGTCATTGAGTATAGGTCTTAAAGCATCTAAGACTAAGGACAAAGCACAATGAAGAGAGCGTCCCTATGTGAAGGTACAAAATGGTAAAACTACTTCCCTTTATTTACACATGTACCTAAATCTTCCTTTTCTATACATTCTTTGTATGTCTTGTATAAAAAGAAGAGAAAGCATGTCCCTGCATTATCCCTACTTCATACCTAGCTTAACCTCTTAAAATTTCACTCCTGCATGAATGCATCTTTGCTTAAACTAGATGAAGTAATTTTATTGTCAAAGAGCTTAAAGCTTAACCTTGTAACGAGGATAAGCTGTCTTTGTTCCAAAGGTGGATGGTCCTTAAGTCTCTTTGAAATTCTTAAGGGAAAATGCTTAAGATGTTTACAACATGCTTTCATAAGTGCTTAACCTGTCATGAGCATCACACTTATACTATGACACAATGCACTTCACTTTCTGTATGATATAGATATGTTCTCATTAACCTAATTATGTGCAACTGGCATTTTAGGCCATAATATGTGTTCCTCTCCATGCACATATTTAAGGGGAGCAATCTATGTTATATAGAACTATGATCATGCTTAATTTGATATATCCTTTTGATCATATCTCTTTTATGTTTATGACTAATGTGTTTTCAAGTGTATTCTCATGATTAGTCATAGAATTGAAAGGGAAATGGAACATTCGGCAAAGACGACGCTTCTACTCAACTCCTTCGGTATTACCCACTCTTTGTCGGTATTCCGCATGATTCTTCACTTTGGTATAATCTTCACTCACATATTCTTTACCAAAGGGGGAGAAAGTATTAAAAGGGCTTATTTCTCACTCAAAGTATCCGTTTTTGGCGATTCATGCCAAAGGGGGAGAAAGTATGAGCCCAAAGCAAAAGGACCGCACCACCACCCTAATTTTAAAACTAATGATTTTCAATTGGTAAATTTTAAATTGGTATCTTACTGTGTTCAAAAGGGAGAGAAAGTGGTATTTTTCAAAATTGATATCTTAAAACCCTCTTGAACACTAAGAGGAGAATTTATTTGAGGGAGAGTTTTTTTGTTTAGTCAAAGGAAAAGCATTTGAAACAGGGGGAGAAAATTTTCAAATCTTATAAATGCTTCTCAAAAATCTTATTTATTTACCTTTGACTAGTTGCAAAATGTCTTGGAAAAGATTTTACAAAAGAATTTGCAAAAACAAAACATGTGGTGCAAGCGTGGTCCAAAATGTTAGAATTATAAATAAAGCATCCATGCATATCTTATGAAATAAAGATTGGTTTAACTCCAAGCAACCTTTGCACACATTTTATGCAAACTAGTTCAAATTATGCTCTTATATAATTGCTTTGGTTTGTGTTGGCATCAATCACCAAAAAGGGGGAGATTGAAAGGGAAATATGGTCAAACCTTTTCCTAATTGATTTTGGTGGTTGAATTGCACAACACAAATAATTGGACTAACTAGTTTGTTCAAGGTTATATATTCTACAGGTGTCAAAGGTTCAACACAAACCAATCAAAAGAACAAGTTAGGTCTCAAAAGAAAGGAGCAAGAAGGAACCGAAG
Organism: Zea luxurians; assembly: GCA_029449295.1. Lineage (NCBI taxonomy): Eukaryota > Viridiplantae > Streptophyta > Magnoliopsida > Poales > Poaceae > Zea > Zea luxurians. The sequence goes on along the minus strand of JAOPSE010000014.1, from coordinate 49,092,092 downwards.
GCTGCCCTGGTCTGGCGCACCGGACTGTCCGGTGTGCCACCGGACAGTGTCCGGTGCACCAGGGTGCTTCAGCTCGAACTCTTCACCTTCGGGTTTCCCAGGCACAGCTCCGCTATAATTCATCGGACAGTGTCCGGTGCACACCGGACTGTCTGGTGCACCAGCAGAGCAACGGCTATCTGCGCGCAACGGTCGACTCTGCAAAGTGAACAGTGGAATTCAGATGTCAGAGCAGACGGTCAGAGGGGCATCGGACTGTCCGGTGTCGCACCGGACTGTCTGGTGTCGCACCGGACTGTCCGGTGCCGCATGAGGACAAAGCCTCCAACGGTCGACCGGCTCCGAGCCCTAACGGGAAGATGACGTGGCGGCGCACCGGACACTGTCCGGTGGCGCACCGGACTGTCCGGTGCGCCCTTCGCCAGCAGACTTTATCAACGGCTAGTTTTTGGATGGTGGCTATAAATACCACCCCAACCGGCCACTTCAAGGTGTGGGAGCCCAAGCAACATTCCAAGTCATCTAGTTGACATACTCAAGCCCTCCCAACCACACATATTCATTGATCCATCCTATACACAAGATTTAGATCACTACAACCCATACAAGTGCCACAAAAGCGAGAGCAAGCAAAAGAAAGCCTCTCGTGTGATTTAGCTCTAGTGCCTTGTGAGACTCATTGAGAGATAGTGTGTGCTACATCTTTGTGTTCATTTGTGCGTGGAGTTTTGACTCCCATTGAACTTTCTCCAAAGTTTTGGAGGCTTGTAAAAGCTAGCAAGAGACACCAAAGAGTGTGGTGGTCCTTGCGGGATCGAGAGTGATCCTTGAGAAGAAGAAGAGCTCGCCGATCCTTGTGTGATCGGTGGAGAGAGGGAAAGGGTTGAAAAAGACCCGTCCTTAGTGGACTCCTCAACGGGGACTAGGCCTTCGAGGGCCGAACCTCGGTAAAACAAATCACCCGTGTCATTTGTGTTTATTGCTTGTGATTTGTTTGCTTTCCCTTACTCTAAGTTTTTCTTGTGCTATTATTTGCTAATATCATTTGGTGTTGCTTCAAATTAATTCTCATTTAGTGAAGCAATACTTCGCAAGAAACAACTTGACTTATTGCTCTCCTCATCAAAGCCCTCTTGCTTTATTCTCATAGTCTTATTAGTAGTATTGATCTATCAATTCCGTATTATTTAAAAGCAATACTCTTTACAAGCAAGGACTTAGTTTTTATACTCCGAAAATTATATATCTTGTTCTAACCACTAATCAAGGGATCTAGTCGGGGGATAAAGTTTTAATTTTCAGGTTTTGCCTATTCACCCCCCTCTAGGCGACTTTCAGTTTCAACACAAACCAATAAAAAGATCAAGTTAGGGTTCAAAAGAAAGGAGCAAAAGAAAACCGAAGAGAACCCTGGTCTGGCGCACCGGACTGTCCGGTGCACCACTGGACAGTGTCCGGTGCACTAGGGGACGTACACTTCGAACTCGCCACCTTCGGGTTTCTCAGGGCGCACTCCGCTATGATTCACTGGACTGTCCGGTGTGCCATCGGACTATCCGGTGCACCAGCGGAGCAACGACTATCCAGCGCAACGGTCGTCTGCAAAAGCGTGAACAGTGCGTGAACAGTGCGCGCAGAAGTCAGAGCAGGCATCAGAGGCGCACCGGACCGTGAACAGTACTTGTCCGGTGCAGCATCGGACTGTCCGGTGCGACATGAAGTCAACGCTCCAACGGTTAGAATCTTCAGAACCCTAACAGTTGGGTGACGTGGCTGGCATACCGGACTGTGTCCGGTGGCGCACCGGACTGCCCGGTGCGCCCATCGATAGACAGCCTCCCCAACGGCTATGTGGTGGTTGAGGGCTATAAATACCCCCAACCACCACCACTCCAAGCATCCAAGTTTTTAGACATCTCATTCAATACAAGTGCTAGTGCAATCAATACAAGACACAATTCAAAAGAATCAAAGCCTCTCCAAGTCCCAAATTCACTCCAAACTCCTAGTGACTAGAGAGAGAGTTTTTGCTCGTGTTCTTTGAGCTCTTGTTCTTGGATCGCTTTCTTCTTCCTCATTATTGTTCTCAAGCAACTTGTAATCAAAGCAAGAGACACTAAGTTTGTAGTGATCCTTGCGGGGTCTAAGTGACCCGTTTGATTAAGGAGAAAGCTCGGTCTAGGTGACCGTTTGAGAGAGGGAAAGGGTTGAAAGAGACCCGGTCTTTGTGACCACCTCAACGGGGACTAGGTTCTCAAGAACTGAACCTCGGTAAAACAAATCATCGTGTCATCCGCTTCATTCGCTTTTGATTTGTTTCCCCCTCTATCTCTCGGACTCGGATTTAATTCTAACGCTAACCCGGTTTGTAGTTTGTGCTTAAGTTTATAATTTTCAGATTCTGCCTATTCACCCCGCTCTAGGCGGCTTTCAGTGTTAAGTATGGGCGTAATTTGTTTGATTGATTTAGTAAATATTAATGGGTGTGTGGGAGATATTTGGTTGGATGGGTTTTGTAAAGTTTGAATTGGTATTATATAGTGTTATAGATACTAAATATTAGGTCCCTAATAATTTTGGGCCCCCCGCCGTCGCCTCCATCGCATAGGCTCAGGGCCGGCCCTGACCACATCTCGGAGCATCTCCTAGATCTACACTCAGGTGAGTCCCATCGCTCGTCAACTTCTCGTCCCAGATCCACACTCGGTGTCACACTCGGCATACGTTGAGTCCTATCTCGTCCTCTCCCATTTTGTTTCTTGGTTATTATTCTAGATCCACACTCTCGTGTTTTTTCTTGGTTTTTTTGTTTATAGATTTTTCTGGCGGATGTTGATTTCCTAATCAGAGAAGTAAGTGTAGTGGGGATTGGACAGGAGAAGCGCTTGATGCCGGACATTGATAGGGCATATCCTAATGAGGTAAAGATCTTGACCAATGAAGATCTTGTTCTGGAACTAATATTATGAGATAACTGATCTCTAGAATTATGGTTGTTCAGACTATTTTTTGTTGTTTCATGGTATGTATAACATGTATTATTAGTTTTTTGAGAAACTACAGAATTATGTTGTGGTAAAGTTGCATTTTCTGTAGCAAAGTTGAGTTTACGAAGTTCTAAAAGGGCATGAAATTTAGAGTAAAGAAATTTGTTAATGCTAACACCTCTTGGTGTATTGTCTGCAAAAATAAGATAATATCAATGTACAGATTGATTGTTAGTGCTTGTGAAGTCCTGTTGGTGTCACGGTTAAACAAACATTTGTTTTTACCTTGGCCAGTACCTTGCTACTAATTTTTTATTTATGTGTAGTCTGGATATATCAATTGAGAGGCTGAAGGGATAGGGTATTGTCGGCGTTTCGAAACCCGAGGGGTCCCTGGACCGACGAGTAAATTGTCGCCGCGTGCCCCAGCCCAGATGGGTCGGCGCGAGGCGGAACGCGAAGGGGGGAGTGCAGCCGGAGGGAGACAGGCGTGGGAGGTGGAACCCGCGGCCTTCGTGTTAGCCTCGCGCCCAGGTCGGGTGCGCTTGCAGTAGGGGGTTACAAGCGTCCACGCGGGAGGGAGCGAGCGGCCTTGCGCGAGCGCCGTCCCGTCCTTCCCCGCGCGGCCAACCCTCTGTAAGAGGGCCCTGAACCTCCCTTTTATAGGCGTAAGGAGAGGATCCAGGTGTACAATGGGGGTGTAGCAGTGTGCTAACGTGTCTAGCGGAGGAGAGCTAGCGCCCTAAGTACATGCCATCGTGGCAGCCGGAGAGGTTTTGGCACCCAGTTCGTGTGGTGTCGTGGCCGTCGGAGGAGCGCTGGAGCCTGGCGGAAGGACAGCTGTCGGGGCTGTCGAGTCCGTGCTGACGTCCTCTTGCTTCCGTAAGGGGGCTGAGAGCCGCCATCGTCATAGAGCATGCGGGGTGCCATCATTACTCGTATAGTGGAGCGAGCCAGATGGGATGCCGGTCTTGTTCCCCATAGCCTGAGTCAGCTCGGGGTAGGGTAATGATGGCGCCTCCTGTCGACGTGGTCGGTTCATGCCCTAGGTTGGGCGAGGTGGAGGCTCCTCCGAGGTCGAGGTCGAATCTGTCTTCCAAGGTCGAGGTCGAGTCCGAGCCCCCGGGTCGGACAAGGCGGAGACTGTCGGCTAAGGCCGGGGCTGAGTCCGAGCCCTGGGGTCGGGCGAAGCGGAGTTCGTCGTCCTTCGGGGCTGAGCCCGAGTCCGAGCCCTGGGGTCGGGCGAAGCGGAGTTCATCGTCTTCCGGGGCTGAGCCCGAGTCCGAGCCCTGGGGTCGGGCGAAGCGGAGTTCGTCGTCTTCCGGGGCTGAGCCCGAGTCCGAGCCCTAGGGTCGGGCGGAGCGGAGTTCGTCGTCTTCCGGGGCTGAGCCCGAGTTCGAGCCCTGGGGTCGGGCGGAGCAGAGTTTCCTATGACGCCTGAGGCCGGACTTGGCTGCTGTCAGCCTCACTCTGTCGAGTGGCTCAGTAGTCGGAGCGGCGCAGGCGGCGCTGTCCTCTTGTCAGATCGGTCAGTGGAGCGGCGAAGTGACTGCGGTCACTTCGCATCTGTCGACTGGAGGGTGTGCGTCAGGATAAAGGTGTCAGGCCACCTTTGCATTAAATGCCCCTGCGATTGGGTCGGTTGGCGTGGCGATTTGGCCAAAGTTGCTTCTTGGTGAAGACTGGGCCTCGGGCGAGCCGAGGGTGTGTCCGTTGCTGGAGGGGGTCCTCGGGCGAGACGTAGATCCTCTGGGGTCGGCTTCCCTTGCCCGAGGCTGGGCTCGGGCGAGGCGTGATCGCGTCCCTCGAATGGACCGATCCTTGACTTAATCGCACTCATCAGGCCTTTGCAGCTTTGTGCTGATGGGGGTTACCAGCTGAGATTTAGGAGTCTTGAGGGTACCCCTAATTATGGTCCCCGACAGGTATAACAGCTAAGAAATCCTCTCAAACCTAAATGTATATTAGTTGCTGCTGGTGGTATATTAGTTGCTGCTCATACAAAAGTTCCACTTCATTTTCATTTCTATGTTTGAATTAGCGTTTCTTGTGTTTGAATTATATATCTGGATGTCGAGCTAGTCATGATAATTATATATATATAATAGATAATGAATTCCTGGGAGGAGGATGCTAGACAATTTCTTTTAGACCAGGAAGAAGATGATGGTGAACTCTTCTTAGTAATTGACCCTGCTGTTCTCGTGGCCATGCAAGAATAGAAAAGGCCAGTCCATACTTCTTCTCTTACAAGCACTATGAAGATTAAGGAAGTTCTAGAAGGGCATGAAATTTGAAGCAAAGTTGAGTTTAGGATGGAGCCAAATATTTTCAGAGCGATAGTAGCTTTTCTTAGAGCCGAGGATCTTCTACGTGACACACGAGGTGTTACTGTTGAAGAACAGTTTGGCATGTTTATGTACATGGTCTCGCATAATGCTACTAATCAAGATATGCAAAAATGGTTTCAACACAGTGGTGAAACCATTCACAGGAAGATAAATGAAGTCTTTGATATAATTCCAGCCTTGATAAGTAGGTTTGTAAAGCTTCCAAGTTCAGTACAAACTCACATCAAAATTGCAATAAACTCTTGTCTCATGCCTTTTTCCAAGTAGACATAAAACCCAAGAATTTCTAATTCCTTCTTAGGTTTGTGTGCCTCTAATTGTATCTTTCCTAACATGCATAATTGCATTGGTGCCATAGATGGTACTCATATTCCTATCACTATTTCAGAAGACAAGGCCGCTCCATACAGAAATAGGAATGGGTCTTTATCCCATAATGTTATGGTAGCTTGCGACTTTAATCTAAACTTTACCTTCATTTCGTGTGGATGGGAAGGATCCACATCAGATGTTGGGGTTCTTCATTCAGCACTTGACAGAGGATTCCATGTGCCAGAAGGAAAGTTTTATCTTATCGATGGTGGATATGCAAATACACCATCATTTATTGCCCCTTATCAAGGAGTTCGGTACCACTTAAGCGAGTTTAGGAGTCGACATTCCTATGCCAACTACAAAGAGCTCTTTAACCATCGCCACGCAATCCTTTGGAACCATATAGAGAGGGCTATAGGTGTCTTGAAGAAGATGTTTCCTATTCTAAGAGTCGGAACTTTCTATCCTATTCAGTCTCAGGTTAAGATTCCAGCGGCAGCATCTGTCTTTCATAATGTAATTAAACAGCATAATGGCCAAGAAGGGTGGCTAGATCACCTCCCAAGCAACATTGAACCGTCTCAATATGTCGATGTCTCGGAGTCTGTTGATGGAAACAGTTTAAGGGATGACATTGCGATGCATATGTGGGTTGCACACAATGTTTAGTTGATGTACTTGATGCACCTAATATTTATATCTTATTTATGTACTTCTTGCACACAATTTAATTTTTATGTGTAATTTAAAATAGTAATGGCAGATGAAGCACCTAGTGCGAATTAGAACTTCTTATATGAGAAGGGTTTAATTGAAGTATTAACTGAGCACAAGGTTGATGTCTGATTTAAGGGACAGAATGGTTGGAATTCAGATGGTTGGAGAAGCATCACTTGAAAGTTCAATGAGAAATTCCCCTCATCACATTTCACATAGCAACAACTTCAAGACAAGGAGAAAGATTTGAAAGCAAGCTACAAGGCCATAAGCAACACAAAGAATGAGAGTGGTATAGGATGGAATGAGACTATGGGGATGATATCAGCTAAACCAGATTTGTGGGAGAAGTGTGCATGTGTAAGTTATTCTCCCTCTTTTGATAAAGTAGTATCATTCCACAACATGCCTTCGTACTAAATATATGTTATATTCAACACAAATTCCCCAAATTAAAGAAGCATAGCAAGAATAGGTTTCCTCTGTTTAGGAACCCAATTAAATGTACAATTCCTAAACAGAGGAAACTCATGCGGGGTTGCCGTTTGACCATCTATATGTGGAGGTGTGAAGGTTAGTTGCGTGTAGGCGACAGACGTGCAACGAGTTAATTTAAAATAGACGTGAGAAGTTATTTATAAAAAGATGACACAGAACGACCGTTGAAACTGATATTTTAATATAGTAGAGATATAGCTCTAAGTCGTGTAATGTTTGGTTAATTGATTCTCTAACTAAAGTTTAGTTGCCTTGGCCAGTAAACAACTGATGTCGTTTAAATTAGAGCTTGACGTCAACATCTTGAGGCTGACTTCAACTCATACTATTTGTGACGTAATACCTTGGTATTATGATGTATAGCTCTAACCCGTGTAATGTTTGGTTAATTGGTTTCCTGACTAAAGTTTAGTTCCTATCATATCAATATTTAAATATTAATTATAAATATTGAAAAATGTTAAAATTTTAAAAATCTGCGCGGATGATGAATACGGCATACGGCGGAACGGGACGCCGGCCTGCGCAGTTGGGGCCGGACCGCTTTCGCACGCCAACCCGCCTCGCTTTCTTCCCCGTTCCCACCTCTCTCTCTCACACACACAGTCACACACACACCGTCCTCCCTCCTTGGTCCTTGGCTCCTCTTGCTACCTTGTCTTCACAGATCTCCCGCCCCCCAACAGAACTGTCACGTCTCGGCGCCCGGGGGCCGTGGTATTACGGCTCATCGCGGCTCGGCGGTGGTGGCGCGCAGCTGACCGGATCGAGCAGCGGATGGACGGCGGCGGCGGGCTGGGCGGCCTGCGGTGGACCGCGGAAGAGGCGTCCACGATCGGAGGCATCGCCACGGTGTCGCTGCTGCACTCCTTCATCCCCACGCACTGGCTCCCCTTCTCCATCGTCGCGCGCGCGCAGCGCTGGCCGCTCTCCCGCACCCTCCTCGTCAGTCAGTACCCACCTCCCTTCCGCGTGCCTCGTTCCCCCCATTTGCTGCGGTTGCCGCTCGTTACTGTTCACCGCCTCGGCGCCTCCAGATCTGGTTATCTCCTAATTCTAAGAGGTTGGGTGAAGGCTAGCTCCCAATTGATGGTGCAAGAGTGTGCATTAGGGTTTTACTCTGGTTGGGCTGCTCTCGGTGGTTGGTTCCCTTGGCTGGATCCGGTTTTGCATGGTGTCATTAACAAACGATGGCAGTTTTTGTGTCATGGTAGTGTGGTGGTGCCTGGCTGCTGCCTATTGCGTGTAGCATATGCTGAGTGTTGCCTGAACATCTGAATGAGATTGCATGGGCAATGGCATCATGTTCAGATGCGCACGCTCCTATGATCTGATTTTCTGTGTGGGATGGGTTCGTAAGACTGCATTTGTGCTTCTGTTACCTTCCTTTCTCGGTGGAATGTTGTTCCATGGTTCAGGGAACGCAAATTTCTAGGGGAAGTGTGTCCTTGTCTTCTTCCGACTTCTGCTGCTTTCATGTGTACATCCGTCTGCGGTGACTGTGACAAATGGCTATTGTTGTAGTGTTTTTTAGTAATGCAAGTGATGTAATGTGTTCTATCAACGAGCCAAGTTTGGGCAAACAAGTTATCAAAACTTTGTTTAGTTAAACCAGTTGCCAGCAAATGCCTATAAGTTGGTTGTGATCTAATCTGGCAATGAAATAATTGCATCATATTCGTCATGATCTCAAGAATTAATGATGAGTTAAACAAAAAAAGTTATGATTCTTGCACTACATCTATGTTTTATCTCATCCTGGTTCCACTGTTTTGGTGCACCCTGTTTGCTTCATCCTGGGCAGTATACACTCCAAGAACCTGCAATTTCATATTTTCCATTTTTTATATTTTCAAATGATGCCCTTCTCTCTATATGATTGTACTGAGAAAATATTGCTAACTTCTGCAGCTGCATTTGGAGGTGTTCTTCATGTTGTTTCTACGGCTCTTCTTGGGATAACTGCAGTTACTATGGCAAATACTATAGCTGGCGAAGAAACAGTGCATAAACTTGCCTCGCTGTTGCTGATTTTTCTTGGAGCAAGTTATATCCTTTTGTTTGCCTTAGGAAAAGGTGGTCATAGCCATTCCCATAATCATCCAATGGAAAAAATGGCAGTCGCCGGTCTTGTACTTGTACCTGCATTATCACCTTGTGCAACAACTCTTCCAGTTTTTCTTGCTGTTGGCAACTCTTCCTCAATGATGATTCTTGCAATCATTGTGCTCCTCTTCAGGTCTTCACCCTCTTTCACTCCACTGTTTTTTATTGTATTTGTTGGTACTACCAATTCAAATTGCATTATCGCGTCCTTTTTGTTATTGGGTTTGTTAACTCACTAAAGTTGAAAAAGGGATTTAATTATAGCAAGATGTTTTTATCTCTATCTTAATTAATGAAGCAAAAAGTAGCATTGCTGACCCATGATCATCAGGATTACCTATATCCTCCTTGCCTCTTAGAAGGTTCTTAGCCTCAGGATTTCCTCTGTTAGGACCTATGAGCACTTTGTGTTACCTTAGTTGATACTTGGAGCACATCGAGACAAAAAGGAACAAACTCAAGCAGAACACTATACCGATGCATTTGCTGAGTATGAACTCATAATCTTGTTTCTTTCATTCTGCAAGATCTTCCTCTTGAGACATTTTCTTGCCCTGTCAGTCATCATTTTGTTATAGCACACATGTACATTAGGAGTCAATTGACTGAAGGAACCAACCTAGATTCTAGAGTATGACAGGATCACTAGTTATTGTCATGTAGTCACGTTAAAATGAGCGGCAGCTTTATTAGAGCAGCGCTCATTTTCTTAATATCTGCGACTAATTCACACTTTTGTTCAACCATGGTTCGTAAGGGCAAGTATTGTTAGCTGCCATTCATATCCTTCATTTTTTCCTACGTGTTTTATTTTAAATGTGATAGTTGTATCAAGTTCGAAAAAGATGCTTCTTACAGCTATTCTTCTTTTCGATTCATCCGTTTCGTTTCTTCCTGCAGCACTATCACAGTGATGACATCCTTGGTGGCCCTTTCATTCTACGGTGCTAGCCAGATCAAGTTCCACTGGGTGGAGCGTTACGACAAGATCCTCGTCGGCACGGTGCTGTGCCTTGTTGGAATCTTAACATATGTGTTCCATCATCACGATGGTGATGAGCATGTGCACCAGAAACTCGTATCTCCCTAGATGCATATATACTGAAGTTCCATCTCTGTTGCCCCCTATTTTGTATACAATCCTGATTATCGACTTACTCTGCCGCTCTGGTTTTGCTGGAGATACGTATCATCTGATCAAGTGAATATATTTGAGCAAACTGCGTGAAGTTTGTATCGTTGTGGTGGTAGTGGCCTCTTTTTCGGCATTCTGAAATGGTACCTTTCTACTTTTGGACGCAATAAATTGTTTTCTGAAATTTCCTTTCCTTCCTTTCAATCCATTTTATTGAGGAAAAAAACTGTTTATGCTGGGTGTAAAAGTAAAACCCAATTGACCGCAAATTGTGTTTGAAGAAAAAAAAACTGTTGGCAGAAGATGAGAGCTTAGGTTCAGTAGGCTTTTCGCAAATTCGGCCCAGTATACTGCAAATAGCCGAGCCGGGCCGGGGAAAAACGCGCGGCAGGCAGAGCGGCCACGACGCCGCCCGTCTCCGCCGATCCCTTTCGACCGCTCGGGTCTCCCTGCTCCTTCGCCTTTCCTCCTGAAATCCAGCGACCGAATCCGATCGCCTTGGCGCAGGCGTTCGATGGGCAACCACTACCAGACGCTGGGTGTCCGGCAGGACGCCACCAAGGCTGAGGTCAAGGCTGCCTTCCGTCGCAGCGCGCTACGCGACCACCCTGACCGCCACGCCGGCTCCACCGACGCGGCCGCCCGTGCCGATGCCGCCAGCCGGTTTCGCCAGGCGTCCGACGCGTACTACGTCCTCTCCGACGACAGACGCCGCGCCGAGTACGACCTCCGCCTTCGCGGTTCCACGTCTTCCTACGCGCGCACCTCCTCCTCTGGTTGGGCCTCCTCGTCGGCTTCCTACGGGTACGGCCATGGCGGCGGACGGACTCCTCCGGGTGCAGGTGCCGGCGCCGGCGCCTCGGTGGGGTCAATTGATTGGGAATTCTTACTGAAGGCGGTCACTCGGCGAGGCTTCCTTATCAGTCTGGGATTAACCAGGTAAGCCAAACAGGCGTCGGAATCGGAAGTTTTTCATCGTTCATAATCGCTATCATTTTCGCCGTGCGAAAAAGGGGCTTCCGGGAATGTCCAATAGTTGTTGTTTTGGTGAGTGCCACCTCGGCTTGTTTACGAAGCACACAGGATGATTGATCAGTTCCTGATCTAGGGGTATCAAAATGGAGTCAAATATGCAAATATGGATTACCATGGTTGCAGTCCATTGATGTTCCGTCAGGCCAGTTTCTCATAAGAAAACTATGGTTGTTACAAGTTTTAGCTAGCACATGCTGGATGTTGCAAACTAGTGTTGTTCAGTGTAGTGTTTTTGCTTTCTAGGAAGTATTAGGCAACGACTGCTATGCAAGCAGTCTTTCTGTGCAAGCGTGCAAGCAAACCATCTGATCCATTAGATCGTGATCCAACCGTAGGTCACATTTAACACTTAAACCCTTCCACCACCAGCTCAATAATCTTTATAAAAAACCCCTGACAAACCATGGTTATATCTGTGGTTGGATCGTAATCTAATGGATCAGATGGTTTGCTTGCACGCTTGCACAGAAGGACTGCTTGCATAGTAGTCGTTGCCGAAGTATTATAGTTATGGTGATCTTAGTATTTTAAATATGACACTCCTGTTGAGAACCAACAACTTATGGATATCTATGTATTGCAGTGTATTGCTATCTGGGGCAGCTTTTCTTGATTGGACTATTTTAGAAATTTGGAAGATGAATAACACCGGGGTAAGTGTGTTCAATTGTGTTCCTTCATTAATTTTCATAATGTTTAGATAATCAGATTTATTCCTTGGTATAATCAGCTGGGCCTATTTGTCAGTATGCATTTTATTAACCGCTAGTTGGTACAAGATGTTACATGAACTTATAAATTGAGTACATAATTTGTAATTTGTGCTCCTTGTGAGGTTATGCCGTATGCTGATGGGTGATAGCCATGCAATCAGCTCTTAATGGGTTTGTTAATCATAATAGGGTCCTGCTTCGTCATGTAAAAACAATGTGGATAAGAAAAATTATGAAGTTCACCCATTTTGCTTTGGCAAGTTGTAGAAAAGAAACGGACCGCAGGACCGGTGAAATGACTCATTCGATCGATGCCGATTTGTCACGCCTGGATTTAGGGGTCTAAACTCGGGCGCGATTCACATGTGTACTAGGACCAAGTCTCACACATATGATGACTCATGGTACATAAACGAATATCACATCTTTAATATATAACGGAGTTTTATACAAAATAAATAAAAAATTACATCATACGATGACAAGGATTCAACAACCAAAGTTGATTGGGAGACGACGGCCTAGACCACTCACGAACTCATCGCAGCATCCTTCATGCGCCTCATCATGTGGTACTTGTTCTTGACCTGGGGGATGTGAGTACAACAAGGGTGAGCTCACATACGTTCATCGCTTAACAAGTTACGGGGAATAATGTGCATGAACTCACCAAAGGTGGGGAGCTCATGTGAAGTGTAAGGCTTACTAAAGGAGATGGTTAAAGCTGAGCATTGCTTTTAAAGTTGGTTAAAATTTTATTAGCAGTTACTAAATATAAGTAGATACCAACCCACTTAAATAAGAGATCACAATTGATAATAACACCCGCGATGTAATGCATATGATAAATTAAGTTTAGTTCCATAAATTAATCATGCGAGAGTCCTGAGTCGCTCTTGACCATGAGCACGTCTGATATACCAGTTTTACACTATGCAGAGTTGCGCCTTTTACCCACAAGTCGTGTATCCCGTCTAGCCAGGGTTTGCAAGACCCTTAGACACTTCCGAGGTGAATGACTAGGGATCCACTATGAGGCCTTTACAAATTTCCATTAGCTTCAGAAAACCCGCTACGGTTTCTGAGAAAGGCAATATAGGAATCACTCGTCCGAAAAGCCATCGCAGCATGATCGACCCGAGAATACGTAGCTCCTCTACCACCCTTGCCCCTTTTGGGTAAGGTAGTCCTCCACTAGCTTTCCTAATTAGTCAGCCAAGGACGTCCCATTCCACCCTTGTGGTAGCACGGATATCTCAAGTTAAGCTCCATGTTCCAATTAACACAATTATCTTGTCATGAACAATAATTAAAACAACAACTTAACTGGAACATGATTATAATAACATTAATTTCCCAAAACCAGGTAGAGCAATAGCAAAACTACCCAAGAGTTTAGTGGTAAACAAGGTGTGGGATAAACAAATCTAGGAAAACCTATTATGTCCCATCAAATTAACCTGTGCATGTCACAGTGATTATCCGGAACATTATTAGGTAAAGAAGAGTGATTAAGGGCACAACTTGCATGTATCTCGAATTTCCAGGTACTTTACCAAGTTGGTCTTCGGTGACTCGTAACCTCGCTGCTGTAAGTAGAGGGACTCTAACTCTCATCAAGAGGATGACACTATGAGTTGGGGCAATTTTCTGTTTATTTCCTCAAACACTACATAATGTCATACCCTTAGAGGGGTTGGGGACACATATTTATAGCCCTAGGGGCTGCACTACCACACCTTTTCACACACACTACACAACAGGATTGTCCTCTAGATGCTAAAGAGACTACAGAGGACAGTCAAAAAAGCGACTGTTGTCCTCTAGATGCTAAAGCGACTACAGAGGACAGTCAAAAAGCAACTGCTGCCCTCTAGATGCGAAAGAGACTACAGAGGGCAGTCAAGCTGTCCTCTAGATGCTAAAGGACTACAGAGGACAATCAAAAGCAGGCTGTTCTCTAGATGCTCAAGACTTATTCCATCATTCTCCCCCTAAGTCTTGGGCGTCGTCTTGTGAGAAAGTTGGGCCATTCCGGACCTGGAGCAAAGCTCAACAAACTTGATCTTTCCAAGGGGCTTGGTGAGCAGGTCTGCAAGCTGATCCTTGGTGTTGATGTAGCGCGCCTTGATGCTCCCTTCTGCCAAGCAGTCTCGGATGAAGTGATATCTCAGCCGGATGTGCTTGCTCCGTTCATGGAACACGGGGTTCTTGGCCAATGCCAGAGCGGACTGGCTGTCCACCCTGAGTTCCACCGCTCCAGTGTTTCTCTCGAGGAGATCACCGAGCAGTCGAGCCAGCCAGAGTGCCTGAGTCAAAGCAGTGGACGCCACTATGTACTCGGCCTCGCAGCTGGACATGGCCACCACCTGCTGCTTGACCGACTGCCAGCTGATGGGGCACTTGCCGAGGAAGAAGAGGATCCCGCTTGTGCTCTTGCTGGTGTCGATGTCGCCGGCGTGGTCGCTATCGCTGTACCCGACAAGGTGTGCCTCCCCAGGGCACCTCGGGTAGTAGAGACCGTGGTCGAGAGTCCCCGCAACATAGCGGATGATCCTCTTCACAGCCTGCTCATGCTCCGTCGTCGGTCGCTGCAGAAACCGACTAACGTAGCCGACGGAGTATGCCAAGTCAGGCCGTGTGTGGACGAGGTAGCGAAGGCTCCCCACAAGACGCCGGTACTGTGTAGCATCCACCTCCTCCGTCGTGCTGTCGCGACTCAGCTTCAGCCTCTCCTCCATCGGAGTGAGAGCTGGGTTGCAGTCAGTGAGCCCAGCCAACTCAACAATGCGCTTGGCGTAGGCGGTCTGGCGAAGTGTGATCCCGGAGTCTCCCTGGTGCACCTCAATCCCCAGGTAGAAGGAGAGATGCCCCAGGTCACTCATTTGGAAGGTGGCCTTCATCTCTTCCTTGAACGCTGCCACCTCTGCATCCTTGGCGCCGGTGATCACCAAGTCATCGACGTAGACACCCACCAGCAGGGCACTTCCTCCATTGCCCCGCCGATAGATGGCCGCCTCGTGCGGGCTTGGCGTGAAACTCATTCCTTTGAGCGTGGAATCCAGCTTGGCATTCCACGCCCTCGGTGCCTGTCGTAGGCCATAGAGAGCCTTGCGCAGGCGCAACACCTTGCCCTCCTTGTCAGGGATCGCAAAACCTGGCGGCTGGTGTACGTAGACCTCCTCCCTTAAGTCGCCATTAAGAAACGCCGACTTGACGTCCATGTGATGAACGTGCCAGCCCTGATGGGCTGACAGCGCAAGGAGGAGTCGCACGGATTCCATCCGTGCCACGGGGGCGAAAGCATCGTCGAAGTCGATCCCTTGCTGTTGTAGGAAACCGCATGCCACCAAGCGAGCCTTGTGCTTGACGATGGCGCCGGCTTCATCCCTCTTCAGTTTGAACACCCATTTAAGGGTGATCGCACGATGACCATGAGGGAGATCAGCGAGCTCCCAGGTGCGGTTCGTCTCAACCGCGTCCATCTCCGACTGCATTGCGGCACGCCAAGCCGCATGTTTCTCGGCCTCCGCGAAAGACCGAGGCTCACCATCGTCGCATGCAAGATGCAACTCTCCTGCCAGAATGCGAGATGCAGGGCCTGGCACCGACGGGTCGATGAGAAGGCCCTCCACCCTTCGATACCTCAACGGCTCGCCGTCGTAGCACGCGTCGACGCGCTCCTCGTCGTGGGAGAGCGGGGTCACGAGCTCCACTGGGTCGTGCTCGACACGAGCTGGTGTCGAAGAGGACGTTCCCGGAGAGGGTACCGTCGGTGCTGGAGTACGTGGTGGCGAAGAGCTCGCTGTAGCCGGAGTCGTGGCTGGAGTGCGTGGTGATGAAGAGCTCGTTGTAGCCGGAGTTGGAGAGCGTGGCGCTGGAGTAGGTGGAGACTTTGGGGCTGGGGTAGACCTGCTCGGAGAAGAGTTGCCTACTCCCCCAGCTCCCTCAAAGTGGACGTACTCGATGGTGAAGTCGTCGTACGTCGGAGTCGAGCCGTCGTCCACCGCCTTGTCCCACGCCCATCCTCGCCCTTCGTCGAACACGACGTCGCGCGCCGTGCGCACACGCTGTGTTCCTGGGTCAAGGATGCGGTAGGCCTTCGAGCCCTCCGCATAGCCAATGAACACCCCCGGGGTGCTCCTGTCGTCGAGCTTGCCAATGTGGCCAAGCTCCTTGGTGAACGCGAGGCAGCCGAAGACCCGTAGGTGAGAGACCGCCGGCTTGCGCCCATGCCAAGCCTCGTACGGTGTCATCCCGTTGAGAGCCTTGGTGGGCGAGCGGTTGAGGATGTAAACCGCTGTCACCACCGCCTCTCCCCAGAAGACAGCTGGCATTCCTCTCTGCTTGAGGAGAGCCCGAGCCATCCCCACAACCGTCTGGTTGTGCCGCTCGACGACGCCGTTCTGCTGCGGGCTGTACGGCGCGGAGTAGTGGCGCTGAACGCCCTCATCCGCGCAGTACGACGCGAACTCAGCCGCCGTGAATTCGCCGCCGTTGTCGGTGCGCAGCACGCACAGCTTGCGGCCGCACTCCGCCTCCGCAGCGACCTGCACACGCCTGATGGCGTTTGCAGCCTCTCCCTTGCTGCCAAGGATCATCACCCACATGTAGCGGGAGAGATCGTCGACGAGCAGCAAGAAGTAGCGTCGTCCTCCTGGTGTGGCTGGTGTCACCGGGCCACACAAGTCCCCATGCACGAGCTCGAGCCTCTCCTTGGCTCGGAAGCTCGACTGTTGGGGAAAGGGGAGCCGTCTCTGCTTTGTCAACACGCAGACATCGCAGAATTGCTCCACATGGTCAAGGCACGGCAGGCCTCGTACCATCTCCTTGGCACTGAGCCGCTTCAGGGCCTCGAAGTTAAGGTGCCCGAAGCGCTCGTGCCACTGCCATGCCCCGTCGTCTCGACGAGCAGCAAGGTTGTGCCACCTTCACATTGAGGATGTAAAGTCGATTTGCACTCCTGCGTACCTTGGCAAGAAGGCGAGGAGAGGGATCCCAGATCCTCATGACTCCGTGCTCGACCTCCACGCGCGAACCGTTCTCATCCAGCTGTCCCAAGCTGATGATAGAGTTTCTCAGCGCGGGGATGTAGTAGACTCCGGTGAGCAGCCTGTGCTCACCAGACGCGGCGGTGAAGACGACTGAGCCGGCGACCTTGATCTCTACGCCGGAGGCGTCCCCAAACTTAACGGAGCCTCGAACGCTAGAGTCAAGCTCGGTGAAGAACTCCCGTCGGCCGGTCATGTGATGAGTGGCGTCGGTGTCAAGGCACCATCCTTCGATCATGTCCTTGTTGGAGCCGTCGCCGAGGAAAGCGCGTGCTTTTGACTCATCAAGGTGGAGGAGTGCCGCTGCGGCCGGTGCCGCTGGAGATGGCTCGATGTTTGCATGTGCCAGGAGCAGGGCCTCCTCCTCCGCCTCCGCCTGTGCGACGTTGGCCTGGCCACGTCGTGGCTGCCGACAGTCCCTGGCCCAGTGGCCAAACTTGCCGCAGTTGTGACAGCCGTCGTCTCGTGTCGGCTTCTTGTTGCCGACGGCGTCGCCTTGGGCACCTCCACGGGCACCAACCTCAGCATGTCCTCGCGCCCCGGCCTGGGCACCTCCACGCGCCTTGCGCGGTTTGCCGCGTCTACGGCCTCGTGTCGAGGAGGACTCCCCTTTCTTCTTGTCACCCTGGCAGGCCTCCCACTGCTCCCGAGTGAGATGTAGCTTCCCGCCGATAGTGATAGGCCCAGAGGGAGCCTGTGGTTCGTCGCTATTGACCACCTTGAGACGACCTATCGCCTCTTCGATCGTCATCATGGAGAGGTCTAGCAGAGACTCGATCGAGCGAGCAATCTGCTTGTACTTCTCGGGGATGCAACGGAAGAGCTTCTCAATAGCTCTCTCCTCATCGTAGGTGTCGTCGCCGAACTGCACCATCTTCTGCAACAGAGTGTTGAGGCGGAGAGCAAAGTCATCAACATCCTCACCTGGCTTGAAGGCCAGGTTCTCCCACTCCTTGCGAAGTGTCTGCAGTGTGGTCTTGCGGGCACGGTCGCTGCCGATGCGGGTCGTAGCGATGGCGTCCCAGGCCTCCTTGGCAGTCCGCTTCTGGGAAAGCGAAAACTGCATCTCGGGCGGGACTGCAGCAATGAGGGCATCCAGCGCCCGCCGATCCTCGTGGTAGTCGACGTCGTCGTACCGAACTGCTTCCCACATATGGCGAACTTGGAGCCGTACCCTCATCACCGCGGCCCACTCGACGTAGTTGGTCTTGATGAGGGTAGGCCACCCACCGCCAGGACCGATGTCCCTGACAATGGCCTGGGCCATGCGGCGACCATGGTACCGATCCGGGGAGGGAGAGCCGCGCCGCCTGTAGAGGCCGCGATCTCCGTCGACTCGGTCGCCGCCGCCGGGAGCACCGCCGTCGTGTCTACGCCCATCTGGGCTGCCACCGCGTGCGCCCTCGCCCGGAGCGCCGTCAGCGCGTCGGCGCCTATCTGGGCTGCCGCCACGCGCGCCCCCATGGGGATGCGTGGCTACCCACTGTGCCGCCTGCTCTCGCGCTGCTTCCTTCGCCAGCCTGAGCTCTTCGTCGGTGTTGTCGTCGACAGAAGCAGAGCTGCTAGCTCTACTGCCGCGCAGAACCTCGAGCTCTGCTGCCGCCGCACGTGCAGCATCCGCTGCCTCCGCTGCTTCTACTTCCGCTCTCGCCGCTGCCAGTTCCGCCGCCGCCAACCGTGCTTCCCTCGCCGCTGTGGCTGCAGCCGCTGCTGCTGCTCGCTCGCGTTCTTGTGCCGCGGCGACCTCGGCCTCCTGCTGGCGCCGCGCACTCGAAGTGGCCGAGCGTAGGGACATGGTGGGCTAGTGAGGGGTCGCTGCGTGTGGAACAGGCTGTCTCAGACGAAAGGCTGCTCGTCTGAGCAGGGGATGAAGGAACAGTTGGAGCTCTTGCTGCTGACTGAGTGTGGGGAGAGGCGCGGGAAGGAGATGAACACGAGATGTTTAGGCTGCAGGATAGTTTGGCTCTGATACCAATTGTAAGTAGAGGGACTCTAACTCTCATCAAGAGGATGACACTATGAGTTGGAGCAATTTTCTGTTTATTTCCTCAAACACTACACAATGCCATACCCTTAGAGGGGTCGGGGACACATATTTATAGCCCTAGGGGCTGCACTACCACACCTTCTCACACACACTACACAACAGGATTGTCCTCTAGATGCTAAATAGACTACAGAGGACAGTCAAAAAAGCGACTGTTGTCCTCTAGATGCTAAAGCGACTACAGAGGACAGTCAAAAAGCAACTGCTGTCCTCTAGATGCTAAAGAGACTACAGAGGACAGTCAAGCTGTCCTCTAGATGCTAAAGGACTACAGAGGACAGTCAAAAGCAGGCTGTCCTCTAGATGCTCAAGACTTATTCCATCAGCTGCTACTCATAGCAATACATACAAGCAGACAAGATGTACATAAAAATAACATTACACCAAACATGAGGACAACCACGTAAGAATATTTTACACGTTACTATGAGATTGTAGGTTTGAGAACCACTAAATTTAGAGTTACAGTTAAGAGGATATGATTTTACAAAGATTTAGGTGATTAAACAATAAAAGATAAATTATATGTTAATTAATATAAATCATGTGAGAATTAATTAAACTTTAATCCAAGATATAACTTGATTATAGGTTGTATTTTTAGTCAGGTTATAATCATGGACAGTTAACTTTGATTAGCAAGATAAATCAATAATCATAGGATAAACAATATAAAAGTAAGTAATATGTTGTAAATAATGTTGTTATTACGTAGACAAATTTAATATGAGACTAACGCAACTTGAACGGACTAAATCGGAGTTAAAACGAGCAATATAGGGATTAATTTAGTTTTCGGTCATTTTTATAATTAAATCGAGCACTAGGGACTTATTTGCAATTTCAGGGACTGCTAGGTAATCATCTTACCGCATAGTTGGACGGCGGGTTGATTAATATAGAGCACATGGTCTCTTGCAAAAGTAGATGGCCGAAGGGGTATGAGCTTTTGTGGACCGTTGGATCGATAGTCTACGGTGCAGATTAGATCGAAGTCTCGGTCGTTGGATCGGAGATCGACGACAGAGATTTTATGATAGCAGATCGAATTTCTCCCGCCAAATTGAATCAGACGGCCCACGGCCTCGACCGAATCGGTACGCGACCGATCCCATCACAACCGTCAGATCTAAAATCAACGCTCGAGATTAAAGGATCCCGCGATCTGATCTTGACCAACAGATCCGAGATCAACGGCTACAATTTTCGATCACGATGGGGTATTTGAGATTCAATCGTGAGCACTTATCACTGGATCGACGGTCAGGGCCGTTTCTCCCCGCACGATCATGTTCACGCTGGAACGGGGCTACGACAACTTGTCCGCGGTGGCAGGCCCACCGGCGAGCGATGGTTGTTGCGAGGCTATGGATGAGATGAGCCTTTGATTGATGGCTTTAGGTGTTATGGTGGCATGTATTTATATAGGCTGGGAGGTGGGTGATTACATGATAGATCTGATCTAATACTTATCTGTTACAACCATATCCTATATATTAGGAACTCTAACAAACTCGAACCTAAATCTGTTACATGATAGATCTAATCTGGTACTTATCTGTTGCAATCCTATCCTATCTATTAGGAACTCTAACAAACTCGAATCTAGAATAGATAACAGTGATGCAAGATCCGGCAAGTGGAATAAAAAAATAGGAGAAAAAATTCACGTGGGTTGTGTTCCTTAAGTAGCCGAATATATAAGCCTTTTATTTGCTATTCTTTTTTTCCTATTTTTTATTTCTAGATTTAATTATTCCAATTCAAATCTGATTTTAAATTTTGAAATCATATTTATATGCACAACCAAAACACCAACATGAATGCAAATATTTTACATTTATTTACTCCTTATTTACTTTGCTCAAATAAGTATTTGTATGCATGAAATTCACATAGTTATATAACCCAATAGAAGTAATTTATATAGAATAACTCATTATCTTATTTATTATAGTTTTTATATAGCTAACATTTTATATTTACTATTTATTAAATTTTAGGAAAGAAAGTCACTTTGTTATAATACACAATTTAAAATCTTTAGAGAATTTTTTTAACTCACCAAGATACGATTTTGGAGTGTTACATGACTTCTGCTATTGCTGTTGTCATATTGCGCCCCAAAAGTGAAGCTGACTCTAAGCAGTAAATTATATGATTTTGCACCTTGTGGGAGCTTTCAGCACTGGGTACGCCCTGTTTTTTGGTCATATCTAAAATGCAACAGGGATATTTTCTCTTTTTTTTCTTTCCTAACAGGATTGTTAGTTATATAAATAAAACATTGCAATACCCTAGGTTTGTGTTCCCATAATCCCATAATCTCTTCAAATGTTGATCACTATTTGTTTAAGAAAAATCTTGGGTTATCATTAAATCAAAATGTGAAACTAGATGAGTAGACAAGTCAGCATAAGATTCTTGTATTGTGCTTTACGTAGATTATTATTTGATGACATGTGGATTGTTCTTTTTTTTTATCCGATTCACATGTTCATACATTGCCAGTAGTGAGCCTGATAGAGGCGCAGATCATGATGTGTTGCATAGTAGACAGTAAACTGATTCGAAATTGTGTAACTGTACTCTGCTGATACATTTTTATTATAATTGATAGCCCTCTTTTTCTTTTTGTGTATGCTGAGTGGTCGACTTTAGGTGCTGTGTAGTGCGCACAAATGCCTAACTATCTAAATTGCATCAGCATGGTTTTCCTATGTCAGGGTCTTAGCTTGAGGAGATTTTGTAGCAATCATCAAGATATTGCAAATTTTGGTGTGCTTATGATTGTAAGAGCTAGAATTTACCTGTCACTAAATGCAAATGTTGAATATGATGAGTAGTGAAATTTGCTTGGTCCATGGTGGGGAAAAAAATTATGCCATAGACCCTGAAAAATAAAACAAGAAGTCCCCGTAGATGTACTTAGTGCTGATATTTCTGTTCTGGCATGTGGGGGAGGAATCGGTTAGATTGGTAAGCCCTTCAAATAATTGAGTGATTAGAAAAGCAAGATCTATATGGAATGACAATCTGTACCTGTAACTGTTGCGGGATAGTGTGTGATCTTGCGCTCTATTTTTGCGCACTAGTGCTACTCCGTATGCCTGATGCAAGCTCTTAAATGTGCAGAAATCATTTGAGGATGCGATGGAGAAGGTCAGAAAGACGCAGGAGGGAGATAGATAGAGCTTGAATCTATTTCATGGTATATATATATACTGACGTCCAAACCGATGTGCATATCGATCGTTGTCCACATCCTCCTGATGTTACCTTGTAATATGTATAGATCTGAACAGTTTTTTCTATCACGACTCACGAGCTTGTGCTTGATCCATAGAACCCCCTGCTGTCGCCGTCGTAGAAACTGAACCATGTAGATTCTTCCACTGCGAAAGATCAGGTTAAGCTCTGGTTCTTTTGCTGACGAAACGAAGTGACTGTTGAATAAGTGGCTGTAATTCAAGTACGCTTCGAGGCCAGCTACATGGTCGCAGTATTGCTGTTGTTTATAGTAAAGAGGGAAATGGCAAGCGATTTCAGCTTGTGCATCCGACTATTGAGAAGTAGGAACAACAGATAATTTGAAAAGCTATAAAAAAAAGTCTAGAACGACATGGGGATGGAGGGACCAGTTCCTAACAGAAGTCCTACATCTGTCCTACAAGTGATAGTACAGTTCTGGGTTTGATTAGACTTAGACTCAAACCAATTTAAATTTGACTGGATTTATAGAAAAATAATATTGACATTTAAAACAGTCATATTACGAAAAAATATATATTGTACAGCAACAAATCTAATGCTTATTTAGCACACTAAATATTAATATATTTTTACTTGGGTATTTATGATAGCTCGATTAATCATTGTTCTAAAAAAACTGCATCGTTTCTTTTTTCGACGGACGGATCATTAGTATAGTACTGCTATCAGGATAATCATTTTCCACTTAATTGTACATGTGAGGGAGCGTTTGGTTTCTAGGCACTAATTTTTAGTCATCTATTTTATTATATTTTAGTTTAAATTTAGTTTTTGTATCTGACAATTTAATTTTTAGTCATCTATTTTATTATATTTTAGTTTAAATTTAGTTTTCGTATCTGACAATTTAGGGACTAAAATAGAATAAAATAAAAACATCACCTAAGGACTTATTAGGTTAAGGGTTGATTGAGGGGAATTAGAGGAGATTAAATCTCTTTCTATATAAATTTATATGGGAGAGGATTTAATTTCATCTAATTCTCCTCAATCTACCTTAATCGAACAAGCCAGTCAGATAAAAGATCGATGTCTGTAGCTGAAAACGTTCAGCACATTCTTTTCTCCTTTCGTTCTCGTGAGTTCGTCTTCGTTCCAGGAGTTCCTATCTGCCGGTTAATGAATGGATGATGCACGCCGGCAATGCTGCGCCCATCGGTTCGGTGATTTTACTTTTACGCGTGGGTTCGCGTTTTGCAAGCTGCTGACGCTGGCGTTCACACTCCACGCATCTGCCTGCCGCTGCTGGCCTGGTCCCCACCGTTGCGTTCACACGCAGGCTAATATAGTAGTGTACTTCTTAGTTGTATTAGAGATGTCAATAGAGAATTCCCCATCAGATTATAGTGTCTCAGATCCATCTCCATCATGTTTGATCCATCCCCATATTCATCCTCATAACCATCATGGGTGTAAAACTCATCCGATACTCATTTCTATTCGGGTTTCGGGTCTTCAATGGGTCCCCATCCCCAATTAAGGGATAACTAGGTACTAACAGCTAGCACAAACTATCCAGATTTCAGACATCACCACATGAGCAAGCACTCATCCATGAACCATGATTAATTCATCCATTCATCAGAAAAGAAATCAGTACTTCGAGACCGATAGAAGAAATAGAGAAATTGAGTCTGCTCACCTTCCTTGATCACCACCTGAGTTCGTTGGCGCCTGAGAATCCATGGTCGTCACCGTCGTCCTACTCTCCTAGCAGTCGGCGGTGCTCCTCGTCGCTGGTGAAGTCGCCAGTGTGCAGTGCCAGCGCAACGTCCTGTCGTGAGGCGGTTGGCCGGCTAGGCCAGGGCGTAGAGTATGATTGGTTATTTTAGGGTTTTGTTTTTTTGCTAGTCTGCTAGTTGCCTTGCCGTGTTGCATTGTTGGGCTAGGACCTGGAGCCTGGTGCGCTGTCGTGCCGGTCTTGGTGGCCGGTTCGGACTCAACTCATTCATACAAACAGGACATGTATACACGTATGAAATACCCATGTGTAATCGGGTTCGGATTATGGCTTACCAAACCCATACCCGTTTACCCTAATGGGTGGAGATTTTGTCCAATATCCATACCCATGAGGACAATTGTTGTCTCATACCTATACCTTAATAGAAGAATTTCCCATGAATTAGCGAGTATCGGGTTTCCATTTACATCTCTAAGTTGTATTGTACAACTAGTAGGAAAGGGTAGTGTTGTGCTGTGCCGTGCATGCATATATGCATGGCCTGATGGCTGCCATTTTTGGCCGCCGTTTAACGAAACCAGAACCATGGGGCTGTTACGTGCAGCTCCCCTCCAAAAAACTGAAAGGCTGAAAAGGTAAATAGGGAACACGCAAAGGCGTTCACGTTAAGAAAGCCATCAGATTTTTCATTACGGAATAAGAATTAACACTGTCATCTCCTTAACTGACTACAAGGAACCATGGCAAACCATGTCATCCTCATGGAAAAAAGAGATGCACTCAACTAAAAGCAGGCAGCAGCCTAATACTTCTTGCTAGTATACATCTCAAAGGCATCGGCTCAACCGACAACAACCGCCGTCCGATCATGTGCCATCGGACT
Source organism: Zea luxurians (assembly GCA_029449295.1). Classification (NCBI taxonomy): domain Eukaryota; kingdom Viridiplantae; phylum Streptophyta; class Magnoliopsida; order Poales; family Poaceae; genus Zea; species Zea luxurians. Next base: position 49,067,297 of record JAOPSE010000014.1, on the reverse strand, counting down.
GGACAAAAGCTCCAATCCCAACTCATCAGATGACCCCCGAGCTCTCCAGGGCCGGGAAGCTGCACTCGCCCTCAATGGCGCGCACCAGTGCCTCCAGCTCTAGCAGCGCCGCCGAGTCCGAGCCGTCGGCCCCAGCTGCCACGGCGGCGTGCGTGTGCGCCGCGGTCCACGCGCGCGCGCCCGGGCTCCTGTCCACCGGCGCTGGCGCAGCGGCGGCGCGGTCGAGCAGGAAGAAAGCGGACGTGTCCAGCGTCGGGAGTACGCACGCGGGCGCGGCGGGCGTCCAGCTGGGCGCGGCGACGGCGGCAGCGGGGGAGGAGGGCCCAGGGGCGGGGAGGCCGGTGATCTCCTGCACCATGCGCTGGAAGTTGGCGGGGTCGGCGGCGATGTATGTGGTCTGCGGGCGCCGCGACGGGCGCGGCTTGCGCTTGGCGACGCGGCCCCCTCTAGGTCCTCCCGCCACGGCCCGGGCGGCGGGCGGCTGGCCCGGCCTGCTGGACGCCGGCGCGGGAGCTGCGTCGTAGCCGCTGGACAGGAGCTCGGAGGCGGACGCGGACGAGGTCGAGGAGGACGGGGTGGACGGGGAGGACAAGGGCCGGGCCGCGGCGGAGCTGGCGCGGGCGGGCGCCATGGAGGCGCGGAGCGCCGAGGTGAGCGCCGAGTTCTCGAAGGCGGCCGCGGAGGTGAGGCAGCCGGGGGGCGACGAGAAGTAGCAGTGGCTGGCGGCGGCGTGGGCCCAGATTGGGTCGAGCTGGCCGGTGCAGCGGTTTGCCGCCATGTGATGCAGGGAATGGAAGCGAGAGAGGGGGGAGGTGCAGCAGCTCGACAGATCGCAGCTTGGAATTGGATTGGGGTGACAGGTGGTGGGGGGCAAGCGTAGGCGAGGAAAGGTGAGGCGGGTAGCGGGAGGCGACGGCGGCCGGCGGGAATTTATACTGTGAGCGGCCAGCGTTGCGAGGCCGAAATGGTGGGAGCACACGGGCTGTCTACACCATCATTTTCAATAGAATCTTTCGAAACATTAGCATAGTAGCATTTGAGAGAGGCGGCTGAGCTAAAATCGGCCCTAATATGTCTTGTTGTTTGTGGAACACAAGGTGTCCTTAGAAATTCTAGGGTATTTTACGGCGTGAAACAAATGATGTGTTTAACTACCTCTTGATCATAGGAAGACATCCGTGATATAGCCATACTTGATACTTTGGTTATATATGTATGTGGATCTAATCATTTTTAAACTCGGTTTTAAAAAGGGTTACACTTTATCTCTTATAACTCAAGGCAAATTTGAATGCCGGAATGGTTCTTTTTTCTTTATGTTTTATGAGGACGAGTGGAGCAGAGTATAGGAGTAGGTGCACATGATTTTTCAAAAAAAAGAAACACGAAAAAGAAAACATAAGCAGCTGATGAGGCCTCTACGTAGTAGTAGGGGTTTAGGGTGCGCGTAGCGTAGCGATGGGTGCGGAAGAGGAAAGCGAAAGGAGAGGACCGGACGGTGGAGTGGGGCCCTACGGAAACCGCGTCGCTGCCGCGCTTGCGGTGGCTGCCGGCTGGCCATCCGCCCATCCCATCACATGCGGACGCCGCGCCGTGCCGGTGGGCTGTGGCCGGCGGCCGCTGAGGTGCGGGCGCCCTAAGTACCCGTCTGGCTGGGTCCACCGCTCGCTCATCGTCATCTCCTGTCCGCAAAGGATCCCCGCCGCATGCGCCTTTTCCCGTGCCGTGCGTCACTCACGGTTTACAAAACCGGTGGGGAGGTAAAAACCGCCCCCCACCGATAACGGTTTACCGCCGGTAAACCGGTAGAAACCGGTAAAAACCGACCGGTTTGGCCAAACCAAATCAGTTTGAATTTGAATTGGTTTACCGGCGAAAAACCGGCGAAAAACCGGTAGAAACCGGCGGTTAACCATGAAATAAACTGGTTTTTACCGTTTTTAGCAGAAAAAAATGAAAATTTTGGCAGGGTTTATTTGTAGTTTGCTCAATTCACATTGTACAGTAAATATTAATTGATCCACACAACATGAGTTCATCAAAATAACATACAACATACATATGCAACCACAAACTCTAGTTCTCATGCAATAAACATCCAGCGAACTTCGCAATACTCAAATACAAGTTCTTTTACACCTCTCCAACGAGGCAACGACACATAGGTCGACTTATTTCACAATACTCACATGTTCAGCTCGAGTCATAGTGATAGTACTCAGACATGTTGGAAGGGTCGTGATATTGATCCAATCCGTCATACTGATAGTGATAGGCCTATACAAAAGATATGAGATACATTAGTGAGGAAACAAGAACGACAAATAAATACTTATCCACAAAGCAAAAGAACATACCGGTGCAGCGGGAACTTGTCCATACCCATATTGTGGTCCTGGTGGATACATATTTGATAAATTTGAATAGGGTGGTGGAGGAGGTCCATAGTTTCCATACCCATACATGATCGATGGTGGTGCTTCGCCTGATGGTGGAGGGGGTCCATAGGTTCCTTGACTCGGTTGCCATTGCCATGCATAAGGGTTATAGACTGGGTCTTGTCCAGTCGGATAGTTAGAAGAACCAGAGCTACTTGAGCTACGGATTCCATCTTGGACAGGAAATGAAACCGAACGACGTCGACCACTTATTGTCTCCCGCTGTGAATGAGGTGCATCATGGTAAGAATCTTGTGTGGAATGGGTGAACCGACTTCCTCCAGTGGACCTCCAATCTCCTGCACCACTCCCTCCCATACCACTCTCTCCTGCACCACTCCCTCCACCATATAATCCAGCATCACCATGGCTGCCATCATCACCAGCACTAGGGTCGGTTGTGTTATCATCACTGTCTTCATCCTCGTCTTCCTCTTCGATTTGATCGGTGATTTTGACCCTTTTTCCTTTCCTATCTGATGGACCAAGTCTTGTCTTCCGCTTACCAAGGTGGGTGTCACCAATTGTTTCATCGGCCCATTCTTGCACTTCCTCTGTGCCTCCTTGTTCACGTACAAGCGATGTAAAAAGCATGCTAGGAAGAGGAGTGTCACTGATAGGTGAGTCTTCATCCAATGTTGGAGGTGCATTGGATCTTCCTCTTTCCATCCAATCTCTAATGGCTTCATTATGCCTATGTAATGATAGATCCATGAAGGCCAAGGCAGGATCAAACTCACTAGGCTCTGGTGTACCAGTTGCTCGTTGGATGCGAAGACGAAGGTTGTAGTTAACGAACACAAGCTCATGCAATTTCAAGTAGCCGAGTTTGTTGCGGAGCTTTGTGTGGATGAATGCGAAAGTACTCCAGTTGCGCTCACACCCACTCGACGAGACACACTGTGATAGCAGCCGCTTAGCAACACGTTGAAGTGTTGGCGTATCTGATCCAAACATGGACCACCAACTCGAAGGAGAAGTCCCGCGGTCAACGGCCATTCTCCTTGCAAGATCACTCGAGAAGTCTCCAATCTTCCTCTTGAAGAAGTCATACTCTTGGAGTGCCATTGCAGCAGTATTTGAATCAAACATCCTTTGAACACGTTCAGGTACCCTCTGGCTGGAGGATCCACCACCCCTATCATACCTTGCACCAGCCCTCTGACTAAATTCGTGCTCCACACGTGACTGATGCAGAGCCGCTTTAAGTTCATCCTCATACTCATCGTCCCCAAAATGGGTTCGTGCTGCCTCATCTGCCCTCAGCTGCTGCCTGAACCTAGAACTCTTTTTTTCCTTTGTCTTATCTATGTCAAGCTGGAAGTATGCCTTTATGTCTAGAGGAACAGAGGGACATTTTTTGACATTCTTCCCTCTATGCGCGAGATGCTCCTTCAATCGGGTACCACCCCCTCCGCTCTTTGTTTCTCTACAATACTTGCATTTGAAACCTGCGCCAACCTTCTCTCCGTGCAACCAGACTCTATCTCTATCTCTTTCTCTATCTCTATCTTCATCCGACATGTCTCCTACAGATGTGGCAAAAATATCATATAACTTGAAACAATAACTAAACCATAACTAATACATAAACCATAAGCCAACACATCTATAATAACAATACCAAATCATATTTACATTAGTAGTAAATAATATTATGAGTTACATATACTATAACTAAAACAGAGCTAGGCACTAAATATCTAAAGCAGAGTTACATATACTATAACTAAAAAATCCATGAACGGAATCTAACAATAACTATGTTATTAACTAAGTTATTAACGCAAATATGAATGAAATCTGAAAACCTAAACATTAAAAATCCAAATCTAGGCACTAAATATCTAAATCTTGGTACCACAACCGGTTTACCGGTGGTAAAACACGATTTACCTCTCCCCGTGGGCGGTTTACCGCCGGTTTTGCGACGAAACCCGTCGGCGAGGGGATCTGCGGCGACGATGGGGGGCAGCGGCGAAGCGGGCGGTAAACCGCTGGTAAACCGCTCCTGGCCGGCGGTTAACCACGCTTAGCCGCCGGTAAAAGCCGCAGCGGCGGCGATTTTTGCGTGTGCGGCGGCGTCGGTGTGTGGCTGAGAGCGTAAGTGAATGGGGAAAGTGAGGGAGCTGGGGAGGACGCGGAGGAGATGAGTTTTTAGATTTTTTTGTTAACGGGTTAACGGGTCTATAACGGGTCCATATATGTTTCTATTTTTTTTGTTGGCTAAACTGATTTGAATTTAAATATCTTTTATACCAAATTACTCAGAAAAGCATGTAGTTTTTTATCATATATTTTTTTATAAATTTTTTCAAATTTTTTAAATTTGGACTGAATTCAAAAAAAAAAACCGCTGGAAAACCGTTACCGCCCCCTGGCGGTTTCGGTTTACCGAGCGGTTTACCGCCGAAAACCGTCGGTTTTGTAATCCTTGGCGTCACTGAGGGCGCTCGGCGCTTGCATTGCATTGCATGGAAAGCCAGCCACGTCGTCGTCGTCGACGACCACGGTCGGTCGGTCCACCGCTGCCTCGATCGGCGGGCACACTTGTTGGGGTCCACACCCCCTGCCACTCTTGTTGCCCAAGCTCAGCACGGGAGTCTCCTTGTACGGACGGAGCAGTGACCAAAGTCCACAGCCAGGTCGATTTTATGCGGTTGTACTGGTACGGCCTAAACCGCAAAAGAAAGGCGCTTCTGTCGCGATCAAAAGCGAGTTGTGTGAACGCAGCCAAATTCTAACCTCTCTGATCGAACCCTTTTGAAATGGTCGTCGGGAGGTCCATGCAAAGCCGCGTTGTCAGAGTCGGGTGGGCCACGCCACACGTAGGCGTCTAGCCAATCGATGAGATTCCGCGCCGGTGGATCTTCAAGGCTTCAACACAGAACCCTACTCAGCATAAGGATATAAATAAATAACAGTGGATAATTATATATTAGATATGGATATAGTGATATTTATTATGCACATGTATAAGTATGAATATAATAAAATATCTATGGACCCATAGAGGTTGCAAAACGATGGGTCGGTTTCAAGATGAACCGATCTGGCTCTCCCTTTTTACATCTAGCCTTCCTTCTTCTAAAAGAACTTTTATTTCAGGGGAAAATCTATTTTTAAGGGCTAGTTTAGGAATCTCATTTTTCAAAGAGTTTTCATTTTCTTAAGGGAAATTAGTCCCTTAGAAAAATAAGGTTTCGAAACTAGTCCTAAAATAAAGTTGAATTTAAATGGACAAGCCCATCTAATTTGATTAATATTTCATGAGCTATAATAATACTAGAGTCTTACCCACATTGCTAGTGGGAAAAAATTAACAAACTAGAAAAGTGGACTTTGTATATACCTTCTATAAAGTTCAAAGATTGATGATCATCAATATTGTTAGAGTGACACCATAATGTTGTTTTTACAATGTTCTAAATGAGAGCTTATATATAATACCAATTAGCGTGTGAATCACCTAACTTGAAGTCGAAGAAGCAATTAAATCTAAACGATATATCTTGAGTCTCCTATGTCCCGTGTGGTTTGCTTACCATACTTTACTGCAATCATCACTTGAAGTCGAAGAAGCAATTAAATCTAAAGGATATATCTTGAGTCTCCTATGTCCCGTGTGGTTTGCTTACCATACTTTACTGCAATCATCTCCTTGTTGTGTAGCTTGCCTTGTTCAAACTAAACTAAAAAATGGAGCTACTAGAATTGTTTAAAGACTTACATATAGTGAATTCGTGCTAATGTAAAATAGTTGTTTTAATGTTGGCTTTTGTATTGATCGAACTTTGGTTTAGTGATTTATGAGGTTTGTAGGATAATTTTTATAAGCTTTTCCCTTCATCTCTAATGATCTAGATCTTATCAACAGGGCCGGTTGCAGGCCACGAGTTTGCAAGGCTTGTCTCAGCAGCTTACCTATCCTATATCTTCCATCCCATATTGTGTGCAATCAGACATGACAAACAATCTCTAGTTGAGATGTAAACATGAATGCTACCCCCGCCTCGTTCAACATTTACGTTCAACCTGAAACTTTACGTTCAGCGTGTGCAGGCAAGTTTGGGAGGTTAAAGACCGTCATCGCTCCAACTGCAATCAAAGACCAACCAGAAAGGCATCGTCGTATATTGGCAATTGGCTTTTGACCAGTCAAGTAGTCTTGCACTATCAAAACACCAGATTCAATTCAGAGACGACCTCGTAGTCAATATTAACTTTACCCAGATCCAGGATTCTATCGCAAGCGTCACCAGACAGTTCTTCGCAGTTGCCCTCAAATCCGCAAAACAGGCTATCAACAATGCTAGGTGTGCAATGCCCGCAGCAGCAGCGATCCTTCTCATCAAACTCTGTTGGACAATGTTTGGTAAATGGACTTCAGCTGAGTATTCCACTTGTCGATAGCATTGTACTTCCTCATCCCCTTGGACCTGCAACAAGCCAAACAAATCAATATCTCAATCTGACCGCACAAAGTACAGTACAGTATTAAAAAAAAGTTGGGGGCTCTGCACCTTTCTCCACGTTCTAGAAGCTTGTTAACCTGATCTATGTGGCCTTGGATACGGTTGTCCAGAATGAGTGACACCAACAGCTGCTCGACATCCTTTTCTGGAAAATTGAGTTCCTGAATGCAGATATTGATCAGATAATTAGTGCCATCAATCACTGTAAACTTAGTTCCTAACTGCGCATGGTGACTGAATAATTCCTGCCACCGGACAACGTCAAGAGACATGCCCAGTAAAGACCGAAGCGCCTTGCAAAAGACTGACGAAAATATCAGTGCTAAATGAGTGAAACAAACAAGCATGTTTTCAATTTAGCTGCAGTGGAGGAATATAATACCAAGCCCACATGAACTAATCATGTGTGGAACTTCTGGTAGAGCAGAGATTTTTTTTTTTACGTTTGTACTAGAGGGTCAATAAGAACTGTTCAACTAAATATTCTCACTTGTCATTTTTTCTGAATACTGTCGACATGCAAGAGTAAATACCTACCTGTGAAATGAATGGTATCCTGATTCGAGTATATGGTTTAATAAGCTTGAGCAGCACTTGGGTTCTGATGTTCTTCAACAAGTCCTCAATATAGTTACGGATAAAAGGATCGTCCATTATTGTTCTTCTATTACTCTGCCAAAAAAAAGTTGATAACACTTGCATTAGTACATAGAAAATGAAAAGCTAAAAAAAACTAAACAAATAACAAAAAGAGCATATAAGCATAAATGACGACCTTCAGGATCTTTTCAAATTCCATGATGTCATTCTTCTGGTACGCTGCAATCAGGTTTGTCATTGCAAGGATTTCAGGATCATTCTTGTACCTGCAAACATTAGAATTTTCAGGGTGGGAGGGAAATCAAGCTACCGTATTTATGCGGGGATCATAAATTGTCTTACGGCTTGGCCTCTTGTCCATCAAAAGGATTCACTTCAGATTCCATCAACATATTGGCAAGGACAAGATATCTAATACACGGCAAAAAAAAAAATATCGATATGTATCAGAGTGTTCTAAAACTTCTGTACAGAAAGAAATGAAGTATAGATGAGTATACTTTAGGCATTGGATTCTCCGTGGATTGCCTGCTTCATCGTAGTTCTTGAAAGCTTCAAAGAAATCAGTCGCAGCCTCAGCCCACTGCCTCTCAGCCATATGCATCTTTCCACCACACTCGCGAATTATACCCATGATTCTTGGATGAGGTATCGCTGATTTGATGGAAAGAGCCCTTTGATACAATTCCTGCAGCAGCATTTCACTTCAGATTCAAATTAAGCATTTCAAGCAAACAACAATGTAAAGCAGGAATTTTGTACTAAATACACAACACTTATATTAGAGCAGAAAAAGGCAATAGGGTAGAAACTAGAATTATCACTCTTCAGGGTCCAAGGCTATTAAAAAAGCATAAAAGAGAGTTCCAACGAATGCTGGTGTACAGAACATATTATACTATCATAAACAAGTGAAACGTTCTCCCATAAATCGAGATAAAACTCGGTACTCTATCCAGTTTCAGCTAGGATAGCTAAATATTCTTCCAGATCCAACATAGAACTTAGAATTCCAGAAAATTTCTGGCAGCAGCATAAGCATACAATTAGTATGTGGCAATTGTTCTTACAAGTTACAACAGTAATGTACTAGATATATCACACCCTTTTTTAAGCTAAGAGCGAAGAGATACATTTATGGATCAAGATAACAAATATGAAGTTAGTATGCAATTGCATCTAAGGCTTTACATACACAGGAAGAAAAAACCAGGTGGAGTAACTGAAAGAAACAATAAAGTGGATAATAATAGTAGAATCATGATTTTTCAGAAAAAAATAATGCATCATAATTCAGAATGATAATTTAACTTGGGATATTACCCACCAAAGAGTCACTTGCGAATAGGCAAACAAGGATGCCTTACCTTAAGCTTTTTATTATTCTTTGTTTCAGTGTACATTTGTATTTCAATAGCATAGACTTCCAAAAGTTGTGTGCCTTTCTTTTGATCATCAGAACCATCTTCCCTTTGGCAAGATTTATGCAGCTCCTTCAATATCTGCCAGTAATAATGTAATTTAATAATACAAGCAAATTTATTGCATCAAAGACTATGAAAGAAATGATCCAAGGACCTTGCTCATGCGACCGTACTCGCCTATATCAAACCAAATTTTGCAAAGCTTCAAGTTTGTCTTGAACCATAATCTCTGCACAGCAAATAAAAAAGGTATAAAGAACCGTTCAAAACTTAATTTTTTTCTCATCTAATGCAACAAATCCGACCTCATTTTTCGCTTCTTCAAGCGCTTTCAGTGTTGTCTGGTAGAACTCTTGCAGAAGAGTAAAATTCTGACTAGCTGATCCAGAAACAAAATCCATTATGTTGTTTATACATTTCTCGCTGTAGTTCCGGGTGACCGCAGATTTTATGTATGTTAACATCTCTCTATATGCATCCATCATTTCTTTGTATTTCCCCAGCTTATAGTAAAGCTTGACAGTTTGTTTAAGAGCTTTAAATCCCCTATAAAAGATAAAATTAGAGAGTAAAGCATCAGAAGCGCACAGGTAAAAAAATGATGATCAAATAATAAATAATACATTTGATTTCAGAAAAAGTGACTCAAAAACAATGTTTAATCATTGGCCCTATTTGGCACAGTTGCTGCTTGTTGGAAAAGTAGTTTATCTGAGAAACTGGTAAAAAGCAGCTTATACTTTTTTTTCTCGAACACGCAGGAGAACTACGCCCCATTATATATTAAGCAGCTTCTACGTATTGCCTGCTTTTAGTTCATTATGAGAAACAACTGAACTAATAAGCTGCTGCAGCCTGCTTTTAGTTCATTATGAGAAACAACTGAACTAATAAGCTGCTGCAGAAGCGCCCTATTTGGTACAACTTCTGCTTAAATCTATGAAGTTGTGAAAGAAGTTGTGCCAAACAAGGCCTTATACAAGTATAAAGCACCCAGGTTAGAGGAATTGGATCTTTTAACTTCAACAGAAACTTAGAACACAGTGCAACATGCAGTAATGTTCATGAAACATGTTTCAACAAAGATTTGTTCATAACCAGTATGGAACATATTGAAACAGGTGAACCACAATCAGGAAGTTAATCAATAAACAGCTAAGCAGAAATTTTGCCAACCGAGCTAATCTAAATCCTTCACTTCCTCAGGGTTTCAGTGGAACCTAAGCAACTTCAAGTTGGTTTCTATGTTTCAGATTTCATTTCCTTTTCCCCATATTTTCTCCAACTGAACCAAGTCCGCTCCAAGCCAATCCAAACATGAGTCAAAAGCAGGCTTAACACAATCCTGTTATATCAGTCCTGACCAGTTATCTGGTTCAGGAGCCAATCCAGCCCAATTCCAATACCACCGTTTTAAATAAAATTTATATTCTAACAGTAACATTTGAACAGTGAAGTACAGCAGCTCACATCATTGAAGTATATGTCCTTGAGATTTACATCATGAAAAAAATGCACACACTCAAATCATGAAACACAAATGCCCTGGTCAACTGCATTTGAGAACATGTACTTTTGTAAGGCTCATCTTATATCATGTACTTCAGGAAAAGTCCTCAAGTAAATGGTGAAGACTAGTGAAAAATAGTTTATGTACATAAGTTGTTAAAAATAAACCTTGGATGCTAAGTTTAGTTTGTTGTTTAGTTTGGTATGTTACTCATATTAGTATATTAGCCTTTACATGTTTTTTCCCGAAAGCGTAGGAGAGCTACGCATCATATATATGAAGAATAAAAAGGTCTAAAATAGACCATTACAAAAAAAAAACTGAAAACTGAAAAAACTGAAACAGTGGCCAAAACCAGCTCATGGCGGCCGAAAGCAACAAAACATAAAAACATCCATCATTATAGCTAAGAGAGACTAAATCCCTGGAATCGGAGCCATAAGAAGGGCCAAACTCTTGGCCCTGGCTAGCTCCCAAAGCTCCTTTTCTTCTCCAGCCCTTCTGATAGCTGCATCCAGGTTTGGGGAAAGGCCATCAAACACAACTGTTTCTGTGGTTCCAAATAATCCAAAGCCCTAGAATAATTAAGGAGTTAAACCCTTTCTTGGCGATTCCATGCAGCTGATCGCTGCAGCTTTTCCACCACTGCATGGTGTTTCCCTCTCCCATTTGAGTGAGACCCTCAAGATTAACCTGTCCAAGCAGCTTGTACCAAAAACTCAGCGAAAACACAACCTACAAGCAGGTGGTCTATGGTTTCTGGTTCTTGGTCACACAATGGGCAAAAATCAGGATGGTTGAGCCCCCTCTTTTGTAACCTATCTGCTGTCCAACATCTCCTCAGAGTTGTTAACCATAGAAAGAATTTACATTTATGGGGTGGGGGGGGGGGGGGGGCAGGAAAGCCAAATTCTGTCCCAATGTTCAAAATGGGTGGAACCAATAAAGAGGCCTTTGTAAGCAGCTTTGACCGAATACTTTCCATCGGGTGCAATACTAAAGATGTGTTTGTCATCACGCTCCGGAAGAAGATTGATTGTAATCAAATTTTCTGAAAGGTCAAGGAAATCAGCAAGAACCCAACTGTTAACGCACCTTTGATATCGCTTATCCATTTGTTGTTTGTTAATGCCTCTTGAACAGTTCTGCTTTTCTTAATATGATTAGGGACAGCTGCTAACAAATTGGGACCAAGGTCTTGAATTCTTTTTCCTTGAAGCCAACGGTCATGCCAGAATAAGGTTGATGAACCATTCCCAATTTCAGTATGTACCACAGCCTTTACATGTTTGACTTTAGGTATTAAGTTTGATGTTTAGTTTGGTGTGTTACTCATATTAGGAAATTAGCCTTGACGTGTTTGATTATAGGATTGTAATTTACTTTCAATGTAATCTTCTATTTAATCAAAGGACTCTAAAAAAATGTCAAGCTTTGCAGCAACAAAGCAAGATCGTGTTCTCCTGTGTTACATGAGTTTGTGTGTTCTCTTGGCCAAGGCTTGTTACGACAAGGTTCTAAGGGTCTTGACAATTGGCATCCGAGCTACGTTGTCAAAGATGTCCAAGATAAAGCCTGAGAAGAACACCTCCAAAGATGGTGCGGTGATCCAACGAGTGATTTGTGAGGTGGCAGCGGGAGTGGCTACCCCGCCCTCACCAAGGCAAATTACTCAGACTGGGCGCTCCTAATGAAGGTCAAGTTGAAGGCAAGAGCTCTGCGAAAGGTCATTGAGAAGGGAGGTGAAGATTCACAGGAGGAAATGATGGTGCTTACTGCTCTTTGTTGCGCAGTGCCACCTGAGATGGTGTCCATGATCACCGACAAAGATACAATGAAGGAAGCGTTTAATGCCATCTCAGAGATGTGTGTTGGGGATGACCACATGAAGATGGCAGCACAAAACCTTCAACAACAGTTCGATCTGACAGCGTTCAAGGAGGGTGAGAGCATCAAAGATTTTGTACTGCGTCTCAAAGGGATGGTCACAACTCTAGCTACCTTGGGCGAAAAGCTAGGAGACGATGATCAACAAGGTCATTCATTTAAATCGGATCATGGTAGCGATCACGACCCTCCTTGGTGTGTCGACACTCACCATCGAAGGCCTTATCGATCGGCTCAGGGTGGCGAAGGATGCAAACGAGAAACCATCAATGCCGCTGCATCAAGATGGAAGATTGTACCTCACAGAGGAAGAGTGGGATGCGCAATGAAAGAAGAGTAAAGTATAAAACCACTCTAGCGACAGATGAAGTGGTGGTGGCATGCGCAAGAAAATTAAGGCTAGCACGCGCACAACCGTGGGCACGCTAGTTCGTCAAGTGGGCCGTCAAACAAGTTCGACGATGATTGTCCATACCGGCTCTGTTGGTTGCTACAAAGATGTCGAGGGCCCTATCCAATCTACGATGAAGTCTGCGAGGACTTGGGACTTTATTGCGCTTCTGGATTCGAAGATGATGTTATATTCTGATAGTTCTGTCGACCACTTGCCTATCCTTGCAGAGGCTTTTCGGTTGTTGAACAGGTCTCCCAGACTTCAATCAGTTAGCACTCTTACTTTGTGGGCTTCGAAGTAGTGGCACAGTTTGCGAGATGCCATAATGACTGTGTATGCTATTTTCTCCATTTTTGTCATGTTGGACTTGTATTTAGTGAGGACCTCAAAGGCGAAGTAGACTGGGTGTTGTTGTAGTTTCTCATGCTTGGTTTTCTCCTGAACGAGGGTTGCACTGACTGTTCCATGCGATGTTGCGACGTACAACAAAAGTGTTGATGTGGGTCTAAGCAGACTAGTGTGGTGAGCTCTGATAGATATGCACATCCTCCACTTGCCATTCTTCTTTTTTTACAATGACAACATTATCAAACCAAGTCAGATAGTCAACTGGCTCGATGAATTTTGCCTCAAGGAGCCGATGGACTTCAGTCTTTGTGGCCTCTGTCTTTTCATCTGACATTTTGCGGAGTTTATGCTTCTTCGGTCGAATCGAAGGGTTTGTGCTAAAACCGTGTGTGATGATGGCACGGCTAACGCCTACGAGGTCTAGAGTCAACCATGCGAAGACGTCTTTATTCCGGTTTAGATAGGACAACAGCAAATCTTCCTCTACTTGACTAAGGTCCTCGTTAATTAGTACCGTTTGATTCAGTACTGACGGGTCCAAGGTGACTTTTTTAGCCTCATTGCTCTGGATCGAAGCCTTTATTGCTTCTGTTTTTGTTGGGCGGAGGCGACTAGGGCCTTCGCCTTCCGCGAGGAGGCAGCATACATTATGTCGCCGTGGGACAAAGTCCCTTTCTATGTTCCTGGTTGTTTGTTGCACCTAGCATTTGGACTGTCCTGAATGACTGATCATCATTCTGATGGTCTTCGTACTACAAATCTGCAATTTCCTGCTGCAGTGCCCTTGATTTTTCCTCCTCTTCCTGAATCAGTTGTCTGATTTTGGCCTGCAAGCTAGTCCTTTGTCTCTTGGCTGTGAGGATTTTCCTTTGCTTCTAGAAATGGTTGTTCTTCATGCGAAGGCTACGTAACAACAGTTAGTCCTCTATGTTAATGCCAATGTCTTCGCTGTTCCACAGGATGTTGTCTTCTTCATGTGCTGCTGGGAGCTATTGGTGGTGCCCAAGAGGCGCAAACACAGGTGGGGTGAGGGTATTATGTTTCCTGTCAAATTTGGCCACACTTTGTCCTAGTAGAAGTGACTTTTTGGGTTTGGGTGTCTTCGGGTGGGCTCTCGGAGTTGCAGGTGTGAATACTACCTTCTGGGGTGGATGGGTCTTCGGTCCGAGGTAGTTGGTTGTTTCCTGCCTCAGACCTGTTGGTGGTGTTCTCGGTTGCGGGGGTTGCCTTTCTTGGAGGCAAAGGCTGCCTTTACGGCCTCATCTGGGGAGGAGTTGGCCCTGGTAGTTACTTTCTTGGGAGCCATTGTGGGTTGGTTTTCAAAGTAAGCATGGTGGGCGCCAAATGTTGGGACAGAAAACAGTGGGCCCAAACACTCAGGAACAACGTGACAGCCTGACAGGTGACAAGGGAGTAGCACGACAAAACGGACGGCTAGGAGCACAAATGTCTTGTTAATCATGTCCCATCCAGCTACAGTATAGGGGTATTTATAGGGAAACCGAGGGGTTGGTGGCCAAATGTACGTCCATGCCCCCGGTTACCTACTATATTCCCTGAATATGCTGTACAACGGAGTAATTTTAGGGTTGCACGTCTTCTACCCTAGTTACACTAGATTTTCTACCCCGCGGGAGGCTAACAGACAGGGCCACTGTGGAACGCCTGGGAGTGGGGCCCATTTCGTCCGGTCCGTAGACATCGCTCCCGAGTCCTCGCTCCTGCTAATAAAAGGAGGCGAGGTCAACACGTCCTCCGCACGAAGACCTCAGTGGGGTCTTTGCTTGGAGGACCCTTCGTTGGATGATCTCTTCGCAGCCCTTGCCCGATCCAGAGCGAGGGTGGGCCAGCTCTTCGCTGTGCGACGGTCTTCGTCCTCTAACGCCGCAGGGGGAGTAGAGTCTTCAACCTCTCGGGGCGACACGAGGGCTTAGCACCCGCGACAGCCTTCGCTTCTTTCCTAGTTCCTTGCTCCGCATCAAAAACTTCGACAATTGATTAGCAAACGGAGGGTGACCAAGGGCAAGGTCCGTCTGCGCTCCAACAGGGATGCAGCATCAACTCATCGCACCATACAACCATCAACAAAACAACATGGTTGAGCGTCAGAACAAAAAGGCTTAGGAGTGTTAAAAATAAACCTTGGGTGCTAAGTTTAGTTTGTTGCTTAGTTTGGTATGTTGCCCATTTTAAGAAATCAGCCTTTACATGTTTGACCTCGGATGTTGAGTTTGTTGCTTAGTTTGGTATGTTACTCATATCAGTAAATTAGCCTTTATGTGTTTGATTATAGGACTGCACTTTACTTTCTATGTAGCCTTCTATTTAAGCAAAGGAATGAACTCTAAAAATGCTTTCAAGCTTTGCAGCACCAAGCAAGATCGTGTTCTTCTATGTTACGTGAGTTTGTGTTTTCACTTGGCCAAGTGCTTGGTATGGCAAGGTTCTTAGGGTCTTGACATAAGTATCCAAACCATCTTGGTATGAGAACTCTAGAGTTTTTTAATCTTATATTGATAAGAATAGTTTACCTCGTATATTAGATTGGGTTTTGGTTTACTCAATGTTCACCAAGATTTTTTTTCGGACGCGCAGGAGAACTACGCATCATTATATTGAAAGAGAGAAAAGGTTCGAAGTGGACCACAGTACAATGCCATAACAAGGCAAAAAACATAGGGAACAAACAGAAAGAAAAAATCCTATTCTTATCTCCAACTGTCACAGCATTAAGCACTAGACATAGCCCTGACCCTAGCAAAGGCAGCTGGGAGGCCAAGGCTCTCAAGAGTCAAGATGCTTCGTACCAGCCCTGCACTAGCACTCCACCTCATCCATAAGAAGTCTTTGAATGGTGCACAAGGAAGGGCTTGCACCATAAAAAACAACCCTGTTGCGATGTAACCATAAACACCAGGCTCCCAGGATAATGATACTACGAATACCTTTTCTGATTTGTTTGGGTACACTCCGCACCTTGCCCCACCACTCAACAAAAGAGTCCACCGCTCTATCAGGCGATAGATACTTAGATGGCCCATCCTCAAAGATGAAAAGATAATATGCCAAAATTGTCTAGCAAAACTACACAAGCATAAGAGGTGCAAGATAGTTTCCTGCTCTTGGTCACATAAAGGACAAACCACCGGGTGCGGTAATCCTTTTCTCTGAAGCCTATCAGCAGTCCAACATTTATTCCTTATTGCCAACCAAACGGAAAATTTGCATTTAGGGGGCGCCCACGACTTCCACACCCAGTTCCATGGCTCAAAAGAAATAGCTCCCATAAAAACGCCGAATAACAAGATTTTGAGGAGAATTCTCCAGAGCTCGAGTGCACCCACACATGTCTATCCTCCTCCTGGTTAAGCACCACTCCACTTAAAGCATCACACAGCTGCAAATACTGTTGTAGTCCAATCATGCAGCGCCTGACCAACAGTTCTTGAAGTAAAGGATCTGCTACTCACCATACGAACAACTTCAGGGGCAAAATCTTGTATCATCTTCCCATTTAACCATATGTCTGACCAGAAAAAAGTATTGGTCCCATTCCCTATCACAGAAACCACCGAAGATTTAAAAAAATTGTCTAACTTGCTGCTGCATGGGAATACTCAATCCAACCCACGGCCTGGTTGGATCAGTCTTTTCCAACCAGAGCCATTTAGCCTGCAATGCCCAACTCTTCAATTGCAAATTAGGAACTCCAAGACCCCCTAAACTTAGTGGCCTTGTCACAATTTCCCAGGGCACAATACAACTTCCACCATTCACCTCCTTTCGCCATTTCCATAGAAACCCTCTTCGAATCTTGTCAATTGATTTAATAACCCATTTGGGAATTTTTATGGCAATAAGAAGATATATCGGGATGGCCGATAACACAAACCGCACCAATGTTGTCCTCCCGGCCAGGTTCAATAAACGAGCCTTCCAATTAGGGAGTCTATCTGTAATCTTATCTATCCACATCATAAGATCATTCCGCTTCAGTTTCTTGTCTGAAATTGGCAGACCCAAATAAGAACAAGGGAATGCGGCCAAACTGCACCTCAGCACATTGCAGCCCTCCTGAACCACTTGCTCCTCACATCTAATAGGAATAGCATAACCCTTATTCATATTGGTAACCAAACCGGAGGCCGACCCAAAACAATTCAATATCAATCTAACACATTTCAGGTCGTCTTCAATGGGTTTAACAAAAAGGACCACATCATCAGCATAAATAGAAAGCCTGTTTCGGACTCCTGCTCCTTCCAAGCTATGAAGCAGTCCCCTACATTCAGCAGCCCTAAAGAGACTGCTAAGAACATCCATGATCAACACGAACAACATAGGTGAAAGTGGGTCTCCCTGACGAAGACCCCTCCGATGCCTTATATGATTCCCAGGAGACCCATTCAATAACACTTGCGTAGAAGATGAAACTAGTAAGTTGGAAATCAGATTGCGCCAAATAGGACCGAAACCCAGGTGAGATCAAACTTCAAGAAGAAAAGCCCACGAAACCGAGTAAAAGGCCTTTGAAATATCCAACTTCATAAACAGACTAGCAACCTTTCTCTTGTGAAGGGATTTGATCGATTGTTGGACCAGCATAAAATTATCATGAATCGACCTTCCTCTGACAAAAGCACTTCGATTAGATTCTACCAGTTCATGCAGACGAGGGCCCAAACGATTAGTGAGTAATTTTGTGACCAACTTAGCAACACTGTGAATTAGGCTAATTGGTCTAAAATCATCGGCCGAAGAAGCATCCATCTTTTTAGGGATCAGAGTAAGGTAGGAGGAATTCAGCTGTCCCAACCTCTGAGCATTGCCCTGGTGAATGACAGACAGAGCCGCCATCAGGTCCACCTTAATGATACTCCAACAGGAATAGAACCTCCCTGTAAACCCATCAGGCCTTGGAGCTTTATCAGACGGAAGGCACGCAATAGTGTCCAACACTTCCCTTTCTGAGAAGGGACACTCAAGATCGCTGAGATCCACCGCCTCCCTGTGACAACTTAACAGATCAATAGTGCGATGTCTCTGAAAATCAGCACCCAAAAGACTGGAAAAGAACCCCATCTAACACCTCCTGCATATCCTCATGGTTAGTAACCACTCTTCCCTCTTCCTTAAGATGTGAAATGAAATTTCTTTTCTTCTTAAATCGAGCCTACATATGGAAGAATTTAGTATTTGCATCACCCTCTTTTAGATACTTGATCCTGGACTTCAAATGTGCAATTGTTCTTTCCATAGAAGCATAAACAAAACAGTGTTGCTTCAGCTTTCCAAGCAGCCAAAGTTCATCTTCTGACAAAACTCTATTGTCCTGTGCTGTTTCCAGCCTATGCATCACCTCCCTAGCAAGACCCAATTGGTTACTCACATTACCCACCTCTCTATGCCCCCACGACTGCAGATGTTTAGCGAGCCTTCTAAGCTTTTGGGACAGCCTCACCAAAGGGCAAGAAGCCAGAATTGGTTGATTCCAGGAATCAGCCACCACCTCAATAAATCCAGGGAGTTAGTTTAGGCCAGAAGCCTTCAAAATGAAATTTGCGCTTCCCCCTACAATCCTCTCTGAATTTGAGGGCTAAAGGGCAATGATCAGAGCACTCAGTGGCGTTGCTATACAACAAACAATCAGGAAAAAACTCCTCCCAACTAGTCGTGCAGAAAACATGATCAAGCTTCACTAGGGTGGGTTCCTGTCTCTGATTCGACCAAGTAAATTTCTGCCGATCAAAGGAATTTCCTTCGGCTCCATGGAGTTAATTAGGCTCCTGAAATTACCCATCAAAGTCCTATTGATATTGGAATTATTCTTATGCTCTGGCTTGAAGATCAGATTAAAATCACCACACAATAGCCATGGCCCAGCACAAACATCCCTGATCTCCCGTAATTCCTGTAGGAAGGATAACTTGAGACTGTCCTGATGAGGCCCACTACACACCTGTGAACCACCATGCAGCACCAGACTCATCCTGAAATTGCACTAAAACCGAATAGTTTTTTATAACAGACGCGACTGAAGAGAAAAATCCATCACGCCAAGCAATCAACAATCCCCCTGGATCCCTGAGCTGGTTTGAAGACAAAGTTACTGAAACCAGTCCCAAGGATGGAGAGTATATCAAAATCTGATATGGTACTTAATTTGGTTTCCTGCAAACAAATAATGGAAGGCCTAAGGTCAACCACCACTGATTTAATAGAATCCCTTTTAGCCCGGTCATTAAGGCCTCTCACATTCCAAATCAAAAAGCAGCGATCCGACATTGACATAGATTATAAGCAACCTGAAAGCTCCAAACAACAAAAAGGCCTAGCATTGCCCAGCTAGAGGCACTTGCCAGCCAAATAGCGCAGCCACTGCAGCAATATGGTTACTTGAGAGCCCGTTCTCGAAGAGCTTTGCATATCCACTGGCATCCTGAAGAGAGATGTTCTCATTTTCATCACAGAAACCCAAATCCTGCAGACCTGGGCAGCAGAACTAGAACCCAACTCTGGAGGAAACTTAGCCACTCTTCTGCTGCGCCTGGGTATGAAGTTACTAGGCACGGTCCTCCTCCTCCTGCTGGTGATCCGAGGAGGGGGCAGTAAACCATTAATCGGTTTAGTTACAGCACTCTTGAACTCTTGCAACGGTGATGAAAGCTCACTCTTCTCATCCTGAACCGGCTCCAAAATACTTTTCTTTCTCCTGGTATAAACCTTGAGGCTAGGAGGATTATCCATCCACACACGTTTCAACTGGTTGAGAAAAACCAAAGACAATCTGTTCCGAGGTTCAACAGTCCAAACATTGCCCTGCACAGAAACCCCAAACTGAGTAGAAACATTCACCCTGACTGGAGGGACCTCAGCCACATGATTCCCAGGAACAGGCGGTGCAACGGACCCATTTAAAATACCAGACCCAACTGTACAGCAGGCACCATCACATCATCAGAATCGGCCAAAGGAATAGTAACAGTGAAAACAGGAGACCCAGGAGCCTCCACCCCTGCAACCGAGACCAGCGGTAGAGAATGGGCGTCAACTTGATCCCCAACCTCATCCAGAACAATGGAGGCAGGAGAATCAGGAGCCTCCATCTCATCAACCGCAATCATCGGGAGAGAATGGGCATCAACTGGGTCAGAGACCGCCGAGACAGAGGGCATTCCCAGCAGGGGGGGCACAGGTGCCACCCTCTCCACCGAGACCATCGGAGGGGAAATGGCATCGACGGGGTCCACCACCCACCATCGACTCGTCCACCAGGGAGGGGAGCCAAGGGGGAACCAACCAACGCCGGGGAGAGAGTGGGATTGGCCGCCGGGCTTAGAGGAAGCTCCGGCGTGTGGCTAGTGTGGGGGGACGAAAACCGAGGCGTCAGCGGGAGAGGGAGCGCCAAAGGGCGGAAGCGGAAGCAACATCTGTTTTTTCTGAGTGAATCTTGTTCACCAAGATGATCAGTACACTTTAGCATTCATACTGTCCCAGGAACAGCAAAAGCAAATGAGACAGAATAATATGTTGAATAGATTGAATTTGGATACTTACCATTCAGCCTTTTCAGGCTCCATACTGACCACTTGATCAAAACCAGCAAGTGCACCCTCTGGGTCTGTCTCGACCAAACCTGCAGAAAGATAGTAATAGCATTCACCATTTTGTATTCCTTTAACCTCGCAATTTATGTATGTTTCAGTCTAATCACATATCAAAGAATAGCTACCATTCCATGAACTGAAAGAGGAAGGACTAGCTGTAACAACTAACATTTGACTTCTATAAAAAAAAACAAGACTGTTAGACGTTTTGAGGAAATGCTGATGTAGATCAAATTCATTAGTTACAAGAAACTGCAAATTGCAGAAAATATGAATTTAGGGCTGACTCCCATGATCTTCATATAATATAAGTTATGGCTAACAAACACATATATGACATGAACAACTACATAACATATTACGTGAAAAAATATCTCTAAGGAACAACAGAGATATAATTGTGAAGTAAAACTTGCATAGAAGCAATTTGTGAGATTAGTGGCATATCGTTCACATTGAAGGCTAGACACAGTGTCACAGTCACACGTTAATCCTTAAAGCAGAAAGGGTCAAAGGTCCAGGAATCATTGCATAAATTATTTACCTATCAGACTCATAATTTCTATTCTAGAATGTTCAATATCATAGATGAATTAACTTATAACAGTAAAAAGAGAAGTTTCCCCGCACACATGGTAGGTGACACTGTTTCAAATAAGATGCAAAAGAATGAGATGAAGACATGACACATGTGACAGAATATGACCCGGACTGAACTATCTAAAGCACTGAAAATTTATGTTGATGACTTCCTTAATCCATTTCATGCTTCAAAATATGCATGAAGCCATGCTATTACTAATGTCTAAAAATAAGGTCTAACTCTTAGAATTTAGAAGTGTTCCCCTAGGCAACCGCCAAGCCTGGATAGCCAGTTTTTACTACATAGGCAGCCACCTAGACCCACCTATGGCCAATCAGGTGCTAGACCAGCTGCCCAACTAAATGCCCATGAAGAGAATGACTTTTCGTAACAAACAAAAACAGATGTCATGTATTTGGTGTTCCTGTGCAGTAACTTTTTTAAAATTGTATACATAAAAGAAAATTCTGCATGAACCGAAGTTTAATTGTTACCTACATAAGGAGAGAGCAGCAGCAGCCGTTGTAATTGTAAAATTTTGCTCGCCTAGTTATTAGCACAAAATGGTGGTGCCTCCTTGACGTAGTTTTGTGCCACAATACAAATAAAACTCAAACAAACAACAGACAGGCGAATACAATACCCCCAGCATCTGCCCTTAATCAATTTGCATTTATATCACCAACGACAATTGTGACCTTATAAGGCTATAAACATGTCTTCAACCTACTCATCTTAATCTCCCCTCACCAAAGAAATTGGCAAGAGCAAAAAAAGTGGTATCCGTCCATCGGAGAAAGCGGACGCGCAACAAAAAGGTTGCTAGCATAGTCCGGTCGCGCTCGTTTCTTCAGAAATCACCGGACTCGCAACTCGAAAGAGAAGAAGAGCCAACCTTTGGAGTTGTAATACTGGTTCTCAATGTCGACATCCTGCTCCTCCGGCTCTTCGTCAGAGTACTCGAACCCGTAGTCCTCCATGTCCGCATCTAATCACCATAACATCCACAATCAGGAAAAATATCTGCAATAGAACAAGTAAACAGAAATATAGGAAAATCGAAGCGCACGAATTGGATGGAGGGGGCGCGATTACCTGAGCCCATGATGGCGGTGACGGGAACAAGCGGGAGAGCGAGGGCTAGGGTTTGAGGGAGGCGAGGGGTTTGTGCCTTCGTCCTCGCTGAGGGAGCAGATGGGACAACGAGACGCGAGGAGAGGGACCTTTTTGTCATTATAACGAATGGTGGCTCTCTATTTATCATCCTCACGGTTGAAATTGAAAAAAAAAAGTATTTCAGACCTGTTTGGTTTTCTGCTCAAGATGTCACAACTTACCTAATCGTAGAGTTGGTTTGATAAGTTTAGTTCATGTCAAAGCAAATGTTTGAATATTAATTATATATATTAAATATAGAATTAATTAGGTTTAATAAATTTGTATTGTATTTTGGTCCTTATCTGTGTAATTAGTTAATACTTATAATTATCATTTAAATATTTGTTGTAATAAGGATTAAACTTTAGTTGTTTGAAATCAAACATCCCCTTAGTCACTTGAATTGAAAAACTAAACCTAGATAGAAAAGCTAAAAGTTTAGGGATGACAGTAGGTGGGTGTAGTGCGGGTGGAGCAAACATCCACTCATGTTGACACGCGGCGCAGTTGGGAGCCTTCTTCTGCTGAAGCTTCTCAAAACATTAAGTTGACAGTTGTTTCTAAGTCTATTTCGGGTCTTTCGCAGCAATAATGAAGTTAACCTTTGTTTGGACGGCGCACATGCAAAGGCAGAACTAAGAAGCTTCGGCTTCGTGGTTTGGGCGCACGACAACAAGTTATCAAAGCGAAGGAGGAGAAAACTTGAAGGCTTGATCAGCACGTTTGTGAAGGAAAAGACGATGGTGCCCCAAAGGATTTTGTAGTCTATATGCATAGGAACCGGGGGCATGTTTATAATTTTGTATGAAGTTGTACTCTAACTCGCCATTTAAATAGAGGTACAGTGCCATATAGACGAACACCTTTTTCGGTGGATTCGGTTTGCTCCGTTCGGATCTGTGATTTTCTTACCTTCGTATCGCTATTCAGACTCTCGAATGTATACTTCTAATTATTTGTAACAAAAAAGAATAATAAAAGAGGCATATAATGATTACCCTAACGGGGCGTTTGGATCCCTTCATTTTAGAGGAATTGGAATTCACTCAATAAAGTAACTTATTTAGTTTGGAATTTGACATTCCACTACTTTCTAAAGTTCAGATATAAGCCTATCTCAAATTCATGGGGTGGAGGATAGGAAATGATTTTATGCATTAGTAGAATTTGTTTCTACTCTGTAACTTACATGACACTCTTCGTCTCACTCCTCTATAGTAAAAATGTAGCACATAAATATCTCCGACATCTTGTTAATAATAGTATACAAATATATTTTGCATAAAACTGAATTAGCTTAATTGATATATGCCAAAATTACTATTATTAGAATGGAATTCAGTTCCAATGATCCAAACGGAGCGTAAGACATTTTTACTTTATTATTCGAAGGTCTTTGATTATAATAATCTTCCTCCCTCAATTTATCTATTAGATAGATTGAGAGAATGAAAGTCTATTATCTCTAATTATGTTGCCCTGTTTTGATCCACTTTAGAAATCGAAGCAAGTGACCAACATTGCCGTCCACCTCTAACGAAAGTCTGTTATCTCTAATTGTGTTGCCCTGTTTTGCCATGTAATTATTTGTAATTAGGAAAGAATAATAAAAGAGGCATAGCAATAATGATTCCCCTCAAACATTTTTTACTTTATTATTCAAAGGTCTTTGATTATGATAATCGTCCCCCCTCAATTTATCTATTAGATAGATTGAGAGAATAGAAGTTTGTTATCTCTAATTGTGTTGCCCTGTTTTGGTCCATTTTAGAAATCGAAGCAGGTAACCAACAGGCGCATTCAGCCACATCCACACCCATAATATCGAATGGGTGGAATTTTACACCTGCACATGCACCCGTTAGGCACCCGTTGGGTGATCAATAATTACAAATAATTGAAGAAAAGTACTACAAATAGCAAGATAAACACATATAATTATTTAGAAGCACAACATATACAATTATTTAGAAGCACACAATACATAATGCAATATCAATCCGCCTTTCAAAAAGTCAAGATGAGTAGATGACTTAGGGTTTTATTGGGCTGGACCAAATTTATGTGGAAACAAGTATTTAAAGTTAGCTTTTTGAAGCCCATTAGGCACCCGTGGGTAAAAAGTCACACCTAGCCCCAATCCATCATTTTGCAGGTTGGGTCGAGCGTAGACACATAGATGGAATTTGATGCCTAGACCCACACCCGATGGGTGTGAAAACTATGAGCACCCGCACCTACGGTGCAACTGCCATCCCTAAGCAAGTTGTGGTGCCTTAGTTAGAAAACCAAACATGTCCTTCATCATGAATTGCCTTTTCTCATGATGTGACATGCCAACTCGGCGCTCTAGCATAGAATCGATAGAAACTCTCACAACCCTAGTTTGGAGGTGCTCACTGATGGTGGGCAAGGCGGTGGCGACGATGAGACTTGTTGGCTGCAAGGGCATTCTCATGGATCCAAGTTATGGATCTGTATTGCACCCCTTCTCTTGACATTCCTATTTGTGAATCTTAGGGTTTGATGTTTTTCTCTAATTTGGTTGTTGGGTTATGCACATCCCTATTGATATGCTTAGGTTGAGTTAGATCTTGGATGGTTGATGCATGATGACGATTGATTGTCCTCCATGTGAGTTTAGTTTCCCCTCTTAGTTGATACAATATTGATATTGTGTTGCATTGGGGTTGTATCTTGTTTAACTCCATAGTGTTTGCATGTCTACATTATGTCAGGATTGATCCTAGTAATGTGTTTATAATTCATATTCAATCTGGTAGCTATAAAGCAAACTTAGATTATGGGATGTTTGATGTTTTACAGTAGGAGCATCATAACTAGATACATGTTAGCAATGGCTACTATCTAGAAAATTTTATCGATGACATGGTTAGCTTTATAATATGGGATGGAACATAAGAGCTCGAGGTATGGGGAGTGGATAGTGATAATGGTCTGAGTGGATGGTCAGGCACAATGATCAACTTAAGTAGACAATTCAGTCAAAGATGGATGTTAGAGTGATGCATTTGGTTGTTGATGTAGTTGTCAAAGAAATTTATAAGAAAAATGCATGACATAGCTTTGTCCCCAGTGCCTCAAGTACCCATGCAACATTTGGAGTGACTAATGGTGGAAAACAGAAGTTGAATGAAATGGAAATGGGCTCTAAGCCATTTCTATATTAGTTTTGGTGTTTGATAACAATCACAACCTCATGGACTAACTAGTTTGCTAAGTGATTGATCATAGGTTCATAGAAAGGGGCATACCTTGGAAAATATCAACTATTGATAGTTCAACCATTTGGATAAGAGCATCTCCAAGAGCTCCCTTAAATTCTTCCCTAACTTAAAATTCATGGGGAAAACAAAAAAACTAGCCTCCAACATCTTACCTAAATCCCTCCCAACTTTTTGATAGCCCCAAAAACTCCCCTCATTTGTAGTTACAAATATGGAGATTTTTGGTTCCCCCAGTACTATTCCCCACTACCACATCACCACTACTCCTGCCACCACATTGCTAATTTTGTTTCCCGCCACCCCATTGCCACTACCCACACCATCCCATCGCTAACCCATACATCATTGACCATCCAACGCTGGCTATTCGCCCTTTGTCAGCTCATTTGCCTATGACGCCTCTTCACCAGTGTCACACCCAGTCCCCCAGACACACTCCACTACCTATCAATGACGACGCAATGGAATAAAATAACATAAGGAATATTACGTAGGTCAAAGATTTTCTGATCTAGATTAAATTATTTTTGGTATATATTTAGGGGAACTGTTAGAGATTGAAAGAAAATCAACTCCCAATAACTTTTAGGTTAATCCTAAAACATGTTTGGGGTGATTTTTTGGAAGTCATTTAGAGATGCTATAAATGCCCCTAAGATCTTATTTGTGCAAAAATATCTAAGTTGATTCTTGCTAAAGCCTTTTCCTTGATTCCTATTTAACCAACATACCCTTGAGAGTCTTTTCTTTAGTCGGGTAAGTCTTGCTGAGTACTTGCGTACTTAGGGTTTTATTCCCTGTTGTTTTTCAGGTTATAGTTTTGTGCTGCTGTTGATGGTGTTAAGTGCCGGTGGGCTCGGCCTTCTTATATAAGTATACCCCGTCTTTATCTTCTTATTGAGGATGGTCACTTGAGCTAGCATATATTTCAAAACTATAAATAATTTATAACAGTTCAAAGTTATTCCTTTGAATCACTTTTTGTAATCACTCCGGTCATGTACATTATAAAACTTGATGTAACTTGTAAAATTTGGTAATAAGATTTCCGCTGCAAAATGTTGGTGTGTGATTTGTGTTTACTTTATCCTGCGGTCCTAGTTGTAAGTGGTTTATCCGAGGTCCTTGGGACACTTGGACGGATCATGTTAGGTTATTCGGTGCACATGCATAGCCGTCTGAGGTCTTTGAGACAAGGACAGGTGCATGTGGGCCCAATAACTTGGGAGGTTCTGCTATAGCTGGTATCAGAGCAAGATTAAGTATATACGGTCACATACGTATTTTTAAACAAAAGTTTTGTTTTTAGAAAACCTGTTTTCAACTAAACACATTGTTTGGTTTTGAAAAACAGATTTGAAAAACTATAATGCTAGCGACATCCTCTATTAAGCCCTAAGTTAAGGACTATCAGGTGGCTTAGTTCAAAACCACTAACCCAAAAACTATAATGCAATTTTCTGCAGGTACACTAACTAAACCGTAGCAAAGTGCGACTAGTGTTCTATGATGGAATGAGTCGGATTGCCACCGCCATAGAACGTGAGAGCCACTATATGTTGGCATGAGTTGCAAGAACGAATAGGAAGAGCATGCATCATGTCATACAACTTTAAGTCAAAACCCCCTGTATAGCTATTCTAGTGCGTGTTTTATATACCCTATTCCTACATCCTTAGTGAATAGAGTGTATCCGTTGCTCTTCTCTATAGATGAATCAACAAGAAGCTCCTACATGAGTTGGAGAGTTTCTACGAGATTTCGGTGTTCCTATGGTCCTGTGGTGACTACTTCAAGAAGTTGGATATACTGAAGCGCCCAAGTACCAGTGGTCGTGCAATATTCTTAGAGGACAACCATGGTATGAGGTAGTAGTGTGTATTCCAGAACATGCTAGAAAACCATCTTGGCCACATTGGATGTTCCATGCTGAAGGAATGACTCTTTGGGAAGGTGCTCAGGTAACTGCCTTAGAGGTGTTGACAACAATATGTTACCAGAAGTGGGAAGAAATACAGGCCATGTCTATGAGGTTGTTCCCTGCAGTTGCCTTAAGCGACCCAGCTGTGTATCATCACCAGGCCCGATTAATGGAAAGCATTCCCATTGGGCAGGATTCTGTTGAATCGGCATCTGCTCGAGTTTTGATGGCCGTGCTAGAGTTGCAGCTTAGTCGAGGGCACAGTCATCAAATGTGGCAGCAGTTGTACACTGGGAGTTATGCAGCATTTAAGATGATGGAAATGGCCAAGAATAGGGCTTGTACCCAGGCACAAGAGCTGCTTGAAGAAACAAAGATTCAAGCTGAGCGAATTGTTGGACTAGAGCATCAGGTGACAGAACTTCAGACGCAACACCAAGCTGATCAGAATCACATTAAGGAGCTTGAGCATCAGCTAACTAATGCTCATTCTAACTCAAAAGTTTTGAGTCAGCAACAAGAAGAAACTCACTCGTACGCTGTTACTATTAGGAAAGAACTTAGGGAAACCATGGGCTTCCTAAATCATCAGGATCAGGTGCTTGAAGAGTTGCATAGTACCTACCCGATGGAATTTCAAACGGCACAACTACTGATCAACCATCTACAACAAACGGTGCATATGCTCAATGTTGCCTTTTATTATGCCCCAACACCAATGGACTAAAAGGTACATATGGAGCATGGAAACAGACAACTGGCAGATGTGATAACCGAAGAAGATATAGCAGGCAACTTAATCCTCGTCAGGCAATATACTTATGTAAATTAGTTTTGAAAGGTAGATGTAAGGTAGACCCATATGGCAATGTTAGGTAGTAAAAAAACAGGTTAAACTTTGTTGTAAAGAGTTTTTCCCGTATCACCTGGATCAGGTAACCTGTGAGCTTACCTATGGCTGTGGTGTAAGAAAGAACTGCCTGTCTCAGAGGCAACTTTTAATATCTATAGTAGTTTCTCGAATTCCAAGAGTTAAAATGGCTATTCCTTTGGATATTCCCTATGGATGCACGTGCGTGGATAAATAACTTGGCACACGCTGGTACCATAGTTTCTGGTTGTGTTTTGTGATGAAATGGTACCACCATGATTTCCCATGTGTATCTGTTGAACGAGAAATGGACGAATGTCTAGGCGTATCCAAAACAAATTAGATGCAACATCTTGGGTAAAACACATAGAAAGAGATTTATCATCGAGTCATCATTGGAAGTTTGTAGCATCGGAAACGAGTGCGAATGTCGATCGACATCGTGGTTAACTCGTGGTTAAGCAAAACAGAACACCTCCCCTGCCTTGTAAGTGAAATTCGGAAATAAGTCAGTGACGCGTTTCCTTTTCTATTACTAAGCCTAGAATTCTAAATCTCGGGACGAGATTTCTTTTTAGGGGGAAGGCTGTAACA
Source organism: Zea luxurians (assembly GCA_029449295.1). Classification (NCBI taxonomy): domain Eukaryota; kingdom Viridiplantae; phylum Streptophyta; class Magnoliopsida; order Poales; family Poaceae; genus Zea; species Zea luxurians. The sequence continues at coordinate 49,038,239 of JAOPSE010000014.1, read as the reverse complement.
CCCCTGGTGTTACGACAACTAAAACTCTGACATGTCATCATAAGCAATTGCATTAACTTGCTTGTTACACCTAGAATGCATTTACTAGGTTAAAATTTTCTTTTCAAAAGTGTGATGTCGTGTGTTGAGTATAGGACTTAGGTTGAAAACCTTGCTTGGAATTGTGGATAAACAAAATAACTCTGAAATCAAGGACTTGTTGGGAAGGAGCTACATATGCTAAAGTCGGATCTTAGACTAGAGAGTAACTTTGTATTTGATGGATGGATCACAGGAACGAATCCTTGGAAGAAGCTGAAACACAAACGAAACTCATTTGAAACCCTAAAACTAGCCCAAAAGAGGAATTCAAAATCTAGAAGGATTTAGCTAAAAGTCCATATACCAAGGTTGTAGAACTTGAAAAAGTGAACAAATTTCATATCTGGATAATTCCAAGTTGTGTGGAGAAATTTGGAGTAATTTGCAAAATTTCAGCTTGGGTTCGGTTTGAATTGGGCTGAAAGCAGTTTCATATAGCTGTTTTTGGACCCTTATAACTTTTGATCTATGGACTTTTGGTAAGGAGTTACTATAACAAACTTGTAAAGTGACTGTTGGAGAACAATCCTTATTAAGTGTACCAGCCCTAAAACTATATGCAACTGGCTGAAAAAG